>JAKOOJ010000001.1:123800940-124493440 GCA_022577455.1 Arizona elegans
CACTATCTTTTTAAAGAAAAAAAGATACATTTTAATTTACATTTACTAAGATTCAAGAAGTTGCAAAATAGATGGAATGCACACTTGAAAATATTTACTCTTGTGTTTCATATGAGCTATAATGAATTAATGAGATGTATGTAATTGTAAATGTTTCTGTGGGCCTATTCAAGTTGATCACATTTCTTAACTACAGAACATAAAATATCGTATTGGAAAGGATAACATTTCATCTATTTGGCAGAAATGATCAAAGTAGATCATAGAATGTCTTCCTTTCCCAGCAATTAAAATATCTTCTTAACAGTTTGCAAACATAGAGCCCCAGGGCTTGATTTCTTTCCATTTTTTCTTTGGCTTTTCTCAGAAAGTTCTACAAAATTTTAACGCATCTCTTTTGCAAATACAAAATGAAAAAGATACCCAAGTCACTCTTCTGATGCATTATTTATATATCATTCTTAATTAAGACGTCAGCCAGTTTCAGATGTACTTATCTACATGATTCTTGTAAATCCAGATTTGAATCTGTCTCAATCTTAGTTTGTTAAAAATAGACAATCTTAAAAGTAACTTCTGAATACTTTGTTCTGAATATCTTTAAATTTGTCCCAAGTTAGAATAATTTACTTCTTATGGTATTAATGGCTTTTTTCTCCTTTAATTATAATGTTTAATTCTTTCTTGTTATCTCTAGAATTCAACCATCAAAGACCCTTCTTATCATATATTTTTCCTGATAAACAGTATTTTCCTATGGGAAAATTTCTTATACTTAATATCAAAATGTTAATGTTTTCTCCCAAACAAAGATCCTTAAATAATTTTATTTCCAATGTTGACCCCTTAATCCATTTGTAATTTTCCAAAACCAACATTTTCATCATTCTTTTGATGTTTATTCCAAAAGAAAATTTAAAGTCTTTAAACTTGCATAGAACTTTTTTTCAATAAGTATTGAAAGAGATTCACATGATGTAATGAAACTTCCAGGTTTTTAATATCCAAAAAGCACTTAAGCAATTTCCAAAAGTGATTAAGATTAAGAAAAGGAAGTATGCAAATCCAGTGTTATTTTGAAGGCTTGGAACTGTGACTTAGGCATGGATAGCGTAGCGTAGCATAGTGTAACGTATTCTTTATTGGCCAAGTATGATCGTTAAAACACCCAGTTTCATTTGTATATCCAGGATAACATATCCAGTATAGTCCATGACGTATTTAGTATGATCCAGTATAGATAACGATTCTCTTGGCTTACAGAGCTCTAACCCATTGGAAACCATTTGTCCTATGGTCTCTTCACAAGGAAGTACTGCCTGGTGTGCACATGGGCAGTCCTGAGTCCTCTCTTTGCCCAGAGAGCAATTTCAAGAAGTCGGTCCATTTGCCAATTTATCATTCCGGTGTAGTTATCGTCTTTGCTCACTGCAGAGCTGTCTTCAATTTGTCATAGCTTCCCCAGAAATGCTTTTTATCTTGAAAACAATTGCTGAAGAATTATTCAGAGTGACCGAATAAGATATCAAAACAAGATAGAAGAGAGGAGGTCACAAAGATTGAAGCCAAGGGTTCAACAAGAAGCTTTTGAGGGATTCCATCACCTATTTTTTTTTATTGGTGCAATTTTTCTTTTTCTCTTTTAAATAAATTATGTCTTTCTACTTTTACATGCTTCCCTTTAAATCCTTTCAGAAAATATGTGGTTGATGGGCTAATGGATTTCTTTGGTATTTTGAGGCATTTGTACTTAAAAGTAACAAGGCTTTGCTAACTGCCTTGCATTAATTTAAATCTTGTAATAATTCCAGATCTTCCTAATGAGTTATGAGGATCAAACTCAAACAAATTATGAAGCTTATACTCAACAAGCCAGCTTTGTGGAATACTTGCATTATCTGCCTATCATACTTTATATATTCATAAATACATTTTATGTAGTACTAACATAGAACTAAAAAAAATAGGAATGATCACTTCTAACTAGCCCATTTTTCATTCTGCATGACCGTTTATAGAGTCAGTGGAATCTACCTTCTCAATGACAAAGTATTTTTAAGGAATAACAAATATACACTGTTTCAAAATTATTAAGGAACTGAGTGAAGGAGATAATATCAGCTTTCCTGAAGTTGCTAGGATTTATGCCAAAGGTTAATTAATTTAGTTACTATGTTGTTAAAACCTGCAGGTAATTGTTATTTAAGGAAATTACAGCAGAAAATAAAAATAATTTACTCTGGGAGCTTTACAGACGCCTCCGTTACCATTGCTGCAATGAAAAGAACATTTAGATTATTTTAAAAACAGTAATACCTTAGTGTTAAAAACAGATATTCAGAAACACTTCAGAGCAAATTCAGTCATTTTCTTTCAAATAAATTTCAGAGTTTTACTGTTTATCACAATTTAACATCATTTTACTAGTTTTAGTTACAATCTTTAATAGTCAGCTCAATTCATTTTGAATGTTTGTTTGTTTGTTTGTTTGTTTATTTATTTATTGGTTCTATTTATATGCCGCACTTCTCTGGAGACTCAGGGCGGCTTACAGTGCGTTAAGCAATAGCTGTCACACTTTTGTATATAGCTGCTTAGTAGGACTTTTGGCCCCCCCAAGCGGTGTTCTTTTTATACAAAGTCAGCTTATTGCCCACACAATCCGAGTCCTCATTTTACCTACCTCGGAAGGATGGAAGGCTGAGTCAACCTTGAGCCTGGTGAGATTTGAACTCGCAGTAATTGCAGGCAGCTGGCAGCTAAGTACTACTGAACAGCACTTTAGTCCACTGCACCACCAAGGCTCTTCAATTTATTTAATTTATTTATTAAATGTATATGTCCCCACTCTTCCCAATAGGGTGACTCTGGGTGGCTTACAAAACATAAAAAAATAAATAAATACAAAAACAATTATAATTACATTGTTAGATAAAGACTAGAGCCAAAGAGTTAGACAGCATGAGAATGAGATCTTCTTACTCCCTCAACCAGTTCCAGCAATGAGCGCCTCCCTCAGGGCCCCAAGTCAACCAGCAAAACCAGGTTTAATAGCCTCCCAGACTGCAATTGTCACTTTTCATGGTAGAATGTTCCACAGGACTGGGGCCACACTGGGAAAGACTCTTCCCCTTGACTTCACATGCCAGAATTCTTTAGTAGAGGTAGTCCTCAATTTACAACAGATTATTTTGTGACCTTTCAAAGGTACTGATCATTTTTCACACTTATGACCCTTGCAACATCCCCATGGCCATGTGATCAAAATTCAGATGCTTAGCAATTGACTCATTTATGATGGCTGTAGTGTCTCGGGGTCATGTGATCACCTTTTGTGATCTTCTGACAAGTAAAGTGAATGGAGAAACCAGTCACTTAACAACCATGTTACTAACATAACAACTGCAGTGATTTACTTAACAAATGGGGCAAGAAAGTTTGTAAAATGGGGCAAAGCTCACTTAATAAACGTCTTGCTCAGCAACAAAATTTTCGGCTCAATTGTTATAAGTCAAGGACAACCTGTATACTGAATAAAGTAAGATAATGGTTGCATACAAAGACCTTTGTTTAGAAAGGAGATTCTTGAACATGCTTTATAGGGAGTGTGTAGGAAACAAAGCTTTACAATGCTAAGAATGAAATCCTACATTTAAAGATAGTAAAATATTATGTTTTGAAAAATGTCGATGTGTTTTTGTTTTCAAAACGGTGATGCCATTTTATGGCTTTTAATGCCGTTTGGTCTTTTGAGATCACAATGCCTGTAATGAAAAGCAGAGCTGCAGAGCATGTAAGCAATACTTTTTCAGGCAAGCAAAATAATCTATGTTGATGGCACTTGAATGCTAAATAGATTTGCAACTATCTTTGAAATAAACAGAAGAGACGTGTGATTAGATTTAGGGGTATGGCTGGAATTAACTTTAATAGAAGAAACTTGACACTGTGGAGAATCTGTCTCGAACCTGGGCAACTTTAAGAAGTTTGGTCTTTAACTCCTAGAATTCCCCAGCCAGCAAGAAATCCTTCTCCTCTGACCCTAGCTCCATAAGCAATTCCTTCCCTCCCTGTATCTAAGTCCAACAAGCCCTGTGGTTAAAAATGTACATCCCTAACAGGATTCTGTATTTCACTGCACAGTGAATTTTAGGAGTTTGTTTATTCATGCTACAGAGCCAGCATAGCTATGTCATTTTTTTTTTTGATAGCTCTACTATATAATAATATAAAAAAACCTTACTTAATCTCTTTGGCCCATCTGTAAGACAGTAATTCCATTACATAGTTCAAATAATTCTTATCCATTGGGTTGCAGTGCTCACCTTAAGAAGAGTATGCATGAAATGGTAGCTTAGGCCAATCTGACTTCTTCCAAAAGTCTAGGCCCTGCTACTTCAGATGACAGCGAATGTGATCTAGTGGTTAAGGCACCAGGCTAGAAACCAGGAGACTGTGAGTTCTAATCCCACCTTATCTATGAAAGGGCTGGATGATTTAGAGCCAATCACTCAGTCTAATTCACCTCATAGGGTTGTTGTTGTCGGGAAAATAGAAGTGGAAAAGTGTGTTGGATATATTTGCCATCTTGAGTTATTTGTAAAAATAATAAAGGCAGAATATAAATTAAATAAATAAAATCCACATCATGCATCTTTATGTACATGGAAAAGGCATATTTTGGAGGATTCACACACTATATCAATCCAAGGGTATTAATGTTGATTTCCAGGTATATATTTTGGTTGGTTTAGGCAATTTGAGGCTATTCTTTTCAGTAGCATTGTCCAAAATAAAAATATTGGCACAAATATTTCCACTCCAAGACTTAGAGCTGTGCTTATCAAATTACTTTTCTCTCAAGGTACATATTTTTGGGGAGGAGTTCAAAACATGCTTGAAAATTAAGATAATTCCATAGACTCATTTTACATCCTTCGGCCTTTAAAAATAGTTGTAAAAAAAGTATTATCAATTTATTCCAGTGCATTTGTTTGTATCATTTATTACGTTTGTTGTAAATATAATTACAATTTAAATTACAATAGTATTTTCCTGGTACGAAACTAGCCCACAACCCCAAATAGGCAACGTATAATTCCAGTTATCATTTAAAAAATATATATCAAAATCCAAAATAATAATTACAGTATACAATAAATTAAAATAGTTTAGGAAAAATTAAATTCTTTGAAACCTTCAGGGTATGCTATTTCTACTGATAATGAACAATTTGTCCATAATGGCTCTCCTTTGTGAAAACGTGGTCTATACCAATTTTGGAAAACCATTTTCAAGGAGAAGGGAAGGACACTAATTAGGAGAATGATCTTTCAAAGCATTTTGGTCCCATGATAGAAAAGTAGAACTTTCAGGACTCAGCCGCTCTCTCTCCAATATCTTATTAAACTGGGACACCACCAGCAGCTTCAAGGGATCTCATACTCTGGACTAATACAGCTAACGTTGCTTGTGGCAAAACAATTATTTAATCTACAGGTAGTCCTCGACTTAATAACCATTTGTTTAGCGACTGTTGTAAGTTACAGCAGCACTAAAAAGTGAATTATGAGGAGTCCTCGCACTTACAAGTGTTGCAGCATCCCCATGGTCATGTGATCAAACTTCAAACACTTGGCAACTGGGGTGTATTTACTGGGATCATGTGACTGGGATCATGTGATCACCATTGACAACCTTCCTGGCCAGCTTCCAACAAGCAAAGTCAATGGGAGAAGCCAGATTTGAGTAACTATTGTGTGGTTCCCTTGTGCAGTTCCCACAACTGCAGTGATTTTTTTTAACAACCGTGGTGAAAAAGGCTGTAAGATCGGGCGCAACTCACTTAACAACCATCTTGCTTAGCAAAAGAAATTCTGCTCCCAACTGTTGTCATAAGTTGAGGACTACTTGTACTTGATTGGGTTCTGTCAGTTGATTATATACAGTTGATTATATTATATTCTGAAGCTTTAATGACCTACGCCATGTAAAAGTTGAAACCTCCCAAAAAACAGAGTTCTCAGGGCAAGAGAACCAAATTCCTTCCAAGTAATTTGGAAGGAATTGAAGCAAACAAGGGCCTATGAAAAGAAAAATGATGGTTGTTTCATATAAAGCTACTTCATCCCTCCCACAGCCTTCATTATATTCATAGAAGAAAACAATATGTCATGTGCATATTTATAACTTGAAACTTGAACTTCTGAATGAAAATTTCATCTTCTAAAACACAAGGGGCAGAATGAAATCTTATAGCGCTCAAGGAACAAAATAGATGTATAGCATCTTGCATTGAACTGCTGGTACAAAAAGCCTTCAGATATATCCATTCATTCACATTTGAAATATTTTAAATGTCTCCTCACAGTTATTAAAAGTATTATTTTAGTTGATTTAATTGACAATACATGCTCTCTCTTTCTCTCTCTTGTCATATGACACAAGCTGCTCCCAGTGTGAATTGTGTCATAATGTTTACTGATCTATTGAGCCTTGAAAACATAAAAGAGAAAAAATTGAGCCATTTAGCCGTTTATAGTAATGACAATAACAGTGACATTTTAGAACTGGTTCATGCATCCAATTTTATTTCCTTAATGAATAACAGTTTGGTTGTCAAGTTCAATTTTATTTTAAAACTCTTGAGGCACATTATGCTATACCAATAATTGTTTAAATGAAATGAAATATAATTTATTCAGAATATTTATATCTTGCCTACTGCCCAAAGGTCTTAAGCTTGCATAGTATAGGTTTAATATTCATCAAAATGGATGAGTTGCTAGTGATGAAAAAAAAAAAACTGAATATGAAAATTCCCCAGTCCTCAAATCCTTTTATTGTTATTCCACAGCTGATCCTTGAGGCCATAAATGGTCCTAGATGAAATTACATAGAACAGGAGCTAATGGACTCAAGATGTTCTAGAGCTTTTCTCTGGGAAATTAATGCTTTTGTCCTATTCAGTCACATCACTTGGTCCATGTTCTCTGAATTAAAATCTGTCACTGGAATCTTTGTCAAGTATTGTTATCTCAAAAAACTTAGGTTCTTTCATTTCAGTGATCACTTTATTTTGATTCAGTTTCCTCCTCCTCCACCACCACCACCGCCACCACCACCACCTCCTCCTCCTCCTCTGCCGCCGCCTCCATGTTAAGTGCATTCCCAAGCCCTTTGGAACAGTCTCCCACCTGGAGATCTGAGGGGTCCATACCTCTTTAGGCTTCTAGAGGATGCTGAAGATCTAGCCCCATGATGGCAAACCTATGGAACGTGTGCCACAGGTGGCACGCAGCGCCCTCTCTGTGGGCAGGCAAGCTGTCACCCCAGTTCAGCTCCACCACACATGCATGTGTGCCTCCCACCAACCAGCTGATTATCCGGTCTCTGCTGTGCATGCACGGGGTGGGGCATGTGCGGGAGGGGCCGTGCATTCATGCATGGGGGGGTGGGGAATGTGCTGGGGCTGCATTCGTGGGGGCAGGGCGCATGCGGGGAGGCTGTGCGTGCATGGGCAGGGTGCAGGGGTGGAGGCTATGTACGCAGGGGCGGGGCGCATGCAACGCACTTTGGGCACTTGGTCCAGAAAAGGTTATCCATCACTGATCTAACCCTTCCACCAAGCATTGGGCAGGATAGAGGTTGAGCTAGGAGGATATTTGGTCTGTGCTTAGGGGAAATGGTACCTTTGTTTTTAGCTATGCCTTATGGATTGTTGCATTTTGTTGCCAATACCTAAAATCATTACAGGGGATAGATGGTCATATAGGTCCCCTCCCTCCGTCCCTTCCCTCCTGAAATTTTATCCTAATACATAAGGTTGTTTACTTTTTCTTGTTAATCATTATCAAATAGTGTCAACAAAATTTGAAATTATATTTTATGTGAAAGCTCTTTTCTTATCCTTATTTAACAGTTCTCTCTAGATATTTTACTTCTATTTCATGTAATAAAGTAGGCAGCTTCTATAAATCTTAATCCAGTGAAGGGAAAAAGCCCAGCCTCATAAGTATGCCTGTACCGCTCCTGACTGGAACTGCCTGTGGACTCAGGACTGGCTAGGCTTAAAGGCTGCTCTGGGGAAAGAGCTGGGGTAGGGGTTAGAGGAAAGGAGGAAGGCAGATAACAGATACCAAAGGATGATGACAAAGAGAAGTCTGCAGAGGAAGCCCTGGAAATTGCCCAGGTCAAGGCCTGTATAAGCAGACTTCCCCACCCTTCTTTGCTGCCTGGTTGGAACCCCATCCTCATTTACCAGGCATTAAATAGAGCTTGTTCCAGTGGTGGAATTCAGTTTTTTACTACTGGTTCTGTGGCTTGGTAGGTGTGGCAGGGAAAGGATACTGCAAAATCTCCATTCCCACCCAACTCTGGGGCCAGCCAGAGGTGGTATTTGCTAGTTCTCCGAACTACTCAAAATTTTCTTTACTGGTTCTCCAGAACCTGTCAGAACCTGCTCAAGTTCACCCCTGGCTGGTTCCCTTATTGGAATTACTTCAGTTCTCGGAGGCTGGGACTCGAATACTTGTTCTTAAACTGCTGTTGCCTGTCCCAGTTTTCTGTCTTGGTTTTGATATTTTATTTTGATTTTATTTTTTGAATATTTTTTTTTTGAGTTCTTAGATTGGGTTGCTGACATTCCAAAGCAGGGGTGGGCCAACCTAATGCTGGGTCAGAAATTCTGGGAGTTGAAGTCCACGGGTCGTAAAAGGGCCATGGTTGCCCACCTCTGCTCCAAAGAGACTGTCTATGTTTTCAGCTCCTTAAATGATAAAGGGTCTGGGAAGAATAATCTGCAGCACATTTGTTTGCTGTTGTTTGTTGTTCAGATCCCTATCTCTCCATCTGTGAGCGACTTTGCCATATTTAGATCTGGATATTTTGCTTAAGTGCTTCTTACAGCTTTTTGTTTGGTAACTTATGGGTCAGTATTGATTCCTGGTGACTGCTTAGACAAGTCCCTGCATTTTTCTTGGTGAGATTTTCAAAAGTGTTTTGCTCTTGCTTTCTTCCTAGAGCTGAGATGGAGAAACTGGCCTAAAGTCACACAGCAGCTTTGTGCCTAAACTGGGACTAGAACTCACAGCCTCCTGATTTCTAGCCTGAGGCCTTCACCCGTAGACCAAGCATGATTAATTTATTAGTGTGACCACTGACACTTACGTTTCCCTGTTCAAATGTAACCATGGATCTCTACTTCACTAGAAGCACGAATGTAAAACCTTAAAGTTAAAAGTAATTTTAACTTTTCCATTTGTGCATATAGTAAAATAGAGATCCATGGCTGCATTTGAACAGGGAAACATAAGTGTTACTGGTCAAGATAATAAATTTGAATGCATAATATCATATAAATGTTTCCAGTAATTAAGTGAATAAAATTGTAGGACTGTGTTTATCAAGAGCACATCATGTGGCTTATCTGTAGTTCCAGTTACAAAGTAAGGCCTATGGATGGGATCCTTATTCTTGAAGTAGAACCAACTGAAACTATCAGAACAAAACTGGGTAAACAAATAAACAACGATTTGACTATGTACCTAAAGAAATGTCTCCAGCGCAATTTGTCTGCTGGCAGAACAGGTTCCCCTCCCTTTTCTCTCAGCCTGGGCTGTTCTGGAGGCCAGGGAGAACATTAAAACCAGAATTGGGATAAAGAGGAGCAAGAGGAAATCTGTTTGGGTGACATGGGATGTAGTAGTTCAAGAAAATCTGTTTCACTGAAATCTGTTGAATAATTCATATAAATTATTTTTTGGTAATTTACACAAGTTTGGGACATTTGTCACTGTGCATGGGTTTTTTGTGTGTTTATAAATGAAATTTTTTTTCATGGTACTATCAAAAGTAAGAACATATGACCCATTTCCTCCCTTCTTTATGACCGTAGAGAATATTCACCCTGCTTCTTTACAACAATTTCTATTTAGCAAATTCTCTCTATATCATAGCAAAAAATTATAACGTGCTGCTTCATGAAATTATGTGCATGATATAGTCTGATAAATCAATAGAATTCAATAAAAATCAGCTGAAAAAAGCACTTAGTTGCATCCTCTGCTGTGCAGTTGTGATTTTAGAATGTATATTTTACTATTCGAAAGAATGAAGCAATCAAACCAGTCCAATGGAATACAGCAGGTTCCTTATTCTAATGCCTCAGTAATGCAGTCCTAATGTGAAACCTGTATGTTTACTACAGCGTATACATTTCTAAAGGGAATTTTAAAGAAGTTAAATATAAATGTTTTAAAAAGAATAATGAACATTTTCAGGCATTGGGTTATTGGTGGTTCTATATACATGGTTATTACCTGCTTTGGGGGTTTTTTTCCCAGGCGTTTATAAGCTATAAAAATTGTGCTCTTGGTAATTCATCAACACTTTTAAAAGTTTAGCTTTTATTTAAAAATGCAGTATTCCATTTCTTACATTATGTTACTATGGTTTAAATGACATACGTTTTAGACATTTAAATGCATGCATCAATTGGCTACTTTTAGAATACAGGCTGAAGTTCCACAGTAGAGAATGAAAATGTTCAACATTATTAAGTTCAATACTACACCTTCAATTTCTAATAAATGAAATATAATTCTGTCTCTCTCTATATATATATATTTGGAGGATATATGCTATAGTGTCACTTATTAAATTCCACAAAGTATCTTTCAAAAAATATTTTTCTTTTCCATTTTTTTCTTTTTCTTTTGTTTTCAACTAGGACCCCTACTATGGCTGGTGGCTTATTTTCTATTGACAGAAACTACTTTGAAGAGATAGGAACATACGATGCAGGAATGGATATCTGGGGTGGAGAAAATCTTGAAATGTCTTTTAGGGTAATTTTCCATTTTATTTCCTTTTGTAATAACTGGCAGATTTTCTGTAAAAAATGTTAACGTTTTAAGATAGGGATGTTTTAATTTTGTTTATCTTAAATGAAATCTTTACTTTGTCTTGAAATTAGGAAGATAATCCAAATGGAAAGCTTCTTCAATGGAGGGGCTTCATTCAGCAAAACTGAATCAGGGCAAATTCACTTATTATTCAGCTTCCTTTTTCTCTGCTGTTTCTGGATTCCCATTGAATAAGGAATTCTCTTACTTTCTGTTGCTGAGTGAAACCTTCTGTTCATGGACTGATTTGAGCTGAATTTCATCCTTCAGTTTTAGTGCCATGTTTTTTTTTTCCACACATCACATGAAGCCTTGAGTACCTGAAAATTGTATGATGTAGATTAGAGGCCCATCAGTCATTATTAACCATATCTGGCTCTGTGTTGCATATGCCCATTTGTTACTTAAATTTCATGACTTCTCAGCAAGTGGGAGCAAATGAGGTTTAGCATGGAACATCCATGACCATCATCAGATTAGGGATTAAATTCACATAATGTAGGTGTCCCATAATATGGTATTTCTTTTATGCTGCCTTTGAAACAGTCCCATTTTGCTTTCTTCCATTGTTATATACTTGTGGTCCTTGGCACTCTCTAAGCTTGGTTGTTTTCTTGCCGATGTTTCATTACCAAACTAGGTAACATCATCAGAATGCTATCTGCAAGAAATGTCAACCAAACCAAACCAAACCAAACTCAGAGAGTACCAAGGACCCCATAATTCAAACCCAGAGCTACAAATATTCTCTTCTATTGATATATGCCTTTTTCTCTAAAATTTTCAAAAGCAAAATATCATTTCTCATGCCAATTTCCTAAATATCTGCTGATTTTTCTTTGAATGTTTTCCTAAATGTATACTAAATTTATATATGGAGCTGAGATAATTTCTTTGCTAAGAAGATTTCACTTACTGCTTTTGTGCATGCTGAAATAAAGGAAATATTTTATGGATTACTTTCCCAACATTGGGATGAGAGTCAGATTGTTGGGGAGACCTAGATTTAAGTTTTCCATCAGCCATGGAAGTTCTGTATTTGGGATTATTTTATTTATTTATTTATTAAATTTATACAGATTACCTACTTTGTCAGTCTGCTCTACCTCAACCTGATTATGGGAAAAACAGGAGAAAGGAATGTTAATACATGGCTTGATCTCCTTGGAGGATAGGCATCTTATACATTTAACAAGCAAAAGAAACAATAAATAACATAAAATGCACATGCACATGCATTTATTTAACTGCTCATTTGTTTTTTTATATATATAATTTATTCATGTGGCTTAAAAAACATTCTTGGTACTGGAAGGCAAAATTTCCAAATGATTTGTCATGTACTTAGTGTAACATCCTTAAATTGTATTTTAGGGATAGAAATTATATTTCCAAACAACTGAGTTTGGAGCCAACTATTTCAGGCATCTATAAAGCCTATGATGTAAATGAAATGATGGAAATTTCTTGAGTTTCTAGGTAATCTTAAATAAATTAGAAAATTGATCTTAAAATGAGTGTAAGAGGAAATAATGTACACTAATAAATGATGGACTATAGGTATTTGTGCTACAGTGTTTAAAAGACCCTTATTTTCATAATGACTCATCGGATAAAGCAATCAGCTCTCAAGCATGCTGCCCATGACTTGCCACTTCTTATAATATTCTCATTCTTTTATTTTATCAAAAAGAAGTATATAGAATGCAGAGTGCACCCATTTATATTTCTGGTGAATATAAAGTGAGGAATGCACAGGCCCAGTTTCTCCATTATTTTTAGACTAGAAGTCATAAAATGGGTGAATGTGTGAAACTCATTGCATATGGTATATCAAAGAGCTATTTTGACTCTTAGACGCAATCAACTGATTGGGGATTCTTAGGGAATTCTATTTGATGCATTGTAATTTAAAATGATGCGATCTATTCACTCCAGACTACTCTACAGATTGGAGCATAATTGTGCTATTGTTTGTGAATGTTGTGCATTCCCCCCCCCCCCCTTTAGTAGCATCACTTTGTTAACTGGAGTACTGAACCAGATTGATCCAAGTAAGAGATTGGAATATCCACGCCCCCCCCCCCCCCAAAAAAAGACAATTTTCATAAGAAATTATATGAAAGACTATCCACCTATCTTGCTTTGCAGCCATCTTTTCTCCGTTATAGGATTCTCTGTGTGACCTCTATTATGGTCTGAATAGGAGAAACACATTAAGATTCAACCCTAAGTAGATGGAGAGACTTGATTCAGAAGCTTTCATATTCCACAAGAAATTTATCTTTGATGCTAGACAAAATGTCTATGGAGCAGCCTAACACTTTGGGGCCGTCCTGGATCATAGCTCCTATCGAAAGAGCAGATAGAGACTGTCACAGGAGATCCTTTGCACAGCTTTAGTTGTGTGCTAGTTTTTGACTTTTTTTGGAACAAGAATCTTTATTGGAAGTCACTCATGCCTTTGTCACTTCAGTGTAGATTAATGAAATTTAGTGTACACTGAACTTCACTTGAGGACCATTTGAAAGCTGCAGAATGCAGCTGGATGCATGATGATGAATAGTATCTTACCTACCATGTTTCCCTGAAAATAAAACCCTGTCTTATATTTTTTTGAAGCCTGAAATAAGTGTTTGGCCTTATTTTTGGGGAGCTCTTATTATTTTGGGGCATGTGGAGCAAGATGGGGTTCCTCTTGCCATCTTACCTGATTTCCAGCTCTGTCTCCCTAACCCTAACCAGAGGAAATGGCGGGGACCAGCTGTGCATATTTTTGGGGAGGGCTTATTTTCAGGGGAGGGCTTATTTTCAGGGAAGAGCTTATTTTTGGGGAAACACGGTATCCATGTGAGTTTACTATTGTAGGAGTTGTGTTGGTTACTGATAGGCTTCTGGATACAATTCGAGGTGCTGATTATGATCTATAATGAACTTTATGGCTTTGGATCACGTTATCTATCAGGTTGCCTGCTCAGGTGTGCCTCTGCTTCTCAGGAGTGTCAATGAGAGGGGATCGAAGAGATGAGCTTTTTCTATCATGGCCCCTCCTCCTCTGCCTCTGGAATTAAAAGTACTTCAGAAGATAATAAAGACTTGACTCTTCTATGTATCGTTTGGGAATAAAATAGGAATATGAATCTAGCTGTTTCTAAAATGGATTAGAGGGTGCCAAGT
The DNA here is from genome assembly GCA_022577455.1 of Arizona elegans. Classification (NCBI taxonomy): domain Eukaryota; kingdom Metazoa; phylum Chordata; class Lepidosauria; order Squamata; family Colubridae; genus Arizona; species Arizona elegans. The sequence goes on from JAKOOJ010000001.1 coordinate 123,815,022, forward strand.
GTATTGGGTTTTATTTAATTTGAACTGTTTAAACCTAATTGCTATATTGGGAAATTTTTAGCTACTTAAGAGTTTCTACCTGAACGAGCATATAAGCAGGGGGAAATTTAAAAAAAAAAAAAAGGCAGACTTGAGAAAATGAGCGATCACAATCACCCGCAAACCTTTTTTTTCTCATGGAAGAAATGTCTTTTTCTGTGAGCAGAAGGGGTATAGGGCGATTGGTCTGTTCATCCTACAGAAGTTCTCTGAAACCCTTTGTGTTTGAGTTGTGAGCACTCAGGAGGCATTTTGGAATACTGGGTTTCTTATCTGTAAATGGAGATAAAAACCTTTAATTACTGTTTGGGGTACTTGGGTTTTGAAATTTCAATAGAGAGGCACAGCTTGAGAAGGAGGAGTTGCCTGGCCAGGTGAGACATACGTAGGCCATATTTGCCCTGTTCATCAGAGGTTTCCTCTATCTTTCATAAGGATCTTTGACACAGACATTCAAGGGAATAATTATTTTTGCAAGCATACCGTACATGCTAATTAAAAAAGCTAGCCTATCTTAATATCCATACTAAAAGAGCCTGCTTCTCTTTACACTCCCAGCATTATCCCACCCTCCATTATGGGTGGCCACTCAAGCAACAGTTAGAGAGTTCATTCATTGCCCAGTACAACCCCAAATTCTATAAACTGTGGCTGATAAAGCCTAGGGATACTTTCCACTCACTCTGATTATATGTATTTAACTTGCTCCTGATTAGCAGCTGTTTTATATTTGGTTGATATTGCATGTATCCTAATTTTGGGCTTCTCAGGAGATTTCTGGTTGCTCCTGGAGGAACAGGAAGCTGTAGTAGATAGCATTTTGGCTAAGGAATCTTCTTACAAACTTATATGTCTCATACATTTAACATGCATATAATATTGATGTAATTTAATTTAATTTAATTTAATTTCCAATTTATATACCGCCCTTCTCCCTGAGGACTCAGGGCGGTGTACAGCCAAGATAAAAAAACATAGAATACAAATATTAAAAAACATTAAAAAAATATATAAATTTTGGCCCGAAAGTTAAGAAATCACAAACTAATTAAAAGAATTTAAAAATTTCTTCTTAAGCCAACCCGGCTTGCTGGAAAAGATGGGTTTTAAGGGAACGACGGAAGGCATTGAGGTCATGGATTCTCCTTATCTCCGGGGGCAACTGATTCCAGAGGGTGGGAGCCCCCACCGAGAAGGCCCTCCCCCTGGGGGGGTCACCACCAATAATTATATTATTTCTATGATTTAACTGCTTGACAGTATGATCCTGCAGAATATTATTGTGAGATACAAGCTATTGCTCTGTATTTTAAAAAAATTATTTTGGACTTCTTTAGCTACACCATTATTCAATTTTTTAAAGAATTGACCAAACACACTTGGATTTTTTCTCCCATTTGACTTCCCTTCTTCCCTTTAATGATTATCTGAGGTAAAAAAAAAAAAGTCTGTCTTTTTTTACTAAAATGCACCTATTACATGATAGAACAGGAAAGAATAGCATTAAAAGACTCCAGAGGTAATTTAGCATGGCACAGCTTTGAATCAAATCATAATCATATTTCTGCATGAAGGTATGTAAAGTAAATTGCTTAACGACTGCCCAAATCACACAAAAGCAGACAACTGAGCTTTCCATTTCCAGGAGCTGAAGTGGCTTGACTCTTAAGTCCGCCTTATTATATCCTTACTAATCTAATATTCATATCAGACATTTTTTAAAAAAAACTCTCTCTACAGAAGATTGTAGAAATTCTCTGCTCTATCATTCACATGGAAGTCAAAAGCCCTTTTAGGGGTTGTATACAGGTAGTCCTCGACTTACAACAGTTCATTTAGTGACCATTCAAAATTACAATGGCACCGAAACAGTGACTTATGACTATTTTTCACACTTATGACCATTGCAGCATTCCCATGGCCACGTGATTTACATTCAGATGCTTGACAATTAACTCACATTTATGATGGTTGCAGTGTCCTGGAGTCATGCACAAGCAAAGTCAATGGGGAAGCCAGAGGCACTTAACAACCGTGTTACTAATTTAAGAACTGCAGTGAGTCACTTAAGAAATGTGGCAAGAAAAGTCGTAAAATGGGGCAAAACAGCAAAATAAATTTTGGGCTCAATGGTAGTCATAAATTGAGGACTGCCTGTATTTTCCATAATATCTGAGCTCACTGTAGTGTTCATTACCTCCCACCGGCCAATACGCTCTCACAGAGAGGGCCTCCTCGGGGTGCCGTCGGTCAGGCAATGTCGGCTGGCGGCCCCCAGGGGGTGAGTCTTCTCTGTGGGAGCACCCGCCATGTGGAATGAGCTGCCTCCTGGAATACGATTGATCCCGGACCTCCGGACCTTCCGTAAAGCCCTGAAGACGTTTTTATTTCATCAAGCCGGCCTAGCCTAAATGGTTTTTAATTGGGATTTTAAATTTTATGGATTTTGGGGTTTTAAATTGGGTAGCCAGTGATTTAATTCTTTTAATTATCTTAACTTTTGCATTTGTATGTTTTTTAATTTTGGCTGTTCACCGCCCTGAGTCCCTTCTGGGAGAAGGGCGGTATACAAATTAAATTAATAAATAAATAATAAATTAATTAATATGTATATGTCTGATGTATATCTTAGCCTTCCTCCAGAAACTCAAGGAGGCATATATACCTCTGATTTTCCTCTGATTTTGATCTACAACAAAAAATCCTTTCCAATTTTTAGGTTTAAAAAACTAAAAATAGGTTGAGCTGAGAGAGAGCAACTAGTCCAAAGTCATTCAGTGGGTTGACAATGAATTTGAACCCTGACCCATTCCCAAGCCTCAGTGTAAAGAGAGAAGATTATAGGGATGACAGGAAGAGGTAGGGATTTTCTTATTTACATTTTTAATTTTAGTCATCTTCATCTGGAAATGTCCTATGCTTCGTTAGCCATACTAGAGCTTCTAATAAACGCCTAACATTTTTTAAAAAAAATAAATATCAAGGCATGTTGCTTCCAGCTTATATTCAGGAGAATTTAGGAAACAAGGAGACATAGATATACTCCAAGTACCATTTTAAGCATTAGAATATTGTAATTGGAGTATAATTTGCAAGAGCAAATTGAAATATTTTTAGAAGTTGGAACTCTATAGATATTTATAGTCTTAATTGGGGGGGGGGGGGGAAGTGCGAGCAAACTGAAAAAGCCAGTGGCATTGTAAGTACATGGTTTGTGGGATAAATGATACCAACTACATACCACAGCTTATCGCTTTTGCTTTTTGCTTTGAGAAACTGTTACCAAGTGAGCCATTAATAGTCTAAAAGATCTGCAACCTTGCTGGGCTCTTATTGCCTAAGAAATCTTAAGTAATAAATTGCCTAGAGAGGGAGCCTGCTTCCCTCCCAGCTTTCTCTGCGTATCTGCTCTTTAAGAAAAATAATAATGGAATGAATGGCTCAAATCAAAAAAGCACACATTATGTAGACAGTTCTGGGGGGGGGGGGCGGGGAAGGGATGATACTGACAATAAGCAGCATTGATGAAGACCCAGGGAAGCAAAGTGCTGATTTTAGAAGCTTAGTGTCAGAAACTAGGAATAAAAAGAAATTGAGTTTATCTTCCAGAGCATTATACATCTTAAGACATCTGCAAAAAATGAAGCAAAAAACTGTTTTTATTATATATTCCATCAGCCCAACTGTGACTGACAAGATGCATTTCAATGTTGTAGCGGTTCATATACCAACTATAATATTTGAAAGTTTCTTTCTTGGCAACGGGAATGCAGTTAGATCAAACCACTAAAACTGACTTTCAAGCTGGAAGCCATTTCTATTTCTTCAGGGTTGGATTATTCTCAGCGTATTTCAATCACAACATTATTATCTTTTGGAAATGGTGTATTGTGGGGAAGTTATAGAAGCTGAACCTATCATAATATCACATACATTACATAGAACATTACAAAGAGTCCTTGTTTGGCGACTGTAATTGGGACTGGCAGCTTGTGGTTAAGCAAAGTACTTCCTAAATCATGAAACCATGATTGTGCTTGTGATCTTACTTCACTTTTCCTGTGCTTTACAGACCTGGGAAAGTTGTAAATACGAGGATTGGTTGCAAAGTTACTATTTATCATCATTGTAACTATGAATGGTCACAAAACAAAGTAGTCACAAATGAGGACTACCTGCAAAGGCAAAGATGATGAAGAATGAACTACAGCAGGGGTGAAATCCAGCAGGTTCTGGAGAACTGGTAGCGGAAATTTTGAGTAGTTCAGAGAACCGGCAAATACCACCTCTGGCTGGCCCCAGAGTGGGGAGGGAATGGAGATTTTGCAATATCCTTCCTCTGCCACGCCTACCAAGCCATGCCCACCAAGCCACACCACACCCACCAAGCCACGACCACAGAACCAGTAGTAAAAAAAGTTGAATTTCACCACTGAATTGCAGCATATAATGCAGGTCTTTTACTACAGCCATGAAGTGGTTTTTTAAAAAACTTAAAAAACATTAAACCCAAGACAGAAATGGTTACGTTTATTTTATTTTGAGAGTTCAAGTAGTCCTCGACTTAATAACCACAGTGGAGCCCAAATGTATGTTGCTAAGTGAGACATTTGTTAAGTGAGTTTTGCCCCATTTTACGACTTTTCTTGCCACTGTTGTTAAGGGAAATGCAGTTGTTAAATTAATGACACAGTTGTTAAGTGAATATAACTTTGCCATTGACTTTGCTTGTCAGAAGGTTGCAAAAAGGGATCACTACAAGTGTCATAAATATGAGCCAGCTGTCAAGCATCCAAATATAAATCACATGACCATGGGGCTGCTGCAATGGTCGTAAGTGTGAAAAATGGTCATAAGTCACTTTTTTCGGTGCCATTGTAACTTTGAGCGGTCACTAAGTGAACCGTTGTAAGTCAAGGACTACCTGTAGTGGACTATTAAGTCTGTTTGGAAATCCAACTGGTTTTTTTAAAAAAACAACAACAACAACCACCCAGGATTAAAGCATATTTGAGCATGAAAGAATACACGGATATTTAGCTGAGACATGAACTAATGCTTTTATGGCCATTTCTGTAAATGTGGAAATATTTTGGGATGAATTTACGAGCTGGCCTTCCAGAAAAAAAAAAAAAACCCAGCTTTTTCTTCTACTAGTTGACATTGAGCTATCTCTTGCACAGAGTCATGAACAGCATGGCACCGTCATCATGAATCCATGTAATACCGATTGATTGACTTTGCATCAGAGATGGAAGTATAAAGCCTTGAGGGAGCTGGAATGGAAACGTTGCAAATGTATTTTACTAACCTTTTGGCTTTGGTGTCATTTAAAATGTATGATGGCTTTGGAATTTTGTTTTTACTTGTTTCTGCTTCAGCGTTCGGCATTTTAATATATTTTCATATTTTGGAAGGTTGTCTACTTTTGAAGACTATCATTTTGGAAGAGAAAAGCACAGGGAAAATCTTAAATAATATTGCATTATAAATCATTCTGGAAAATGTTTTTCTGAGGTGCTTATGAAATTAGGACCACTGCTGTGAGAGAAGATATATAATTACTATGAATAAATGTGAGAATTCTTAAAAAAAAAAAAAACAGCTGGGATGAAAAAGGAATAATTCCTTATTGCTTGATGATTATGTGCTGTAATTGTTGTATTATATAATGGTCTCATGTAGTACGGTATTTTCATAGTGCAACCATACTTTCTTTCCCAAACCAAAAGAAACAACATCATGCTAATGATTGTTTATCTTCTTCACAATCAATAATTAAATTCTGAGATGCAACATTTTTACTTCAAGGGAGGTTCATGTTGAGCCTGAAGGACACTGAGTTGTCAGAGGTATGAGCGTGAAATTACGGATATGGCACAAATTTCAAATAATATTAATATTAATATTAATAATAATAATAATAATAATAATAATAATAATAATAATAATAATAATAATAATAATAATAATAATAATTTTTTTATTTCTATACCGCCCTTCTCCCGAAGGACTCAGGGCAGTGTACAGCCAATTTAAAAACACAAAACACAACAATGATTAAAAATTAAAATAATTAAATAGATTTGGCCGGTTTAAAACCCCAAAAATTTAAAATACCCCAATTTAAAATTATTATGTTGATAGCCCGGCCTGGCAGAACAACAGGGTCTTCAGTGCGCAGCGAAACACCCGGAGGTCGGAGATCTTACGTATTTCCTGGGGCAGTTCATTCCACAGGGCTGGGGCTCCCACAGAGTTATGTCACCAGCCGACATAACTTGGCTGATGGCACCCTGAGGAGACCCTCTCTGTGGGAGCGGACTGGTCGGTGGGAGGCTATTGGTGGCAGAAGACAGTCTCGAAGGTACCCGGGTCCTATGCCATGGAGTGCTTTAAAGGTGGTAACCAACACCTTGAATCGCACCCAGAAGACCACTCGGAGCCAGTGCAGCTCGTGCAGGAGGGTTGTCACGCGGGCACAACGAGTTGCGCCCATAACCACCCACGTGGCCGCATTCTGGACCAGTTGGAGCCTCCAAGTGCTCTTCAAGGGGAGCCCCATGTAGAGAGCATTACAATAGTCCAGCCGGGAGGTGACAAGGGGATGAGTGACCGTGCGTAAGGCGTCCCGGTCCAGAAAGGGCTGCAACTGGCGGATCAGGCGAACCTGATAAAAGGCCCCCCTGGCCACGGCCATCATATGCTCTTCTAAAGACAGCTGTGCATCCAGGAGGATACCCAGATTGAGAGCCCTCTCTGTGGGGGGGCAAAGATTCACCCCCAATAGTCAGCGATGGCACCTGCTGACTATATAGGGACACCGGCAGCCACAGCCACTCGGTCTTGGACGGGTTGAGTCTGAGTCTGTTCCTCCCCATCCAGACCCGCACGGCCACCAGGCAGCGAGACATCACATCAAGGGCATCATTGGGGTGGTCTGGGGTGGAGATGTACAGCTGAGTATCATCAGCGTACAGATGACACTTCACCCCAAAACCACGGATGATCTCACCCAGCGGCTTCACATAAATGTTGAACAGAAGAGGCGAGAGGACCGACCCTTGTGGCACTCCCCATGCAAGACGCCTCGAGGTCGACCTCTGCCCCCCTGCCAACACGAACTGCGAGCGGTCGGAGAGGAAGGAGGGGAACCACCGCAGAACGGTGTCCCCTATTCCTAACCCTCTCAACCGCTGCAGCATGATACCATGGTCGATGGTATCAAAAGCCGCTGAGAGATCTAATAGGACTAGGACAGAGGAGCAACCCCTGTCCCGAGTCCTCCAGAGATCATCCACCAACATGACCAATGCCATTTCTGTGCTGTGCCCCTACCTGAAGCCCGACTGGTATGGGTCTAGATAGATAGCTTCATCCAGGTGCCTGGGCAGTTGTCGTGCCACCACACTCTCAACAACCTTCGTGTTAACAACGTAACACGACAACAACATAACTCAGTGTCCATAGACTGTCCTGGGCAGTTCATATCAAAGACAGCATTCTTGGCCAATATTCTAGGACAAATAGTCCTCAATTTACAACAATTTGTTTAGTGACCATTAGAAGTTACAATGGCACTGAAAAGTGACTCATGATTATTTTTCACACTTATGACTGTTGCAGCATCCCCGTGGTCACATGATTTACGGTACATTCGGATGCTTGACAACTGACACATTTATGACAGTTGCAATGTCCCAGGATCATATGATCACCTTTTACAATCTTCTGACAAGCAAAGTCAATGGGGAAGCCAGATTCACTTAACAACCATGTTACTAACTTAACAAGTGCAGAGATTCACTTAACAACGGTGTCAAGAAAGGTTATAAAATGGGATGATTGTTCATGATTGAGGACTACCTGTAATACAGGCAGCCTGCACTCTATTGGTCTTTCACAAGGCCATGAATTCCCCCCCAGGCCTTGAGGTTGGGATGTTAGTAGAGGTTCTCTGGCATGAATGTGCGAGATCACTGGTTTTGTGGTTATATTGAGTCCCAATGTAGTTTTAGTTGATTATTTGCTTTAAAGGAATTCTTTGTTTTTATTTTGTTTTATGGGGTTTTTTTTTCCTAGATAGGCAGTCACATAAATTTCATTAACAGATAAATTATAACAAAATCATTGCTGTTATATAGAAATATTGCTATTATGCTGTAGCTTTTCAAGCAGTAGCCTGCAAACCAGCATCACCTCCCAACATTTCTTATTCTTCCAGATAAGTCATGAAAATGTCAAAGCAATCACAGGAAAATATTAGGCATCAGACAAAATAACAAAGCACAGCCTTGCCTGGCAAATGAAATATAAGTAAGATAAAATAATTTAACAAGCAACCCTGTAAACCAAGCCAAGCATAATACAGCAGAGAACCCAAGAATGCAATAAATCAATTGTCCCAAATAAATCTCCAGTAACTCAGAGTGTAAATTACTAGGCATATTCTGATGAACTTCCATGTTGAAACTAATCATCTGAAAATTCTCTCTTCCTTAATATTCAGGAGAGAGATCTGAAGTAGGGCTTGCAATGATGTCATTGTAGGTGATATATATCAAAAGTGCAATCAGCTCAAAATCTTGTTCATAATTAGCTGTGCTAGCCATTTCCCAACATTTATTCTTTAATCATAAGAATATATGAGTACCACTAGTTTATTCATGATAATATCCAGTGATTTTTGTTTACAACTTTAGAATTACATATAGCCCTTCTGAGAGGAGAGACTATGATCAAAAACTCACCCACCCCAAAAACTTACCCACACACCCCAATTTCCTCTGGTACCCCAAAAACTAATCATGTTCACTTTCCCTGTTGACATGGTTGCTTGTACTTTATCTGTGAAATAGGAAATGTGTTTTGATACTATTATGGCCAAACCCAACTACTTCTCTTGGTATACTAATTAACTTTTGTTTAATTGCTTTCACTCTAATTAAGTAAAGTCTGCAATCAGTTGCTATAGCAACATTTCCATTAATACCAATCATCTTTTGATGTTCAACTCTTTTCTTAAAACTGTAGCAGTCTTCCATTGGAATGTCAAATGCTTTAACAGATAAACGTTTTGTTTAAAATAGATCCTTAACCATATGCTGCCCTTCAGTACAAATATAAGTTCAGTTGAATTGGCCATCTTGCCCTTTTGTATGATATCAACATGGCCAAAATTGTCTGCCTCCCAGTTTTGACCCAATTCAGCTATAAAACTCGTATTTTGAAACCACCTTTTTGGTTGGATTTATTCATGCCTTCTTATATATTGTTATCATTAGATATATGACACACTTTGGATCTGAAGCAGAAAAGGAGGGCATGTATGTCTGTTTTGTTGTCACTTTCTTAAAAAAGGAATGTTTTTTTTTTCCTTTAGCCCTTACAGGAGCAGTGCAATTATAGGAAAAGGTGTGTTTGAAGGAGATGCTAATGATGCAACAAGCTGCTTTGAGCTGGAGTGTCTCTTTATTTCAAATATAATTCTCCAGGGGAATCACACAGCTATGGAGAGGCCTATTAGCCGACATCCCTTTGAAAGCACCTTCCCTGTTCTGAATCAATTGCTTAATATGAAGAATATCCACTAGCTGCCTTGTACCATCCTTCTTTTCTTGAGTGCCACATCCATCAACCTCCATCACTGATACTCACCTCACCTATTTCTGAAGTTTATAGGTATCATTTTCTTTAGCTGCTCTAAACCAGCTTCATTCGTTTTAATTGGCACTGGGTTGTTTTGAAATTGAACATCATTGGACCAAGCCAAAATCTCTTGATATCGGATAAAAGAAGCTGGGACATGTTAGTGATGGAAGTAAAGGTTTATGCCATCATCCAGAAAGAAATAGGCAACATCATCATTGCCTAATAAATTGTGTGGGGGAAGATTGGATTGTATTTTTGATAATTGATAACAAGGGGAAAACGGAGCAAGGGGAAGCGAAAGTTTCTTATTATATTCCAAGCAAAACCATCTAGTTCTGTTTTGATTGCAAAAATACCATTATACAATGGCCCAAACCATTCGCTTACGTCTTCTACAATTTTTTTAAAAAATCTCCATAACATTTGATCAGATAACATATTTTCTATGAGTCAAGTATAAGACCAGTATTTTCTGCAGTGGCGTTTAATTTTATGATTTTCTGGTATTAATGGGATGTAAATGTGACAATGTATTTATTAAGATGAAATTGCCTGAGGCAAAATCAGATCACTATTAAAGGCCTATTTGTTCATTGCGGTTATTCAAATGCTGCATAACAACCATCCCAAAACAGAGGGTAATGAATGGAAAGAATTGTAAATAAAAATGCAAGAAAAATGTTGGTGAAACGAATTTGTAGCTCCTTCCCAGAAAGTGTTTGTTGGCCATGGCTGGGGAGGGAGGGAGAGAGGGAGGGAAAGTCTAGCTGAATGGGATTCTGGCAGTCTTCCTCCTCTGTTGTCACACACACACACACAGGCTATTGGTGGCAGTGGTCAGGGAGGAGGACTTCAGTAGACTTCAGTGATAATTCTTGTGTACCTTCCTGCAGAAGGAATGGGCGGGGAAGATAAGGAGAGCAGAGTTGTCTAATGGCTAATGACATGCTATGTAAATAAGTAGAAATCTTTCCTGTTTCTCCTTTAATGCATTAAATTACTGATGAACTTTTAGAGATTCAACACTGGAAATGTGAACTGCATCATTTTGTGGAGAGGCATAGAGATAACCTTGGAGAAACTCTGCAGACACAGTTTCAACAACATACATATAAACAAGCTTTGAACTTGGTAAACAAAGAATATTACGAAGAAACTCAGACAGGGTATAAGGAGGAGGGAAGGGGAAGGTTTCAAGATTGTTACTTTTTATTATTATTATTATTCTGTCATCAAGTTATCACTGATTCTTAGGAACCACATAGGTTTTCTGAAGGAGGATGTTCCCAACCTGAATCTTTAAGCCTTCCAGCAGTGTACCCATAGCTACTGTAACTGAGTCCATCTACCTTAACAGATTAACAGAGTTGGAAGGCACCTTGTAGGCAGGGGTGAAATCCAGCAGGTTCTGACATGTTCTAGAGAACCGGTAGCGGAAATTTTGAGTAGTTCGAAGAACCAGCAAATGGCATCTCTGGTTGGCCCCAGAGTGGGGTGGGAATAGAGATTTTGCAGTATCCTTCCCCTGGAGTGGAGTGGGAATGGAGATTTTGCAATATCCTTCCCTTGGAGTGGGGTGGGAATGGAGATTTTGCAGTATCTGTCCCCTGCCACGCCCACCAAGCCATGCCCACAGATCCGGTAGTAAAAAAAATTTGGATTTCACCACTGCTTGTAGGTCATCTAGTCCAACACACACACCAGTCCAAGCAGGAGACCCTACATCAGGCATGTCCAAAGTCTGGCCTCGAAGCCAATTGTGGCCCATGTTCAAATTTCAAGCGGCCCGCAGCCTCTTCTCTCCGCTGGCTCAGCCTGTCACTCATCTCAGCCTGTCACTCATCCTTCAGCCAATGTTTTTCCCTTCACCACGCAGCAGTCCCCTGCTGCCTCCTGATCCACAGCCACCCTGCTCTGCAGAGCATCTCAGCCATATTTTTCACCAGAAGATGTCAGTAGACCTGAGTCAGCACTCTCGCCGTGTGACCCTTGTGAGCTTGTGTGCCCATTTCTAAAATGGCGACTGTAACTAAAAAAAAGAAAGTTGAGAGTGAGGGCTGCCATTTCCAGGATAAGTGGAAATTGGAGTATTTTTTCACTGAAATACGAAAAAAACTGTGTCTCCCTAATTTGCCAAGAGACTCTGGCTGTTTTCAAGAAATTCAATATCAAGAGGTACTATCAGACGAAACATGCTAACTACAACAAGCTAACTGGGAATGAACGTGGTGAAAAATGGAAGGAACTGGAAGCTGCTTTAATGGCACAGCAGCACTTTTTCACAAGAGCCTGTGAGTCAAATGAAGATGCCACAATAGTGAGCTACGAGGTGGCAACGCTGATTGCCAAGCACTGCAAACCTTTTTACTGAGGGTGAATTTATTAAAGACTGTGTGATGAAAATGGTGGAGAAAATTTGTCCTGAGAAGAAGCAAGAGTTTGCCAATGTTTGCCTGGCTCATAACACTGTGGTACAGAGAATTGAAGACGTTTCATCTGATATTAAGAGACAGTTAGAGGCAAAAGGAGTGGAGTGTGACTTTTTTTCGTTAGCCTGCGACGAAAGCACGGATGCATCTGACACCGCTCAGTTATTGATTTTTTTTGAGAGGAGTGGACAATGACATGAACGTGAGTGAAGAGCTACTTGACCTCCAGAGGATTAAGGACCCAAAAAGAGGAATTTATTTGTTTCGGTTTGTTCCGCTGTAGATGACATGAAACTACTGTGGAATAAAGTCACTGGGATTATTATGGATGGCGCAGCTGCCATGGCTGGTGCGCGAAGTAGATTATCAACTAATCTGTAACAAAGTCAGCGAAGAAGGAGGCAAAGCTATAAAACTCCACTGTATTATTCACCAACAAGTTCTCTGTGCCAAACATCTGAAATACATTCATGTTATGAAACTGGTGATGAAGGCTATTAATTATATTCGCTCCAAAGCCCTGTGCCACCGCCAGTTTCTACTCAACATCCAGGCTGAAAACGGAGATGTTGTGTATCACAACAAGGTAAGATGGTTCAGTCGGGGGTCTGCACTGCAGCGCTTCTACTCTCTTAGGGAGGAAATTGGACAATTTTTGGCAAGAAAGGGACAACCGATGCCAGAGCTATCTGATCCTCTTCGGCTGGCTGATTTTGGATTTTTAGTTGATATAATACAACATCTGAACATGCTGAACACGAGCCTTCAGGGGCAAAATGCAGTGGTAAGCCAACTGTATTCACATATCAAAGTCTTTGGGACCAAGCTGCTACTTTTCCAAAGGCACCTGTCACAAACGCAGCCCAATACCACACATTTCCCATCACTGCAGGAAATAATGACCAGTTTTCCACAGAACAATATGAGTGCGCAAATAAGGAGGTACGAAGCAGACATCTCATCTCTGGCTGAGGAGTTTCAACAGCGCTTTCAGGATTTTGCAGCTATTGAAAAGGAGATCACGCTTTTTTCCTCTCCTTTCTCTATGGACCCTGATGACGCTTCAGACCACCTGCAGCTGGACCTCATTGAGCTGCAGTGTGACTCCGAGTGTTGCAGTCGGCACCAACAACTCCCTCTTGTCAACTTTTACTGCCAGCTGGACAGTGGTGAAATGTAAAATTTGTTACTACCGGTCCTGTGGGTGTGGCTTGGTGGTGGTGGGGTAATGTGACTGGGAGGGCATGGCCAACATTTTTTTTTAAACCATTTTTTCTACAACCTCTTTGGCCGAAATGCTTTTAAAAGCCTCTGACGATCCCAGCTGAGCCACGCGATCATCAGAGGCTTTTCTTTTTTTTTTTACTTTTAAAAGCATTTTTTTGGCCAAAGAGGTTGTAGAACATGGGCATGGGGGTGGGGGCGCGCAGGGATTTTTGCTACCAGTTCTCCGAACAACCCGCTGCCATCGCTACCAGATCGGGTGATCCAGTCGGAACCAGGAGCATTTCACCCCTTCAGCTGGATAAAGACAGGTTCCAAGAGATTCGAACATTTGCTAAGAAAATGCTAAGCTTGTTTGGTTTGACATACTTGTGCGAGAAGCCATTCTCGGTTATGAATATTAACAAGAATCGTGTGAGGACGAGACTAAGTGACTTTCACCTGCGTGACATCTTGCGCATCAAAACCACTGTTTTTGAGCCAGACCTGCCCTATATAATGCATTCGAGATCTCAGTATCACCCTTCACATTAGTGCAGTTAAGTTATTTGTTTAGTCTTTCATAAAATAGTTCATTTGCATTTAATGTTAATGGTTCAAAGAATGTCAGGCTGAATGGTCAGCCCCCACACATTTTCACGTCACCAAATCTGGTCCTCTTTGCAAAAAGTTTGGACACCCCTGCCCTACACCATTTCTGACAAGTGGCAGTCCAATCTCTTCTTTAAAGCCTCCAGTAATGAAGCTCTCACAACTTCCAAAGCCAAGCTGTTCCATTGGTTGATTGAATGTTGCTGGTCCTTCTCTTCTTTTTCCTAACATTAGAGCTTTCTCCAGAGAGTTGGGCCTTCACATAATGTGTCTGAAGTAGGATAATTTGAGCCTAGTCATTTGCGCTTCGATTGAGAACTTTGGATTAATTTGTTCAATGATCCATCAGTTCATCAGTGGTATTCTTAGGCATTCTCTCCAACAACAAGGTTCTAAAATATCAATACTTTTCCTATCATGCTTCTTCAGAGTCCAATTTTCACATCCGTAGAGCAATCTTAATACCATTTTCTGTTGTTCCTCCTTTGATGATTATATGGATAACATGATGGATGTGTCCGTTGGTCCCTGTGGACAACTATGTAGCTGGTGCATCTCAGTGTTCCAAAAATGGATTTATTTATTTTTTTGAGACATTAAAGCAGCAGCATCTTTTGCAAGATTAGGGAAGCTGCTTCAAAAGTTGTCCCTGTGTGACTCTGCATGCTTTTATTTTGAACAGCTTGCAAAAGATACAGTTATGTTTATGAATCAAAAAGAGATGCGTTGAACGTCTGTGCATTGCAGAATACCTGACTCAGATGGATAGCTTTGGATAGCTTTGCTAATTGCTAACATTAGTTTACTAATTGCTGCAGTTGTGGCCCTTCCAGTTTAATGCAGCAGCTAAGATTTAATTAGATGCTTGAAAATGAAGCTGATTTTGATACACTTTTGAAATTTCAGATATGGCAGTGTGGAGGCTCCCTGGAGATTGTAACGTGTTCACATGTTGGTCATGTTTTTCGAAAAGCTACTCCTTATACATTTCCTGGTGGCACTGGTCATGTAATTAACAAAAATAATAGAAGACTTGCAGAAGTGTGGATGGATGAATTTAAAGATTTTTTCTACATAATATCTCCAGGTAAGAAAATATTTCATTATAGTTTTGTAAAAAAGTACACAAGCACACCCACACACAAATCCACATACAATATATATGCATATATATGTAGGGACATGTGTGTGTGTATATATGTAGGTATGTATATATGTAGGTATGTGTATGTATCCCATGCAGCATTATTGGTACTATGATTCAATTTTTATTGCTTTGTCAGTTACAATCAATCCAAATGGTTATGATGGAATTCATTTAAGTGGTACAATGTCTTCTATAGTATTGCCATAACATTTAATTTATAATAAGGAAAAACTGAAAAAAAATCCCATGCTGATCAGCATACTTCATAATATCCAAAATACATATTTAACTCTGAGCTTTCAAAAAATAAAACGAAAAGAAGAAAGGCAAACAGCAGGGCTTAAAATTTAAGAGTAGGGGAGTTGATGGAAAGTACATAGTACTTCCTGTTCTCTCTTGGCCTCTGTGATTGGGTTTCATATATATTCATATATTTTCCAGGTACATAATGTTTAGGGCTTATTCGGATCAAGTTTCAAATAAAACCACAGAGAAAGAGCACTATGGGAAAGATGGCTTATTATAAAAGGAAAAAAATCTCTTTCTTCAAATGAAATGGTTCATGACTGTAAGGCAGAAATGAGAGATTTGTGATCTTCCATATGTTACTAATATCAGCTCCCACCAGCCCCAGCAAGCACAGGTGTCCCACTGGTGATGGAAACAATTTATCAAGAACTTCAGCAGGTTAAATCATTTGTTTCCAAGACTGACACATTTGATTTGGATTCTATTGCATCCTTTTAGGCAGCAATTATATGCATGCATATCTCAATAAACACTGACATTTAGCTCTGAGAAAACACATATAGGAATGCCCTGTAAACAGTGAAGGTTGTCCTCCTATGAAGGTGTATCTAGGGATCAGTTGTAATAAAGAAGTGATCATGGAGTGTGCAAAAGCTACCTTTTTATTCCAAAGACTCCTTCCACAGAATGTGATAAAATTAAGATGCTCTGGTTTTATAGTTGCAGTAATAATAATAATCCAAAGATAAAAACCTTTTCTTCAAATAGCCTTAAGCAGTAGGGAAACAGACATAGAAATGGGGGCATTTCTATCCAGTTCTGCTCTATAAGTTGCTTATCTGGGTCATTTTTTAAAAAATTATGGATTTAGTAACCTTCTAAAGCAGGGGTGTCAAACTGGCGGCCCGTGAGCCGGATGTGTCACGCGCAGGCCACGCCCACCCCAGCTCCATGAAGGGTCGCAATACGTCACATGATGGCAACATAACGCCGCGAGTTTGACACCCGTGTTCTAAAGGTTAAAGTCATCTTAAAGGTTAGAATGTGTCCTTAAAAAAAAAAAATCTTTTAGTACTTTATTTTTTGCAAGAATAAATTGGGGTTTTTTTTAATTTTAATCCTTATTTTTTGCAAGAATAAATTGGGTTTTTTTTTATTTTAATCCAGCACATAAACCTAAGGCGTGTATATCAAAGAAATCTATTGTAATAAATTAGGATGGCCCCTTTGACTCCTTTAGAATATGAGTGGAAAATGGAAACACACTTAAAATGATACTGCCCCTCTACATCTTGAGATATTTTTTTTCCACTTGGGGTTGTTTTGCTTTCGGTGGGGAAATGGTGGCTTGAGTGGCTCCCTTGCAATGGGAATCGGCACCACAATTACCTGAGGCTTGGGCAAGACCCTTGCAGCCTAAAGAATTCTCCACATTGAAGGAGAATGAACCTATTTGGCCTCCAGGCAGCTGTTCCTTGCAAGAAGTTTGTGAAATGGGAGGTTTTGCAATCAGCTAGTGAATCAAGTGGTTGAGAGGCAAGATCTGGACATTTAGATCCAACTCCCTGTTTCTTAAACTGTAGCAAAACGTAGTCTGGATTCCCAGGATAGAGAGGCCACTTTCCAGAGGATAAAGAGGCAGTAAAATTTAGATAATTTGGTCAGGAGAAAGAGAGTTGAAAAACATTCTCCTTTGCAATTCTCAGAGTATATCTATAATGATGCTAATAGGTGCTTGAGTTTGTCAAGATTGCTATCGGGATCCAAGAACCAAGAAAGACATGTACCATTTCTTCTGAGCAGTTACTTTTATTGTTCCTCACCTACAGAGAGAACTCTCGCCTAATTAAATTGAAGATTCTTTGAAGTATCTCCAGTTCAAGCCAAAATTGTGATACGCACTTGAGTGTCATCAAGATACTAATAATCCCTCATACTGGACCAACCTCTCCCAGTGTTTTTATAGAATGATAAATTCTATAGGGCCAAGCCCAATGGAAACTCAAAAAATGGAGCAAACAAAGGCTTGACCACTCATACCCTATGATTAGTAACTGGAATTGTCCACTTGCCCAGTCAGGCATGATTGGAATCACTGTAAAATAGTTGATCCTATTCTTACCTGTTGTAGCAGGATATCATGGTTGATGATGTCATATGTCAGTGAGGGTGCAGTGAGGGACCATGCAGGATGAAGAAAGATCTGCTTCATCCAAGTGCTGATGAAGGTTATCCATGTGAGTGGTTCCTTCTCTTTACGAGTCTTGAACTCTGGCTGCATGGGATTTGGATAATTTGCCTCTTTTAGGGTCCTCTATAGTGATACATTGTCTTCTTTTCTTTTAAAAAAATAATAATAGTGATTTTGTTAAAAAGTACAACTATAATGAGAAGAAAACTAATGCAACAATAAAAAAGAAGGTACAAAAATGAAATAGAAAATAGAAAAGAAAGAAAAAATAAGAAAAGAAATATATAAAGAAATGACTTTCCCCTTCATCACAAGTATAAGTTCTAGTAACTTATCACCTTTAGTTAAAAATACAATTAATTTTTTTCAGGAAAGAAATGGTGAACTGAAGACAGCCCCACTGCCTTTTCAATAACCATTCCCCAGAATTGCTATAATTGCAGTTCTGAAATCAGTGCTAAGATTTTTGTTGACCTGTGCTATGATTTCCTGCCATTTTGAAATGGCCAACCAAGAGAGTGGGAGGGGGGGTAGCAACCAGATCCCGAATCAATAAACAGAGGGAATATCCTGGCTCCACCTTTGGGTGTGGATAGTGTTGCCCACTTTGCCTTATTTCCACTGATGCCATTAACTCTCCACAATTCTCCAACTCTGCCAAACGTTTCTTCCACTGTGAATAATTAGCTCAACATATGCTTTAACAACTAGTTGGTGAAAGAATTACAGTGTGTAATTTCGATGCACTACCATAAACACATTTAGGATGCGGTCTTCTAACACTGTCATTGGGCTTTGTGTGGTGTTAAACAATTAATAGGAGTCCAGTTTCATACTTAAATGGCGTTTTTCTTTTCTTGATCAGAGACAACAGAATTGAGAACTTGTATTTTTGATCAAGAATAAAATAATGATGTTTTCCTGAAATCTGGTTTTGTAGTATCAACATTTTTAGTACTTACATAACAGGGGAGAGTAGGTACCAAATAGAATATGTTGGGTGCTTCATGATGCATATTGCTATTGACAGTTCATGATATAATGGTCAATGTCACATGAAGATTCTGTAAACAATAACTGACTAAAGAACTGACTAAAACATTGTAATGAGGCAAAAATGCCTTTCCAGAAGATGGTGGATTCAATTAAATTTTCTGACATGGATGCATTGGGAAGATTTGGAAATGTTTACATCAGACTTTGGGCATTTCTCATCTAAGGCCTGATGCTTTGACTTTCGTAATGTTTGGGTTATTTTTCCCATTTATTTCTTGATTTACTGTTTGCTGTTATGGTCACACCATTAGGTAGCATGTACTCACGTGTTTTCAGGTAACAGATTTGGAACACAGTTAAAATTAGGTAAGTCATTAGGCCGTTAATTTATAGTTTTATAAATACCTGCCTTTTCTGCATCCAGTGTCAAAATGTAAAGACGCTTTGGATCTTGATTCTTAATCTATTTAGTCCTGTTCATTGGCGTTTCTTTGAACCTTTGCTTCATTTTTGGGGTTTTTTTAAAAAAAAATCACAGTTTTTGTAGTAAATTGATCTTTCAACTTACTATTAATTTTACATCAAAAAAGTGGTGTCAGCTAATAACTCTGAATGTTGCATAATGCAAAGGTTTATAGTCACTATAATTGCTTTGTGGCGATTTTCTATTTTGATTACATTTTTAATTATGGTTAGTAGAGAGAACTGTCTTTTTTTTTTAGGAAGGGTAATTATTATAATTAATTATATGCCGTTTTATCAAGTAGGCTTGCCCACAAGTAAAATGCAATTGATTAGATTAGCGCTTGCTCAACATATGTTATAACTCATTGGATACACTGGAGTTTATTTTGAAATGAATATATAGAATTGCACTGTCAATTCTATCCCTGTTCTTAAAAATAGAATTTTCTGTCTCTGTATAAACAAGTCTTTTATTAAAACACTCAAAGCCAGTGGAATTGTATGCAGAAATCAATTGTAAAGGTAGGGAGCGATTTATTCAGTATACATTTTAATTTGAACATAATTAATTTTAATGCCATATAGTTTTAATTTGGAACTGTGGTTTACAAATCCAAGTATTGAATGTGATATTTAGTGCAAAAATACTTTTAGTTTTCCTTTGGAACACCAAAATACTTACAAAAGTGCCTATATATACATAGTTTAAGAAGCACAAACTACATTATGAGAGAAATAGCTTTCAAATAATTCATTTCTTGGAAAACATTCATACAAATTGCATATATTGCAGAAATATATTATCTATATTTTTGAGTTGCTTTTTTTAAAAAAAAACTGATGCAGAAAATAATCAGAGTATGACAGGAAAATGGAAAACTGGAGGAAATTGCCCATCCTCTAAAATAGTCACTGAATTGCGCTCTCAAATTTAGTATTTACAAACAGAAACAAAGATCCATACTGCAATCGCTGTAGTGTATTTGTGTGCATTTGGATTATTTGTGTGTGCATTTACTTGAGAGATGAGCTACAGGGTGAAGAGAGATTATTAGATTTAGAGATGATGATAAGCTGTTAAAGCTGTCTGTACTTGCTGGGATGAAGGGGGAAGTTTATTCTTTTTTCTTTCCTCTTTTTCCTCTTTTTCTTTTTTGTCCTTTTTCACACTTTTTATTTTCCTCTGTAGTTTTTTGGTATTTATTTTTATTCTTTTCATTCATAATTCTTGATAAAGTTATTTTTTTTAAATATTAATTATTAACATATTAATATATCTTGCTCAGGGCTATTAAGTCTCTGGTGACATTCTCTCCCATCCAGAGACATGCTTGAGTAAATCATTGTGGGGCATTGAAAGACCTAAATCTGGGGAAGAAAGGCATGATTTTAGAACCAACAACTGAATTACTATCCTCTATATCAGTGATGGTGAATCTTTTTGGCACCGAGTGCCAAAAAGGGAGTGTGCATGCACTTGGGCCACAACCTGGAAGAGGAGCAGCCCAGGAAGCATGTGTGCACCTGAAAATGAACTTCCGGTTTCAGCTACTGAACTTCCGGGTTCAACCAGCTACTCTTTCGGGTTTCTGGCATGCATGCGCACGCAACAATCATGCAGGAAAACGGAAGATCAGCTCTTCTAGTTTCTGACACTGCGGCATGCAAAAAGGCCAGCTGATCGTCTCGCACACATGCACTCATGTGCGAAACATGGAAGAGGAACGGGCGACGCCATGCATGCCAGGCGACATTGCTCCACATGCCAGTTTGGGCATACGTGCCATAGGTTCGCCATCACAGCTCTATATTTTTGAATACAAGTAGTCCTAGACCTACGGCCATTCATTGAGGGATCGCCCAAAGTTACAGTGGCACTGAAAAATGTGACTTAGGACCACACTTGTGACCGTTGCAGCATCCCAGTAGTCACATGATCAAAATTCAGGCACTGGTATGTATTTATGACGGTTGCAGTGTCTCAGGGTCCTGTCATCATTTTTTGCAACCTTCTGACAAGAAAAGTCAATGGGGAAGCCAGATTGACTTTACAATGTACTACTAACTTAAGAACTGCAGTGATTCTCTTAACAACTGTGACAAGAAAGGTTGTAAAATGGGGCAAAACTCACTTAACAATTGTCTTGCTTAGGAACAGAAATTTTGGGCTCAATTCTGGTCGTAGGTTGAGGAAACATTGTAGGTGCCCCTTAAACGAAGCATAAACAATGAAAAATACCTATAAGTGTCAAATTAATAAACACTTATCAAAATAATAGACACAATATAGCAATGTTTGGATCTGAAATAAGGTACTGTATTTTTTGGTATATAAGACAAACTCCTCCCCCCCCCCATGAGGGGTGGAAATGTCTGTGCATCTTCTATAGCGAATGTTGCCGAAGCCCCGCCCACCTGCCATTCCCTACCCACTGGCCTCTGCCTCCCAGCAACTTGCCTCCCAGTGAACAGCCTGGTCAGCTTCAGCACAGTCTGATTTAGCACGAGCAGCTAATTGGTGGTTGGATCGGCCTCTCGGAATACCGTCTATCAGCTGTTCCAGACTGCAGGGATCACCACTGCCAGTTGCCACCCATCGCCGCTGTCGCCTATTACCACCTCCACATGCCCCATTTTTGCCCTCCGTGCGTCCTGTTTTCGGCCTCCTTGTGCCTTATTCTTGGCCTCCACATGCCCCATTTTCAGCCCATTCCAGGCAGCGAGGATTGCCACCACCTATCCCCGCCATCTGGAACGGGCCAAAAATGGGACGTGTGGAGGCCAAAAATGGGGCACGCGAAGGCGATAGGTGGCAGTGGTGATGGGCACTGGCGGTGATAGGAAGTATTCCGGGAGGCCGATCCAACCGCCAATCAGTTGCTCGTGCTAAATCAGGCTGTGTTGAAGCTGACCAGGTTGTTTGCTGCAAGGAGGCAATTACTGGGAGGCAGAGGCAGGGTTTTTTTTCTTGTTTTCCTCCCCAAAAGCTAGGTGTGTCTTATAGCCCAGAGCGTCTTATAGCCCAAAAAATACGGTAATTGAAATGAACAGCTTTGTATATGCTGTAAACTTCATCAAAGTTTGGGAGATTGACTTTTTAATTAAATTACATAGGGCTTGTACTCTCCAAATACAATATAGTTATATTAGAAGACACTATTATTGTGTAATTGTCTCCTCTTTTCCTCTTGCTTATCCTCTGTGGCTACTCAACAGCGATTATATATGACTGTAGCAGTATAGGGAAGTAAGTGGAGGATGAATGTCACTGCCCTCTACAGCTTAATTTTGTCAGTAAAATGGCTTGCAATTAAATTTACTTGATTTATGTGCCACCCATCTCATCTAGAGGGACTCTGGGCAGCTTACAAACATTAAGTTTCTAAATTTGGGAAATGAGAAAACATTTTGAATTTAAGGCACTTAGAACTGAAATGCTGCATTCCATACAAAAGAAGGTGTCCCAAGGCCATTTTAACCATTCAGAAGTATCCTAAGCAGCACAAGGCAGCCAAGTTTGCAAGTTAGAACACTTGAAAAATTGTTAGAATAGCATCAGGAATCTTTGGGCAAAATTAAAATACCATTTTAAATTTGAAAGAAAGCTTTCTGACCTTGAAACTAGATTTTTCTTCCAAACGGCTCAGATTCAAAAGATTTCACACACTGTTTATATTCTAGCTAATGTTTCCCTACTTATACATCATGGCAAACTATGGTCAGTGTAAAACAACTGGATGGAGCATGGAAGCTGTGACCCCAAGAGAGTAAAAGATAAAATTCTGTAGTTTTTCCTCTTAAACACTGAAAATGATGCCTGGATTGATTATCCAGGGGTGAAATCCAGTAAATTCTGACAGGTTCTGGAGAACCGGTAGTGGAAATTTTGAGCAATTTGGAGAACCAGCAAATGCCACTTCTGGCTGGCCCCAGAGTGGGGTGGGAATGGAGATTTTGCAATATTCTTCCCAGGAGTGGGGAGGGAATGGAAATTTTGCAGTATCCTTCCCCTGGAGTGAGAAGGGAATGGGGATTTTGCAGTATCATTCCCCTGGAGTGGGGTGGGAATGGAGGTTTTGCAGTATCCTTCCCCTGTCACGCCCACCAAGCCACAACACACCACGCCCACCAAGCCACACCTACAGAACCGGTAATAAAAAAATTTGAATTTCACCACTGTAACTATCTCTATATTTTGTTAAGTCTTTTTTTTTTCCTGACCAGCAATTGATCGGTTATTTATTTGGAAAAAAAATAAGTTGCAATTTTTCAAAATTTTATTTTGGTAGCTGTTTACACTTTGAAGCCAGCTGCTTTTCATAAATCTAATAAATACATATATGAAAATGTAACTTTCTGGCTCTTTATAAGACACTCTAAGGGACACTTTTGGTGAACATGCATCTTAAATTGGTTTCTATTACTTTTTCTTTTTTTCAAATCTTTTCCAACTCAAACAATACTATTAGGCTGGATGATGAAAACTGAATATAAATTGCAGATAGAACTCCAGGAAGAAATAGGAGCTTAGGATAATTATATCTTTCTACCTTTATACTCTGTTTTCTAGAAAATGTGTCTAGATATATTTTCTTCCTCATTACTTCTAATCTACTCCTTAGGGAAGTTCAGTGCCTGTCTGAAAGCAATGATTGTTCTTATAGCTTGTATCTACAGATTTTATTTAAAAGCTCTAACGAAGACCTTTTTGAAGATTGCCTTCCTTTTGAAACCATCATCCCTGTTTCAAATATAATAGGTAGTGTGATATGGATAAGGTTTTATACTGTAATTGTGTGATGCAAGTTTCTGTACACAAACCAGTGCTTCTGTTTAGAGTATATGTTAAAGATCATGTAGGCAGCAGTTACTCTTGAGCATCTACATTACAAACATCTTGTAGGTGATATAGATGTTTCCAAATGTGAGCAGGATCCAAGATGAAAAAGATAGAGGTTTTCAAGAAGAGACTGGACAGCCATTTGTCTGGAATGATATAGAGCAGGGGTGTCAAACTTGATTTCATTGAGGGCCGCATCAGGGTTGTGTTTGACCTCAGAGGGGCCAGGGGGGCATGGCCAGCTCGATGTCACTCATGTCGTGGGTGCCTGTGCTGGCCCGAGTGCTCTGCCAGTGAAAACAGAGCTTGGGAGGGTTGAAAACGGAGCAGCCCTCCCGAAGTCCATTTTCGCTGGCAGACACACCACAGGCCGGTCTTTCATTGTTTTCAGTGTGGCCCCGCGGGCCAGATCTAAGCACCCTGTGGGCCCTTGAGTTTGACACCCCTGGTATAGAGTCTCCTGCTTGAGCAAGATGTTAGATTAGAAGACCGCCAAAGTCCCTTCCAACTGTTATTCTGTTATTTAAGATCTGTTCATTATTAGTTTGCTTAAAAGGTAAATAGTTCCAAATCTTGACTGAAATTCAGGCAGGAATTTTTAATAGTAATATTGGCTGAGCTGTCAAACAATCATACCGGTGTTGGAGGAAGGCTGGTGGGGAGGGGGGAAGATTTTTATTTGATTTCTTTCTCTCATCTGCAGTTCCCTTGCTCTATCCCAGACTTCTTAGCTTGGGGAAAAAAATGAACAAGAGGAGACATGATGAACACATATAAAATCATGCCTGGCATAGAAAATGTGAAAAAGAATGAGGTTTTCTCTGTGTTTCAGATCATTAAGGGCCATGTCTTGAATTCTATTGGAAAGAATTTTACAAGACAAAAAGAAGCAGTTCTTCACACATAATTAACCTGTGATAATGACTAACTTGGATGGCTTTAAAAGAAGAGTGGATCAATTTACAGTGGACAAATCTAGCAAGGGATATTGAACTTGATGATACAGTTTTAACTGGAAAGAAATTAGGCATAATGTGGTAGTATTTACAATCCTGAAAACATTTTGAATTGTTTCCCAGTTCTTAAAAGAGTATTTTATAAACCACAGATATTCTGGTTCCATTATATATTTCAATTTCCGTTTTTGTTTAAGTTTCAGCGGTAAGGACACCAAAAGAGATTATGATGGGTGCACATCATTTGGAAAACACTGACATTAATAGCCATTGTCTCCCAATCTGTATATAGAAGGTCACAGATTCTATATTGTGTTTCCTAATTGTAGAAGTGACCTGCATTCTCAAATATATCTGATACAGGTATATTCACATAGGAGTGATAGTTAAGGTTTGAGGTGGAAAAAATTATTTATTGAGTGAGGATACATTGATGCACGTAGTTTTAAACAGTGGATTAGGATCCTGGGTACGGGGGACGTGGGACAACTTAGTAGTTTTATTTTTAAAAAAAATCTAATCAGGCTTGTGCAAGCAAATGAGAGTGCTGTCAAGGCTACCCTAACTCTCAGACATACAGAAATGAAGTACAAGCAAAGCCCAGCGTGAATTTTGAAAGTAGTTCCCAGAATTGACCTTCACCAGTGGCTCATGCAGGCAAAGTGCTCTGAAAACTAACTCCTGCCTTGTACTGACCTTTCATTGGCAAAACGGGGAGCAAAGCTCAGAGATGGCTAGACCCTTTCCAAACCATCTGCAAACCTTTAGAAGTTTGTTTTATTGTTGATTCTGTATTTTAGTTTCATTCATCAGGGCAGTCATGTAAATTTATTTAAGGAGTTTGAGATATCATAGGATATGCCTGGACCACGTAGTCCCTCACTTAACAATGGTAAATTGGGACCAGCAACTCTGTTGCTAAGTGATGTAGTTATAAAACACAATGGCACAACTATGCTGACTTAACAATAGCAATTGTGGCAGTCCCAGTTGCCATTGTTAGCTGAATCTTGCACAGTTGACAAATGTCCCACATTTGTGAGCTCCTGAAGTTTTCCCCATTGACTTTGCTTGTGGAAAGCCAGCAGTGAAGGTTGGAAATGGCTGATTGCCATTTCCAACCAGACACCACATGACTGCCAGACATCACAACACCATAATTGCCAGCCAGTTGCCAAACATCTGAATGACAATCATGCGACCTACAGGAACACTGCAACAGCAAGGACCTGTCTTAAGTCCCCTCGCATTCAGCACCGTTGGGAGTTTGAAGAGTCACTGAACAAACAGTTGTTCCCTGAGGGGATGGGAATAAGAAGTTTTTACACACACTCATTCCAAAATTACCAGCTTATTTTACATTCAGTGTTAAGAATTGAAGCTATTGAAATCAAAAAAGGGAGAAGAAATGCAACAGACTGCAGAGTTCTCTGCTGAGGTGTTACAAAAAAGGTTAAGTTCTCCAGGGAAACAGTTTCTCCCTTTACAACAATACAACAATAAAAGAAAGGTCTGTTTCTCTGGTGAACTTAACCTTTTTTGCAACATTTCAAGCAAAATTCCCTCTGTCTCTTTTTTCTTTCCCCTCCATCAAGGTGTTTTCTGTCCTTTTTTTCTTCTTTTTGCAGAGAAGCTGTCCCTCCTTCTTCCCCATCCCCCTCCTGGGGTTTGTGTTTGTGTATTTGTTCTGGATAGAGGGACATGACCAAAACTGAATTTTTCTGTTGGTTACAAATGTATGTTATAAATAACATACATTATAAATTTATTTATTTACAAATGGGCATTGTGCTTTACGGGCAATTAATATTCATTTCATTGTGTATAAGAATACACAATTGTAAATGTATCCACATTTATCAGGTAGGAGGAGGTCTCCAGGCTTATTCTCAAATGTCTGTGCAACTTTAAGTCAACACATTGGAAAATATGTCCAGGGTTTTTGTCTGGATCTTATTTTTCTGTCTGCTTTTCCTTCTTGATGTGAGATCATGTTAAGTTCAAAGTCCTCATTTTTAAATAAGGTACTATATAATATTAATGGATGGATTATAAGTGTTATAAACCCTCCTAGTGAGCACTTTAAGGAGAAAGCAACATAGAAATTTTAAAGGCCAGTTCATACAATATCTATTTGCATTTCAAAGAATTCCAAGTACCTGCTTATGCAGTACAAGGAAGCTTTTTATGCAGGGAAAAATATCCTTTAAGATTAGCTTGCTAACTTCACGGGTGAGGGTTTTTTGACAGTCATATATATGGTGGAAGCTTTTTTCCATTGTTTTCTTCTGGAATTTTTTCTTCCTTTGAATTTCTTGTTATAAACACACTATAAGGGCATCTTTGCCAGGGTAAAGGAGGGGGGAATTGAATCCAGACAGCAGTGTTTTTACTGTAATTTGCTTCTAATGGCAAGGATAATTTATTTCTGCTAATTACAATGAAATCAACAATATATGAGCTGCAGTGGCGCAGTAGTTAGAATGCAGTACTGCAGGCTACTTCTGCTGACTGCTTGCCACCTGCAGTTTGGCAATTCAAATCTCACCAGGCCCAAAACAAATGCATGAAATTAGATCAAAACTTGTTTGCTCAAAACTGAAATAAAATGAAACTTTGATTTTAGGTTTTAACGATTAGAATAATGTTATTATAGAAATAGCTTAAAATGTTGAGAAATGTGAAGCTAAACGTTGAGGTTGTCTTTTTTTATTATTATTATTCAATTGCATTGAAAGAAGTTAGAATTTGCTACTTTTTTCTTTTTTTTCTCTTTGAATCCCTCTCTATGTTTCTCTTAGCTTTCTAACTTTTATTTCTTTTTGTATTTTTACCTTATAGTAAACTTTAATAAAATTCTGAAAAACAGCCTCTTAATGTTGATTTCATTTACAGTTACAGTTAGTTAAAATATATTTCTAAGATTAATCTATGTGTAATCTTTTTCCTTCCATCAATGAAAAATTATAAAATTTTAATGCGAAATACAGAAAACACATTGCAGTGTTTCTAGATTGAGGGAACTGATCTGCTCCAGAAAAGATACTCTATTTTCCACATTTTTCCATTTTCATGCCTTTTCATTACGAGATGGATGTACTCAGGCAGAAGAGTTTGGAGAAGCATATACGCTTTCAAATTCCAGATATGCCTCAAAATGTATTTCATATATAGTAGTCTTCTATTTACGATTGTAATTGAGCCTGCAGTTGTGATCATAAGATGTGACAGTTGTAAAGCAGGCCACCATATGACCAGACCTAGTTTTATGACTTTTTTGTGATGGGTATTAAGCAAATGCCATCGTCATTAAGCGGACTCATGATTCACTATGGACTAATTTTGGCTGGAAGCCAAAGCAAATTGTAGTCACATAACCATGGGGCACTGCAATCAGTTGTAAAATGTGATCAGTTGCCGAACACCCAGAATACATAATGGGGGCATAATTTGGAACCAGCTTGAATTTTGGGGGGATTGGGTCTATCATAAATTGAGGACTACCTGTACTCTAGAGCACATATAACTTTAATCAAGAAGGAAGAGCTGAATTTTGATACAAGAAGTTTGTGCTGGTTTTCATTTCCCCAAATGCATATGAGGAAGGGGGAAAGGATGTAAGGATGTCCTTCAGCTGCAGTCACATTACAAGTGTTTATTTAATTAGAATAGGATTAGGTTTAATTTTCATTTAATAGTTTGTGAAGTCACCTTTTGCTTTTCACCAAAGACTGATGAGGAAGGAATGGGCTTTAATATATTGAATTGAAGGAATATCTTAAAAAAACAATCTCAGTCATTCATAAGAGATAAGTAGACAATCCCAATTTTTAAAATTAATCTTAAAAGCCAAATAGAATAGGAGAAAATAGATGAATGTGTAAATTATTGAACCTTATGCAATATATTTGCATATGTTCGCTGACTGTAAGATTTGTACAAATTTCTTAAAGTCCAGAACTACATGTGAAGAAAGTTTTAAAATGAGCATTGTCATCTTTTAGGGGTTGACATGGCATGGATCACACTGTGTGAAAGGGTAACGTATAGATAAATAAGAGGAGTTGACAGACCAGGATTCATATCCACAACTCATCCTGGAAAGATTGGTTATAATTTGGTTTGAGTAATAAAAATATGCCTGGATAAAAGTGACCTTAGATAGAGATCTTGATCTCAGAAAGCAAAACAGGCTCAATCCATGTTAGTGCTTTAGAAGGAAGACTAGGTAGTCAGGTTCACTGGAAAGTTAAAAAGAAAATTCTGGAAGAAGGCAATGGACAAGATATTTTCTTGAAGGAGACAGCTTTTTAGGTATCTTCCAGATATAGCATCAAATTTGACTGTGGGTTATGAAAAAAATAACAACTGGAATTCAGTGCATAGACGTATACCTGTCATTAGTTTGAAAGATACTGTTGGCTATAGAGTAATAGTGCCTTATCTGCCCTGCTGTGATTAATTCTCGTGGAGTCTTTTTCAGAGATAAGGTTGAGGAATGTATTCAGTGTGTAAACTGAAGGCATTTTCTCTGGAAATACCTCATGGGTATATTCTACCATCAGCAGTTGATGAGTCTGTGGAGGCCATTTTAAAGCTTGAGTCGTTTTACCTTTTTATGTTCTCAGAGTCTGAAAGTAATGAAACTACAGAATTAATTTATCTCTCTGTCATCATTGTGCTCCACAAAATTGATTATTAAAATGGTTATTTTCAATAAAAAGTTCTCAATAGTGAGTTTTCCTCAAAGAGGCCTAACAAACTAACATCAGGAGTATTTGAGCTGGCTGTGACCAATGGCATGGTAGCAGAGGGCTATTAGAACCAGTTGTCATAGTTAAGACAAATGGATACAGTTAGGATACAAGCTATTCTGGGAGTTATAGATGATATTCCTGTTACAAAGCCTGAGAGCATGGACATAATCCATAATGTGTGTGTGTGTGTGTGTGTGTGTGTGTGTGTGTGTGTGTGTTAATCACTCAGAACCAGGTTGACAGATAGACTGTCAGTACCTCTTTAATGGAAGGTGTGTTTGCTTCTTGTCTGAACACAATGGCAGGCAGGGCTCTTTTAAAGTAATCCTACTAAGAACCTTGTTGTCAATATTCCCAAGCAAATAAAATTGGAGTAATTTCCACAATTGCAGAGGGTTGGGATGATTTTAATCCAATCTGCCAGTTCATCCTGAGTTTGGGATAACAATCCATTTATTTGCATATGAAATGATTATATAGGACAAGTCCATGTGAGGTGCAGGGTGTAACAGCGCAAGCAGTTCTTCAGGCCCCAAAGATTGCCCATGTAATACCATGCTCTGCAAGCTGTACTGGCTGCCAGTTTGCTTCCAGGTGCAATTCAAGGTGTTGGTAATCACCTTTAAAGTCCTTCATGATATGGCTCCAGGTTATTTAAGGGACCATCTCATCACACTGGGATTGGCCCACCCCACCATGCTGGCAGAGGAAGCATGCTGTGGGCTCCATCAGCCAGGGTATTCTGGCTGGTGGAGTCCAGGAGAGAAGGGTCTTTTCTGCCATTGCACCTGCCATCTGGAACATTTTGTCCCATGGAGTGAAGTCGACTTCCACCCTCCTGATCTTCTGTATAAGTTTAAAGATCTGGCTCTGCCAGTTGGCTTGGGGCTCCAAAGAAGGGGCATCATGTTGGAGGAGGTTGATAGATCAGTATCAGATCTTACATCTCCCCAGCTCAACCTGCTCTCTGCCTTCCCATCTTTTAGGTATTGTGTTTTGTCTTTTTATATTGTTATAGTATTTTATATATGCAGTTTTATCTTTTAATATTGTAAGCTGCCTGGGGGGGGGGGGAGAGAAAGAAAGAAAAGAAAAGAAAAGAAAGAAAGAAAGAAAGAAAGAAAGAAAGAAAGAAAGAAAGAAAGAAAGAAAGAAAGAAGAGCCTTTGTAGTACAGTGGTCTAAAGCACCCGGTTATTAACACAGCTGCCTGCAATTATTGCAGGTTCGAATCTTACCAGGCTCAAGGTTGACTCAGCCTTCCATCCTTTCTAAGGTAGGTAAATTAAGGACCCAGTTGGGGCAATAAGCTGACTTTGTATAAATATACAAAAGTGAAGGCTATTGCTTAACGCATTGTAAGCCGCCCTGAGTCTCCGGAGAAGGGCAGCATATAAATCAAATAAGAAAGAAAGAAAGAAAGAAAGAAAGAAAGAAAGAAAGAAAGAAAGAAAGAAAGAAAGAAAGAAAGAAAGAAAGAAAGAAAGAAAGAAAGAAAGAAAACTACAACATGCTTTTTAAAGAAATGTGTCCTCAAGAATTCAGAAATTTCAGTCAGTAGAAAAATTTCCAAGTAGTTTGTGGGGAAACACACATTTCAGTTCTTATATTACACCAATACTAAATCATTTCTGAGTTCAGTTCAAAAGATTACTTTTTTACTTGCCATCTCTAAATTAGGGATGTAAAACTTGATAGCTGCACTCCTTCAACAGAAGAGGATAATCCTATCCTTTTTCATTTGTAAAGGTTGTTGAAGGTTTTTTTAGTACCACACCTCCCTCTACTGATGAAATAACACACTGCAGGATTTTAGTTATTTATGGAAGCAGATGGAAGTGTTTCTTTCTTTTATTCCAAAAAACGGAAGGGGAAGGAGGGCATTAGAGTGAGCAGCTGAAGGAGTGGGCAGGAACCTGGGGTGTCATCTTCAGAAATCACTAAACAAATGAACAGGTAAGTTAGAAGGTAGAGGAAAAAGGAAGAATACAGGAGAGAAATGTTAGTGATGATTGCATCCTGAGTGCTGTTATGGATTACCTGTTAGTGATGATGGTTTACTTAGGGCGATTCCCTGCCTGTTTTGTGTGATTAAGGCATTGCTTCCTACTGAGAGCCAGGAGCAGCTTAGGGAGACTTAAGCTAGTTTCCAGAAAGCAAATTTATTAAGTAATTTAGCCCCTGGAAGAATAAAAATGATTTTCTTAGGAGATGACAAGGAGGGGTCCTTTGTTTATTTGTTTGTTGATCTGAAAATCATGAAGCTGGAGAGAATAATTAATAATAATTAACTTCACATGAAACAATTTACATTCTGGAATGATACCTTTAACACCATCAAACAATATCTTCCTATATCCCAGGACCTAGGAAAGGACTTGCTAGGTGGATAAAAATGCCAGTCTAGTCTAAACATCTGGCTGACTATGTGATGGACCATAATAAGAATAACAAGCAGCACAACTGTGGCAAAAGAAAGCAAAGATAGTACTAGTCTTAACAGGCATCTTGGGTGTAATCCCAAAACATCTGGAGCACCACTTTAACACCACGGGCATCAGTCAGTTGCAAAAGGGAATTTTACTTGGACTAGCTTACATCTTGCATCAATACCCTTAACAAATCTGCCTATCCCCATGTGTTCCCATCAGGAATACCCATGGGAACTCCACTCTCAGGATTCATAGCAGAGACCGTAATATAGCTTCTACAAACTATAGTACTTCCACACATACAACGAAAAGAATGGATGCGGTTCTGTAGATGACACCATCATAAAGGAGCCACTAGAGAAGATACATGAAGCATCAACAACATCTTCAAAGGAATAACATTCACAAGGGAGAAAGAAAGCAAGATACTACCCTTCTTCGATATACTCATCAGCAGAGGAAGGAATGGTAAATTAGAAACACGAGTCTATTGAAAAACAGCTCACACTAACCAATTGTTTGATTACCAAAGCAACAAACCAAATTCCCACAAGAGGAGCTTACGCATTATTCAGAGCACAAAGACACTGCAGCAACCCAAAACACCAAAAAAAAAAAAAAAAGAAGAGGAAACAGACTGCATATACATCTTCCAATAAAATGGTTAGCCACACAACTTTATCCAAAAGTGCCCACTTCATCCCACTGCAGCACAAACAACACAAGCTATGAAAAGAATAACACTACCATATGTCAAAACATCTCAAAAACAACCAATAGACTAGAAGTCTGTATAATTGTATACAATGTGTTGTATACTGTGTAATTGTAATTAGCTATACAATTTGAGATGAACACCCTTTGAATGGTGTGGGAGTAGGAATGGATTTCCAGAGAAAAAAATTGCAGACTACAGGAACCAGGAGCACTAGTCAGGTGACCCTGAGGACACAGATAAACCTCCAAGTGCTTCAACAACCTTCTAAAAGGATGCAAATGACCAGCTGTCTGCAAGGAATATACATCCTTCCATTCCCCACCATCCAGTCAGAACTGAAGAAGCTTCTTTGAATGAGAAGTGAAATGTCTTCAAAGAAAAAGCAAAGTCCAGTAACAGCACCTTTGGGACAACCCTAACCATGCCATTCAAAACAGCCAACAGTTATTAAAAAAAACTAATAAAGAAACAACATGAACAGACCTAAAACACATCCTCTCCAACAGCCTACACTCAAGTAAGTGATTAACATCAGACCAAAAAAATCAAGCAGAAAATAATACTGTAATTAAGGAGCTACCAAGGAGAAACTTAATCCTAACCCCATTAAGTTACTAAATGCAAACAGGGAGCAAACTCTACCCTCACTAACACCCACTTATCCATAGTTCCAACATAAATTTGAAATACCTTTTTACGTTGTAGACCAAGTTATTGATTGATTGTTTTATAAACCATACGTACATAGCAGCCCATCTCGAAATCCAGTGATTATGGGCAACATAAAGTAAAGGTAAAGGTTTCCCTCGCACATATGAACTAGTCATTCCCGACTCTAGGGGGCAGTGCTCATCTCAGTTTCAAAGCCGAAGAGCCAGCGCTGTCTGAAGACATCTCCGTGGTCATGTGGCCAGCATGACTCAACACCAAAGGCGCACGGAAGGTTGTTACCTTCCCACCAAAGGTGGTCCCTATTTTTCTACTTGCATTTTTTACGTGCTTTCAAACTGCTAGGTTGGCGGAAGCTGGGACAAGTAACAGGAGCTCACCCCATTACGCGACACTAAGGATTCGAACCACTGAACTGCCGACCTTTTGATCGACAAACTCAGCATTTTAGTCGCTGAGCCACCGCATCCCTTAATATGGGCAACATACAACAAGGTTAAAAGCAAAATATTCAAATTAATATTAATATTAAAAATGTTGAAATTATAAAAGGCACAAAAAACCAATAAAAAGCGATTAAGTGAAGAAGAGGTATTAATTACCTAGAAGCCATCTCAATATTTTGTTAGTTATACACCAATGATACATCATTTAATAGGCATTCTGTTTTAGGTTGTAACATAATGTAAATGTCACTCCTTTAACCAAGTATTTTCTTACAGTTCCAACAGTATATTGTATTCTTAGTCTATTTTATCATGCAGTCTTTCCCTTGTTCTGTTTCAAACTTCAATAAAGCTTCATACATTTTATCAATTACAGGTTCATTTTTTATGCATACTGTAGTTCAGCTTCAAATTCTTTTTTCTGCTGCTCAATTCCAAATGTCCTGTTATCTTTCTCCTAACTGCGCATATGGAAATCATTGAAAACTAAATCCCACTGCAGGCTCAAATATCTATATAACTTTGCCTTCTTTCCATTTCTTATATGTGTTCTTTTTATTTTCTCCAACCCAATTAAATGTGGAAAAGGAACTCAGTTTGGTATAGCAGGAGAAGCTGACCCCCCCCCCAAAAAAAGATTGAATTTGAAAATGGAATGTGTTATCTTTCTCTTGCTCGTCATGTTAGGAAAGTTTAATGAAACAGATTAATACTTTATCAACACAATAGTTCATAAAATATCAACTGGACGTGAAAAATCTTCTAAGCAGTCTGACGGACCTTTAAATATGTTTCTTCCTGGCAGCCTTCCTTAATTTATTTTGGCTATAGTACTGCCGAAAATACTTTGTAGTACTATAAGATTTTTAAAAATGCACACAGACACACAAAAATACATGGAACCACATAGCCAAAATGTGTTAAAGCGAAAAGCATTTCTGTTTGCGATATGTGTTGATGTGCGTCGCTTTATTTCGCTATCATTACAACCAGGCCTTACACTTACAACCATCACAGCATCCACATGGTCACATAATCAAAATTTGGGCACTTGGCAACTGGCATGTATTTAGGACAGTTGCAATGTCCCAAAGTCATGTGATCACTGTTTGTAACCTTCTGTTGTGGCTCGTGTGCGGCCTGTGCGGCTGGTGGCTGATTCCGACAACGAGGAAGCTGGTGTGGTGCTGTGCCAGCAGCCTGTACAGCTGGCACTCGAGTCGGACAATGAGGCTGGAGAAAATGTGGTGCAAGAGGCGGGGATTCAGCCAGGGCCTTCAGAACCTCCAGAAGCTCCTTTAAGTGAAGAAGACGAAGAGGAGGAGCCTCTTCTTGATGCACGGGTGCACAAAGCTGCCAAAAGGCAGGAGCGGCTCCTCAGGAGGAGGTCTCCTCGAGAGTAAGGCTTGGGGCTAATTGGCCACTCCCTTAGCCTATTTAAGGAGGAACGCCGACTGAAGCAATTTGCAGGGAACAACTTGTTCATTCTCCTTCGTGCCTTGATCTTAGTTCGTTACAAATTGCTTCTGGGCTTTCTGCCAATCATAGTAAGATTAAGATTATTTATTCTTTGGATTTTTGTAGGCTGTTAAGAAAGTTAATTAACAGCCTTTTTAATTTAGTAAACTAAGGTTTGTACAGACTTTGTGTATGCTGCGTTCTTTAGGGTCCATAGCTGGGGCAGAACACCTTCCCAGTTTCCAACAATCAAAGTCAATGAGGGAAACTGGA
This sequence comes from Arizona elegans, assembly GCA_022577455.1. Lineage (NCBI taxonomy): Eukaryota > Metazoa > Chordata > Lepidosauria > Squamata > Colubridae > Arizona > Arizona elegans. The sequence continues at coordinate 123,850,552 of JAKOOJ010000001.1, forward strand.
TTCGTTTAACGATTGTGTGATTCACTTAACAACTGCAGTGATATGCTTAACGACCATGACAAAAAATGTTGTTAAATCAAGCGTGACTCACTTAACCACTTTGCTTAGTGACAGAAATTCTGTTCCCAATTGTGGTCATAAGTCAATGATACCTGTAGGTGTCAAACTCACGTCACAATGGCATCACATGATGTATAGGGACTTTTTTTCCCCTTTGTTAAACTGGGCGTGGGCGTGGCCAGCGCATGACACATCCGGCCCACGGACGGGACTTTGACAGCCCTGCTGTAGAGCAATGGATTATCTCTGATTTTCATGTCAGTGTGGACTTTAGGGGGTATAAATATACCAAAGATAATAATAATAGATATATTATTTCCCCACCACCTCCCCAAAGCGTGCACACATAAACCCATGTATGCTTCTTATTAAAAAAAAAAAAGAACTAGTTCTGAATTCATTGGTCCAGAACAAAACATAACTCACCATGTTAAAAGCACATCATCTTTTAATACAGTCTCATTTATGTTAGCCAGATGGAATAACAAAGATTATTCTGGAATTAAATCAATGCTAGCTTTTTCCTTGTTTCAATGAGCCAAAGTACCATATCTGTACAGTTAGTTGTGTAAAAACAAATTTTGCCCAATCACATTTAACAACAAGATCTTCTGATCTCAGATCCCAAATACTTAAGCTGGAGTCCTTTTTTTCTTCTTGAAAGCAGAATTACTGAAGTATTTTGATGTAACTGGATAGACGTTTTGTTTTGTGGATACGTTCCCACAGAGAATGTAGTTATTGGAGATTAGCAGACACAGGATAAACACATATGGCATTAAAAAGAAACAGTATAGAATTCTTACGAACTGCAGGAAGTAATTCTAGACAACTGCAGGATATTAAATTGAGGATTTTTATTTTCTGCTGGTATTAAAAGAGGTATATTTTGTACTCTTAGCTTATGAGTGTAAAAAAACCACCCTCTGTAATTGTTCTTTTATGTTTTATTCCTGCTGTTTAGTTATACTATTTACATATATATGTAGATGGTTTTGCTACCCATAAGAAGATTGCCTGGGTCAAAGGCAGCGTTCTCCTGGGACTCATAATCTCTGGACTTGAAACTGCAGTAAAACTGTATTGAAGAAGTAAACATTTCTTAGTTTCTGGGATAGGGTGCCTGAAAATATAGTAAAAATATGTATTCTTACACCAGTCCTTCTGAGGTTCTATATATTCCCTTCCTTATTGACTAGAGAACATCTAGTGACTAGAATAAAGTTGAAATATTTCAGAGTTGATTCAGCTAGCTACATAAGAAGCAATGATGAAAAAGAGGGACAAAAGAAAACTAAACAATGGTTAAATTAGGTGGAGAAATATGGAAACAAATGGGAACATATAAATTGTGGAAAGGAAACTAGGTACCTGTTTATGTTAAATGTAAATAAAATATTTAGATTAAGAGAATATATATATATATATATATATATATATATATATATATATATATATATATATATATATATATATATACATATACATATACATACACACACACACACACACACACACACATATATATATAAGGAATATATGTATAAGAGATAGATTAAGATAAGAAAGAGAAAATGTATAAATATAAATTACTGATGTGAAGATGTTGAAAAGAAGATGTAAATATCTATTTTTGTTTGGTTTTTTTTGTTTGTAGGTTTGTTTGTTTGTATTAAAAAAATGTTCAATAAAAATTATTTTTTTAAAAAAAGAAGCAATGATGAAAATTATTATTTTTTGCCTGGAAACTATTCTTCAAACACTTCTCTTCACAGGCCTACAGTTTGTCACAGGCCTACATATTCAGGAATGATTTTGACATGCCTGCTTTGATTTAATACCAAAAATTACAGAACAGAGCATTCCATGTCATATGAAATAAGTGAAACCATTAATAATTAGGAGATAATGGTGTGTCTATGATACTGTTGGGTTGTGAAGACCTAAAGGCTTTTTCAATACATCAATACAGTTGCTTGTGATTTTGGAAAAGAAGACATATAGTATTTTTAATAGTTTCAACAACAGCAATTATATTAACATTGAGATTGTAGCCAAACTGTTGTGATGTTAGGGGTGTCATACAAGAGCTGATAGTATTGCTTGACTGCTGAAAAGAGTTTTAGTTTCCTACTGTGGAGGGATAGATAGATTCTATGCAAACAGAATTTAAGGGGAGAACAAAAGAAATCATCAAATAAGATGAAACAACTACAGTCACACACAAACTTTGCTATAGGAATTGGCTGGTAAATTTCCTCATTTTAACACTTTATGAGTTGTCTACTGCAAAGCTTCTACCGCTACTACTCCCTTTAATTAATTAAATGTTTGTTTCATCACTCACTATTAAATTATCCAGGATGAATAACATTTATGAAGCTTTATATCCAAATTTTAAATGATCATGTATATCCTGGAACAAAAGTTTTTGGGAAAAAAATAGAGAAACATTTAATTTTATGCATCTGTATAATTCAACTCTAAAAAAAACTCAAAACACTCACTATTTGAAACTTATACATGAAAATAGCTTTCATTTCTTGTTGAGAACTAAATTATGCTCAATCAAATAGCATAAAAACCTCTTCTGTTTCTAGAGATTGGCTTTCTATGAGAAAACAGTTCCATCTGCTGGATACTAAGGGTAAACATAAGCTTTTAACTAAAATAGTTAAATTATATAAGCTTCTAATGATATACTAGAATGTTTTAGTAATACAGTATTTTAGTTTTATTGGTTATTAACCCACATTTTACTGTTATTTTGGTTCTTTCTCCAATATTCTCTTCTTTATGTTCTTGTATCCTTTTACAAGTACAACTTGTATTACTTTTCCTTTGTTATGTAAACAGTTGTAATCATTTGAAATAATTAAAAATAGTTAAATTACAGAAAAGCATTACAGTACTATTAAATTTTCCTTTCTTTTTTTCCAAACCTCATGCTTTAGGTCTGCCTTTCAGAGTCAGCTCATAATTCAGGGTTTTTTTTTTTATCTGATTATACTTGGGTGAAATAAGCTTGAGATTCTGAGAATCAGATTCAGAAGGTAGAGAATTAAAAAATTCTCCAGGTAGAAAACTAAATGCACAAAGTTCTACTCCAGTTATCTTTCTACTCCATCATTCATTCCTCTTTCCACTCCCAGTTTCTTCATTTTACAAGTATAGTATTTTATTTTTTTGTCTGGAGACATCTTGATCTGCTTCCTCATCTTACTGAGATTAAAGCTTAGGTAGGACCATTATTAAAACTCAATTTCAGTATATTTTTTTTGTTGTTGTTCTTGCTTTAATTTATATGCCACTCTTCTCCGGAGACTCAGGACGATTTACAATGCGTTAAGCAATAGCCTTCATACTTTTATATGTTTATACAAAGTCAGTTTATTGCCCCCACAATCTGGGTCCTCATTTCACCTACCTTTGAAAGGATGGAAGGCTGAATCAACCTTGAGCCTGATGAGATTTGAACTTGCAGTAATTGCAAGCAGCAGATGTTAATCTGTTAATAACAGTGCTTGTTATTGGATGTTTGATCTTGGATCATCATAAATTGCAGTTGAATTCATTATAAGATGTATTTCTTATTGGCAAGAAATATAGAATAATTATTTCTTATCTGCTTTGAATTTACTGAATAATGTCAAACACAATCATCAAGACTTTGCATTTACCTTTCTCTGGTTATCCTTTTAGCATAAATATGCAGATGAGGCATTCATTCATTCACTCATTCATTCATTCACTCATTCATTCTGGATCACATAGAAGTTGTCAAAAATAAATCTTCCCTCCAAACAATTGGGTTCACATTGGAACACAATATGTCTGACTCATTGATATAGTTCCCTGGTTTTTGATATCCTTCAAATATCTACAGATATCTATCAAGAAAATCATGGTGTGGATTGTTTTCTTGTTTTGGACTGTGAGAGTAAAGGGGGAATTTTGTTCAAATCGAAATCCAGATATAAATATTTAAGTTGTTCCCTTCTGTGAACCCTTATTGGACTTTTGCTGATGAATAAGGGGACTTGAGGATTTAGAGATGGGTTTGTAGAAAGATGGTGAGAAACAGAATGAAGATATATTTATTTTATTTGGGGTGTGTGGTCACCCTGCATTTTTATGTGAACACACACACATTTTAATGTATTTCTGTATTACGGTTTTTTTATTATTATTATCTGTTTGATATAATCCTTAATACTTTTTTTTAAAAAAAAACCTTGTATCACTAAAGACAATTATTAATGTGAAAACTGTAACTATATGTGTTATATGTATAAAAATTTAGGTCATATTTTTAAAAAATCAGAGATCACAATTATTTTGTCAGAAAATTAGTCCATTGAGATATATACGGGTAACCCTTAACTTACAAGTATAATTGACACAAAATTATGGTCGTAAAATATTATATGGTAAAATATGGCAGTCATTAAGTGGGTCACCATGTAACTGTACCTGATTTTACAGTTTTTTTTGTGTGTGTTTTTTTTTTTTTTTTTTTTTTGTGGCAATCAATAAGCAAACATGGTGGTTTTTGCTGGGAATCCCAAGTAAATGATAAAAACTGGCAAAACCCACCAAAATGCAGTCATGTGACCATGGGACACTGCAAACAGCCATAAATGCAAGCCAGTTGGAAAGTATCCAAAATTCAATCATGTGACTGGGGTGAGGGACTGTGGCCATAAGAACTTCTAAAATGGGTTGTATGTGGTTCTGGGAGGTCTGTCTTAACTTTGAATGATTGGTTGCTAAGCAACCAATCATTAAATGACTACCTGTGTGAATGATTATAACAGAATTACAATGTAACTATCATCATCAATTATGCTACCAATGCTTGATGTAGAGAATGAAATATTGTTATATTTTAGTTCTTTTAGTCCTGGTTGTCATTATAACTACAGGACCATAGGAGAGCAAGCTGGGGTGGGTGGGGTTGTATCATGTATCCAGAGCATCGGGATGCAGCAACAGATGTGTGGGTGTCATGAGGGGTGGGCGAAAATTTTAACTCTTGAAGAACTATGGAATATGAATTAGTTTCATTGATCCATATTTCCCTGTTTATAATTTCTCTCTTGCAGGGCTACTCAATTGGAATAAGAGTATCAACGGAGCAATCTGTAGATGTATTATAATTCATATATACATAATATATACATAAACACCTTGATATAATATTTAAGGTGTATAAGGTTCAAGCCAACAGGTAGTCCTTATTTAGCAACTGCCTCGGACAGCAACCATTTGCAGTTACAATCATGATGAAAAAGTAACTTGTGACCAGTACCATTTATGAACTTCATGGTATCTGTGTCTCAGTGTCAGTTTCCCAGGTAAACTAGACAGGAAGCATGACCAGATGAAATAATTATATTTAATTTTAAAGCTATATTAACAAAATCCTGATCGTTCCCCCCCCCCAAACTTCACAGCACAGAGATATCGCCTAAACAAACAATCTCTTCTTGAGCTGCTTTCCTCCACAGCACAATGCATCCCTTTATTTGTTTATTTATTTTATTTTATTTTTCAATTTATATACCGCCCTTCTCCCTAAGGACTCAGGGCGGTGCACAGCCAGAATTAAGAACATGAACTACAAATTTTAAGAACAATTAATATATATATAAATTTGGTCCAAAAATTTAAAAATCACAAACCAATTAAAACATTTAAAAAATTTAAAAAATTCTTCTTAAGCCAGCCCGGCTTGCTGGAAAAAGTGGGTTTTAAGGGCACGGCGGAAGGCACTGAGGTCTTGGATTCTCCTTATCTCTGGGGGCAACTGATTCCAGAGGGTAGGTGCCCCCACAGAGAAGGCTCTCCCCCTGGGGGTCACCAGCCTACATTGTTTGGCTGATGGCACCCTGAGGAGGCCCTCTCTGTGGGAATGCACGGGTCGATGGGAGGTCGTCAGTAGCAGCACTTTTTTAAAAAAGTGCTAACCACAAGTTAACAAGCTCAGCTGTTACCTTCATTAGTTGATTAGAGTCTTCCAGCAAGCTGGTACTGCTTCCTGATACTAACAAAATCCTAATCAGTTTCACACTAAAGGCTTTTGTTTGCCCTGTGACTTGCAGTGTGAGATTGCTAGGCAAACAGCTGGTTCCAGTACATTGCTTTCAGTATGTAATCCTCATTGTGTGCTTGTTTACTCTCTTGAGATCCCTTCCTCTACAGTGTATGTAAATACAAACTTTAATTCCTTTTTTGTTAATTATCACAGGGCTGGGGTAATCATTCCAAAGGACAAGAGAATGGAGGGAAATGGCTATAAGATTTGTCCATTTTTCCATTTTCCTTGTGAGTTGAATTCTGGAAACTTAACCCTAACTCTTCTCACACTTGATTAACAAAAACAAAAGAAAGCTGAAGTAAAACCGTAAGCACAGCTTATGGTCACATTATTTTTCATTTAGCAACCACTTTGTTTAATCATCAAGTTGCCAGTCCCAGTTGCAGTCACTAAACGAGGACTATCTGAACTCTCAAACAAAGAGGTTCACAGAGTGACTTAGGGGCAGTCATTCTTTCTTAGACCACTTGAACTCCTGATGGTATATAAATATAACAAAATATTTGAGCAATAGCATGACAGTAAGAAGAGAGAATTATGTATATTGTTTATGCCTTACTGACCTAGAGGTAATGTTTATAATATATTGTAAAATTTGTATAATTAAGTGCTAAAACTGTGTCTTTGATCTATTTAAAAGAATATTGAATATTCTTTTTCCTCCCCTAACAATATAGGAGTTGTCAAAGTGGATTACGGAGATGTATCAGTCAGAAAAGCTTTGAGAGAAAATTTGAAATGTAAACCATTTTCATGGTACCTAGAAAATGTGTATCCAGATTCTCAGATTCCACGTCGTTATTACTCCCTTGGAGAGGTATGAATGGGGGAGGGGTTTTTTTTTGCATAAGAATGTATTTTTTAAAATGAAAAATAACTCAGATAAGTACTGTAAGTGTAATTTAATTTAGGCCTGAATTTATACCCAGTTTATACTGAGAACATTCACAGTAATTTTTAAAGCAAGAATTGAAACCAATTCTGTTAGCATCTAGATCTCCTAGAGTATTATCATATAATAATTATCATTTTACTCAATTAGATATCTTTTTGACATTCAGAAATGAAAATTATGATGCGTAAAATGTTAAAGCTGCTGGAAGGAAGTCCTTAACTAGTTTAATGAAGCTTGTCCAATTTTTACTTAATAAACAAATCCTGATCAAGCAATATTTTTTCCCCTGAGAAATAGATATCTCTTTTTATATTCTTTTAGCTCTGTTTTAATAAAAAGCTAATCATTGAAGTTCAGATTCATAAAAAGGATTGTCCAAGTGCTTAGGCAGAAACTGCTTACAGTTCAGACTTTGGGTATCTTAATATCTATTTTTTTAAAAAAAAATGTTTGGAGTGGGTAGCCTGAATATGTATTCACATTTTATTTAATAGACATTTCACGAGAGAACTTGGAATTCATTCATTACCATTAATGAAAGTGGTGGAGCAAAATATAATATCTTACTTTAAGACTGAGTTTACGCTCCTTATTTAACATATTCACATTTAAAAGAGATTTCCATGTGATTCTCTTCTCAGTGACTGCTATTTGAAGTAGACGTTTTCAGCTGCATAAAAAATTCCATTCTTTTTGTTATCTTTCATTGAAAGCTATCTAGGAATGTCACTTTCCAAAAGCAGTACTTTGGAAAGCATACCGTATTTTTCGGAGTATAAGACGTATTTCCCCCTCCCCCGCTAAAAGGGGGTGAAAATTTAGGTGCGTCTTATACACCGAATGTAGCCCCGCCCACCTACTGGCCCCCACCCTTTGGCCTCTGCCTCACAGCAGTTACCTCCTTGCAGCAAACAGCAAGAAAAAACAGCTCCTTTCAGCTTCAGCACAGCCTAATTAGCACAAGTTGATTGGATCAGCCTCCTGACTCTCAGCTGATTTGCTCTCAGTTGTTTTGCGCAGGGCTCTGGTGCTTTCTGCAAAGAGATAAATTGCTGGAGCAGATTTTTTTTCCCTTGTGTTAATCAAGCTATACTGAAAATGAAAATGAAAGTAAAGCAGGCTGTTTGCTGTTTGCAGCAACCAGGCAAAATTGCTCAGAGGCAGAGGGAGATTTGTTTTTCTTCTTTTCCTCACCAAAAAAGGTAGGTGGGTCTTATACTCTGGTGCGTCTTATACTCCAAAAAATATGGTAGTTTTCATAGAAATTATCTCTTCTGCACAAATGAAAATGGTGGTACCATTTCTTAGACAAAACTACGATTAATACAACTTGATATTTTATTTACAAATAAGAGGTGCCTGGTTTCGAGTGCATCTAATGGCACTGAGTAGAAACGCTTACTGGAGACTTACTGAACTCAGCGTAAGTATGTTTCTGTAATTTGGCATCATCCTATATTTTTATGTAATTTCAAAAACCATTACATTCCTGCTATTTTTTTTCCTTAACTATGAATCTTGTAATAATTATTATGAAATGTATTTGGTTTTATTTTTCTCCACAGATCAGAAATGTTGAGACAAACCAATGTTTAGATAACATGGGGCGTAAGGAAAATGAAAAAGTAGGCATATTCAACTGTCATGGCATGGGAGGAAATCAGGTAAACTATACCCTATTTTAAAAATTATTTCTAAAGTTTAGCCATTGATATAGGCATTAATGTTGTGGGGGGGAATGACAAAATAAACATTACAATATCACAATAACAGCTTCTGTCCTTTTGTACCTGTGTGGCAAAACTATGCACATGTAAGGGATAGAACTTCAGTCCTGATGCTTGTTTCATTGCACTGATGAGGCCATGAATTAAAGCTGAGTTTATTAAGAAAGGATATATAAGGCTGTGTGCATTACAGTTAGAGTTGCTATGATGCTGTTGTTTCATTGTTCCCTATCTTAGAACACTTTAAACATTTTAAGTTTTGTTCCATTAGAACTTGAAATAGTTTGAAACTTGGTGTGGATCCATTTTCCTCCCAAAATCTGAATGTTTAGATAAGGCTTATTTTCCTAAGTGAATCAACACAGAATTTGTTTAAAATTTGTTTAAAAAAAAAAACCCACTGCATGAAATATCTATTTAAGCAGTTTGAAGCTTCCTTGGGATTCCAATAATTATATTACAAGCTTGTCCTATATTGTGCTATATTATGCTGGGCTTTGCTTTAAGATATATTAAAATGTCTTAAGTGAACAAAGTAAGTAATTGTCCCTATTTTTCTTAGACAAATTTAATCCCACTAATCCTCTATATTTTGATAGTTCTCAGACAAAAGTGCAAATTCTAGTCCATATATAACAGATGGCAGGAGATGGAGTAAAAAAGAATTGAACAGAGAGGCTTTTTTCCATTATTTTAAAGAAAATTAACTCAGAACATTGGCATTTTTTGCATAAGAACTAAAGCTTAATTTCACTTTAAATATACAAATATTTAATTTCCTACAATTTTAAATTCAGTGAAAGTAGATGTCAAATGCTTCATTGACTATATTTTATTTTATTTTATTGCGGTGAGCATGCCAAGTGGTGAAATGTCCTTATGGGAATATGGACATATGGGAATCTTGAACCATCTTTTATATGAATTCTAAACCCAGGACAGGAAATCACAATCTGAATAGAACATGGCAAAACAGACAGGCTCCTAGTCAGGAAAAGAGTGAGATAAGACCAGTGGCGGATTAAGGCTCACTGGTGCCCTAAGCACTGACGAATCTTGGTGCCCCCCTCCTTTGTACATACTGTACAAACAAAGCCAAGCTGCTACAAATCTTCATTGTTTTTTTTTTTCTTTCTCAACTTTGTGGTTGCCCCTTTGGGCCTGGTGCCCTAAGCATCTGCTTAGTCTGCTTAATAGTTAATACACCACTGGGTAAGACCGTATCCTCTCCCCTCCTTTATTCAGTCTATAGGCTGAGCAAATATTGGGAGGGGGGGATGACTGAATTGCAAGATTAGCATAGTGTTAAAATTAGAGGAAGAAACATCATAAGCGTGCACTGATGACACTACTCTGATAGCTGAAAATGCAAATGATCTGCAAGTTCTAGTAATGAAAGTCAAGGAGCACAAATGAAAAAAAATGGGACTGCGATGAAAATGAAGAAGACCAAACTAATGAGAACAGGTACAGCAACCAATCTTAGTACTGACAACAAAGATATTGATGTAATGGATAATGTCATCCTTTTAGGATCAACTATTAATAGTAAAGGCGCTAGCAGTCCAGAAATATGCAGGTTAATTCATAGGGACGTATAGTGAAGGCCTTGGAAAAAAAATATTCAGGTGCTATGATGTGTCTGTACCTACAAAAATGAGAACCATGCAGGCAGTGGTTTTCCTTGTGATGCTCTATGGAAGTGAAAGTTGGACTTTGAAGAATCAGGAGAGAAAGAGAATCACTGCTGTTGGATTTTGGAATACTCATGAGAATACATTGATACACGAGTAGCCAAACCAACAAATGGAACAAATTAATCCAGAATTCTTTTTCAAGGTACAAATGATCAGCTTTAAATTACATTGTGGATATAATATGTGATATGTGAAGACATGGCTGCCTTGAAAAGTCTATAGCAATGAAAAGAAAGAGAAAGGATAACTAACAGGAAGGTAGAAGAACAATTGCAGCAATGATGTGTGCACCATTGGGAAACCAGGTTGCAGACCGACCATACCTATGTGATTGCTACAAGTCAATAAAAGTAGAAATGGACAATCTGCCCAGGGTGCTGTTTTGATGCTCTGGAGCCCCAATTCCCTTCTAATTGCACTGCTGGATTTTCTGTCTATTTTATTTATTACATTTATTTATTAATATATATACACCACCCATTTCACTATCCAGAGACCTACAATACAGTTTTTTTATGTTGAATTGGAAAGGAAAAAATATCCCCCCTCCCTTTCCCAATTAACAGAATAACAAAATAGAATAGCCAAATAACAGAGTTGGGAGGGACCTTGGAGGTCTTCTAGTCCAACCCCCTGCTCAAGCAGGAAACCCTATACCATCCTAGACAAATGGCTGTCCAGTCTCTTCTTAAAAACCTCCAGTGATGGAGCACCCACAACTTCTGAAAGCAAGCCCCGTTCCACTGACCTTCTCACTGTCAGTAGTTCATTCATTCTAAGTTAAATATGAAGGCTTATTCTTAATGCTGGGAATATAATAAATATGAACCTTCTTACAGTTGTAGACTAGTTAATTTCAGCTTCCAGGCACATTCTGCCCTGATTTTGAATCACTGTAACTAAGATTAATTCAATTTTTTTTTTAAAAAAAACATTTATCAACTACATTATAGCTGGTTGTTATAAGAGCCTTTTTTCCCCTGCCTTGGATTCAACTATTTGGGACGTTCCTTTTGCCAGTTATTTATAAGAATATGTAATCTCTTGAAGGCTATTTCTGACATTCTTAAAATAATTTGTAGAAATTATGTACTTTAAGGGATTGCAGGGTCTTAAAAAGGAAGTAGAGCAACAAGATAGAAATTGATACAAATGTATTGATATGTCATAATGACCCTCACACAATTTATGATGATAGCAAGTTAGTCCTATATCCACATTTACATTTTAAAAGAAGTATATAGAGGACATTGCCTCCTCTCACAGATGCACAAATTCTCTAAGTTTTTTCTAATAAAGGCTAGATTCCAAGTGTCTCATAAAACTAATATGCCGTAGGCATATTCAATTAAGTAAATTAAAACAATAGGTGCAATTAATATATTCCTTACTACATTCAAAAAATTCTTTTCTTCAAAAGAATATCCAGTCATCTGGCTTATGCATGTAGTATTATCCTTCCCAAATGAACTTGACCGTTGAACTTCAGTTACTTATTTTAAATTAATGCAAGAGTCCTTTTTTTATATATAGGCCAACATCATTTGAAATGGCATTAAGTAACCGTATATATTTTCTTCATACATTTAAAAAAATCTCTTATGTGAAAAGAGTTCCTATTCCCTTAATTGTCCAAAAATATCTGAATGATAAATTAAGAATTAAAACATTTTCCTTCTTGCATGTTATTAGAAGTTGCTTATATAAACTGTATTTACATAGGTATAGTTGGAGTTTACCGTAAGCCTTTGCAACATTCTTTTATAATGGAACTTTGTATCATGTGTAACTAAATATTAGAATATTAACAATAAATTGTGATTAGATCTGTTTTTAATCTTTTTCCTTTATAATGCACCTAATTGGTAACTTAGAATGATTTGCATGCACTCTCTAATTGGTAATGCAATCAAATTCAATTTGTACGCTTCGCCAAAGGCAGCATTCTGTAGTTAATTGGCAAAAGGTTGCTTTCAACAATTAAGAGAGAACACTTTTCCTTTACTTTTGATTAGAATACTTTTAAGTTGGTTGAGGGGTGAATTCAAAATAATTGGGAGCCTTGTAAATAATTAAAATAGATGCCACTTATATTGCTTCAATTTCACTTAATTTTATTTTAACCAAGAACTGGCTTCAAATCAAGTGGCATCTTGGAATTAGTAATTTCTATCTTTTCCTTTTATAATGTTTCTTCTTAACAAAAGAGTTGGAAGGGACCTTGGAGGTCTTCTACTCCAACCTCCTATACAAGCAGGAGACCTTATACCATTTCAGACAAATGGCCGACCAATCTTTTCTTAAAAACCTCTGGTGATGGAGCTTCCACAACTTCTGAAGGCAAAGCGTTCCACTGATTAATTGTTCTCACTGTCAGGAAATTTCTCCATAGTTCTAGGTTGCTTCTCTCCTTGATTAGTTTCCACCCATTGCTTCATGTCCTGCCCTCAGGTGCTTTGGAGAATATGTTGAAAACCCTTCTTTGTGGCAGCCCCTCAAATATTGGAACACTGCTATCATGTCACCCCTAGTCCTTCTTTTCACTAGATTAGACATACCCAATTCTTGCGACAGTTCTTCATATGTCTTAGCCTCCAGTCCCCAATCATCTTTGTTGCTCTTCTCTGCACTCTTTCAGAATGCATTCTTTTCTTTCTTCTCTGCACCTTTTTCTTTCTTCTCTTTCATGCTTTCCTTTCTCACTGTCTGTTTCATCTTACACTTGTTCGTTTTTACACCCCAAATTTAACCAACTACAATTCTGTTATAATGCTGCTGCATCTAAAGTCTTCTGCTGCTCCAAGTCAGTCTTGTGCAGTACATATGGGGGGGAGGGGATGTATCCATCAGCCGTGCATAAGAATGCCAGAATCATAAAAAGTCCACCGTGTCCTTATGATGCAAGTTCTGTCCTTTCATACTTGTATGCAACATTGCATTCACGTACATAAAAAGTAGATTTTGCATTACCAAGTGCAGCATTTCATCATAACACACATTTCATTTCTTAATCCCTCTTGCTTTCATCTTAATCCCTCCCCACCAACATCTATGGTATGTTCTGTGTGTATATGTAAACCAGGGGTGAAATCTACTTACCTTCCCTACCGGTTCAGAAGTGCACGCATGTGCCCCATCTTCACATCTGATTATAGACCTGTGCATGTGCAAAGCCTTCTGTGCATGCACAGAGGGTCAAAAATTGGTTACTTCCTGGTTAAAACCAGGAAGTAATGACATCCAGATGGGTGGGCAGAGCCTCGCGCTGCCGCTGCTACCAGTTCGTTAAACCACACGCTGCTGCCACTACCAGTTCACCCGAACCAGAGTGAACTGGTAGCATTTTACCCCTGAGATAAACATTTCAAATCTAAAAACCCATCAAAGATATTCCTATCACTTTCAAATTTTGAACCAAACGAGATTCAGCATGGCTTCATGTATCTTTTCCTGGAGAAACAGCCACCATCAATAGATCTTATGAAACTAGAATTTTATTTATGTATTTATGTTCATTTATACAATTTTTATACAACAACTCCAAATGACTTTGGGTGGCTTACAAATAAAAGTAAACACACAAACACAAAGAACAGCTCTGGAAACAAAATCAAATAAAATCTATTTACTTCTACAGCTTGGTTTATGGGGGCAGGTGCATTTTCCTAGGCCCACTCTGACTAATGGAAAGAAGACAAAATAGCAAGGGAAACTGTGTAATCCAATTTTTGTATTATCGTATATTCTCCCTTCTCTGAAAAATATATGCTGGAAAAAAACAGTGTATCCACCTCTCCTGTAATATTTGCATGAATCATGTTAATAATTGTCATGTGCTATTTTTAATATTTATAACATGATTAATTAAGCTACTTGAAAACTAACGTTTCACATTTATATAACACTGTAAGGTGCTTTACAGGGCTGAATTCTATCATGCCTAAAATGAATTTATAAGGAGTTCAGTAATATTACCTCATATTTCAGGGACCATTTAAGGCAAAGACTGCTTATCAAGTTAATTGCCATTAGAAGACTTGAACCAAGTGCCTTTGATGTAGATCTTAAATGTCTCTCAGGCTATGTCAATCTATCAATTTATCGATCTATTTAACAATAAAACAGTAATGGCATACACGAAAATTAAATCTACATAATTGAATTATACTTCTCAAAAACCTGAACTTTTTAAAAAAAGTATTCTCAGCTGTATCTCCATTAGAATCAACCTTTTCATAAACAACATTTGAGTATTTATTTACATAATTAAAATATCCCAAAGCTTGAACTTATTGAAAGCATATTTGTGCTTTATTTTTGTCCTCATAACCGCTCCCTGTGTTCAGAATTTATTTTTGTGTTTTAATTGCTTGCCACAATTTGTAATAGAGTATTGTGATAGAGTGTATGACATCCAGGCTTCCCTAGTCACTCAAATGGTCTTGCAATCAAAATCCATCCTAGTGATTCTAGGTTTTTTTTTTAGCAGAATCAACCCTATTTTTCTATAAATGTCTGCTAGGAATCTTGGAGTAATTAATGGTTTATACATGCAACGCAATTGCCAAGATTATCATTACAGACTATTTTGAAAAAGAAGCACTATATTTGACTACTGAAATGCAAGCCCCATTAAATTCAATGACGCTTACTGCCATAAAAATACAATGTACGCAACTTTAATCTTGGTAATCAAGTAGAGTACAACACAATTCTATATCCAGTTCTGTCACTTTAACGTTACAAGAATATTTGATGTATAGGATTTCATTCTTCAGTTGCTTTTCATAGAACACGATCTAGTTCATTGTATTACTTTGCTTTTCATATAGTTAAGATAACAGGTAATCCTCGCTTAATGATGGTGATTGGAATTTCTGTCACTAAGCAAAGCAGTTGCAAAATGCATTGTCACGTGACTGTTGCTTAGCGACGGCAGTTCTGGCACCTTTAAGTTGCTGTTATTAAGCGAATTTCAGTGACATTACGCTGTCACCGTTTGCGACCTCCTACTGGCTTCCTCATTGACTTTGTGGGTGATCACATAACTGCAGGATGCTGCAGCTTCAAACAGCGAGCTGGTTGCCATGAGCCCAGATCATGTTTGCGTGACTACAGAAATTCGGTGATAGCTGCAACAACAAGAACCAGTTATAAATACTACTTGTTTGAGCGCTGTCATAAATTCAAATGGACAGTAAATGAGTGGTTATTACATGAGAACTATCTGTACATAATACAGATTAGGAAACAAAATACATATTCCCTACTGCTGACCTGAGGTCAAAGCCGAAATCTTTCTTGTGTGCATTCACAATCATTGGAATGGCTAGACCAATGATGTCTAACCGTTTTGCCATTGCGTGCCAAAAGCGGGGGGAGCACACCCATAATTCATTGCACCCCACCGCCCTGCACATGCATGCAAGACCTCCCTCTGAGCTCCCCCTGCTTTTAGCACATAGGCACAGTGGGCCCATTTTTCACTAACCCCAAACTCCAGAGCCTGGGGAGGGCAGAAAGGGCCTTCCGCACCCTCCTGGAGGCCCTCCGGAGGCCAGAAACTGCCCATTTGCTGACTTCCTATGGGACCGGAAGTGCCGTTTTTTACTCTCCCCAGGCTCCAGAGCCTTTCTAGGAACCTGGGGAGTGTGAAAACAGCCTTCCCAACCCCCATCCCGCAGGCTCTCCGGAAGCCAGAAATAGCCCATTTGCCAACTTCCAGTGGGCCCAGAAGGGCCAAAGAGCTAGGGCAACGCTCGCGTGCCCACCGATATGGTTCCACGTGCCACCTGTGGCAAGCGTGCCATAGGTTCACCATCGCGGGCCTAGACAATGGATGAAATGGGAGTTACCAGGTTTGAAACAAAGTATTTGTTTTCTATATGCTTTTCGTGTCCATACTAACTTTTTCTCTTAAGCATTAGCTGTTATTTTACCATCAGAACTTCTCTCTTCCAGGTATTTTCATACACTGCCGACAAGGAAATTCGCACAGATGATTTATGTATGGATGTCTCTAGGCTCAATGGGCCTGTAATTATGCTGAAGTGCCATCACATGAGAGGAAATCAACTTTGGGAATACGATGCCGAGGTATTTATTAAAATACAGAAATGTATTATATGCGAACAATGTTATTGCTTGCCTGCAGCTAACAAATAAAAGGCTAAAGCAATAATTCTCAACTTTGCCAACTTTAAGTGCATGTGCATGTTGGCACATCCAGCATGCTGTCTGGGGAATTCTAGGAATGGAAGTCCACAGGATCTTAAAAGTTGCCAAGATTGAGAAGATTCTTTAGCAAGTTGGTAAATTTGTTAAGAAATGTTTTCACCATTGTTTCTTCCCCCTTAATTTTCAGATATATTCGGGGTTGTAGGTGCTAACTTTGCATCTCTTTCCCTTATAACCCCATCTCTCATGTGAATGATCATTCCTTCTACCACAGTAACTTCTTCTAAACCTGAGATCTCTGTATAATGGAGCCTAAAGGCAGTGAATCACATTTGTTAGGTTATTCAGAGCATTTTAAGAGGGTGTTCACAACATGTGGGAGCATGACAAGTAACTCCAGGTTTTTTTTTTAGAAGGCATCTAAAACTGCTTCCCTCAGAATATGGGTGCATGAAATGACTTCATTTCAAGGACTCTTTTTAGCCATTTCCCCACTTCCTTACAAAGCAGTATTGCACAGGGTTTATAGAATGAGGATAAGCTGTCACCAATCCTATTCCTCTGATTTGAAGTGAGAAAGTCTATAAAGTTATAAGGTATCGACATGCTTGGAAATCAGACAATTCAGTCTTCTTTCCTTCGCCACCTCTTAGGCCTAGCATGGAAACATTCTTGTAGAAAGTATATGCACAAATCTGAATCAGCCTTAGAGTCTTATAAATAAGTAAAAGTTATTGACAAAAGGATAAAGCTAGCATACAAAAGAAAGCAGTGAGGCACGCAGTTAGGAAATTGTGTTAATTTCTATAGCAGAAAGTTAGTATAGTTTGTTCTATGTACTGAGGTGGACTATTCTAGCAGGAATCTGGATTAGATGAACTAGCGAGTTCATCTTGAAGACCCATAATAGAACATCCTACAAAGGACATTAAACTAGATTATTTTGTTTGGAGGGATAGGTTGTATTAACAGCTCTCCCCTCTTCTGAGCAGTTGGCAACAGCAGAAATAAACAAAAGAGTAAACAATCAAATAAATTATGTCAACATTTAACTACATAGCTGGGTAAGGAAGAAACTAGTTGTTAGACTTCCTTCTATATTTGCAGAAGGACATCGCTTGACACTGAATTTAATGAAATAGAACAGCTGTTGCAGCCAACCTAGAGTTAATTTCAGATATGACAGATGGGTCTTCATCACACTGGGATTATACTTTCAAGTTCACGTGGAAAATATATTCCTATCTACTGTAATTTTGAACCTTACAATTTATGCAGTGATGTTTCCCAATAAACCAGCAATATTTATTATTTCAAGGAAGTTTTCATTATCTGAGAATGATATGCTGCATAATAAAACATGCGTTCCCATAAAATATTGTGACTAGGTTCATAATTCTTCACCCATAAATACTAAGCCAGCAGGATGTTTGGGATGCAAAACATACATTATGCAATTTCATTACTGCAAGAAGACATGTTATAAATATATGAGATACAGTCAGACTGTTGCAGCGTTGAAAAAGAAAGAACAATCCATGCCATTTTACTGACAAATATTTAGCTGTAGTTTTATGGGAAAATATTTAAGAATCAGATGTACTCACTCAAGGAGAAAAACTTTATATGATACATATGTGTATTACTTTTCTACTTTGATATACAGGTTTTTGCTGTTATTACTGATTCATTACTATATTAATGCTCATGCGATTTTATTTATGGCTTTTTTTAAAAAAAATCAGGTGACAGATTTATAATATTTGTACAACTCAGTATTAAAATAACCAACTATTTTAATAGTAGTTTGAAACTATGTTTATAAGGAGATAAATAGTTTGTAGCAAATGTTGCCATGTGGCATATTTGAAAATAAATGTCATCAGAGTTTTTTAAAGCTATGTCTTAGAAGCTTATAAAAAGTCACGATTGCAAAATCAGAATCAGCCATTAGATGGAGCCAGCAAAAAGGAAATATTTTGTAGTTCTGTGATAAGAAACTCATAGAAAAGGCAATTTGTCTGAGGAATCATGTAGTGCTAGCCTACCAAGTTGAATTAAGAAAGAGGGGGAAACTCACAAAATTCCAAACGTATAATAGTAGGGTAAAAATGTATTTTTATTGTGTTAGCATTATTGTGATTTACAAATAGTGATTAGATTTAAGGTATTTTAGTTTTTATAAGTTGTAAATGGAAATGGTTATTTCGCTATTTATAAGGATCAGTAGAATTTTATTTAATGTCAGTATAACATCAAAGTCTCTATTTGAATATTGGTATTCTATATGCTATATATTCTATATGATATATATATATATATATATATATATATATATATATATATATATATATATATATATATAATTATTCTATAGAATATTGGTATTCTATATGCTTTTTTCTTCAGTAAGTATTTACTGAGAGTGAAAACAGAGAAGTACTGAGGCAATCCAGCCGTCTTAAGGAACTTATTCATCTTAAATTATGCTGAACTGGACCTAGAGAGTCCCAGGAACTATGGCATTATCAAATGACTCAGTTGATACCCTAGCGCAGGGCTGTCAAACTCATGGCTCACGGGCTGGATGAGTCATGCGCTGGCCACGCCCACATCCAGTTTAGCAAAGGGGAAAAGTCACAATACTTCATGTGGCGACACCATGACGATGGGAGTTTGACACCCCTGCCCTAGCACATTGAAGCTGACTAATATATGGTCATTTATGGAATATATGGGATTTCTCCTGTGGTGGTGGGGTCTCTCCCTCTCCCCCTCCTCCTCTCCCTCTCTCTCTCTTTCTCATTTATCTACCAATATTTTGATTGAGACTCGGAAGCAAACAGGCAATTAGTGCAGCTTGTGGAGCAGAAATGTAATATACTGTACACTGCCATTGCATTCTGTGTCCGCTGAAATATCTAGGCAGCCCCATTTAAAAATCCCCAATCTTCTTTCCCTAATGCCATTATATCCTGAATAGGAAAATACAGATATCATGTAGATAGAATACATTAGAATCTGTTTCTTCTTTTTAAAGAGTGAGGGGTTTGGGGGGAGGGGATGTAATGTGAAAATTTTGGTGATGATGATGATGATGACTGTGATAAAGATGATGTAGTTTTTGTGAAGACTGGGTGATTTTATCACTTTCGGGTTTTATCTTCCTTCCTTCTCCCCGCTCCTCCATGCCCCACATGCAGTATTTACAACTGTGGACAAAGGTGATTTGTCCCCTAGTCCAAACTTATCAATGATTGTCTAGCCCAAATTCCCCCAAATCAGACCATTAGAGGCATATATGAAAGAGCTGCACATGCCTTTTTCCCTTTTTGTATTTCTAGTTTGGAAGTTGGTAATATAAAGAACACAAGACAGCATTTGGACATATGGAAGTTTGGTTACTCCCTCAGGATAACACTGTCATGGTTGGTGGGGAGCTGAACAGTTGGCTTTCTTAGTGTCTCTTTTAACCCTAGTTAGGATGTTCTGTAGGCTGCTTTGTGCCTATGGGCATTTAGAAGTATAGAAGCCTAAGTAAATAAATAAAGGAGAGATGGTCACCAAGTCTTGTACATAAAAAGTCCCAACATCTTGCACATGAAAAACCACATAGAAATCATATTACCCTTGATACCTGTATTTCAGAAATACAGAATTCTAAAATGAAACTTATGCATTTTCCCCTCTTACGCCATCTTTATATTTGATTATAGATCTTGTGTTGCGAGGTACCACTTAAATCTAATTAATCATGGACTTCCATTAATGTCTCTGCAATGACAATAGCAAGCATAGCATTTTGAAAGTTTGGTTATCTATCTATCTATCTATCTATCTATCTATCTATCTATCTATCTATCTATCATTTACAATTATCTATCTATCTATCTATCTATCTATCTATCTATCTATCTATCCACCCATCCCTCCTCTATCTATCTATCTATCTATCTATCATAACAATTTCTTGGGTTTCTCTTAATTTAGAGCCAATATATTATTTCAGAAATGATAGTCCTGTGGTGTCAAGCAGCATCTTTTCATAGTTGTGTAAACAGCTGAATTTTGAACAGATGTTTCCCTGTTATACAAACTTAAGGAGAGAACTCTGAATATGTGAATTGATACAGCTGGTAAATTGGTAAATTACGTTCTTCTTGTAACTTTGCATCTATTATTTCAGTAAGTTGTTTATGGTATCCTGCTGTTGTTGCGTTATTCTTTATGAGCCCTTTAGAGTTTTATCAAGCTGTTTTCAACAAGGGAACATGCAGGATTTATGACCAAAGTACAGATTTCCAAATCTTTATGTATGAAAAGCATAGTTTTGATTTTTAACTCTTAAGTGTACTAGTTTGGTACATATGCAGTGCATAGATATATTTGACTTTATGAATCTTATTATTTATTTATAAATTTTATTGGCTGCCCATCTTACCAGACATTGAAACCAAGGGCACACGGGGAGGGGGGGAAGTAGGATCTGTTATTACTCTAACAACCACCTCCATTCCGCTGTTTTCCCCTCCTGGAGCCCCAAGCCAACTGGCAGAGCCAGGTCCTTAAGCCCTTCTGAAAAGATAGGAGGGTTGGTGCCAACCTAACATCGGGGGGGGGGGGCAAGATATTCCAGAGGGCAGGAGCAACAGCAGAGAAGACCCTCCTCCTAGACCCCGCCAATTGGAATAATCGGGCTAACGGGACACGCAGCATGCCACCTATACCTGCACAAGTGGTACGGGTCAATCCCATAACCTGGACCCATGCCATGAAGGGCTTTAAAGATGATCACCTTGAATTGCATTTTTTTGCCAAATTATTAGCAATCTTTCCCCAAATTTTTGTGTGTGTGTGTGAGAGGGAGGGAGGGAGAGAGGGTGGGAGAGAGAGGGGGGGAGGGAGAGAGGGAGGGAGAGAGAGCATGTGCACATGCCTTCATATTAGTTTTTTTACTTTTGATGACTTGCCCGGCTAAATTTTTTCGGCCAGGTTTTTCCAAAGTAGTTTGCCCTTGTCTGCTTCCTAGGGCTGAGAGAGAATGCCTGGCCCAAGATGACCCAGCTGGCTTTGTGCCTAAGGTAGCACCAGAATTCATGGTCTCCTAGTTTCTATTCTGGTGCTTTCACCACAACACCAACTGGTTCTCAGTTATTCAAATAGAGAGAGACTATTTCTGTCACTATTGCTTTTATGGAAAAAATCTGACTGGACCTATGCTTTAACTTTTTTTGAATTCAACTACCAAGATTTAGATGCTATAAGTATTTAGTTGACTATCTCTATCATAACACCTGGGGATGACATAGGCAATTGGAAGAAACATAATGCTTTCTATATATTTTCCTGGGTCATAGTTTGACTGTATATTGCCATTCCTTTGCTTTTGTTAGCATGCAGGTAAATGGGAATACAATTTTGAGGTAAGCATTTTGAAACTAGTAATCCCTGTGATTGATTTTAGTTTAGGATTTCACTTGTGTACTGCTTTTGTGATATATATGACCTTTGTTTAGTTGTTTATAAAAATAGATTCTCCATTTCCTGTTACATGTAGTATGATGCTAATGCTGATAGTTGAAGATAATTGTGTTGTAGTGTATTACATTTTTGTAGAGAATAGAAAAGGAGGAATACATGATAAGGATGTGTAGATAAAAGGAGAAAATGTCATTTCTCAAAATATTTGCGGATTGTCCTTTCTAAAAAAAAAATTACTCAGAAATGTATTCATTGTGAACAGTCACACCAACAAAAAGTTCATTTCTGGGTTTTTTCCTGCACCTGCAAAATGAATGAAATGATCCAATTGCATTTGGTATTGCATAATAAATCTTTCATGAGGCACATTATATCAGAACATTGGGATATGTATTATGAGAATCAAATTCTTCAGAGCACTACATTTGCAAAGAAATGGAGATGGGGACTAGAGAACACAGGGAGATGGGAAACCGATATGTGTTTCCATTGGCAATATACAGGGTCTTTTAATTTAATTCTCATAGTGCTTACAAACAGTATTTTGTGCTTTTCCTGAAACCTATTCATATGTAGAGTCATTGTTATTTTGAGTGACCGGCTGCTACTTCCATTAGACAGTGAGTGTAATAATCCTTGGGAGACACGCTGTGACAGGCTCAATTAGCTGGTTCCAACCAACCTTTTTACATTATTTTGATAATTGAGAAGGTTTCTGCTGTATAGATTAAATGTTGTTATAAAAAAATTTGGTGTATTAATATGTTTTAAAGTTACAGATATCAGTCCATTGAGGTTTTGATAAATTGGCTCACGATTCAGAACTGTTTACATTCGATAAGACTTGTTTTATTTGTACACTGAAAGATTAATCATTTCACGGAGTTCATTGTTCTCCTCTAAATTGGCAGGACTGAATGAAAGCTAATAATAGGAATTTGCATGGATTTGAGATAAGTTTAGCTGCACTGCATGCAGATAAATTCCCTGTAGTCAGAACTTTTGAATATATTCCCTTTTAATTGAAAATGTTTTGCAATGCCATTCTTACATTTTTCATCCATAACTGTTCAATTTGCTGACTATGTGTTTAATAAATATTGATATTCAAGACTAAATCTTCATTTTTTCCATTCTGCATTTACTTTCTATTAGTAGAAAACAGAAGGGAAATGACTATGCATCTGAGATACATAATGAAAATTGATATTCCAGTTGCTCATTCATAGTGGGCAATTTTTAGTTGTTCTCCATGCTAGTACATTCTAATTACCAAAATTAAATAAGAGGAATTAACTAGTACATGTTTTATGTTAAAATATTACAAATTGTATTCAAGCACAGCTGTAGAATTATTTTAAAAAAACATGTATTGCTGGTTTCAATTGAGGAAGCGTGCCACTTTTTAAAAAATAGATCTACTTCAAAAATAAAGACTATGCAAACCTACACTGTATAGGTTAGAATATTGATAATAAATAGGAGTAATCTACATATACAGTTAAATGCAAATATAGTGTAAAGCATAGAGATGGATAGATTTTTTACCATTACAGCAACTCAATGTTTTATTGCTGATAAGATCTGTTTCCATACTTTGAATATATATATTCATATATATAAATAAAATCTTCAATTTATGAATTGAGTCTAAAATTTCCATTGCTAAGCAAGACAATTGTTTAGTGACTTTTGCCCCATTTTATGACCTTTCTTGACACAGTTGTTAAGTGAATCACTGCAGTTGTTAAGTGAATAATATGGTTGTTAAGTGAATCTGGCTTCCCTGTTGACTTTATTTGTCAGAAGGTCGCAAAAGGTGGTCACAAAACAAGATTTTGATCACATGACCATGGAGATGCTGCAATGGTCATAAGTGTGAAAAACGATCAAGTCACTTTTTTCAGTGCCATTGTAAATTTGAATGGTCACTAAATGAATGTTGTAGGTCAAGGACTAGCTATATCAGCTATTTAAAAAGCTGTGCCATTGCCCAAATGTAAGACAGAGTGAAGGAAGCTCATCATAAGCAGTTTTATTTTAGGGTAAAGGCCTAGTTGAAGTGTCTCCAGATAGCCAGTGTGATCGCTCTTTTTCAGATTTGTAAAACCCTGCTAAAACCTAGTGGATTGACAGCTCCATGAGGCACTAATTTTAATGGGAATAAATTAAAGCATATTGTTGCACAAGTCAGAAGGGGCAATGAATTAACCAAGGAAATGTTTTTAGAGAAAGCAGAAGAGTATAACAAGTACAAAGGAAAGTTTGTGTACAATGTCATGATGGATGGAGGGGAACCTCCAGACTGACCCTAGCAATCTCACTACCTCCTCTGCCCTCAAGGACCATTTATATTTAATTCTGATTTTTGGCCCAAGGCTGCTTTCACACCCTTCTGCTGCTTCTGGCTAGCGTCAATAATTCCCAGGAAGCCAGAAATGGACAAGAGACAAAGAATTCCTTCCATAAGAAACAATCTAATTTTTTTCCTGAACTTGGCAGTTTACTCTTCTGTCGTCTCCATATTTAGATTCTTAAATTTAGAGAATCAAAAAATTGATGAAGCTCATAATTGGACTTTGATTTTTTAAAAATTCT
Source organism: Arizona elegans (assembly GCA_022577455.1). Taxonomy (NCBI): domain Eukaryota; kingdom Metazoa; phylum Chordata; class Lepidosauria; order Squamata; family Colubridae; genus Arizona; species Arizona elegans. Next base: position 123,875,287 of record JAKOOJ010000001.1, read on the forward strand.
TTCTGGAACTAGGTGAGGTCAAATGAAAAGGAGACTTTTCAGATTGAGTTAGAAATAAATCTGGGGTAGGCTGCAATTTGTCTTCCCCATCTGCTGAATGCAGCAATCTCCCCAGCAGGCCACAATTTTTGTTCCTAATTTATCCATAAACAATGTGTATTTGGTCTAAGCTAATGAAGAAAATTGTTGGTGAGATTTGAAAAACTCTGTCCAATACAGGTTGCACCTTACTTAATAAAATGAAAGAGCAATCTAAATATAGATAAGTGTATGGCCAATCGGTATATTCCTGATGATCCCTTATATTTCAGAGCTATTTTTAAACATTTTATTTTAGCTAGGGGGTAAATAAACAGCTGCATCAATTGAGGTGTTTAGGCATGCTTTTAATGGGGGAAAAAAACGACATGTGAAATTAATAAATAAAATTAGATTTGTTGAATAAGTAATAATTTCCCTCAAAACTAGCCATATCTCCTTGTGATATTGAGAGCAGTTCAGTGATACTTGGTGTACTACATGTTACCAAACCTTGTTTTGGTATAAATTCCTCACAACTAATGTTCTCTATATCTCAAATTCTGGATTGTTATTTCTTGAATTGATTGTATCTGTCCAATTCCTGTGGAACATTTAATTAATTGATGCCATTTATCTATCATGTCATTCCCTGGCAGACTAATTTAGAGATATTAAAATTCCAATAAAATAAAATTAATCAAAAAATTAAGTCTCGAGAATTAGAACAGCTGTGATCAAATAATAATATACACACATATAAACATATCTGACTTTATAGATAGAAGAATCTATAGAAGAATCTTTTGGGCAGAAGCAGTAAAACTACTTCTTAGTTTGATAAAAAATATATAACAAAATAAGAGAATAACAGAGTTGGAAGGGACCTTGGTGGTCTTCTAGTCCAACCCCCTGCTCAGGCAGGAAACCCTACACTATTTCAGACAAGTGGTTGTCCAATCTTCTCTTAAAAACTTTCAGTGTTGGAGCATTCACAACTTCTGAAGGCAAGTTGTTCCATTGATTAATTGTTCTGTCAGGGCATTTCTCCTTAGTTCTAGGTTGCTTCTCTACTTGGTTAATTTCCATCCATTGCTTCTTGTCCGGCCTTCAGGTGCTTTGGAGAATAGGTTGATTCCCTCTTCTTTGTGGCCACCTGTTAAGGATATTGTTGTTGTGTTACCAACCAGCAGAGTGTAGAGCACAGAGAACGTTGCTGAGAGCAATGAATAAGAGATGTGCAAACTGGTTTATCAAAAGTTTACTTTATAGTGAAAAAACAATCTCATAGTCTTTAAATCAATCCAAGTCTTTGCCAGTTAAATCAGTCCAGTGATACAAAAACTCTTCTTACCACAGAAACAGTAGTTGGTTAGAATAACAAACTCACTCTGGTTCACAAACCACGATGGTAGCAGATCCATCCAACCGATGATAGCACAATGGTTGCAACTCCACACACAATGGTAGCTTATCATCAACTGAATACGTTACAGTACCTTTCTTAAATACGTTCACAACTAATTACAGCATGACTCAGCATTACAATGAATCAGCAGGAAAACTTTAAAGTCACACAATACATATTCATATTAAAGTCACAGAACACATATATTGCCTGGACAACTTGTTAGGCTCAAACCATATCCTAACACAACCCCTTAGATATTGGAACACTGTTATCATGTCACTCCTAGTCCTTCTTTTCATTAAACTAGGCATACCCAGTTCCTGCAACCCTTCTTTATATGTTAGTCTCCAGGCACCTAATAATCTTTGTTGCTTTTCTCTGCACTCTTTCTAGAGTATAAATAAGTTGATTTATGTTAATGTTTTATGAAACCCATGTAAATACTAAGACTGTTTTAAGATGATGACTTAAGCTGTGTGAATATAAGATTCTTACTGTAGTTCATTCACCTTTTCATTGCCATAGGTCAGATAGAGAGGTTTATCCTTTGCTTCATGATTTCTACTTGTTGTGCCATTTTTCTGTCTCACAGACACACACCTTCCTTCATATTATTACCCAGTCTTGTCTGACTGTAAGCAGAATAGAAGATGCCATTCATGGTCCCACTATGGAGCCTTGTAATGACAGCCCTTTTCAGAAGTGGTTGTTGAGAAACTATACTCGGCTGGAGGTTTTTAGGAACATTTTTAAAAGCTCCACTGATTATTTCCTTTAGTAGATGCCTAGAGGTAGGTATCATGAAAAAAAATAATAAATATGATAATTATTTTCCTTCTCACCCTCCCTCCTACTTACAACTATAAAGTAAAGTCTAGTATTGAGGTAAAATAGCTATATAACAACTGCATTTATTAATGCTACTTACTGTAAATCCATGTCAAAAACAATTTTGATAAAAGCTAGATAGGCCTTCTGCGGTGTAGTTCTTTTGTTTGCATGTCTTACTTAATTCTAAAAACTGTTAAAAGTCTAGTTGTTTTGCATTACCTTAAAGCACCTATTTTAAATAAATAGTGTCTAAATATTAAAGTGGGAAAATATTTGTGATGGCAGCTTGATTATCTACTAACTCACATGCCAGCAGATCAGGCTCCTTTGGGGGTTCAAATGCTGCCCAACATTTAATCCAATTCAGTTATACAGCACAGCAAATGAAAGAATAATTAAACCGTTGGATTATGGCTAGAGAACCCAGATTTGAGCCCAGAGCCACTTTTGAAAATAAGGCCGGTCATTCCCTCTGGGTCTAAGCCAGAGTGTCTCTAAACTTGGCAATTTTAAGACTTGTGGACTTCAACTCCCAGAATTCCTCAGCCAGCTAAGCTATACCACTTAGTTCAATTTCTTAGTACAACCCTATAAAGAGGATAGAGTACTATTTATGCCTTTATAGTTTTCTGGACGAAAAAGGGTATAAAAATCTAGCACAGAAGCCACCATTCCTGGCATTGATTCTATGATTCTGTGAATCTATGTTTAGTACAATAGTAGTGGACAGCCAATTTACAGAACTGTGTAAAGTATACCGTGTTTCTTCAATGTTGTTCTGTAAAGTGAGGTTTTGCCATGTTGATACTATCAGAGCAAACTTTATTTACCACATTTATTTTTATTTATGTATTAAACAAATTTATATGGCCATTCAACTCACAGTGATTCTAAGTGGCTTACAGGATTATAATTATTTATAGTTGAAGTCCTTGGTTCAGTAAGAACAGTTTGGAAATTAGTTTACAATAACTTTACCAAAGTACAAATTCTTCTGTACAGCTTTATAATCATCAATGGTTCTTTCAAATTGAAACACCCTTCCATATAAAAAAAATACCTTCAAAGAAGTTTTTATCTCACATTTAGTGCAATAAGTGTTAATTGTAGTTTAGTAAAACTATTAGAAGCCTCAATATCTCAGTATCAAAAGCAATTCTCTCGGCCATTTTGAATCTTTCTTTCCCTTTTACAAGAAACAGAATGCTCCATTTTGTCTGTAAAATGATGAGTGCCATGTTTATGTAGCGTCTTTATCACTACAGGATAATTCCGATAACCAAAATGGTGAAAAGAATGCAGTCGTGAGAATTGAGTCTGTCACAGAGCAAAATAAAAGAATTGCAGTTAAGGAAAATTTAAATTAAAATCTACTGCTAAGAGTGAGCTTTCAGTAAAATGTAAAGTATTTTTAACTTTTGTTTATCTGAATTCATGTTGGAATCCATCTCATTCAAGTTGAATGAATGATGGCATAGCAACTGAAGAGATGAAAGCTAAGGATGAAGGCCTTTGTAAATAGACATGTAATTGCTTTAGAGGATTGCACCACCATAACTCTGCCCTCTTGCTGGGCCATTCCCTGAAACGTCTCTGTATTTTACTGTACTATACTATTTGGTCTATACAGTGTCAAACAATAATTTGTGTAGCACAAGGCTACCTTGTGCTATCTTGAGGAATATTTCTCAAGTTATGCTCAATTTACGCAAACTGTGAAATCCATAAAAGAATTGATCCCCCAAATCAAATTAGCCTTCATCAATGTGTTTCGAATTCAGTCCCACTCACTGGTGGTTAATATATTTCCTTTCTGCATAGCATTTCTGTAACCTTGAAAAATTGTCCTGCCTTGGGAATTCTATCTATTCTTTTTAAGGTTATCATTGTTCTACTTATAATAATTGAGACCATGTTTTAATGTTTGGTTTTTAAACTATGTTGTGGAACTGTTGTGTATGCCACCTGGACGCAATACTTGAAAAGCAGCCTTGTAATACTGTAAGTAAATACACTCAAAATAGAAAATTGTAATGTATATTTTCGTGGTAGATAGAGATGTGTTGCATAGCACTTTTGATAGTGATAATTCTGAATTTTATGTACTTGTTTGCAAAGTGCCTGTTTCGCTTTACAAAATGTAACATTAGAAAGAATATAATCCACAAGTTAAATCCATGTTAGCACTATAATTTTCTTGCCAGAGCATTTCAAAATATTATTTATAAAGCAAACAAGTTTTTCTATTAATTTTAATGTCGATGATATCTTGTTGTAATATTAGAAGAACCCCATATAATATATACACACATTGCTAAAAGGATATAATTCGTTACAATTCGTTCTTTTGAAAGGTCCTGTTTAACTAAGATAAAAAGGGCTAAAATATAGTGTTATGAGTCATTAAATATCTTGAATATGCTAGAAAACCTTAATCTGGTACTAAATAATGAAAGAAATTACAGACTGGGGTGGTTTTGTTGCTGATACCGTGTTTCCCCCAAAATAAGACCCTGTCTTATATTTTTGGGAACCCCAAAATAAGCGCTAGGCCTTATTTTTGGGGAGGTCTTATTATTTTGGGGTGCATGGAGCAAGATGGGGCTCCTGTTGCCATTTTACCTGATTTCCAGCTCTGTGTTTAAATATTTTCAGGGAGGGCTTATTTTCGGAATGAGGATTTTAGCACATGTGCTCAAAAGCCTGATTGGGCTTATTATCAGGGGATGGCTTATTTTCAGGGAAACAGGGTATTTTTCTAATGTAATTGATTGTTGGAAAAAAAAGGGGGGATTTTGTAATAGCATTACATAATGATCGAATTGTAGGAATAAGTGCTTATAGAAGGCCATTGAAATATTCAACCTGTTTTTTTGATGTTAAACTCTACAACAAATACAAAGAAACAGCTGGTGAAATATTAGATCTATATTTGATTTGGCATCCAGAAGAGTATTATGAAGCCTCTAATTCAACTAATTCTAAAATATGGTACTTTCTATTTTGGCGCTCTTATTATATGTACAGTACATTTTAGAAGAAAAATAATCTATTACAATGGGCTACATATTATGAAATAGCCTTAAGTGATTCTCTGGGAATTTCACAGCAGTCAGTCTAAAGTAAGAGGAAAAAAACCTCCTTTGTTACTTTTCTTAATGTTTCTTCTGGGTAGAAATTGCTATAGCATAGACCATCTTTGGATCAATTTAGCATGAAATTCAGCGTAATGCAAAAAGTTAGATGTTTGTGCAATTTCATCATTTCAACCATCTCAAGAAAACGGTTCCATTTTAAAAAGTGTAGAGTCCTTGCACATAATGGTATCTATAGCATTAACCTTTTTCTTAGAATGTAGAATATTACAGAGTTGGAAGGGTCCTTGGAGGTCAAGGTCTTGGGATTCTGAGCAGAAAGCAGTCTTAACATTCTGTTGCCCTGGAAGCAAACTGCTGCTGCTTGATTAGCAGATCAGGATCAATAATACTAGCTCTGCTGAGAAGTAAAAGGAACTAATCATTGATGTTAATTTAAACCTCTCTGAGGTAGGTTTCCTAAAAGATGCCAGAATTACTGGGCAGAGTGCATTACTATGGCTAGAAACAACTGGAAATCTATGAGGGTGTTACGGAGGAGGAGGGGGTACTCCTATTCACCCTGTGTTATTTCCAGATAATCTTCAAGGGCTACCCCGAAAGTTTCCAGTGGTGCAGTGCAGCTTTGAGATGCTATAGCCACAATGAAGGAGTAAAGAAGACCTGCCTCTTCCAGATTAGAGTGCAAAAGTTTAATTAGTTTTTATCAGAACTACCTTGCTGATGTTATGCGGCTGTCCAATACTAGTGCTGGATCCAGGAAAACTCTCAAGACTACAAATCTGATTTTTAAAAGAAAGTGCAACACAATCCAAAATAGCTTTTTGGCTCCCAAATCTTAAAATTCAGCTCTTGGAAAATATAATAACTCCATTTTTTTTTCCAAATTTTAACTTCACTTTGTTCTCCCTGTCTAGTACTTTACAGATGGGAAATATCCAATATTGCGCTTGCGGGAGGGGAGAAGTATAAGCTAAATATCACCAGTATATTGAAATATATGATAGATTTTTTTTTCTTTTTATGACCCTTAATCCCTTGTTTTGGGGTGGGGTCGGGCTGACTGAATGCAGTTGAGCATTTATTGGCTGGATGCCCTTCCTGATGCCTACACAGAGTTTGCAGCAGATATTTTCTGTTTGCACCCTGATAGAGAAACATCTGTTGCTGCTTAAAATTGAACTCTCAACCTTCTGAGTGGGAGGTGAGCGTCTTCACCATTAGGCCACCATGCCTCCTGAAAAATATGATTGAATAACATCATTATATTGATAGCAGATTATTGCTGGTGAATGATGGATAATTGGAACAGTTTACATCCTGCAGTGATAACTTTAACATTATTAAACAGCATCTGTCTATCCCAGGTTTTTGAAAAGGATTATTTGATAGGTAGACAAAAATGCTAAATCAAATCTAAACATCTGACTGATGTGCACCCAACCATAATACAGTTATATAATAGTCAATATGTGCTTTGTTGATTATAGACAGGTTATTAATTGTGTCAACCTTTGTCAAGCTATGGAAGGTTAGGAAAATGGGAATCCCAGAACATCTTATTATCCTCTCATTCCAACAAGACCAGCATCCTGGGGAAGGCTACCATAATAAATAGTAAACTACATTATCTATAATAACATATAATGGTAATGGATTATATTTTTGATTGGAATGAATTTTTATTTTTGTTCTTTGCTCTTTTGCTTTCTTGAATTTTACATTTTAGAGATATTTTTTTAAATAAAAAATTTTTTATCTGAAGCTTTTCACTTGATATTCTGTCATATTATTAGTCTCCTCATTTCAAGTTCTAAAACAGCAGGATGAAAAATAAGGCAGAAATGTTTATAAATTCTCATTAATATAACAAATGATAGATTAGAGAATGATCTGAAGGCAAAATGCCGCTTTGTTAGTCTAAATAGATCTGAGACTGATAAAGAGAGGAGATTGTTGGAAATTTCCCATATAAACTGCACAGAGTATCTCCACAGAATTATAGTTATGAGCACAATGGACAGCTTAATTTCTTCAAGGAAACATCACTTGAACAGAAGGAGCTTCTGGGTTAATTACAATTAGCTAATTGAAATCCTTTTATTTTTTAGCTTTGAGTACCCTAGGTTCCAAAGGCTACACCACTTTCTATAGCTAAACATTTGTAGCACATTAACAATTGATCATTTTTTAATTATGGGAGGGCGACATAATTATATGAGCAGGAACTGCCATAAGAAAAGGCAAAAGACAAAATAGAGAAACCATGCTTCTTCCAACAAATGTCTATACAATAAACTTAAAAACAATTTCAGAAAGGGAATTCATAGCCCATGGTTTTCAAGGTTGATCATCCAATTCGGAAAAATGATTTGGATTAGAATGCCTTTGAGATATTTTGTTTTTTATAAACTTGCATGATTAGTTTTCAGTGACTCCTCTAAATGTAGAAGATGAGCCAGTTCTTTCACGAGAAAGCTGACCAGTGCCATAGATTAGGTGGTAGAGCGGTGCCAAAGGAATATAAGTTAAAACTTTCCTTTCGGACTTGGAGCCTAAGCAGTCCAACTTCCTCCTGTCACTATGTAATAAATGCCAAGGAACTTTCTGTGTGATTTCCCTGATGCCTAAACATGATAGAGGAATTTGTTGACTAGTCCAACTCAGTGGTGAAATGTAAAATTTGTTACTACCAGTTCTGTGGGCGTGGTTTGGTGGGGGAGAGATAATATGACTGAGTGGGCGTGGCCAACTTTTTTTAAAAAAACTTTTAAAACCATTTTTTCTACAACCTCTTCAGCTGATGATCCCAGCTGACTTCCCTGATCGGCAGAGGCTTTTTTTCCTTTTAAAAACATTTTTTCTATAACCTCTTTGTCCGAAGAAGTTGTAGAAAAAATGCTCTTAAAAGCCTCTGACGATCCCAGCTGAGCCACGCGATCATCAGAGGCTTTTTTTTTTTTTACTTTTAAAAGCATTTTTTGGGCCAAAGAGGTTGTAGAAAAAATGCTTTTAAATATTAAAAAAAAAAGCCTCTGATGATTGTGCGGTTCAGCTGGGCATGGGGGGGAAGCAAGGATTTTTGCTACCGGTTCTTCGAACCACCCGCCTCCATCGCTACCAGATCGGGCGATCCGGTCTGAACCGGGAGCATTTCACCCCTGGTCCAATAGATGCTGACATCTTCATTTTGTTGGTTTGCTTGTTTGTTTTGCAGCGACTGACCTTGAGACATGTGAACAGCAACCAGTGTCTTGATGAGCCCTCGGAGGATGACAAAATGGTTCCTACCATGAAGGACTGCAGCGAAAGCCGATCCCAGCAGTGGCTGCTACGTAACATGACCTTGGGTGCCTAAAGCCAAGACACAGACTTCGTGTCCTTCCTCAGACCTTGGAAGGGTCTAACCTGCTCACCCTTCACACAAAAGGATGTGCTTCTTCTCTTGTGGTCCATGAAGAGAAAGTGTTTGGGATGCTTGATTCAAAGCCCACATGCCAGAAATCTACTTTTTTTAAAAAAAATTGCTTAAAAGCATGGTTGCACTTTTTTTCTCTCTCTCTCTGATTTTTTTTTTTTTAACAAGTCAGCTGAACACATGGACGCTTTACCCACCGTGGCATATACAGTATTACAAAGACATCGCAGTTTTGAGAAAAGCAGACTCCGGAAAAGGGTTACAAAGCAAAAATTACAAGAGGGTGGGGAAGTTGGCTTGCTGTGGGTTCTGTCCTGTAATGTTGCTTGAAAGTGACAATGTTAAATGCCTTATGAAGCTCACTTGCATTGTGAAAGATGGTGAAACATTTGTTTTCCTCAATTGATGTACTTGTACCAGTCCTTCATGGTGACAGAGGAAGAATCCATTGTTAATCTGCTGCCAACCCATTACCTATGAATAGCCCAGCTGAAAAGATTTCTCAGCAGTAAATTTCTGTATATATTGGATGTTTTTCATGTATAGTGTCGGGGTGGGGTGGGGGGCATTTCTGTTCCGAAACCTCTGTTAAAATCCACAGAACTGGATGAAGGATATTGCTGGTACGTGGAATGTGAAATCGAATTCACAGCCAAGGGAAGCATAAGGAAATGGGATTGATGATACTCACCGATGCCCTTTGCAAATTATAAATCATTACAAGCATTGTAACACATTTGGTCAGCTTCCATAATCTCACATTAATAATTAATATAAAAGGCAGCAAGAGCTGTTTTTATCCAAATTACATGAGATGCTGGTAGAAGAACAAGTTTATGAGTTAGACACAAGCTGATTTCAAGTTGAGTTTGGTTGCAATAGCTGTTCCTTTTTGTCCTATTAAATGCATTTGATTTCTAAAGATTCTTGGTCCCTAGGCGTAAATAAAAGCTCTATATAATACTGATAGGTCTAATCTGAAAATGTCAACAATGCAATGCAACCCCTTAATAATTATTATGATATTATTACAAAGACGTATAAATCTTCCAAACATAGCAAGTTGAACTTTTAGCATTTGACAGCTCCAAGTTCAGGACTAATTAAAAACATGTCTAATAAACTTGTCTGGTTTGTATATGGAGGACATGGAATAAGATATAACTATCTCTATAAACAGTATTTTATTTTTTTAAAGGGAGAGTTTTTTGTCACATATCTCTATGCCAGGTTGCAAGTAGGAACAAATTTTATCCAACATTGAAATCTGTATGGTTCTAGTGAGCATTACTGGGTCAGAAAATACATAAAATTTACTCATTTTTATCTGGATTTAATTTATTGCAGTTTGTTATATCAGCCCCATGGCTGCTATATCAGCCCCATGGCTGCTATATCAGCCCATGGCTGTGCCAAAATTTCTGTGAATTCTGCTATATTGGGCAGTATGGACAGATCAGTTCCACCACTGCAATACTGAGAGATTGAACTGACCACTTTCAGGTTTCATTCTGGCATCTTGAGAAAATGAGATGGTTCTTCCTGCAGATGACATCTCACTACGTGAGACTCTCTTTACATTATTATCACCCATCTCTTGGTTTTGAAGATGCTCATATGTCTGTTTTTCCTATCCCAGAAGCCTTCTTCACAAGTACCATATAAGTATGCTAGGAAAATGTCCGCATTTCAACAGGATCAGAAGCAAAAGAACATAAAAATATCAGCCTGGAATCCAAACCGGAGAGCCAGAGGGGATGAGGCAGACAGCATTCCCTGAAGAAGAGGGGGATGGTCTGATCAGCAGAGGTGGGCAAACGGAAGATGTGTTCAAGAATACAGGTAGTCTTTGACCAGATTTGGGATCAGATTTCCGGATATAAATCATTACAGTCGTAAGTTGAGTTGTTCGTGTGATTCGACCCAATTTGACGACTTTTGGGGTAGGGGTTAAACAAATCACTGCAGTTTTATAAGGGAATCTGTAGTCATTAAGTAATTGCCATGGTCGTAAATATGAACCCATTCTTCCAAATGGGTGGTTTTTGCCGTGACTGAGGAGGGAGGAGACAACGGCAACATTTTACAACATCCAGAATTGCCATAAAACACTTGCTATCGTATTTAAAAAGGATCATGAAGTGATTGGTCCTAATTTGAGTAACTGCCTGTAATCTGATGTTGCCTGGATCCTTGACAAGTAATGCAGCTCTTTAACTAAAGGGCACAGATTCAATTTGAAGTGTTATTGCTTATCCACAACATTCCAGGTTTCTAGGTTGATTTTGGACAGGCTGGCTGTGGTTTCTATATTGCCTTTTTAGGGGAACACTGAGAAGCAGCAAGGTTTAGGTTATCCTGAAGGTTACCTTTTTGATACTCATCAGCCAAATTGACTGATAATATGGCAGCAGGCTTTGTTCTAGAGAAGAAAGTATTTCTCCCCCATAGGTTTTATCCCACAGTTTGAGTAACAGCAAGCCTCTTTTGCATCCTACAGCCATTCTAGCAGCCATGACCCTTGGAAGATCACTTATCATTCAGGGGTCATACTGTTCCAGATCCATCAAGTAAAGGGTTTTGTTCAAGCTCCTGTTAAGTGCAAGCTTAAATACATGGGGTCTGACTTATTTTTGAATAAGAACATAAAAAAGAACTTAATCCAGTGTAAGGAATCATGAGCATAAAAGTCCTATATATATAAAACTATAAATACAAATTCTTTCTGAAGAAACGTGGCTTGTGCTAAACAGTGAGGAATGTTACTGCAAAGTTACCTGAAGCTAATTATTTTTAATCATTTAAGAAGAAGGTCCAATATAAGCAACACTTTTTCTTAAGTTATTAATAGGATGACATTAAAAAGTAATAAAAGCATTTGTTTGCAAAGGACAGAAATCTTCAAAAGGTTGGGTAGGAAGGGGGTCTTTGAAAGTTCGTAAGCAAAGTTCAAGAAAGGGGCAGCGGAACCATCAGGCGATCACTTCTCCAATTCCCACAATTTCAAGAAGGCTTACTAGGAATTTTAGGGGCTGAATCCCAACACAGTTCAATCCTGTGCCAGGATTTTGGCTTAGGGGAAGCAGTGGCAGGCAAAATGGCTACAAGCAAAATCAAGACCATAGTTTCTACTTCCACTAACCCTACTGCTAATTCCAATGAAATGTCTCCATGGAGCACCTCATGGACTGCCACATCAAATACCTACTTCTCCCATCTTTTTAGTGAGCAATAGGACATGGGGGATATGCCCCAGCAGCGTTATCATTATATTCCTAAATTGTTAAGGCTAAAATCCAAGTTTTGATAAATAGTTTTAGAGGATTGTACATTAGCTTGTGGTGTCCTCTCTCTCTGTTCTATAGATCAATAAAATGTGTGCTGTTCCTCATTTGAATGGCATTGATTACTCACTTTTTAAAGTCACTTTATGATATCAGCAGTTGAGTTCAATTTAAACATTGGTTTGTTTGTTTTTTGAAAATTTAAGTCAAGTTGGCTTTTCTCTGCCTGTGTATAGATTAGAAACAATGTCCTAGTTTCATAGAAATGTGCCGAGGGACAATATAATAAATATAAAAAATGATTGAGGTATAAATACCTAAAAACAAGAACAGTATTTAAGAAAAGGTAAAACTTAAGGAACTTCTTGAAGAGGGAAAGATAGGTATATAAAGTTTGAGCCAATGGAAATAAGTTCATTCTGTCTTCAGAGGCTGCTTCTGGACTGTTGAATCCAAGAGCAGCACTTTTATCTAACAACAGACAAGCAAAATAGCCTTTTAAAAGGTGATTAGTACTGTACTGATAATTGATATAGTCCAGGTTTTTTTACTTGAAATTAATGAGATCATATCTGATCATATAAATTTTACTTGCATCTCATTTGTAGATGCTAAATATAGTCTCAAATGAGGCATATATTAGCGAGGGTGCTTAAGTGTAAAGCTATGAGTTAGGCTGAAATGGTTGAGGAAAGAAATTTGAAATAAATTTTATAATATTACTGTCTTCGAAGTCCTACTGCACCATTATAAAGTGGATAAACAAAACACAATTTCAATAGGAAATCAGGTTTGCAATTAACTATTGTAATAGGGACATCTTGAGAATTTAAACTGTGTATCCCACAAACCATTATACACTTGTGTGCATACGGACACCCACCCAGCTGTGTTTTCCATGTATGGATAAATTAAAAAGTATGCTGCTATTACTGTATGAATGCATCTGGTAAGATTCAACCGCATTAAAATGCTACTAAATATATTGCTATTGTCTCATCTCAAAATGCTGACTGCGCATCAGCCAAAATGTCTTGGATTATGTGAATGATTAGCGTGAAAGTATTTTCAAACACTGAATGATATTTCTGAAACCCCACTTTTATTTTTTGTTTTCCAAATAGACTAAAGTTGCCGTTTGTCTCTAAATGTTCAGGATAGCTGGGCCACTGATGTTCCAAACCCCTCCAGGCTTTGCATACATGTTAACAAAACCAAATTTGGCCAAAGTATGCATGCCAAAGGGTTTCTAGCCAGGCCCACCTTCTGATCGGTATGCTTCTGCGATGTGCAAAATTACAAAATTTATCACATCCCTGTATCTTTAAATGGAAATATCTGAAGCAAGACACCCAAAAGGCATAATATGCAAAAAGGGCCCCTTTTTGAAAAAGGCCACTGTGAGTTTTTGTTTTGTTTTTTTAATATACTTGATCATCTAATTTAGAGGGAGTATCCATTGGAAGAATTGCTCTTAAAATTTCCTACACTGCGTGCTTGGAACACAGTACACGTTACAATTCTTAAAAGAGTGGGCTGGGGTTCAAGAATTACCAATTTCAAATGTAATCGTTATTAAATGTTAACTCTGCTGTAAATTTTCAATATTTATACATTTTGTAGAAATAAAATATGCCAGTTTAGTTTTATTCTACCGGTGTTGTCGTTCTTAAGGGCATGACATTAAGTTTTGCTCCCTGTCTCAGATCGTACAGTAAGAATTTTATATTAGTGTTTCCCCAGTATGCTGGCTAGAAATTTCTGGGAGCTATAGTCTACACCTCTTAAAATTGCTTAAGTTAAGAAGCAATTTTAGGTATGTAAATTAACTGTTAATGGGCAAAAAGATCCCAGTTGCATAATCTAACATTATGTGTATATACTTTGTGTGTTTGCTTATGTGTGTATGCAGACAATGTGCATAAATACATTGAGTCCTGCTGCCATATGTTTTCAGAGCAACAAATGTGAAATCTTTTTTAAAGAGATTAAATATTATTCAGATACTCTATAAATCAAGACTATTTGCAGAGGCAATGATCACTGCATTGCAATGACAAAAGCTTATATTTGCTTAACAAAATTCTTTTTTCTTCCTCACTTTAGAGGTGGGTTTCAGCAGGTTCTGACCAGTTCTGGAGAACCGGTAGCGGAAAGTTTGAGTAGTTCGGAGAACCAGTAAATACCACCTCTGACTGGCCCCTCCCCCATCTATTCTCTGCCTCCAAAGTCCCAGCTGATCAGAAAGAAATGGGGATTTTACAGTAACCTTCCCCTGGATTGGTGTGGGAATGGAGATTTTACAGTATCCTTCCCCTGCCACGCCCACAGAACCGGTAATTTAAAAAAAAATTGAAATCCATCACTGCCTCATTATATATTACAAATATATTACAAATTTTAAATTTGTCTCAGCCAAATTATTTAATTCGTTTTTATTCTATTTTAAATTTTTGTATTTATGTGTTTTATTCTGTGCCTGTTCACCGCCCTGAGTCCTTCGGGAGTAGGTCGGTATAGAAATCTAATAAAATAAATAAATAAATTAGATAGACCTTCTTGCATCCTACTGCTAGTGGACATAAAAAAATAAAATATCGGGTTTATAATTCCATGATTGTGAAGTTACAATCATGATGTTTTACTAAGGTGGTATTTAAATTATCATCGATTTATAGACCATCTAGGTCTAGGACAACTGTGCTGTGAGTGTTTCTTTTTCTTTTTTCCCGGTTAAACAGTTCCCTCTGTTCTGATAATTTACCTGCTTTTCTCTGAACCAATGTAGTTTCTCTGAATGTATCTTATTGTCTGGTGTCCAAAACTGGTTATTCTACTCAAGATGGCCATTTATTTATTTATTTATTATTTATTTATTTATTTATCAATCAATCAATATTTATATGCTGCCCTTCTCCCGTAGGGCTCGGGGCGGCTTACATAATAAAAGAACATAATAAAATACTAAAACCAAAAACCAAGTTAAAATCCTCACAATTTAAAATCACACAGCCGATCAGGGGATTTGCCGAAAGAGCCATACCTTCAGGTCAGCGTGGAAAGTGCAGAGGTCTGGAGCTGTCTGGAGCCCGGTGGGTAACCCATTCCAGAGGGTTGGCGCAGCCACAGAGAACGCCCTTGACCTGGGGGCCGCCAACTGACATTGTCTGGCTGACGGCACCCGGAGGAGGGCAGTTCTATGTGAACGCACTGGGCGGTGAGAGGCCGGTAGGAGGTGGTCCTGCAAGTACCCTGGGCCCATGCCATGAAGGACTTTATAGGTAAGAACCAGCACCTTGAAGCAGATCCGAAAGGCCACCGGCAGCCTTTGATCAACACAGAAGAGAAAGATATGAAATATCTTCCAAGTGTAATAATCCAAACCAAGTATTCCACATCCAATCCCCAAGCATTTGATTTTTGTTCTCTAAACTAAAAAGAACCTGGTCCCAATTAGATTCCTTTATTATTTTCAACTGATTTATCTAATTTACCCAAAAACTTTTGAACTGTCTTCTAAAGCATTATCTATCTCACCTAGTTTTGTTATCATATGAAAATCTGATAAGCATTCCATTCTATTATTCATCCAAAGCAATAATAAAAGTGAAAAGGTGAAGGATTGATTTTGTTGCCTTCCGCTCAAATTTCTTTCCAATGAAGAGCCCTGAATAAACACTCATTCCGTGTGATTTTTCTAAGGCAGGTGGGCATCCACTTATCCTCCAGCCTGCAGTGAACCCTCTTGATTAACAAATGCAGTTGAATATTTTTACCAAATGTGTTTTTGAAACCAAGGTATGCATACAACATTTCCATAAAATGCTGAAGTTAATTTATTTTTTTAGATCAGATATGTTTATCTTAATGTGATTCTTAACAAATCCATAGTGATTTGTCCTAAAATTATGGCATAGTTTTCAAGAGGCTTATGGATTAATTCACAGGCATCCATCGGTCTGGACTTTCCTTTTCCTTTTCCTTTTCCTTTTCTTCCCTTCCCTTCCCTTCCCCTCCCATCTCCCCTCCTCTCTCTTCTCTCCTTTCTCCTTTCTTTCCGATAAGGACATTTGCCACCCTTCCATTTCCTGGTACTGATGTGTTAAATTGTGGGAGCAATCTGGTTAAGATTATCTCAAAAACGGCTACTCGGCCCAAGTAGTAAGAGACCCAGTCTGCAGACTAGCATTCAAGAAACTTTTCTGCCATTGATGTGGTTCTTGCTTTCTTGGTCTTGTCAGCTACTGTATGTGGGGCTTGACCTCTTCATTCCCAAGGATTTTTCAATGATACTATATTCAGTAAAAGTTTGGCTCTGAGCTCCTTACATTCTGAAGATGCCCTTATGGATGGCTGTACCACCCACAGTCAATCTCATTATTTCTAAGCTTCTACTTTTCTAATAGCCTTTATCTGAGATATTAGTATGTGCTCTTCTTGGGGGCCCATGTTCTCTTTCCACCTCTCACTTGTTATTTTATGTCTTCGCTAAATTTACTCATTGTTTCGGTATAGCTACGTTGGCTTCTTATGCTCTTTGCCATTTCCCCCCTCATTAGAATTGTTTACACTGGTGCTTTTAATAGTACTTTAAAGAACTCCCACCCACATTCTGATTCTTTTAAGCATAGTGTACCTTTCAGCTCCAAGGTTCTAATTTTGGGACTCATCCATCATGTCCCTATTATGCACATTCGTTTTCCAGTGCTATGAGCGCAAGCTCATCTCATTTGTTTTTCATAACTTTAAGCACTAAATGTTGAGCCTGTTCCCCCCCACCATTCCTTCACTGAGTGTTTGCACTGCAACCGTTTCCATTTCCTGCTCTACAATAGAAGTCTTCATCTACAGTAGAAATCATTACGTTCTTCATTTCAGGTTCTCTTTTCCAACCCCCAGAAGCTTCACTTTAAATCCCTTACCAAGCTTCACCCACGTAGAGATTTTCCAGCCCTTGTAAGGTAAAACCTGTCTTGCTCCAGCTCTTTAGCATCCTAGCAATCCCGGCCATGCTCTCAAACAAAAAGCAAATTTCGCCTGGAAACACAATTTGCACAGGTAGGTGGTATTTTCTAGTGTCGAGTATACCAGCTGAGCTCCTTAATTATTGGTGATATGGACTATGTTTTTACAGCATCTTCTTCACATGATTAAGCAGCAAAGGAAGATTGATTCCCTCAAAAAATACAGTTTCTTTGGTCTTTCTCATCTCTTCCTCCTCTTGAATTCCTGTGGTAAAGTCCTCTTTCCTCCCCTTATGGTATCTGTTTGCTTACTCAAATTATCTGTAAAGTGGAAGGTGCCACTATTTTTTTAGGCTTTTCATTGAATAATCCTTGTATGGGTATGTGCATAAATATGAGCTGTCCAAAATATTGTGGTAAGACATATCACCATCATCATCTTCGTTGGAAGGAACCTTGGAGGTCTTCTAGTTCAGCCTCCTACTCAAGCAGGAGACCCTATGCCATTTCAGATAAATGGATGTCCAGTCTCTTCTTAAAAGCCTCCAGTGATGGGGCACCCACAACTTCTGAAGGCAAGCTGTTCCCACTGGTTGATTATTCTCACTGTCAAGAAATTTTTCCTTATTTCTAGGTTGCTTCTCTCCTTGGTTAGTTTCCATCCATTGTTTCTTGCCCTGCTTTCAGGTGCTTTGGAAAATAGGTTGACTTCCTCTTCTTCCTGGCAGCCTCTCAAATATTGGAACACTGCTATCATATCACCACTAGTCCTTCTTTTCACTAGACCAGAAAAACCTTCATATATTTTAGTCACCAGGCCCTTAATCATCTTAGTTGCTCTTCCCTTCATTCTTTCCAAAGTTTCAACATCTTTTTTATATCATGGTGACCAAAACTGGATGCAGTATTCCAAGTGTGGTCTTAGAGAGGCATATAGCTTTGTTTATTTATTTATTAAGAGCCATGATTTTATAAAATGGAACAGTTTTAAAAATCATTGTAATGGTTATTTATTATATTCTTCATCTACAAATTTGAAACAATACTCTCTGGTTACATAAACATAGGAAATTGGTCACATTTCCATACTTAAAATCAATAGCTACTCAAATAGTTTAATAGCTAGCATGTTTCTGGGGGGGAAACTTTTTAAATATTCTACTCTGAATTATTTCTGCTATGTTAAATAGAAAGAAAAAGAGATGACCGGTGAAATAAAATATTAACACATAAAACACTATGTAAATTTAATATATCTTCATTGTCAGGCAAAGAATGAATCTGCTGCCACATTTACCAACAAAAGAATATGTACTGCAATATATAGTTCTAATTTCCAATGACTTTATTCTGTAATGTAATATGACTTCAATAAGCAAAGATGTATTACAAATGTACCTGATCAATATGGTTTTGTGCCTGAGCTCTGCACATGGAAAGGGACTTATCCAAACTATAGTTAAAGGTTTTAATATTCTTCATTCAAAGCCATCAAATAATCAAATCTAATATCAATGTTTATCATTTTAGAATGTTGTGTTTCTTATGTTTTTGAACTACAGTATTACCATCACAGACAAGAAGAAATATCAAGAAAATCATTGTGATATAGAATGGTTTGGGAAGAATGGAGTGAAGTAAACATTATGTGATCCGGCTTCTCTAAATCTTAAAAAGGGTACATGCATTGTTTTCAAGAGTTGCATATATTTGAGGCTATATACAGAAAATGTACAGTATGTCACATGTCCAAAGCCCATAGGAAGTACAGGTTACTCATGCCCAGACCACTTCAGATTTGGAAATAGTTGTGATATATTCTCTCTCTCTCTCTCTCTCTCTCTCTCCCTCCCTCCCCCTCCTTCCTTCTCTCTTGTGTGTGTTGAGGTGGAGGGTGTTAGATGTTTGTGAAACTCAACAGAAATTTTCTATTTGTTGATCAGAAATACTTTACATCACACTAGAATACTTTAAGATCAAATTCAGAATTATTAAAAACAGATAAACTTCTGAGCATGTCTAAGGATTATTATATACACATAAGGAAACTTTTGTCTTTGCTTCTTTAAAAAAAATCACAACCCATGTCCTTGTCACAATGGTAAATCTTTTGAAGGAGGTGGTAATTTCTTAAACAGATATCTGTTTTGGCATTTGATTTTGAAGAGATAAGTGACTTTTCCATCCTAGTCCCGTTAATTTCCTGTTTTCTAATTGCATAATTGCCAACTGTGCTTAAGAAACCTATTTGCTATCAAATTATTTAAACAAGATTTTCAGTCTTGATTCTTTAGCTATTCAGAAGGAGAATCCTTTGATTGTAGCTCAATCGTTTTAGTTTTGAAAAACACAAATTATTTATTATGCATGATAAAAAGATGTTAACTTCTAGATTTATTTGTGATGAGCTGAAGTTTTATACTTGGTACTTTTTACATGAATGAGATTGAAAGGTGATGTTGAATCATGACACTGACAATTAGCATGCTTGAAAAAGAAGCAATTTAGCTAGAGAGATCCTGTTCATTATAGCATGAATATAATTTGGGGTGACTAAGAAAATAATATAGTGAATGAATGAAGGTTTTTTTTTTCTGTGTGATACTGAAAATGCATTTAATGTCATTCCTGGTTTTAAACCATCAGAATACCAATTGGATTTAATCTTAATGAACATAAAGTGATGTTTTGCTTTTCAACTTTTATGAATTTACAGCTAAGGTTAGGATTATTCCCACAATAAAATTAGAAAAGTTTTATTCTCTCCCTCTGCTCACAACCATCATCCATGCTATAAGGGTAATAAGACTAATAATAAATACATTTAGTTCACTCCTTCTGTTCACACTCCTCATGTGTACAGCCAGTGCATTTTGTATCAAAAAAGCTGTTACACTCCAGCGATTTAAAAGAAAACACCATGAATTTCCATCTGTGGGTATGATCCATCTTTAGAAACATTCTGAGAATCGAAGTGTCAACTGGCATTAGCATTAGGAATATTGTGCGGTCCAAAAACAAAAGACAAAAGACAGTGAGAAATACCCAACTGTTCCTAATCAACCATCACAACTATTTTTGTAATATTTGAAATATTTTTGTTTAAAAGGGATGGACAATCCCTGTCAACAGTGATATGTAACAAATAGTGACTTGGTGACTGAATATTTGGCCCTTTATACATTTCAGTTTTTCTACTATGTTTCTCCCATCTCACTCTGGGACCAGCCAGAGGTGGTATTTGCCAGTTCTCCGAACTACTCAAAATTTCCACTATCGATTCTCCAGAACCTGTCAGAACCTGCTGAATAGCACCCCTGAGTTACATGATTGAAGGAACTCGATGGTCAGAATTTCAAATCTAGGTTGAAAGTATTACACGAAGGTACATCAGAACTTTGAACAATTGCTAAGTACTGATTGTAAGTTGAGGACTACCTCTACAGAGTTGGCAATTTTATCACCCTGTCCCATCTACAGGTATCTACTACAGGTAGTCCTTGATCTACAACTGCAATTGAGTCCAACATTTCTGTTGTTAAGTGAGACATTTTGCCCCATTTTACGATCTTCCTTGCCTCCATTGTTAAGTGAATCACTGCAGTTGATAAGTTAGTAACCCGGGTGTTAAGTGTTAAGGTTTCCCCATTGACTTTACTTGTCAGAAGGTCGCAAGAGCAGATCACATAATCTTGGGATACAGCAACGGTCATAAATATGAACCAGTTGCCAAGCATCTGAATTTTGATCACATGATCATGGGGATGCTGCAAAGGTGATAACTCTGAACAACGGTCATAAGTCACTTTTTTCAATGCCGTTGTAACTTTGAACGGTCACTAAGCAAACTATTGTAAATTGAGGACTACCTGAATGTAGAAAAGTGTTTTTATAGGAGATAAAGAGACAGCAAATCCTAGGAACACCAGTTTATGCTCTAGATATTCCTGTCCAAACCTACTTCCCACTAAATATGTTAGAATGGATTATGTTGTCTGAAGTCAGTGGATCTGTGGAGTATGAGAGGGTGGGGAGACAACTAATACTTATCCTCCAAAGTGATGCCAGGTGTAGTCAAAATGTTTGCAAGAATTGCTTAGCTGATTCAGCCTGTCCTCAGATACTAGCACTGGCTTTATTTCTGAAACCAATTGCCTTTTTGAAAAAGGAAAAACCATTCCTTTATCCACAAATATGCTTAGCTTCAGGGCAGGAGAAGCCACCTCCATTCAGAATGGGATTTTAATTGAATCGAGAGCATTCTTGCTCCGAATAGTTCTTCTTTTTAATATATATCAAATCCAGATTGGTAGATGTTTGTTCATTTGTCTTGATTTCTTTTCTCTTTTTTCGCACAAATTTATCGGTATTATAAAGGCAGTTATTAAGCGTAAAGTGATGATGGAAAGAAAAAGATTTATGTGTGCAGATGGGTGGGCGGGATGGAGAAAGAAAGAGAGAGAGGGCTTCACAAGTGATATAAAGCAAATGGCCATTTAAGGGAAACCTGCCAGAAAATTATAATATCCAAAGTCTAAAATCATTTAGCTTTACCTCAGGGGTATTTTTTTTTCATCAGAAATAGGTCAGGAAAAGTATCAAAGGTATGTAGCTATAAATCAGTAGGGTTTTTCAATGTTTTAAAAATCTTACCAGCACAATATCTTTCTTCATGCATGGATTCAAGGACCCTCCTGCCTGTCAGTCGGCTGCAAACTACCTCTGAGGACTCTGGAATTTGAAAAACCTTCTTCTGGGTTTCTGTCTTTTTCAAGGGCACAATGGGATGGCTGATAATCACAAAGGTTGGAGAGAGGATTTGGCATGAATGTCTATGGAGATTCTCAATCATCCAGGTCATGGTTGACCCAAAGGTGCTTTTTCCAAAAGGCACCTGGACTTCCTTGGTTTTTTGCTTTGAAAATGTTTTGCCTCTCATTCAACTTCTGAACTGAAGAAGCTTCTTGGATGAGAAGTGAAACGTTTTCAAGGGGAAAACCAGGATAGTCCAGTTGTCTTTTGAAAAGCACCTTTGGGATGATTCTGCATGAACTTTTCAAAAATCATGGCTTGCTGACTAGAAGAGCTGATTGCCCTATGACTCTGTGCTTGATGCAGTACTGCAGGCTACTTCTACTGATTGCTGGATGCCTGCAATTTGGCAGTTCGAATCTCACCAGGCTCAAGGTTGACTCAGCCTTCAATCCTTCCGAGGTGGGTAAAATGAGGACCCAGATTGTTGGGGGAAAATATGCTGACTCTGTAAACCACTTAGATAGGGCTGTAAAGCACTGTGAAATGGTATATAAGTCTAAATGCTATTGCTATTGCTATTACTCTCTCCAAGGAAAGACTTTATGAAGTCTTGACTTTCTTAAATTGACTATGCAATCTCTTCTGAGAGAGCTAAAGGTGAAAGTTATCACCACACCAACGACCTGTGAGATTCTTTGAGTAGACTATTCTCAATGTCACCCCATGAACTTCAGGATCAAATGGAGAAATGAACCTGAGTTTCTTTGATCACAGTCATCATATAGAGCGGATCAGTGGTGGCATTCAAATTTTTTTATTACCGATCCAGTTCTGTGGGCATGGCTTGGTGGGCATGGCCAAGGGGTGTGAGCCTGCTGCACTCCCCTGGGAGCAAAAATGGGCTGCCGGGGGGGATGCACCGCCCCCTGCCCCTCGTTTTGGACCTAGAAGGCCTCCCTGAAGTCTCCTGGGAGTAAAAACGGGCCGCAGGGGGGACAGCGCCCCCCTCCGTGCCCCATTTTGGGCCTAGGAGGTCTCCATGCACTTACCTGGAAGCTAAAATGGGATGCATGGGGACTCCTGGAAGGGGTGGGGCAGGAAGGGGTGGGGCCAGCCAGTAATTTAACTACCGGTTCACGCGAACTGGCTCGAACTGGCTGAATCACCACTAGAGCAGATATGGAAAGTCTACACACTCCTGTTAAAATACCAAGTTTTTGAAATGTAAAAACAATTAGGCCAAGATAAATCAGTTCAGAATTTTTTCCACCTTTAAGATAACATTAAGTTGCACAATTCAACTGAAAAACAAATTGAAATCTTTTAGGGGGGGGAAAACCCAATAACATAAATTTGTGCCAAAACTGACTGATATTTAGAACTGTTCATAATTCCCTCCACTTTGATGAAGGCCTCAAGAAAAACAGTTGCTGCAACTACCATTCTTCACTGTATAACTTTGGTGTTGTTTTTGCACCAAACATACTTTTTGGAATTATGGTCAAAAATTCAACCTTGGTCTCATCAGACCATAACACATTTTTTCCACATGCATTTATCAGTCTTAATGTAGGATTTTGCAAAATGTAGCCAACTTGGATGTTTTTGTTTGCAGGAAAAGGTTTCTCTCTTGCCACCCCTACCCTACAGACCAGACATATGAAGAATACAGGAGATTGTCATCATATGTAGTACACAGCCAATACTTGCCAGAAATTTCTGCAGCTCCTTTAATGTTGCTGTAGATCTCTTGGCAGCCTCTTGGATTAGTTTTCTTCTTGTTTTTTTTCATCAGTTTTGGAGGGACACCCAGTTCTTGGTAATGTCACTGTTGTGCCATATTTTCTTCACTTGTTGATGATTGTCTTCACTGTGTTCCGTAGTACATCCAATGCCTTTGAAATTGTTTTGTACCCTTCTCCTGACTGATACTTTCCAACAATGAGATCTCTTTGATGCTTTGTAAACTCTTTGCAGATCATGGCTTTTGCTGTAAGAAGCAACTGTGTAAACGTCAGAAAAATCCTACTAGAATAGCTGAACTTTATATGAGCTTGATTTGGAGTCACTTTAATTGATGGCAGATGCATGTTGACTACTATTTAACATCGTTGTTAATGTGATTGGTTAATTCTGAGTAGAGCCGCATCCCTACTCATGAGTGTTTTTTTTATAGTTTTATTTTGCACCCTAAGATTTCAGTTTGTTTTTCAATTGAAATGTATATGTTATATTAAAAGTGAGAAAAAAATTCGGAAGTGATTTATCTGTGTCTGATTTTTTTTTTACTTCTGAAACATCTGGCATTTTAACTAGGGTGTGTGGCCACTCGCTTAGCCTATTTAAGGAGGAATGCCGATGGAAGCAATTTGCAGGGAACAACTTTAGTTCATTCTCCTTCGTGTCTGGATTCTCTGCAAATTGCTTCTGGGCTTTCTGCCAACCTTAATAAGATTGTGATTACTTTACCTTTGGTTTCTTGTAGGCTGTTAAGAAAGTTTCTTAACAGCCTTTCTTTGGAAAAGACTGAGTTATTTTAGTAAATTTAAGTTTTGTACAGACTTTGTGTGTGCTGTGTTCTTTGGGGTCCGTAGCTGGGGCAGAACAATTGTAGCTTTCTTGCTCTTGTTCCAAGATCTGATCATTGGGGACATGTCCTCACAATGGAACCTTGATCATAGCTCCAATATTGACCCCAACATTTCAAATAGTGAATGTGTTTTTAACAAAAAGATGCCCTAAAACTGGATTCATTTTGTCAGTTTTCATTGTTTATCACAGTGCATTTAGGCTTTTTGTGTTCTAGCAACTGAACGAACTAACTGAATGAAATATTAACATGCATTTGCAATGCAAAAACATCATTTAAGTACAACAAATTGAACTTCGTTTTATTAAAAGGATGAAGTGTTCCATGTGTTTACGTTGCTGAACAACTTGTTCCAGACAGAGGACCTTGAAAAATATATTAAAGAAATAATTAAACAAAGTTGATTCTTCTGGGCACTAACCACACAAAAGAAGCTGTTAGTGCACGGTTCAAATCTGGATCAGTTTGGTAATGAACAAAAGCAAGTCTGAGCAAAACGATATAATTTTTTCAACAAAAGAGAAGAAAAGTTAATTTCTTTAGAAATCCTTTTTGTAATAACCTTCAAAGCTGTTTCATAAGAAATATTGCAGTTGTTTTGGTGGAAATAGCATAAGCAATAGCACTTAGACTTATATACCCCTTCACGGTGCTTTATAGTCCCCTCTAAGACTTTACAGAGCCAGCATTTTGCTCCCAACAATCTGGGTCCTCCTTTTACCCATCTTGGAAGGATGGGAGGCTGAATCAACCTCAAACCTGTCAGGATTGAACTCCTGGTTGTGGGCAGAGTTTGCCTGCAATACTGCATTCCACTATGCTGGTTTATATATACTGTACATGTATTTCTTGGTTTCTGTATGCTGGGCTGAATGAAAAAAAAAACACTTAATTTTCCAATTCTTCACAAATAAGCAAACAATTCCTTTTTAAAAAGTGTAGAGTTCTTAAATTAGCTGTTGTTTTTAAATTGCCCCTATTTTATGCCATCAAGTCACACTCCTAGCAATTGCAACATTTCCAGAAGTGATTTGCCACTGATTTTCTGATCTCTTTTCTGTTCCCAATAGGATTCACCCTTTGGATCAGGTTTGCTAAATGCCTTGCTGCACCTTGCAGGATTTGGGAAAATGTTTGGAAGGCATTTAGCAAACCTGATCCAAAGAGTGAATCCTATTGGGAACAGAAAAGAGACCAGAAAATGATACACAAAGTACTGCAAAGGGAATTAAGATGGATACCTCAGATATCCAATAATATAAATGTCGGTAGAAGGAAGAATAGGTCAAGTAATATTACCAAGGTTTTCAGTGGTTTTCTATATTGGTGTTTCTCAATCTTGACAACATGAAAATGTATGAACTTCAACTCCTAGAATTCTGGAATTTGAAGTCCACACTTGTTCAAGCTGCCATGGTTGAACAAAACACTGCTTTGTACAAATGTACAGAATAAATAAAATGCAGACCATGTTACTGGCCTTAAATGTACCCCTGCCACCTACCACATTCTCTGCTTACTGTAAGGGTGTTTTGGCTCATTTGAGTGGTATGCCATAAATACAAAAGCCCAGTTTTACCCCAAGTATGTTCATGCTATTCTACACACAACCTAGAATCTAATCTAGAGATGACCTTGCAAGACAACATATTGGAGTCCTCATCCCACTAACTCAGAGCCTCATGCAGTATTCAAAGACATATTCAAGATGCATAAAGTGGATTTGCTGGCTCGAGATGTGGATTTGTAATCCAAAACATCTAGTCGAGCACCTCTTGGGAAAGCCTTTCTTTAGACATGTCTGTCAATTACTGATGTTTAAGAAGACTATTCCAGAGTTACATAGAAAGAAGCATCCTTTATGGAGATGAGGTAGCTTGGCTCATTCAAAATGTCCTCATCCCATGCAGACACAATTAGTGTAAAATTTCATTCCATGAATTACAAATATGTAACTAGGATTTGGGGTGATGGTTTAAAATTGCAGCCAGAGAGATTCGTAGGAAGCTGCCTTATAGAACTTATTTTATGTGCCTTCCTATTTTGAAATCCAGATGGTGGCACTATGATCATAATGATCACTATGATCCAGTGGTGAAATGGAAAATTTGTTACTACCAATTCTATGGGCGTGGCTTGGTGTGTGTGTGGGGGTGTAATATGACTGAGTGGGCGTGGCCAACATTTTTTTTTTACTTTTAAAACCATTTTTTCTACAACCCCTTTGGCTGAAGAGGTTGTAAAAAAAATGCTTTTAAGGCCTCTGATGATCCCAGTTAACTTGCCTGATCAGCAGAGGCTTTCCTTTTTTTTAAAAGCCTCTGACGATCCCAGCTGACTTGCCTGATCGGCAGAGGCTTTTTTCCCTTTAAAAACATTTTTTTCTATAACCTCTTTGGCTGAAGAAATTGTAGAAAAAATGTTTTTAAAAGCCTCTGATGATCCCAGCAGAGCCGCACAATCATCAGAGGCTTTTTAAAAAACTTTTAAAAGCATTTTTTCAGCCAAAGAGGTTGTAGAAAAAATGCTTTTAAAAATAAAAAAAAAAGCCTCTTATAATTGTGTGGCTCAGCTGGGCAATGGGGGGGGCAGGGATTTTTGCTACAGGTTCTCCGAACCACCTGCTGCCATCGCTACCGAATCGGGCAATCCGGTCCGAACCAGGAGCATTTCACCCCTGCTATGATCATTATGAGCATTACTGGCTTTCCTATGGTCATATCTCTGACTCTCTTCATTTCAAACTGATCCCTTGCAACACAATTTAGCATGTGGAAAAAAATTGCCACAAAATTAAGGGGAGTTGCTTGTTTTTCACAACAAGATCACCCAGGCAGGGAAGAGGGCCATCTTGGGCCCAATCTTTTCACTGCTACAGAAAAACAACAAGGAGGAGATATAAACTGTTGAAAAGCCTAGATTGGAATTTGGCAAACTGATTAAATAAATCTCTTGACAGGCCTGCGCTGGGTAGTGTCAGGCCTTGTCTAAAAATATCACATGCGTTTCATGCTAAAATAAATTCCTTAGTGTCATTTTTGGCAGATTCGTAAAAAGAGGACAAGTGATCTTATTTAGGGTCACCTTCTACACTGCTGTAGACTCTGTTTCATTTCTCAAGACATCCAAGAGTCTTTTTCCTCAATCTATGATCAATAAAAGAGACATTCTAAATCACATGTTTTAAATAGGATTTCTCCCCCTTCTGCTTCTTTCAATGCAGCAATCCCATTCTTTTTCCACTGGCAACCCTGTCAGGTTCATGATTTAATGAGCAGTGCAATGACTGAAATAATAATAATAAAAAAGGAAACATCTACATGGAAAAAACTGAAGACTTCATTTAATGGAATACACTCTATGTGGGGCTGATTTAGAAGATGACCCAGGAACCACAGTTAGTTTAAAACACAGCAGCCAGGACTGTTGTGTAACATCAATACTCTAGCTGCTGCTGTGGCAACTACTTAATTTCCAAACTGAATTCAAAGTAGTGGCTATCACCTATAATGCCTAATATAGCTTTCAAGGCTCCAGGAAAACGTAGGTGGGATCTGCCTCCTCCAGGTGGGATCTGCCCAGTTTATGTTTTTAGAAGGGAGGGGTGACTCAGAGTCTGTTTCCCCCCAAGACATGACAGGGCAGTAAGGTGACCAGATTTTAACATTGGTAAAGAGGGACACCATTGTAGGCGTGGCTTATTTTGTGGGCATGGCTTGGAGGTCATGTGACTGGTAGGTGTGGCTAGCTGGTCATGTGACCGGGTGGGCATGGCTATGTGTATAGGGACTACTCAGAGGGCTGAAAAAAGTCATTTCTGACAGGTCCTCGCACTTTTGACTGGTCCTCACACTTATGACCATCCTCACATTTATGCCCGTGCAGCATTCTTAACAACCATGTTACTCATTTCACAACTGCTTCTCTTCACCATGATGACAAGATAGGGCAAAAATGTAAGGACAGTCGTAAGTTTGAGGACTGGTCAAAAGTGCGAGGACCAGTCAAAAATAACTTTTTCAGCCCTCTGAGTAGTCCATATGCACAAAAGGACTAACCAGAGGGCTGAAAAAAGTCATTTCTGACAGGTCCTCGCACTTTTGACTGGTCCTCACATTTATGCCCATTCTCACATTTATGCCCGTGCAGCATTCTTAACAACCATGTCACTCATTTCACAACTGCTTCTCTTCACCATGGTGATAAGATAGGGCAAAAAATGTAAGGACAGTCGTAAGTTTGAGGACTGGTCAAAAGTGCGAGGACCAGTCAAAAATAACTTTTTCAGCCTTCTGAGTAGTCCATATGCATTAAAGGATACAGCAATAGAGAGGGATGAAGGAAGGGAAATTAGAGTAGGAGTGAGGGTAAGAGAGGGAGGAAGAGAGGAGGAGAAGGAAAAAGAAAGAGGAAGTAGGGAGAAGAAGGGGGGAAGAGAAGAAGGGGGGGAAGAGAAAGTAAGAAGGAAAGAAAAGAGAGAGGTGGTAGGTTTGAGGAGAAAGATTGCTGTACAATAAAAAAGATGAAAGGGAAGAAAGCCAACCCCAAGCAAATATAAAGATATTAAGATAAAGAATGAATTGTTAAACTTTAAAGAATAAAAGAGAACAAATATAAATAAATAGCAATAATTAGAAACACACATACAAACATACAATGTATTTTCTTTGAACAGAATATTTGGCTAGTTCACAAATTTAAACAGTGTTTAGTCATTTCAATTAAATTTACAATTTCTATATTTCCTTTTTGCCATATTTATTCCTCATCTATTTTTTAAAAAAACCATTATTACCCTTCATCCTCATCTCTAATCTTAATCAAATTCAATTTTTCCCTTCTATTCTATATCATACCCCTTCCCATTGTCATCTATTTTTATATCCATCCTCACATTGGTTAATTATGTAATTATGTAATACAGTTGTTTAATACAAATTCAGCATTTTAATATAAATCAATTAGTTATATAACTATCTTTTTTGTATATTAATCAATATGAACATGAATATTCCAATTATTTCCATGCAATCCAATTTCTTACAAATCAATTAATTATATTTACCAATAATAATAAACCAAATAATTCCCCCCATATATTCCTCCAAACCACAACTTAAACATTTCTGCTTTCAACACAATATACAATTATTAATTGTATCTCAATTATTACAATTCCCTAGTTAAATAGAGCTTTTTTTCTTTTGTGTTTTAAAATCTTGAACTCTCCTCTTTTGCCCTAAATTTCCCATTGTTTACACCTACCTTTTTTGGTGAAGAAAAAGAAAAAGAAATCTCTCTCTGCCTCATTTTGTCACGTTGCAGCTTTACTTTCGCTTTCGCTTTTTCAGTATAGCTAGGGGAAAAAAAATCTGCTCCAGGAACTCTTTGCAGCCAATTAACCTATGCAGAAGCTGTAAGGGGCTGTTTTTTCTATTTTTGCAGGCATGGGTGTTTTCTTTTAACACTGATCAGCTGTAGGTCGGCCCTTTGAAGCCCCGCGGCAAGAGTTTAAACAGTTTTTTTTCCTGTAGCCATCAGCTGGGACTCAGGAGGCAGCCCGGACTCAGGAGGCAGAATGAAAAATCGGGACTTTTTTAAAACGCCGCGGGACGCGGGACAAATTGCTAAAAATCGGGACTGTCCCGCCCAAAGCGGGACGTCTGGTCACCTTACAGGGCAGGGACCCAATACCAAAGCTTTGATGCAACAGCTTCCTTGCTTTGGGACAACCCGCTCCAGGAAACACCCCGGGCACAGTTCTGATTGGCTTTCGGCAGAGCCATCAAAATGGTTCTGATTAGTAGATCTTTGGTGACCAATGACTGACATCGATAGACGTTTGGTCTTGAGTGGCCATTTTATTATTTCTAAAAGTTGTTTGTTTTACCGGATGATGTATTACATATATTTGTATTTTCATGCTGTAGAATGTTTGGTGCAGAGGTTACGTATTAAAGTAGAACCCAGGAGACTGAGAGTTCTAGTCTCACTTTAGTCATAAATCCATTTGGGCCAGTCCCTCTAGCTCAACCCTAGGAAGGAGACAACGGCAAACCACTTCCAAAATACCTTGCCAAGAATTAGGCAGAAAAACTGCAGGGACTTGTCTATGTTGTAGTCCGCCAGCAGCCTGCGGAGCTGGCAGCGGAGTCGGATAGCGATGAGACTGAGGAAGAACATGGGCCAGTCCTGGAGGCTGGGGAAGGCCTGGATGAGGGCTCTGCATCAGAGGCAGAGATGGGACCAGGGCCATTGGGGAGTGAGGTGCGGACTCCAGAACCTCCAGAGGCTGATAGGACAACTCAGGAGTAGAGCCAAGAGATGATTGGCCCCTCACATAAGGCTTAAAACAGACCAGCAACAGCGTTTGGGCTTTGCCGGAAAACAACGGTAGCTTTGTCTTCTTCTTCGTCTATGTCTTGTATTTATTTTTGTATCTGTGACTTCTGAACATTTGCCAAGAAAGACCTTTGGCAGTTTTCCTAATTGGACCAAGATTTGCGATAGGACTGAGGAATTTGTGTTGGGAGGAATTTGTTTTAATTTAGTTGAATGATGCTGGGAATGAAGTAATTCTCAGCTGTTCGAATAAAGTTTGTTTGTTTTTTCACTGACTGATTTTCCTACTACTTTTTTTTTTTTTTGTTTAATTTGATTTATATGCCGCCCTTCTCCGGAAACTCAGGGCGGCTTACAATGTGTTAAGCAATAGCCTTCATACTTTTGTATATTTTATACAAAGTCAGCTTATTGCCCCCACAAGCTGGGTCCTCATTTCACCTACCTTAGAAAGGATGGAAGGCTGAGTCAACCTTGAGCCTTGGAGAGATTCAAACCAGCAGAAATTGCAGGCAGCTGTGTTAATAACAGGGTGTACTATCAAGGCTCTTACTTACTTGGGCCTGGGTCACAACAGTCTAGGTAGATGCCTGGGTTATCAGGGAATCAACCATGAAAAAAAATGTGTGTGTTTGGGTGTGTGTGTGTGTGTGTGTGTGTGTATACGTGTGTGTATACTACATATTTGTATATGTGTAAATTGTGTGTATTTGTATGTACAGTAAGTTACACAACTTACCCTCGCAATTGGGACTCTATTGCCTGTTGCCTTAAGCCTTGAGCTGGGTCTATTTCTCATTGGGACTGGGAAACCTGCTGCCACACTCACTCCTATAAGAGGCCCCACAAGTTGCAGTTGCACATCCAAGAAAATAGAAGCTTTATGTAACTTCCAAAGTTTCCTTTGGCAGCTTCCAGAGCAACCCAAAGTACTTCTGGAGTGATAAGATTGTGGGCAATGTTAGGCTTCCAGGTTTAATGACTATCAGGACATCTGGCTATGAAGACAGGAGCCCAGTCAGTCCCTGAACAGCAGACCTGTTTATCTCTGAAGTTGCCAGCCACAGTTGTCAGTGAAACATTGGGAAATCTGTTGCCTAGGCCATGGGCACTAAACCCTGTTGCCTAGGCCATGGACCATGGGCACTAAACCCTGAAGCCCAACACTACCCAACTGATAGCAACCATGAAAGCCTACAGCAATGTATTGCTGGGCACGCAAGTGTTACTCTAGTTCAGCTCCGGGGGAGCCTCAGTGGGGGGGGGAGGCCCATTTTTCATTCTCTCCAGGCTCTGGAGCCTTTCTATGAGCTTTGGGAGGGCAAAAACGACCTTCCCCACCCCCCCAAGGCTCTCACGTGGCCAGAAACGTTTGTATGACATTTATCTCAGCTGACCCTTTTAAACACCACCCTTCCTCTTTAGGATGCTTGGTCTTAGTTGGTGGAATCCTAAATATTTGTCTGGGGAGTTCAACAGAAAGACAAAACTTGCTGAGAAGATGAAAACTGGAGGAATGGATAATGAAGTTGCATTTTTAAAAAATTCTACTGAATTTTGTATTAATTTCAAACTCTATCAGAACACAAGAAAGTCAAACAAGGAATGCTGACAGCATATTTTGGTCTTTGGTTTTATTCCAACTCAACATGGATGTTGCCAGCTGGATGGTGTCTTTCTTTTGGGGTAGACTTTATTGAGATGAAAAATAAACTGAGAAGAACATAACTCACACCTCATACTTGGTATTGAATGTCCTCTAGGCTTTTTAAAAACAAGCAGTCCAATCTCCTAATATTTCTGATACCCTCTTTTCTGTTGTAGGAATCCCCTAGAAAAAGGACTGTTCTAGGGAACATGATACCATAGACAGTAACGCATTACAGAGGGTCCCTGAACAGCTAACCATCTGAAACCAAAGCAGATATCCTGAGTCTTCGAACTCAGCCCAAAAACATTTGAGGCTTAAATGTATCATGCTCTCGATTATGTTAATCAAAGCACTCTGTGGACTCTTGGTATGACATACCTGGAGTTCTAAAGGAGACTAGGCAAGCCGTGACCTGTTGGGTCATCATTTCAGAGTTATCTGAGGAAGATGGATAGTTAAGATATGTGAAATATAAATAAATAAAAACAAATATTTCCTTACCTAAAGAGAGAACCAGAATGCCCATGGGCAGGCAAAAAGTCAATGTAAGTGGGTGGGACTTAAGACCTCTTGTTGGCTTCTCCAGTCACTTTCCATGTGAGTGTCAGATTTCTTTCTTTCTTTCTTTCTTTCTTTCTTTCTTTCTTTCTTTCTTTCTTTCTTCCTTCCTTCCTTCCTTCCTTCCTTCCTTCCTTCCTTCCTTCCTTCCTTCCTTCCACCTCTCCTTTCTGCTCCCTTTCTCTTCCCTTCCAGCAGGAAATTGAGGAGGGAATGTGCAAGTGGCCAGCAAGGTGCAAGCACAGAGGGACTGAACCATTTCCCTACTGACTTTCTCCCTGCAAGCTTCTTGTGGCAAGGAACATAGGAGCATCGGCAATCGTATCAGTTCCTTCCAGATTCCCCCTTGATTTGTGGGAAGCTGAAAACATTGAAAGATCACATAACCATGGCTGACCACAGCATTGTGACAGTGGCACTGAAAAGCAGTATCAGCAGCACATTCATTCCCTCAGGAGTAATGGGTCCCAGCATTCTGTACGTTAGTCCATTTGAGGACTTGTTTTGCCCTACGATGCAGCATTTTGCCCAAATGAAGGTTACAAAGTATCAAACAGACATAGGAGGTTTTTTTACAAATATATTTTATTTTATTCAAGACAAAGTTAAAATACAAAATACAAAACTCAAAAGAAGAAAAGCCAAAAAAAGAGAAAAAAGAAAGCCAAAAAACACAAAACAATCAAAACATTAAGAAAAAGGGGCATCAAAAAAGACCAACACATACACGCTAGTGGTGGGTTTCCAATTTTTTTACTACCGGTTCTGTAGGTGTAGCTTGGTGAGCATGACATGGCTTGGTGGGCGTAGCAGGGGAAAGATACTGCAAAATCCCCATTTCCTCCCGATCAGCTGGGACTCGGGAGGCAGAAAATAGAGGGGGGCGGGGCCAGTCAGAATTTTTAATACAGTTCTCTGAACTACTCAAATTTCTGTTATCGGTTCTCTAGCACTGGTCAGAACCTGCTGCAACCCACCTCTGATACACACGTATTATCCCACACTAGTTGAATACTGATTAATACATTACTACATTAGTTCCCACCCCTTGTGAAACAGGCCCTCCCCAAGCTTTTAAACTACTAAATCTATTTGCGAATTATTGATATGTTTTCTATATATTATATTAGTGACAAAGTAGTTAACAGGAAGAATAATAATACTAAAGCAAAAGAAAATTAAAGTTTCACAACTCTCTGTTAACAAAGTGTTATTGTAATCCACTTGTACTATGAGATCTTATCTATCCCAAACCACCCCGAAAGTTATAAATAGTTCATCCTGGATCAAATATATACGCTTGTTTCTTAATGCCATCTCTCATCAATTGTTGTGTAATTAAATATAATAAATTCAGTCTCCAGAATAAGTCTGTCTTCCAATCAAAGCCCAAATAGAAGTGGTTACCAGTTAACTGTAATAAATCCATCCAGGCTCCCTCAATCTTCATGGGAAAAAGTAATTTGTCATTTTCCCTTTCAGTCAGAGTTCTAATATTGTAGGAACATGCAGACTTAAACTTCGGAGCAACAGATGAAATTTACTCTTAGTTCTCTATCCGTGAGAATATCTCTTTGGAACTGGGTTAAAGTTCTTTTGTGTATCTTTATCCCGAGTTCCATGCCCCAGCATATTATGCAGGATCATTATTGCCTTATTGAGCTTTCTAAAGAGAAATTCAGACCCAAGAGTTTTAATAGTATACAGTACAGGTGAGTATCTTCTGCAATTAATGTATGGGCCACCCAAAGAGTTCAGAAAGAAGTATGGTTTGTCCAAGGTCCTCTAAGGGGTTGTTGTTGTTGTTGTCTACAATTCCATGATTTTGCATCTCTTTAAGGAAGAATTTGCATCTTTCTGAATGCTACTTCCTGTAACCAGGGTCTAGGCTGCTGGGTAAGGTTGGACCTAGTGCTCATTCCTGTCTATTAGGAGGAGCTAATACAATAGTCAGAGCTGATACAACAGACCTTTTTTTAGGGATGAAGTTATTCTCTCTACACAGGGTATACAGTTTTCTACGGCAAACTAAGATACATCATCTGATTTCGGCCTGGGCTGTGTCAACTGGGAATTGAGTAAATTAATGTCCAATGTATCTTGAGAGCAAAATAGCTTAGGATAGGCTGTTCTTAAACTTCAGAATCTTCTTAAGGGTTGAGATTTTCCAAAGGAATCACAGGAAGAAATTGCCATAACAACTCTCTCCGTGGAACCTCTGGTTGTCTCAAAAAAGAATTCTCCATTGTTCCAGCTGAGTTCCTCAAATGGTGAGGCTTGCGGAGATGAAGTCTTCCCAGAGAAGAAGCACTTGTGTCACTCATTTTTCAGTATTTCATTACTCCTTGGAATATAAAAAGAAGGAATCCCATTTCAAAGACAGTTTTGTTTGCCACACATGCTTGTTGTACTCAACAGCTTCATATTTTGAGCACAAGAGATACCTGCTGTGCTGATGGAAAGCTGTGACACTACTCAGAAACAACAAGTATTTATTTATTTTTTATCAGATCAGAGAAGCAATAAGAAGTTCGCATATGTGAAATTAAAATGGCCCGCTGGCACCAAATGTTTAGGACCTTATTGAACTTTGCGATAACAATACGTAAAGGTTTTAGCCTGGTTTAATGACTGTCAGTGAAATGTCAGCTTCTTGCTGAACAAGCCAAATGCTTCAGAACAAGTTAACATGTTTCACAATTTTCTCTCTTGGCTTTGTAATTGCATGGGAAATTGTTTTGTAACCTTTACAGATCGCATGATTGCTATTTTGTGATTTCAATGCTGTTTTTCCTTTTTAGGAAAAAAAAATGCTTTACACCAACAATCTGGAGCAAGTTGACACAGAGAAGATTATTGTTGATCTCAGAAGAATGGACATGCATTACTTGCTGTAATAAACTGTGAATAAACTGTAATATACTTGGTGTAATAAAGATTGCTACAGGGCCACACATCCGGGGGGAAAAAGCTTCAGAATGCTTCAACACCAAATCTTCCTCTCAGAGAATTTCTTATCCTGAACGTACAATACAATCTTATGCTCAACAATGTTGTGGGAGAAGAGTTCCTAAATTCCCTGAGTGTGGTGGACCAGAGTCTGTAGTCTGGAATCCCAAGAGGGAATTGCCGCATTCTAGAGCAGGGGTCTCCAACCTTGGCAACTTTAAGACTTGTGGACTTCAATTCCCAGAATTCCTCAGCCAGCTTTAAAGTCCACAGGTCTTAAAGTTGCCAAGGTTGGAGACCCATGCTCTAGAGGACCAAGAGACAGTGAAGTTTAGATAGATGGTTTGAGAGAAAGAGGGTGTCTGAAAAACCTTGAGATCTCTGGTCACCTCCTGTTTAGACTACTGCAATGCACTCTTCTTGGAGCTGCCTCAAAAACCACTTAGAAGCTCTAATGAGTCCAGAATCCAGCTGCTTGGGTAGTTAGGAGTGCATAACAGTACACCTATGCAAAACCACTGCATCATAGATTTCAGTGCCCCCCCCGCCACCCCCGGCAATAGGTTTCAGGTTTATATGCTGGCCAACAAGATAGCAAGATGGATGCCTGCCACAGTCCAGAAATAAGATATACCCTATTTTTGGGAGTATAAGATGCACCGGAGTATAAGATGCACCTTAGTTTTTGGGGAGGAAAATAAGAAAAAAGCTGATTGGCAGGTGGATCGGCCTCCCAGAATACCCCCAATCAGCTGTTCCCAGAGGTGAATTTTAGCAACAGGTTCCTTGGTTGTGAGCTCTGTGCGTTGCTTTTTTTTTTTGCTTTTTTTCCTGCCTCTGAAACTTCTGAAACTCTGTTTCAGAAAAAACTTTGTTTCCTGCCTCTGAAAGCCTCTGAAACCGAGCTTCTGGAAAAAAAAGCCTCTGAAGCTCTGTTTGGGGGCTTCTTTTCTGAAGCTTCGTTTCTGATGCTTTTTTCAGCCTCTGAAACCTCCGTTTGAAAAGCTGGGCAGGGCTACATTTGGAGTATAAAACGCATCCAGATTTTCACCCTCTTTTTTTGGGGGGGGGGGGGAAAGGTGCATCTTATACTCCAAAAAATACAGTAACTCTTAGTAGCAAAGAGTCCCTTTTACTGATAGCTAAAGACAGCAGCTGGATGCAGTCAAGACTTGGCATGGGTCAAGACCAGGACTCTGATAACAAATGACAAACCCAAGGGAAAAGACATGAGACAGTGAGATGAAATCCAGAGTGCAAATCAGAAGGGAATAAGGCAGTGCTGAGGCTTGAAAAGTTGTTCTTAGCTTTTCTCTGAGGGAGCAAAGCCAATAAAGAAGACAAGTAGAGTCACTATACAGAGGTGCAAATGAAACAGCAAATTCATTGGAGTCTACCCTCCTTCTGGCCTTCTTCATGACCTCTCTGACCTGCAGAGCTCAAACCTCTGATGATCTTTAAAGCCCACCTCTGTTTGGGGCTGGGTAGGTGAACTTAGGCTGTTATTGGATCCAGACAGGGAGAAAGTCAGCACGCTCAGATTTGCAAGATTGAGGTCAGACTTTCAAGTTCTGCCAATTTGTTGGCAGGACAACCTATCCTTCCATTTGTCACTGTGTTTTTGTATTTACCAGATGAGCTCTTATTTTTGAACTTTCAGACTTACCGTATCTTGCCAAGTTCTTATCTCTAAGCTAACTGTGCATGTCCACATTCTTTCACTTTCTTCTATCTTTCTTTGGTCGCCTGCCAAGAGGTCTGGCAGGAATGCTGCCAAGATGTAATTAATTAATTAGTAAGATGTTTTATTTTCTTTATAACAAATAAATGAGTTTTTCTTAGAAAATATATCTTTGGGTTTATTTTCTTAAAGTATACATCAAGGAAAGGTCACGATCCATTCTCTAATCAAGGTGCAATTACCCAAAAGCAGAATGGGATTAATTGCCACCCTGACATCATTCCCCACTAATCAGTTAATATTGAAGAAGCTTCTTAAATGAGAAGGGGGCGGGGACCAAGAAAGTCCAGTTGCTTTTGGGGCAGGGGGACTACTTTTAGGACAATCATGACCAGGATTAGCGAGAATCACCATAGACACCACCTGTGATTATTTCTGTCTATCTCATAAGAGCTGACAGGATAGGCATACTCTGTCCCTTCTATTAAGCAATTGTTATGGCCCTCCAGCAGCCTGCGGAGCTGGCAGTGGAGTCGGACAGCAATGAGGCTGAGGAAAAACATGGGCCAGTCCTGGAGGCTGGGGAAGGCCCGGATGAGGGTTCTGCATTGGAGGCAGAGATGAGGCCAGGGCCATCGAGGAGTGATGAGTGGACTTCGGAGCCTCCAGAGGCTGACAGTAGGGAGGCAGAGGAACAGGAGGAGCCTGTTCCTAGTGCACATATGAGAAGAGCTACTAGAAAGCAGGAGCAGCTAAAGCAGAGAGGACAACTCGGGAATAGGGCCAAGAGATGATTGGCCCCTCCCGTAAGGCTTAAAAGACCAGCAATGGCTCTTGGCCTCTTTGCCGGAAAACAATCATTGAGAGAATTGCTTCTTGTTTGGCTGTAGTTATTTCTTCTGTTCCTGAATTGTTGCCAAGAAAAGCCTTTGGCAGTTTGCCTAATTATCCCAAGGTCAGAGATAAACTAAAGACTGCTGTTTTGAGGACTTTGCTTTCATTTAATTTAGAATACGCTGAGAATGAGTTAATTCTCAGCTGTTTTAATAAAATCTGTTTGTTTTTTGGAACTGTTTTGCATTTAATATCAACTACATGGGCCTGGGTCACAACAGCAATGCCATCTAATGGCATCCAGGATATGTCCCATCTTTGATGTGATGCCTTCGCTGTCGAGAAGCATAGCCCTCAAAATGAGGATTGCCTTGCCTTTGACAACCTAGTGTAAAATTTTCAATAATCTCTCTCTCTCTCTCTCTCTCTCTCTCTCTGATTGAGTTTAAGTATAAACTGACCCTGTTTTTAAGGGTGATTGATTGAAATTGCCCTTGGACATGTTAAATTTTTATAACTATGATGCACACCCTCAGAATCACTCTGTGATGGGCGACTATAGGAATCAAATAAATAAACAAACTGCTCTTTTGCATTTATTAATAAATTTTTAATAAGTTTTTACTCAGTGTTAACACCAGAGTTGCATCTGCAAATGTGTCAGAACTATAGATCAAATGAATAATTAAACAAACAAATCAATAAAAGTGGGTTTCTGAATGTAAACACTGTATCATTAAAGAACTGTAGAATAGGTAGGGTATCAAACACACAATCAGGAGTTTCTTTGTACTTTCCCCTGCTGACAGAGCAAGCTTCCACTGCTTCTTGTATCAGGTACGCTTTAAAAAACATGAACCCTTCACAAATAAATGGCATATACTGTCCTGTTCAGAAGTGATAAACACATATAAAGTAAAGACTAAATCCATGGAGACAGAGAGCTCTTGATAGAATGTCTAAGGGAAAGGAATTGGAAAGGAAGCAAAAAACCAGCCTGCCCCACAATTTAGAATAGAATAGAATAGAGTAGAGTAGAGTAGAGTAGAGTAGAGTAGAGTAGAGTAGAGTAGAGTAGAGTAGAGTAGAGTAGAGTAGAGTAGAACAGAACGGTCATCTAAACATCCATATCAGGATAATGAATACCCCAATTTAGACAGTTAAGTTTGGAAGTTAAGTCTAGTTAAGTGAGATAACTAGATAGTGAGAGTCTAATATAATCTCACTATTTTAAATAACTGCAGGAACAGTGTGAGAAAGAGATATAAGGGAGACAAAGTACTATAAATGCCTTCCATTGAGGACCTGTATACTGCACAAATCAAAAAGAGGGCTGTGAAAATATTTACAGACTTCTCTCATCCTGGACATAAATTGTTTCAACTTCTATCCTCCAAATGACACTATAGAGCACTGCACACCAGAACAACTAGACACAAGAACAGTTTTTTCCTGAATGCCATCACTCTGCTAAACAAATAATTCCCTCAACACTGTCAAACTATTTACTAAGTCTGCACTACTATTAATCTTCTCATCGTTCCTATCACCCATCTCCTCCCACTTATGACTGTATGACTGTAACTTTGTTGCTTGTATCCTTACAATTTATATTGACTGTTTCTTATATGATTTGATTGCTTATTTGGACCCTATGGTTATCATTAAATGTTGTACCTTATGATTCTTGATGAATGTATCTTTTCTTTTATGTATACTGAGAGTGTATGCACCAAGACAAATTCCTTGTGTGTTCAATCACACTTGGCCAATAAAATTCTATTCTATTCTATTCTATTCTATTCTATTCTATTCTATTCTATTCTATTCTATTCTATTCTATTCTATTCTCTTTCACCCTAGATAGATGATAGAATTGGAAAGAACATTTCACTGAGACAGAGGCTGATTGAATTAAGCTTGTTGTACCAAGAGGGCCATGGTTTTTAATGGGAGCATGCTAGACATATATGAAATAGTTTTGTTATACACCCAATGATGTTATGTACATTCCTGTACTGCTTGACGATTTAATCAGTGCTGTGGAGTCGGAGTCGGAGTCGAGGAGTCGGAGTCGGAGGAAATTTTGGATACCTGGAATTGGAGTCGGAGTCGGAGTCGGAAGCACAAAAAACTGAGGAGTCGGAGTCGGAGTCGGAGTTGGAACATTTATCTCCCGACTCCACAGCCCTGACAGTGCTGTGGAGTCGGAGTCGGAGTCGAAACATTTATCTCCCGACTCCACAGCCCTGGATTTAATACCTCAACCTTATTTTATTTATGAAATTTATATGCCACCCATTTTGATTTTATTTATCTGTAAAATCAAATAATTAAGCATGCAAATGTCAGTAGATTAATAGGTGCCAACCACTGTGATGGGAAGGTAACTGAGTTCCGTGTGCCTTTGGCCTATAGTCACACTGGCCACTTGATCACGGAAAATGTCTTCGGATAACATTATTTCCCTTGGCTAAGAAATGGAGATGAGCACCACGGTCTAGAGTTGGACATGACTTGACAGAGAAACCTTTACTGTTTTAAAATCAAATAATTTCAGTATCTTTCTGTAGTTTCTAAAATAAATAAAAAATAGACATTTTGAGTAAATGAAACACCGTAAGAGAAAATAAAAAGAAAAATAGTAAATAGTAAAAAAAAAAATGGAAAAAGAAATAGAAAACAAAAAAGAAAGGAGAGATTATAAAACAGCAGCTTCTAATTACATTTGATCACTGGTTATAAATACATTTATATTTCCCCTCCTCTCTTAAGTTACATCATTATTTCCTTGTTTCAGTAAGTTACCTTTTCTAATGTTCAAATCCATGAATATTTTCTTTTTTTTCTCAACAAAAAAAATCCATAAATTGTTTCTACTTACTGATAAATATAGTAGTTGACCTTTCTCTAATCAAGCAAGTTGATTTTGCTATCTCTGCTAGTTCTGTCATCTTTCTCCATTGTGGATATTTCAGAATCCTTCTATTTTTTTTGTGCATATAATAGTCTGATAGTAGTAATCATGTATAAAAATAATCTTCTGTGGCTCTGTGCCTATCCATACTTTTGAAGAAGGATGCTTCAGAATATCTGAGGATGGAAATTGGGGCGACTGATTAGAGCTGAGCATTTACTGGCCGGATGCCCTTCCTGATACCTACACAGAGTTCACAGCAGACAATTACTCATTGCACTCAGAAAGGGAAATATCTGCCACTACCTGGGATTAATTGAACTCACAGCCTCCTGATTGTGAGGCCAGAGCTCCACAGGAGGCCAGCATACAGCTCATCTGAGGATCAAAATTAACATGCCATTATTTCATATCTCTCCACCTTTTTCCTTTTGTAGTCTTTCTCTTACTACTACTAACCTCCAATCGCAGTGGTAAGATAGTAGCAAAAGAAAGAGTGATCAATGTTTGCAATGGCTGATTAATAAGGAGTTTTATTTGGAGTTTCTGTAGAATATAATGAGGTTGTTATTAACAGCAGCTGCTGTTTTGGGGACATCCCAATTGGATGATATGTTGACGTCCCTTTGTAATTTTTAATTGCTTGAAAGGAAAGCAAAACAGAAGTTGGAAATCATTTGCTGGGATTTTAAAGTCTCTTTAATAATAACATCAAAATCTTTTCTGAATCCAGAGGGGAGGGGTACTCGAGATTTATTTGA
The DNA here is from genome assembly GCA_022577455.1 of Arizona elegans. Taxonomy (NCBI): domain Eukaryota; kingdom Metazoa; phylum Chordata; class Lepidosauria; order Squamata; family Colubridae; genus Arizona; species Arizona elegans. The sequence continues at coordinate 123,917,346 of JAKOOJ010000001.1, forward strand.
GCAATAAATGCAGGTGACATTTTTCCAAATAGCAGGAATGTTAACGAACAAAATAAAACTATAAATCTGTAATCATGTGCTTTTGTTGGATTCACAAGAAGAATTAGGGAGAAAATAAATTGAGAAATAAAGAGGAACAATGTTATTTGACATCATTCAGAATCAAAAGCAGCTACCGGTAAATCATGAGTTGCTTTGTCCCTGTACTTTTACATAAAGGCATGTTGTAATGGTGCTGTGTAACGTATCCATCATCTGCTTCTTTCCTCTGTCAAACCTATGAACTAGACTGTATTAAAGGATGATAGGCAGGGAGACAAAAGAAGGGATGTTCCTGTTTAGTATGTTAACTTTGATTTTTAATTTGGATTCCTATTTTTCTCAATAGTTGAGTTTCCTATTTTTTCAATAGGAAACTGAGCATGCTCAGAAATCACTGAACTATTACACCCTTCACCTATTTTTACTTACTTCTGCAAACTTTGAGGTTCCATCACAAGGTCTATTTATACATTGTTGTATAATTGTTGTATAATGACATTGATGGATGATCAAGATCAGAATATTCACTTGGGGAAGCATTTGACTCATTACAATGGGCTATTGTCCAATGTTGTCACTAGGTAGGATTGATGTTCATTCATCATATCCTTTTCCTTACAATAGAAGAGGCCAACCTTTCAATTTTAGAATATTGGACCATTTCCAAATATAAATAGTCCTCAACTTACAACTATTCATTTAGTGGCCATTTGAAGTTACAATGGCACTGAAAAAAATGACTTCCAACCGTTCCTCACACTTAAGACCATCACAGCATCCCCATTCTTGTGATAAAAATTGAGGTATTTGCCAAATGAGATATATTTACCATGATTACAGCATCTAAGGGTCATGTGATCACTATTTACAATCTTCCCATTCAGCGTCTGACAAGCAAAGTCAATGTGGGAAGCCAGATTTAATTACCGCATGATTCGCTGAACCACTGCAGTAACAACTTAACCACCGTGGCCAAAAATGTTGTAAAACTGGGGATGCCTCACTTAACAACCTCCTTGTTTAGCAATGGAAATTCTGGTTCCAATTATGGTCATAAATCAAGGACTATCTGTAAATCTTATGAAATTACCAAACTTATGATGAAAAAGGTGGTGCTGCCAAGTATTTCCAATATTTAAACTCTTATACTGGGTTTTTGTCATGGAATATGCCAATAAATGGCAAAGCACACTTCTAAAATATACAAACAGGTAAGTTTTAGTTAGGGGCCAATATGGTGTAGTTAGGGCAACAGGCTAGAGGCTGGGAGAATGTAAGTTCTAGTTCCATCATAGGCATAGAGCCAGCTCACCAGAGGTGGTATTTGTTGTTACCCAGGCCCACGTAGTTGATATTAAATGCAAAACAGTTCCAAAAAAAGCCAGATTTTATTAAATCAGCTGAGAATTAACTCATTCTCAGCATATTCTAAATGAAATGAAAACAAAGTCCTTAAAACACCAGTCTTTAGTTTATCTCTGACTTTGGGATAATTAGGCAAACTGCCAAAGGCTTTTCTTGGCAACAGTTCAGGAACAGAAGAAATAACTACAGCCAAACAAGAAGCAATTCTCTCAATGGTCGTTGCTGCCCTTTTAAGCCTTATGGGAGGGGCCAATCATCTCTTGGCCCTACTCCCAAGTCATTCTCTCTGCTTTAGCTGCTCCTGCCTTCTGGCAGCTCTTCTCATACGTGCACTAGGAACAGGATCCTCCTGTTCCTCTGCCTCCCTACTGTCAGCCTCTGGAGGCTCTGAAGTCCACACACCAATCCCTGAAGGCCCTGGCCCCATCTCTGTCTCTGATGCAGAGCCCTCATCCGGGCCTTCCCCAGCCTCCAGGACTGGCCCATGTTCTTCCTCAGCCTCATCGCTGTCCAACTCCGCTGCCAGCTCCGCAGGCTGCTGGCAGACCACAACACTATTCAGCCGGTTTACACCGGTTCAGGCGAAGCTTGAAAAAGCTTGAAAACTCTGAAGTCTTTCCAGAATATTAAGGAGCCTTGGTGGCGCAGTGGACTAAAGTGCTGTTAAGTAGCACTTAGCGGCCAGCTGCCTGCAAGTTCAAATCTCACCAGGCTCAAGGTTGACTCATCCTTCCATCTTTTCAAGGTAGATAAAATGAGGACCCGGATTGTGGGGGCAATAAGCTGACTTTGTATAAAGAAGAACACCACTTGGTGTGTGTGTGCAAAAGCCCTACTAAGCAGGTATATACAAAAGTATGAAGGTTATTGTTTAACGCATTGTAAGCCGCCCTGAGTCTCCGGAGAAGGGCAGCATATAAATTGAACCAATAAATAAGTAAGTAAGTAAGTAAGTAAGTAAGTAAGTAAGTAAGTAAGTAAGTAAGTAAGTAAATAAAGTGCCTGAAGAATGCCACTTCAAATGGTGTCACTACCAAATATGTCTTTTTTGTTTCCCAAATCTCCCCAGATATGTTAGAAGCAAGCCCAAAACAAACACAGATGTTAATTTAGCAGCAGAGGAATAATAAATGTTATCCATTTATGGGTGGGGGATAGAGATTCCTTACTTGGGAAACATATTGCCAATGTTCTACAATGAGTGTGGAACTAAATTATTTGTCCACTTGAAAGCCTCATACTTTGCAAAAAAAAAAAAAAATCATAATGGGATTATATTTGTCCCGGGGGTGGGGGGAAACATGGATGTCATACTTATAATTCTTATTGTAGAGCAGGATGTTCTATAAACATCCTAGGTGAAAAAAAACATTGCAATGATAATTGTTCTGTTAAGGAGAGGTGCCAAACAGTTTCACACATAAAACTCACACCTTTTTATTTTCCACAATCCAGAAGGTAGATGTTTAATTTGCATTAGAAATCACGCTGAGGAATCTAATTTCTCTAGCTGATGCTTAACAGGACTGGCTGGGAATCTATCCCTAGGCTGGGTCCAATGAGCCACACATGAACATATTGTACAGTTCAGGACAGACATTTATCTGAAATGGTATACGATCTCCTGTCTGAGCAGAGGGTTGGGCTAGAAGATCTCCAAGGTCCCTTCCATTCTCTTCCATTCAATTCTGTTATTTAAGCAAGGCTAGTACCCTTGGATTTTAAATAGTCTTAAAGAGCTGCATAAATCCAGGCCATTAAGCTCTCTTCCTAAATCTGGGTCCCAGGAGTTTGCTTCTTTCAAAGGTTCTCAAGATTAAGAAGTCACCAAGGATTTGCCCATCCCTGCCTTAGTATATCTGATTGGAACTTCCTTTATAGAAAGACCATCTGAGAGAAAACTATATCTGGAGTACTGCAAACAATTTTGGGTGCACATTTTGAAGGATGTTGATCAGTTGGATGACGTCCAAAAAAAGAAGGACAAAGATGATACAGGGATTTGAGGACATGCTCTGTGAGTATAGGCTGAAGATCCTTGGGATGCCCAAAACATGATTATCAATCTTCAGTTCCACAAAATGATGTTATGGAAGATGGTCAGGAAACATAAATTTCATTGTCACAGGAACTACAGTAAGAGATAAAGGATACAAGTAGCAGTTACTTAGATTTTACTTTCCAATGGTAAATTCTCTAAAATGATGGAACGGTCTACTTAGAGCAGGGGCGTCAGACTCAAGGCCCAGGGCTGGATCCGGCCCACGAGGTGCTTAGATCTGGCCTGTGGGGCCACAATGGAAAAAGAAGGACTAGCCCGTGGTCCTTCTGCCAGCAAAAACAGAGCTCAGGAGGGCTCCAGGTGGCCCTGCCAAGCTCCGTTTTTGCTGGCAGAGGGTTGCAGGAAGCTGTTGCAGCTGAAAATGGAGTTCGGGAGCCTGTTTTCGCTGGCAGAGCACTCGAGCCACTACAGGTGCCCCCGACACGAGTGACGTCGAGCTGGCCATGCCCACCCCAGCCCCCCGAGGTCAAACACAACCCTGATGTGGCACTCAATGAAATTGAGTTTGACACCCCTGACTTAGAGTTATTTATTTATTCATTATTTATTTAGAAAATTTTTATTCCTGCCTACTTGCACATGACGACTCAACGTGGCTTACAGGACATAAAAACACAATATAAAAGAAATAAATATAATAAAAGATGAAAATAATAAAATAATAACCACCTGGGTGACAACACACATTCATACCAGCCATTTAATGGGCTCCATCCCGTTGTGGATTCCCCAGGCCTGCTGGCAGAACTTTCCAAAAGAGAGAAATTAGACTGGCCAGTCTAATTTCCAGAGGGGCGATGTTCCAGAGGGAGGTAGTCACGATAGGAAAGGCCCTTCTTCTGGGTCCCGCCAGATGTATCCCCTTAGGGGATGGGATGTTCTCCAGTTCTGGAGGTTTTTAGAGCAGATTAAGAGTTATCTCTTGAGGATGGTTGATTTAGTTTTTTTTTTTATTTATTTATTTATTTATTTATTTATTTTTATATGCCGCCCTTCTCCGGAGACTCAGGGTTAAGCAATAGCCTTCATACTTTTGTATATTTTTATACAAAGTCAGCTTATTGCCCCCACAAACTGGGTCCTCATTTTACCCACCTTAGAAAGGATGGAAGGCTGAGTCGACCTTGAGCCTGGTGAGAATTGAACTCGCAGTAATTGCAGGCAGCTGGATGTTAAATGCTGCCTTAGTAGGAGGCATTAGCCTCCTATGCCACTTAGGCTTCCTGAACATTGCAGGAGGATTGGTCTACATGATCCTCGTGGTTCCTTTCAGCCTCACAATTCTGTGGTTGTATGGATGATCTTTAATTTCCCAGCGTTAGTTATGGAGAGACTCCCTTTCTAGAAGTCAGAGCCTCCATCCCACTGGATGGCAGGACTGTAGCATTCAAAAATTCAAGAGAGGGTTGGAAATAATAAGGGGAACAGATAAACCCCACTTTATCCCATTGACTGCACTAGAACTGATTCTGCTCTAAACCCCTGGGCTGGGAAATACTATTGTCAGTGAATATAAATGCCAACCTGACTGTAGAGTTTAATTGAAATGTCTATGGGGCTCCAATAGCTGCTTTCACTGTGGCCAGTCCCATGCTGTTGCTGCTGCCCAAGCTGCATGTGGGGAAAAGCTTCATTTATTGATGGACTTCAATGTTGATTGCTAAGCAACACCCGGATTATCAATTCTTTCTAACTGTGAAAGGGCAGCAAGCGCTTGTAGGGAGAGTCTCAGCAAAGCAGGAACGTCTTACTAAATAGCAATCCAGAGACAGGTGAAGAGATTAGTAAAACCATGGGGAAAATGTTGCCATCTCCCAATACCTTTTTATCATGGTTTGCAAAGGAGGGATATCGTATCAAATTTATATTTGCTGATAAAGAAATAAAGGGAGACTAGTATAGATCTATTTCAAGCTATTTATCTCTCATCAGCTAGCCATACCCTTACTCAGATTCAAATTTGGGCTGCCTGTATATTAGGCAGTTGTATTAACCTCTGGGCCAAAAATTCTCCTCCCTTTATCAGCTTGAGCCAGGGGAGAGATTAAGTGTTTTTCTGTCGAAGCACCTGGTCTACCCCAATATGGGACAGAGCATACTGCTTATCTATCTATCTATCTATCTATCTATCTATCTATCTATCTATCTATCTATCTCTATCTATCTATCTATCTATCTATCTATCTATCTATCATCTATCATCTATCATCTATCTATCTATCTATCTATCTATCATCTATCTATCTTTATTTTTATTTATTTTTATTTTACTTCAAATTTATATACCGCCCTTCTCCCTAGGGACTCAGGGCAGTGTACAGCCAAATAAAAACACATAATAAATACATTAAGAACAGATTAAAAGGAAATATCTCAATTTGGCCCAAAATTTAAAAAGACAAACAAATTTAAAATCATTTAAAGGATTTGTTAGGCCTTTTCCAACAAGCCCGGCTTGTTAACTGATTAACTGATTTTTAAGCAGAGGTACTGGTTAATTGGAGCAAATACAAAAGTCTTCATAATCTCAGAAAGATCCTCTTCTGGGATTTATGTTTTCAGTTCTCCTGGTTCAAATCTCCTGGTATGAGATTTTAAAAAACAGCGAACCTCATAAAAAGTAAAACGGAGACCATGAACAAGTAAAAAGCAGATGTAGTGTGTGTGTGTGTGTGTGTGTGTGTGTGTGTGTATATATATGTGTATATATATATATATATATATATATATATATATATATATATATATATATATATTTGTTTTCTCAGGTTTTCGCGGGTGTTTGTATGTAGGTCTTTGGTTATTCGGGTCTTCTCCCACGTAAAATTGGAAGTGTCTTGGCGACGTTTCGACGAAGTCTCATTCGTCATCTTCAGGCTGGTGTTCTCGGCTTTGCTCCTGGAAGCACGAAGCCGAGAACACCAGCCTGAAGATGACGAATGAGACTTCGTCGAAACGTCGCCAAGACACTTCCAATTTTACGTGGGAGAAGACCCGAATAACCAAAGACCTATATATATATATATATATATATATATATATATATATATATATATATATATATATATAAAACTTTTGCAAAAGGGTTATCCCATGAAAGAGAGAGAACGTCTTACCGCTCCCAAATATATAGTTTAAATACATTTTCAAGCAATCAGCAAAACAATTAAAACGCCCCAGTTGTCATTGTTTTTCAGATGTTGCATAACATTTTAACTTTCTCAGCAACATTTGTTCCAGTTTGGAATTCCCCTCCAGAAATACCCTTTCAATATGTCCTTAACTGTCCTTGACTAAGACAATTATTTGGAATGAGGTATCTTCCTTCCTTCCAATGGAGCTTGGGTCAGCCTGACCCAACTCAGAATGTACTAACACATTATTTCCTCAGAACAGGCATCATACATACTTTCCTTTTCTAAATGTCTTACTCAGCTTAATAGCTTAGGGTTAGCTCAGGTTATATGAAGGATAAATATTGAGTCACTCAGGCTATATTCTTTACAGGAATAATTCCATTTCTTTCACCTGGGATTAATATAGGGGAGAGCAATGGAGAGCATGCATCAGATTATCTGAACCTACAGCTCCTTTCTTTATTTCATGACATTTTTAAAAAAACTATTAATAGCAGGAATTCCTTTCAGTAATGATTGTTGCAGTGGCCTTTGAGGGAAGGGATCTGATTTAAAGGCCATGACTCAGTGTGAGTTGAAGACATCTATCTGAAAAACCTTCATAAAATAGCACTCTTGGCTATGAAATAATCGATAATGAATGCAAGCAAAACGCTGAATACGAAAGAAAAAAATATTTTAAAACACAATATTTATTGGGCTACAGTATTTGAAGGAATAGTCTTCACAGATGCTTGGCTTTAATGTAAAGATTTTGGCTTTTTCCTCCTCCTTCTATTCTTGTCCAGTATGTGTCTGTGTGAATATACATATCTTGGGCCAACAGATCATGCAAGAAGAAGAAGGGGCCAGCTGCACAAGTTGGACTTACATCAAACTAAGCGATGATTTAAACCCTTTGTTGAATAAGCTGCAATTCATTAGCTCCCACATCACTCCAACAGTCTTATCTGAACTACATTGTTAACTAGGTCATGAACAGGTATATTATTATAGGTGTAGAAAGTTAGCACCCACCCCACTCCTAGAAGAATGAAATATTTTGAGAAATATTAAAAAGGCAGAATACTGTATTTCCCTGGATGAGAAATGGAGAAACATGTTTTTTTAGAGGGAGAAAGCAGTCCCCACCTTTTTGAGTAGCCCTTAGCGGATTTCAGCACTTAAGGGATGAAGAGTTTATTGAAAAAAAAGTCAAGTATCTAGGTAGCTCTATTCATAGGCAAAGCAAATACTGCAGGCAGAAATCCATCCAAAGACAGGATATATTGAAATTCCCTGCAGCAAGGTCTGAACAAAGATAGGATTAGCCCTCCGCCACAATAGGAATTGCCCAATGCCCCTCAGAAACTTCAACCAAACGTGGCTGGGGAATACTGGGAGTTGAAGCCCACTTGTCTTAAAGTTGCCAGGATCAGGAAACTCTGGCCTAGAACATCTGTCTCTGACACCGGAGAAGGAAACCTTTATAATTGGATTTCATCATCATTTTGATGATACTGAACCTCTAACCCATGGATATCCTCACCCAGCAGGTTCATGTGGATGTTAAACAGGAGGGAAGACAGCATAAATTTGGGCAACTCAGATTGGAGGGACTAAGGAGCAATCTTCTTCCTCTTAAGTCTATACTGATTGGAACTGGCCACATAGACAATCACCATAAAATTCGCCAGTTGCAGCCCTTTCTGGACTGGGACGCCCTGTGCACGGTCACTCACGCCCTTGTTACCTCCCGGTTGGACTATTGTAATGCTCTCTACATGGGGCTCCCCTTGAAGAACACTCGGAGGCTCCAACTGGTCCAGAATGCGGCTGCGCAGGTGGTTATGGGCACAACTTGTTGTGCCCACGTGACACCCCTCCTGCGCGAGCTGCACTGGCTTCCAGTGGTCTTCCGGGTGCGATTCAAGGTGCTGGTTACCACCTTTAAAGCGCTCCATGGCATAGGACCCGGTTACCTTCGAGACAGTCTTCTGCCACCAATAGCCTCCCACCGACCAGTCCGCTCCCACAGAGAGGGTCACCTCAGGGTGCCATCGGCCAAGTTATGTCGGCTGGTGACACCCAGGGGGAGGGCCTTCTCTGTGGGAGCCCCAGCCCTGTGGAATGAACTGCCCCCAGAAATACGTAAGATCTCCGACCTCCGGGTGTTTCGCTGCGCACTGAAGACCCTGTTGTTCCGCCAGGCCGGGCTATCAACATAATCGTTTTAAATTGGGGTATTTTAAATTTCTGGGGTTTTAAATTGAGCCAAATCTATTTAATTATTTTAAATTTTAATCGCTGTTTTGTCTTGTGTTTTTAAATAGGCTGTACACCGCCCTGAGTCCTTTGGGAGAAGGGCGGTATAGAAATAAAATTATTTATTTATTTATTTATTTAAAATGGTGTCCCAACTTCCCAAACTTCACAGCCCAGTCCAGAAGGATACTATGACAGTATCAAAAGCTGCTGAGAGATCAAGTAGCCCCCATCCCATTACTGCCAAAAGTAATCAAAAAGTACATCCACCTCTGTCTCCTGACCTGAAGTCCAACTGAAACAGGAACAGATAATCTGCTTCCTCCATTCCAACTACCTTCTCCAAAGGTCCTGGAGAGGAGGATGCTAACTGTCTAAAGTTGTTGGATCCAGGAATGACTTTTTGAGCAAGGGATGCACCACAGCCTTTTTCAAGGTTGCAGGCACCACTGCCTTTCTTATAGAGGTCAACATCACAGCATGGACCTAACTGCAAGTCATTTCTCAGAAGGCCTTAACTGTAGGGATTTGGATTTAATAAACAAGAGGCCAAACTGACAGCCCAAATAATCCTGTCAGCTTTATCAAGAGTCATTGAATCAAACTCATATCACAAAACCAAGCCACAGGCACCCAGGCCAGACCTGTCCAACATTGAGTGGATTTGAATAAGATTGTCTGCCAGATAGATAGTTAGAGCACTCTTCCGAGTAGCCCTGCAGAGGATACTGTAGCCTGTCCCTCCACAGGAGAAAACAGTTCATCCTAAATAGGGCCACTGCAAGATTCTTGGAAGAGGTAGTAATATTGATGCAATATTGATGTTTCAATGCCCTTATTGTCTTGAATATGGGCCCTTACCTGATCTGTTAGATCAGGTGCAGGAAAAAAAGACACGACCAGCGTGGTCCATTCAGCACTTCATTGAATGAGAATAAGACTGGCGGCTACGCTGCCGGAGCTCTCCTTTTAAGCGCTCCCAGCAAGTAGCACTGACCAGAGACAGCATTTTGAATTTCCCGCCGGAGGATTAGCCAATCCCTGGCGGGTGTCCTTATAAGGACATAACACAATCAGACTCATTTTTGGTGTTCCTCCATTGGTGCTTTGGGGTGATTTCCACTCAATCTCATAATGCTCCTCAATAAGCAATGGTGTACCCTGGGATAAGTGGATAGGGACATAGGGACATATGCCTATTCTAGGCTGTAATTAAGGCCTCATCTGAACCATCCATCAGAATCCCATGGATCAACATTGGACAGTTATAATTAATGTCTCCCCAAGTTTGGGTCCTGGCAGATATGCGTGGATTGTTAATTTGTTTTTATTTCAAATATTTTATCCTGCTTTTCAGTCTATAAAATATATATATAATTTCAAAATCATGGTTATAGCTACAAGACAATGCTACAACACCAGAGGGGATTAACTATAAAATCATCAGAACCAGTTATTTAAGGAGAACTTAAACAGGTAAATGGGAAATATTATACCATGCCCCATCTTAATGTTTAGTTACACTAAAGTTTGTTTTGGGGTGAGTAATTAGCGTTAACTAAAACGGCAGGCTTTAAAACTAACAAAAGAGGTGGAAGACAAAGATGATAGATTTGAGATGGAAAACAGTCCCAGATAACGCTGAACCATATTAAAATTCAAAGAGAACATTGTCTTTAATATCCTGTTTCTCCATTACATCTGGACCATCTCTTGCTGTTGAAAATGCTGACAAGCTTCTGTGGCCAAAACGTCTTCCTGCTGTGATCATTGGTGCAAGTGAGCAATGATCCAGGATACATTTGTTCTTTCCTCGTTATTAAATATGGCCAATGGAAATGCAGCAATAGGTAACAGACAAGAAATCTAAGGCATGTTCTCCTAGCAACGCCAGCAGTAGCCATTGTGTTCCTGTGGCACTCATCTCAGCATGGGCTTTGTAAGATGGAGATGCTCAAGTGAACACTGTGCATTTTCCTGTTTGATCAGAAATGCTCCGAGGAGCTCTGCATTCCACTTTTCAGTCTCCTAAACAGTGCAAGGTGTGCATTTAAACTATCCACCAGCAATAACATTGGCTTTTTCAGAGCCTACCTAACCATTAAGTGGAAAATGGCAATTGCCTTAGAGAGATGATAGTATGAAAAACAGAGTGGCAGTGAATCTTTTAACAGTGGGGGAAGAGAAGGAGGGCAGGGAAGCATCCCATTACTTTTTTTCTTCTAGATAAAGGATACAAGGAGCCTTCGACCAATAACCAAAAATGAGCCTAACACTTCCATTGCTAAGCAAGATAGTTGTTGTGTGGAAAGCAAGTGCCTCTGCAAAATATTCTTTCAGACAAGGAAGAAAACCAATACCTTGCATTAAATGTGCTCCTTTAAATCCAGCACATGAACCTGTTCATCAGAAGTAGCCCATAAAAGTAATCAGAGTTTTAAAATGCGTATGTAACATGTTTTCTTAGTCACAGGACACTGTAGGACTGAGTTTAGGATATAGCTAGAACTAAAATTATAATGCCTTGGTAAGATTATAATGCCCTGGTAAGGCCACACTTGGAATACTGCATCCAGTTTTGGTGGCCACAATGTAAAAAAGATGTTGAGACTCTAGAAAGAGTTCCCAGAAGAGCAACAAAGATAATTAGGGGACAGGAGACTAAAACATATAAAGAATGGTTGCTGGAACTGTGTATGTCTAGTTTGATGAAAAGAAGGACCAGGGGTGACATGATAGCAGTGTTCCAATATCTCAGCAGTTGCCACAAAGAAGAGGGAATCAAGCTATTTTCCAAAGCACCTGAAGGCAGGACAAGAAGCAATTGATGGAAATTAATCAAGGAGAGAAGCAACCTAGAACTAAGGAGAAATTTTCTGACAGTTAGAACAATTAATCAGTGGAACAACTTGCCTCCAGAAGTTGTGAATGCTCCAACACTGGAAGTTTTTAAGAAGATAACCATTTGTCTGAAATGGTACAGGGTTTCCTGCCTGAGCAGCCGGTTGGACTAAAAGACTTCAAAGATCCCTCCCAACTCTGCTATTCTATTCTATTCTATTCTATTCTATTCTATTCTATTCTATTCTATTCTATTCTATTCTATTCTATTCTATTCTATAGAAAACAGACATCACCCTGCTTTCCCTCTTAATCTTTCTCTTTTAATCAGAGAAACAACCATGGTTTGCCTTTTCAAATTTATTACACTTTTTGCTTTTTAGGAAATTCCGTTCTAGCTGCAACAGGTTTAATACACATCTTCCTCCTCCTCCTCCTCCTCCTCCTCCTCCTCCTCCTCCTCCTGAACTGAAATGCTGTGGGATGAGATTTCATGTGCTTTTGCAAGGCAGCTGATGCCATCCCATCCCACATCAGATTCTTAGAGAAAGATATCTGCACACAGGGCCTTTTCAAGGTCTCCAAGAGCTCTTAGGGTAAAATATTAATTTCAAACACAGTCCCAAACCCCATCTACTTCTCACCTTCTGTGCTGGATTTTTTTTTATAGAAAAAATTATTAATAGCCAACTAAACAAGGAATCCCAAACTGCTAAATATATATCTAGGGATTGTATTTGAGCCAATTAGTTGTACTGCATTTAAAGAAAATAATGGATCCATCTGAACATTTCAAATGCTGAACTGTACTTTGGATGAAGCCTTCAAAAAGACGCTTCAATCTGCTTTCAGATATGAATAATGCTCGGCACCTTCTGTTTGTCTTTTTCTGTGTTTTGTTTCCTCCCAAATTGGCAGTGTATTCCACACAAATCCTCCTGCCTCCTTAGCTCAAAGTGGAATTTAATATTTCAGAGATGAGCACTGCACATCTCTAACCATTTGCTCCTGTGAAAAAACCATCAACATTCATTAGGCTTTTAAACTCTCCAATGACAGATAAGCCTGACATAGCCTGGCTAATATCGATATTGATACAAGAAATGGCAGAGGAAGAATGGGCAGGGATGGAGAAATGACAGTGGGAGTCAACAACAAGGGAGAAACAGATGGCAAATACAGAGGGAAGTCACAGAAAGAAAACAAAGCAGTGATTGTATAATACTAAATATATAACCAAGAGAAAACCACTGTGGGATGCTACAAATGACTAAATGCAGCCCAGCTGCCAAGCCTCTCAAGTGTAATCACATGATGCGGGGGGGGGGGGGCGAAACAGGACTCACCAGACTTTTGAATCTGGGTTATAAGTACCCCCCAGGTAGGTCCGTTGGCACCAGTCATAAGATGAGGACTATCTGAACTTACAAAACTTTTCCAACCACATGATTAAGAATTGAATGGAAGTGCTTGAAGGTCCACGTTTCTTACTCAGGAAAGCAGATGGTGGCTGGCTCCATTATTTCTAGTTTCAATCTGATACTGAAAGGGATTATTCCAGATACAACAAATATTTAGTTGAGGTCTTTCTTTCAAACAACAGTGCAACTATATACCTGACACTCAAATCTACTCAATATCAGTTACCATCTAATAACAATGTAAGATAAAAGATACACATTATTATTATTATTATTATTATTATTATTATTATTATTATTATTATTATATAATAAACTTTCAAGTACAATATTTATACTTATTTCAAATGTGACATATAAGTAATTTTATACTTATATTTAGCTTTCTTTAAAATAATTTGCTTCATCTAAAATAGGCACACAATATCTGGGCTAAAAATATCTGGATGATCTCTAGATCAGGGGTCCCCAACCTGTGGGCCATGGCCCACTAGTGGGCCATGAGGGGTTTGTAACAGGGTTGTGAAAACGGCAGGTGTGCACGGTCATGTGCCTCCTCAATTGCGCGAGCAGCGGGCGAGTGCATGCACGCACACTCCATTTGTGTGCACAAATGGAGCTGTGCATGTGCTTGCCAGCCATTTGTGCAAACAATCCCCTCCAGTGGTGGGTTTCAAAATTTTTTACTACCGGTTCTATGGGTGTGGCTTGGTGGGCGTGGCATGGCTTGGTGGGTGTGGCTTGGTGGGCATGGCAAGGGAAGGATACTGTAAAATCTCCATTCCCACCCCACTCTGGGGGAAGGATAATCCCCATTTCCTCCCGATCAGCTGGGACTTGGGAAGCAGACAATAGATGGGGGTGGGGCCAGTCAGAATTTTTACTACCAGGTCTCTGAAACTACTCAGAATTTTTGCTACCGGTTCTCCAGAACTACTCAAAATTTCTGCTACCGGTTCCCCAGAACTGGTCAGAACCTGCTGAAACCCACCTCTGATCCCCCTGCCAGTCCACAAAGCCGGAAACATTGGGGGACTCTCTTCTAGATGATGTTTTGCTGCCCTCTCATATCTTCTGAAGCCCAGTTATAACAAGGTTAACCTAAAGAGCAATGAAATATTTTGAAGTGATGTCACAGGCCCAATGGATATTTATTTTAAAATGTAGTGGTGGTCCCACTGTGTAGAGGGAATGGCCTTGAGGGATGGGAGGAAGAATCATTTCTAAGGTAACTATCAGACAAATATGGCTTGTGTCCGTTCCAAGAAACTTATTTGAGAAAACGCCTCAGACAAGCCCCTCCCTAGTCTACAGGAAGAGAAAGGGGTGGGGAGAGAAAGGGAGAAGCCCATTCAAACTTCAAAATTCTGTCAGTGTAGCTGTTCTGATAAAAGTAGTCTTAGACCTAGATGTCACTAGATTCTTAGTCTGGTGCAACTTATAAGGTTGACACGCTGTCAAATGCTGACAGATAAGCAAGATAAAGGACTCTTAGCTGTCAAAGCTTCAATTGCATTTGTGGAGCATTTCAAAAGGTAAATTGATTTCAATATATCATCCTAGATTGGTCTAAAAGTGGCACTTGATCCAGGCTTGAGCTGCTTAGAGAATACCCACCCATACACAGCAGCACAGAGAATCACACCTCTGCATTATTATTATTTTTTAATTTGATTTATATGCCGCCCTTCTCCGGAGACTCAGGGCGGCTTACACTGCGTTAAGCAATAGCCTTCATACTTTTGTATATTTATACAAAGTCAGCTTATTGCCCCCACAAACTGGGTCCTCATTTAACCTACCTTAGAAAGGATGGAAGGCTGAGTCAACCTTGAGCCTGGTAAGATTCGAACCTGCAGAAATTGCAGGCAGCTGTGTTAATAACAGGGTGCATTAAACCACTGTACTACCAAGGCTCTTTTTAGACCATGGCATTGTTGTTGCTGCTTCTTCCTTCTAATTCCCTTTGGTGCCATGTTTATACTTTTAAGAGAGGGCTAGCAGAAGACAATGAATCCATTAGAAGACCTCTAGATGATCAAGCATTCCTATGCTTTTCCCTTTTGGAGATATAACATTATTTTTATTATTAGCAACATCATTAGCCTGTGCAAAATATCTGTGGCAGACGGCATTCTGCATCTATGGTTGTAAAAACCCGTTTCATCAGGAAAAGTCTGAAACCTCTTTATTTTTTCAATTTGGCACATGGACAAGGTGGTTATTGATTTGTTAATTTAAGGATAATAATACGGAAGGCATAAACAAAGCTAGCATAGTTGTTGTTGTTGTTTTTGCCAAAAGATGAGCCCTGGCTTTTAAACTCTTGGTGGAATACCTGATCTATTCCCACTCCCCCCCCTCAAAAAAAGAAGAGAGGGAGTCACCAAAGGGAAAAATCCCAGCTGAGAAGTCAGATTTGCAAGTGATGTAATCAGAGGTGGCTTTCAGCAGGTTCTGACCAGTTCTGGAGAAGCGGTAGCGGAAATTTTGAGTAGTTCGGAGAACTGGTAAATACCACCTGACTGGGCCCGCCCCATCTAACCTCTTCCTCCCGAGTCCCAGCTGATCGGGAGGAAATGGGGATTTTGCAGTAACCTTCCCCTGGAGTGGAGAGAGAATGGAGATTTTTCAGTATCCTTCCCCTGCCATGCCCACCAAGCCATGCCCACCAAGCCATGCCACACACTCCAAGCCACACCCACAGAACCAGTAGTAAAAAATTTTGAAACCCACCACTGGATATAATATGGAAAGTGGAGTCCTTGGCTCAGGTGAATGGGTAGAGGCGTATCTGCAGAGTTGAGAATAAAGTAAAATAGCATGCTCTCTGTATGAGCGTTTGTAACGAGCTGATGCAGTTACATGCCATAGAAAACGGTAATGAATCAAGAGAAGAAATTTGCTTAAATTTAACTACTTTTCTTTTTGTCCGTGATTCTGTCTATTACTGTCCATTGTGTGATGCAGAGCAATTTAAGTAGCTAAGCTTATCCTTTGACTCTTCAGCAGAGAGCAATTGATGACTGCAAAGTTCTTTTACGTTACAGCTGGTTGCTGGTTTTTTTTTTATTTCCCTTCTTTCTTTAATCTAGGTAACACAATGCACTCCATGCAAGGCTTTGAAATTATGAATCAGGACATCCATTATATTATCTGATTAAATGTGATTTCATTCAAATGTCCACTCCTGTTCAGTTGTGCCTGGTTGTGAGGCAGGGGCAAGGAGCCATTTCTTTGCATAAGAAAAAACACTAAATTCCCACTTTAGAAACTGTTTGGCATTTGCAATTATTGCTTCTGCTACCGAAGGGGGGGGGAGCAATTTCGTTGTATGTGAAGCTGCCAGTTTGGGGCTTCATCAAATTGCTATGGTAGGAATGAATTTTTCATGAAAGTCCCATAGCTGTATAGACATTTTTGGCTAGGCTGTTGGGCAGATACTCAATATTTAAAATAAAAGCAGAAATCAAGAATAACAGGCACACACAGCTCCTTCTCAGAAAATACCCGGAAAACATGAGAAAAAGAAAAGAAGGAATGATGCACTTTTTTATGAGCAGAAATCACAGTTGCCAATTTAACTAATAAGCTTAGCCACAACACCTTAGGGAAACCAAAATAAGTGTGCCTCTTCCAATTATTTCTTGACCAAGTAACATCCCCATAGCCTCCAGGACAGAAACGGTTTTCATGACTAGCTAAGAAACGTTGGAGAACAGAGTTTGAAAACTGTTTCTACAGAAGTTAATCAAATGTTTGTTCTTATTGAGGTTCATTAAGTACACTGTAATTAGGCAATGCAGGCATGGTATGAAGCTTGTGGAGATCAGTCCTAAAATGGTACAGATATCTGTTATGTATTGATACTTTTAAGCGGGAGTTTTAAAGCTGCCTACGTTTCTGATTGGCTGACAGTCTCTCCAGGATTGTATATAAGGAGGGCTGCAGCCTCTGAGTTTTTGCTGAAGTCTCACTGTATATTAAAGAGCTGTTGTCACTTGCTTGCTTGTGCCTCTCGTTATTCCCGAACTACTTCATTGGCGACGAAGGTGGGATTGAGGCTACAAGAAGCCAACCAGTGAGACCACGAGCTTCAGCTAGGCGACGAGGAGAACCACAGGAGACATACCGGACATGTCTGCCTACGTTCCGCCCAAGCCTTTTGATCCAACCGCGAAAAATGGGTCTCGTACCTAACGAGGTTTGAATGCTCGTTAGAAGCCAGCGACATGCAGGGCCTCTCGGCTAATCGAAAGAGAGCCCTATTCCTAAGCCACTGCGGACCGGACGTGTTCGAGATGGCCGAGTCACTGTGTGAGCCAACGCCGGTTCAAACAGTCTCATGGGACACCCTGATGGCAACTCTCCGGGCTCACTACGCTCCCGTCCCCTCCAAGTTCGTGCAGCGATACCAACTGAGGCAGCGCGTCCAACGAGAGGGAGAGCCGGTCAGCGCGTACATGGCCAGCCTGAGAAAAGCCGCAACTCATTGCGACTACAGAGACTTGGATGATGCGTTGCTTGAGCAACTGATCTGTGGTGTTCGGGACATTAGGCTGCAACGGCGGCTGCTCGCCAAGCCTGATTTGACGCTTGCCGGAGCCCTTGACGAGGCCAGGGCTCACGAAGCCTCCACAAAGGCCGCTGAAACGCTACAGCGTCCGCCGACCAGCAAAGACAGCCCCAAGTCTGCCCCGGTGCACAGAGAAGACGCCGGATCCAGCTCGGAGTCCGAGTCAGATGAGGACGTCTTCCGAACAGAGCACCGGAGAAAAGACACTGGCAGCCCCCGGCGAAGCTGTCCCAGCTGTGGTGGGCACCATGATAGACTGTCCTGCAAATACAGAGAGGCTATTTGCAGGCGTTGCGAGAAGAAAGGGCACTTGGCGCGAGTCTGCAGAGCCATTCTGCCCAGAAGTCTCAAACCACGTGAGCGCCGCAACCAACCGGAATCAGCGCGCCAGAAGCAGCCAACGAGAGAAGGCGGCGCGAAAAAACGGCGCGAATTTGAACCGCGAGATGGCCGCAGCATACACATCGACCAGGCCAGCACAACGGTCGAGGACAAAGTCAGCACGGTGGTCGAAATCAACGGAAGACCGTGCTCGATGGAGATCGACACCGGATCAGCTCTCTCCATCATGTCGTGGACAACCCTAAAGACTCTCCTGCCGTCGTTCCGGAAGGATCAACTCTCCAGACAGAGACTGCGCATCCTAGACTACCAGGGGAACCGAGTCCCCCTCGAGGGCGTGGGCACGTTCCGGGTCACCTACGGAGACTACGAAAGAGACCTGCCGCTGACCATCGTCACGAAGCAGCTGCCGAGCCTCCTGGGCATGGGGTGGTTCCGAGCCCTTGGCATGGGCTTCACCGGCGTCCACCTGATGTCCAAGTCAACCCTGAAAGACAGCCTCCTGTCCGAGTTCCAGGACGTTTTCGGGGACACGTTGGGCAAGTATGTGGGGACCCCTATTTCACTAAACTTAGACCCCAACGTAGCCCAAGTAAGACTGAAGGCCAGACGAGTGCCGTTCGCATTGAAACCAAAGATCGATGCAGAACTGGACAAACTGATTAAGCAAGGGGTGTTGGTTCCCGTTGACCATGCCAAGTGGGAGACCCCCATAGTCACCCCAGTTAAGTCCGACGGCTCAATCAGAATTTGCGCCGACTACAAGTGCACGATCAACAAGGCTTTGCAGCCGAGCGCCTATCCGGTGCCGATCGTGCACCATCTACTACACTCCCTGGGCCCCGGAAAATTTTTTGCCAAATTAGACCTGGCCCAAGCCTATCAACAGTTACCGGTCGACGACGCCACGGCAGAGGCGCAAAC
This sequence comes from Arizona elegans, assembly GCA_022577455.1. Lineage (NCBI taxonomy): Eukaryota > Metazoa > Chordata > Lepidosauria > Squamata > Colubridae > Arizona > Arizona elegans. The sequence goes on from JAKOOJ010000001.1 coordinate 123,936,300, forward strand.
GATCGTGACTCATAGGGGTGCATTTAAATGCACCAGGCTCCAATTTGGGGTGAGCGTCGCACCCGGCTTATTTCAAAGCACCATGGAGCGCCTGTTGCAAGGACTTCCGGGAGTAGTCCCCTATTTCGATGACGTCTTGGTCAGCGCCCAAGACGAACACCAGCTAGGGGACAGGGTACGGAACGTCCTGTCCAGATTCAGAGAAGCGGGTCTAAGACTTAAAAAGAACAAGTGCAGGATAGCGGTTCCCTCAGTAGAATTTCTGGGGTACAGGGTGGACGGCACAGGCATCCACCCTACCGAAAGCAAGGTGAGAGCCATCAAAAGCGCACCAGCCCCCAAATCCAAAGCTGAGCTCCAAGCCTTCCTTGGACTGCTCAATTTCTACTCAATGTTCCTAAGAGATAAGGCCACGGTCGCTGATCCCCTTCACAAACTCTTAGGGAAAAATGTACCATGGGTCTGGGGGAAACCGCAAGCGGCCGCTTTTGAGGCAGTAAAAAAACTCCTTTCTGAGGACAGTTTCCTGATCCAGTACAATGCAGAGCTGCCGCTCGTTTTAGTTTGCGACGCCTCCCCCGTAGGAGTTGGTGCCGTCCTAGGCCATAGACTGCCGAACGGCCTAGAGGCACCCATTGCCTTCTACTCCCGAACTCTGTCCAGCACAGAACGGAACTATAGCCAATTGGACAGAGAGGCTCTGGCTGCGATTGCGGGGGTTAAGAAGTTCCACGAATACCTCTATGGCCGAAAATTCGAACTTGTGACTGACCATAGACCGTTGCTAGGACTGCTAGCAGGCGACAGGCCAACCCCCGCTGCTCTCTCCCCCCATTTAACTAGATGGGCGATTTTCTTATCGGCCTACTCGTACCAGCTCGTCCATCGGCCTGGGCGGACCCTGGGTCATGCGGATGCCCTTAGCCGTTGCCCCCTTCCCGACCTGCTGGACAACCCAACACCGGAAACCTCCGTCCTGTTGTTAGACACGCTAACCTTGGGGCCCATCTCCTCCGGCGAGGTGGCGAAGGCATCAAATAGAGACCCTGTTATCCGGACTGTTATGGGTTGGGTTTTGAAAGGGTGGCCGGACAAGGTGGTCGGGGAGGAGTACCAAGGGTTTGCCAACAAACGAAATGAACTGTTTACGCAAGGGGGGTGCTTACTGTGGGGTGACAGGGTGGTAATTCCAACAAAACTACGAGATAGAGTTTTAGAGTTATTGCACGAAGGGCATCCTGGTATCGTTAGGATGAAGTGCTTAGCCCGCAGCTATGTCTGGTGGCCCAACATGGACCAGGTCATTTCCGAGTGGGTGGGGAAGTGCAGACCCTGCCAGGAGTCTCGCCCCGATCCCCCAGTAGCGCCCATCCGAGAGTGGGAGAAACCAAAAGGCCCATGGGGGAGGATCCACATTGATTTTGCCGGCCCGTTCCATGGCCAAACGTTTTTAATAGTAGTGGATGCCTTTTCAAAATGGCTCGAAATTGTATTAATGCCATCCACAACGGCCGAAGCGGTTATCAAGGCCCTAAGAAAGTTGTTTGCCACCCACGGCCTGCCGGATACCTTGGTATCGGACAATGGGCCCCAATTTACAGCAACCCTTTTCGAAGGCTACTTGGCCGGCCTGGGAATCCGCCATGCCCTATCAGCCCCATTTCACCCGGCTTCCAACGGATTGGCTGAACGATTTGTCAGGACAGCCAAGGAAGCACTGTCCAGATTAGACAATGGGGACTGGCAGGCCAGGATAGATCAATTCCTTGCGGTTCAGCATGCATCACCATGCACAGCAACTGGGAGAAGCCCAGCAGAGCTCCTCATGGGGAGAAAGCTCCGGTGCGTGTTGGACAGGCTTCACCCTAACTATTCGCACGAAAACTTTAAGGGAGAGACCTGTGGATTAAGGCAGTTTCAGGTCGGGTCCCCGGTGTTCGCTCGCAATTATGCCAGCGGTCCTCTGTGGGTTGCAGGAACCATAGTGGGAATAACAGGCCCAAAATCATACACGGTGGACGTGGGGGTAGATAGACTCTGGAAGCGCCACATAGACCAACTGAGGAAACGGGTGGTTGGCGAGGCAAACATCAACACAGACATGTCCGAGCCTAACTATGACCACTTCTCCAAAACAGCTAACTCAAGCCCGGGGCCACGAGAATACTTAGCTGACAAGCCCTGGTTCCAGCGCCGCCCCAGCGAGTCGCCACTCCCAGCCGGGGATAACCACGCCCCGGACAAAATCCAGGAGGTTCCATTGGCGGAGCCGGGAGAGACAAAGAGTCCCTCCGACCAGCTCGACGCCTCACCAAACACTGAACTGCGCAGGTCAACTAGGGCGAGAACTCAGCCTAAGCACCTGCGAGACTTTGTTTGTACATATGTTAATTTTTGAGTGTTAGTGCCTTCTGGGAAGGGAGGGGTGTTATGTATTGATACTTTTAAGCGGGAGTTTTAAAGCTGCCTACGTTTCTGATTGGCTGACAGTCTCTCCAGGATTGTATATAAGGAGGGCTGCAGCCTCTGAGTTTTTGCTGAAGTCTCACTGTATATTAAAGAGCTGTTGTCACTTGCTTGCTTGTGCCTCTCGTTATTCCCGAACTACTTCAATATCTATGGTGAAGGAATTTATGACAAATAATGGATAACCTTAACGTTTCTCATTCCCCTTCATTCAAGACACTGCCTCCAAATTGCCATTGTTGGGGCTGTGTGAGTAGATCTGTAAGGGAGCTTAGATCCTGTAAGCCAGCGGTGTCAAACTCAAGGCCCGTGGGACATATCCAGCCTATGGATGCTTAGATCTGGGCTGCAGGGCTGCCCTGGAAACAGTGAAGGACTGGCCCATGGCACCTCTGCCAATGAAAACAGAGCTCAGGAAGCTCCATTTTCATTAGCAGAGGAGGCCATCACAGATGAAAATGGAGCTCGCAAGGGCCATGGGCAGCCCTCCTGAGCTCTGTTTTCACTGGCAGAGAGTTGCAGGAGGCATCACAGATGAAAACGGAGCTCACGAGGACTGTGGGCATCCCTCCTAAGCTCCATTTTCGCAGGCAGGGGGTTGCAGGAGACCACTGCAGATGAAAACGGAGCTCAGGAGCCCGTTTTCACTGGCAGAGCTCTCGGGCCCCCACAGGCACCTCCAACACAAGTGATGTTGAGCTGGCCACACCTACCCTGACCATGCCCCTCCCCCCAAGGTCAAACACAAACCTGATGTGGCCCTCATTGAAATCAAGTTTGACACCCCTGTTTTTAAATGTGGGCTTGAGTTCCATTTTTCTTATAGATGGATTTCTCTTCTGTCCATTGGGGAAATCTGCAGGGCTCTATGGGACTACACTTAATTTACTTTAATTATATGCTGTTAGTTTCATTTTTTTCTTTCCAAACCAAACTTTTGTAATTTGACATTCTATTTACCTTGCCTCTTAATTTAGACTCTATTAATCTGTTGTGATGAGTAATCAGCTTTATTACAATTTAAGCAGGAGTCTCAAAATTGTGCAGAGGTTATAACGATTAATCAAACATAGACATTTACTTCCAAGTGCTGAACATCAAATAAAATTGTTTGATGACTTTAATACACTATTAAAATTTATATATGAATTAGCTGATTGTCACTGATGCTTCAGGTGTACTGTGCTATATTTATAACATGTGCTTCTCAATGTATTATTAGAAATTCATGAAAATGGATATGAATACATGGATTAATGAGAATGTTTAAAAGTCTAAGAATAAAAAAGTTACCCAGATCATAGTAAATTCAGTGATATATTAAAACCATATAGCTCTTTAACATTACTTTTATTATCTGAAAACTCTTATTATTTATAAAGTAGCCTCCATAAGCATATTAATGTATCAAGTTGCATTTTGTCTAAAATATGGCCTTTTAGCTCCAATTTTCCCTTAACAGCCCCCTTATTTTGTTATACCAATACGCATATATATTTTTTTTTCAGTTTATTTCATGCAGAAATTTTCCGGCTTTAATTTTTTTTCCAGTTGCATGAAAAGCAGTGCAGTCCTCTTCTGTATCTGTGAATACCTTCTAAGTAGTTTTTAATTGAAAAGAATAAGAATGACAGAGAAAATGGAAAATGAGAAGAACAATAAAAAACGAAAGTAGGAAAATAAGAATGTAAAGACAGGAAGTTAAGAGAAGGGAGGAAAAAGGAAACTGACTTGCAAAGAATGGAGGATTTATTTTTCCTTTTCAAATTATATCTAAAGACTTAGATTCCTTTCCACATAAATCTGATATTGATGGAATGATGATGTCATTAATTTATTTGTGTAATATAGTCAGATGATTGTCCAGCAAAATATGTTGAAGGTTTTGTTAGGAATGCTAGAATCTAAAATACCACAGAATAGACGTTCATCACAAAACGAATGTAAGGGCTGCTACCTTTAATCAATTTTCCAGCAAATCTATTATAGGAACAGAGGGGGGAGAAAAGGAGCAGGTGTTGGCTAAAACATATAAGTATATAAATTTCCTGGCCAAAAAAAAAAGTGGGCGAAAGGAGATAATGTTATTAGGAAATAATGGAGAATGCTTGAGAAGCAACACGATTTACTGTAATCTAAGGACAGAAAACAGTAAGTTAGGAGACAGAGAGGTGAAGAAAATCGAAGAGACATAGCAGAACAACCTGAATCAAACATCTAATAAATCATGTTTTCCTTACAGGAAATGCTTTCCAAACATGCACAAATGTATCCCTGTCAAACCATATGCTCTGCAGCTTCATTGTATCCACCAAGCCAAGCAAGTTCTTCAGCAACAGCTACCAAACTCCTCCATCAGCATCATTACCATAGGTAAAGCAGAGGACATCCTAGATTGAGGTCAAGGGGTCCAATCAAGGAAGGCAGACAATAAAAAGCTATCCACTGCTCTTGACTTAGCTGAGGAAATGGAGAAACCTGTCCAAAAACCCTATAGCAGGGGATCCGGCCCCCAGGGTGCTTAGATTTGGCTTGCAGGGCTGCTCTAGAAATATAGAAGGACCTGCCTGTGGTGCCTTTGGAGGCCATCACAGCCAAAAATGGAGCTCATGGGGACCACATGCAGCCACCCCAAGCTCCGTTTTTGCTGGCAGAGGGCCATTGCAGCTGAAAATGGAGCTCGGGAGCCTGTTTTCTCTGGCAGAGCCTGACATAAGTGATGTTGAGCTGGCCAAATACATCCTGGGGTGGCCAGGAGGTCAAACACAACTTTGGCCAAGCCCATCCTGGGATCATCACGAGGTCAAACACAACTCTGATGCGGCCCTCAATGAAATCGAGTTTGACACCCCTGCCCTATAGCATGCAAGGAAACCAAAGGCATTATGTTCCAAGCAAGAGCGTGATTAACAGAGCATCTTATGTTATGAGATAATCCTATCATATCTCAGTGGCATCTGAGTGGAATTGAGGAGCAATAGATGTTCCTGAAAGTGATCTTCTCAATCCTAGAGCACCCCAAGCTTAATGCATAGAATATGTACTTATCTTCCTCTTTCACATGTGTTGCATGATGATGATTGGTTTATTTGACTCTGTGCAGACTATATGTTAAATTGGGACAAACCTCATTTTTTCAACCCTCTTTGCTATTAATTCTAAGTGGCAAGGTTTAACATAGTGTGGGTAGTCCCTCCCTCCCCCCGCCCCGAAAATGAAATATTTTGGGGAATATTAAGAGGCAGAATATATTTCCCCAAAGGAAAAATAGAGAAACATGCTCTTAAAGGCAGAAAGCAGCCCCAATTTTCTGCATAGTAAAACAGGCTCCTGTTCGGACCTAGACTTCCTGAGAAAGCATAAATCCCAATCTTAGTTCCAAAAACTTATATTGAGACGGCTGTGAATTATGGTCATTCACAGCCTGTAATGATTCACAGTCTATGAAGATTCCGACAGATGTCTGCTCGAGTTGACACCGGGTTTCAGGGTAATGTTGATAAGCAACCATCTTTATCTTCCTTGAAATGCTGCCAGAGACTTAATTGTCAATTCGTTTCCCAAGGCCAAATGGAGCACAGAGTCAAACCTTCTTCGCAGAGCTTGAATTGACTGTATGAACTAATTGCTTCCTGCAAAGGCTCACATCCATTTCTCCTCTTTTATGTCTTATGGGAGGGGCCAATCATCTCCAAGCCTTACTCACAAGTTGTCCTTTTTTTCCTTAATTGTTCTTGCCTTTTGGCAGCTCTGCACATGTGCACACTGGGAACAGGTTCCCCCTGGTCTTCTGCCTCGTTGATGTCAGATTCCAGAGGCTCCGGAAGCAGAGCATAACTACTAGATGGCCCTGGTCCCCTCTCTGCCTCTGATGCAGAGCCCTCGTCCGAGACTCCAGGACTGGCCCACCAGGAGGTCCCCAACCTCCTCACTGTCCGAATTTGCTGCCAGCTCTGCTGGCCGCTGGCGGGCCACAACAGCTCCAGCAGATGCCTGAAATCTTTAGAGGTGGATATTTTGTGGCCATTAAGAAATTCAGGCCAGCCTATTCACAAACAAAACACCTTCAGCCACAGCTCCCCCAGGCTGGGATTAAAATTTACATCCTCCACCCAAATTCTAAGAACAGGACATGAACTTTAGGCAGTGGTGGGATTCAAATAATTTAACAACCAGTTCTCTGCCCTAATGACCAGCTGGATACACATGGCTCGGTGGTCATGTGACCATGTGGGCATGGCCAACTCAACATCACTCACGTCGATGGGCGCTTCACCTTAGCTGTTACAATGTAATAAGATTAACCAGAGAGGCAGTTTCTATAAGCAGGGCAATAAAGATAGGCTAGAAACAACACCAGAATGTTTCCTCCCTGTCTTCCTTACAGGATTAGCCCTGTAAAGTGGAAGAAAACCAAAATAAGATTTCTTTTAACAACCAGTTCTCTGAACTGCTTAGAAAGTTAACAACCGGTTCTCCCGAATAGGTGCGAACTGGCTGAATCCCACCACTGCCTTTAGGACATAATAGGATTAACCCACCACCATTAGAATAGCAAAAGACACCAGGCTCACTACATTGTACAACCCCCTGCAGCATTTCAGAAACTGTATAAAAATTCTTGCACATATCAAACTAATTTGTCAGCAGCGTCCCAGAACCACATGCTATTGCTGGTTCTGCTCATCAATAAACAGACCTTCTTTCTTAAGATGCTAGCCTCCATTTTATTTCCAGCCCCTATCTCTTGACTAGGAACCGAACCAGATGGATTTTTCTTCCAACAGTAGGCTTAATCAATTTCTCTATTTCCCACTTTATTAATTTTAAAGAGAAAGGCTCTACCCTTTAACATTCACTTTTCTGGGAATAGGACAGGGAGCAATCTATTTCTTTTTTCATTTTACTGGATAATTTGGAAAAGTATTTTTCTAATCAGTACTACTTTTCTTCTCTGCTTAAAAAAAGCTCAATGAAACCAGCTCTGAGTTTATGAAAAGTTAAAGATAAAAAGGAAAGGTTTTTTTTTTCCCTTTGGCTCACCTGGAACAGTTGTAAAATTAAATCTCCAGGAGTAGATTGACCTCTAAATATCTTTTGCTGCTGTTAAGCAGGCCTGAGAACAAGGTGTCAATGATCCTTAACTCTTAACTTTGACTCACTGCTTTCTTTTAATTAGAGATAGGAAATGATCGTGCTTTTTCCAAATTTGCAAGGTGTAAGAGCAGGATGTGATAATGGGATAATCAGCCTTGTCATTTGTGTGTGTATGTTTGGTTTTAAAGATGAGAAAATTTGCTGCTTCAGAAGAGGAGGCCCTGCCTGTTTGTGGCTCTGCTTCATATCAGGAAAAGCTCCAGAAATGTATTCTGTTCCTTTTGGTAACAGAGGCAAATGCTAAGAGGCCAGCAACTCAATTACAGGTTGACAATCAACAACCCAATTGTTCTTTGGGGAAACAGGAGAACATGACTACTGTATTTTTCAGAGTATAAGATGCACCTTTCCCCCCCCAAAAAAGAGGGTGAAAATCTGGGTGTGTCTTATACTGCAAATGTAGCCCCGCCCAGCTTCTCAAACCAAGGTTTTAGAGGCTGAAAAAAGCATCAGAAATGAAGCTTCAGAAATGAAGCCCCCAAACAGAGCTTCAGAGGCCTTTTTTCTGAAGCTGTTTTGGAGGCTTTCAGAGCCAGAAAAGAAAGTTTTTTCTGAAACTGAGAGGCAGAAAAAAAAGCAAAAAAAAAAAAAAAAAAAAGCAAGGCACAGAGCTCACAACCAAGAACCTGTTGCTAAAATTCACCTCTGGGAACAGCTGATTGGGGGTATTCTGGGAGGCCGATCCACCTGCCAATCAGCTTTTTTCTTATTTTCCTCCCCAAAAACTAAGGTGCGTCTTTTTTTTTTTTTTAATTGATTTATATGCCGCCCTTCTCCGGAGTTTCAGGGCGGCTCACAATGCGTTAAGCAATAGCCTTCATACTTTTGTATATTTATACAAAGTCAGCTTATTGCCCCCACAAACTGGGTCCTCAATTTACCTACCTTAGAAAGGATGGAAGGCTGAGTCAACCTTGAGCCTGGTGAGATTCGAACTTACAGTAATTGCAGACAGCTGGTGTTAATCACAATGCTATCAGTCTACTGAGCCACCAGGCCCCTTGTGTTATCCTCCGGTACGTCTTATATTCTGAAAAATATGGTTTTTCTTGTTGAAATAGGGATGGTGGCTAAGATATGCTGATGCTTCCCCCTTAAAGTCCATAAATTATTATTTTTAATTCACACCTCTTCTTTGAATCGCAAGCTGACATGGGAACATGCCCTCTTCAAATATTAAATCTTCAGTTTCAGTGGACTCAAAGGTGATTTTCATGATGGAGGTATAAGAAAGTTAGCACCCACCCAACTCCTAGAAGAATGAAATAGTCTAGGAAATATTAAAAAGGCAGAATATTATATTTCCCTGGATGAGAAAAGGAGAAACATGCTTTTAAAGGCAAAGCAGCTCCCTGCAGGTCCCTGCCCCCTCCCCATTTCAGCTAAAGGGTGATGAGATTAAGACCTTCACCCTCAGGACATGATAGGATTAGCTTCATTACCTCATCACCCAGCAAGATTCAACCAAGCCTCGGGCTCAAGACAACCTACAAAGTTTCCCCTGCATGGCCCCATGGGAGTCTGACAACCAATCAGGATACCTGCCTTTACACAGGAACAGGACACTCCAAGCGGGGCCCAAGAGAGGGTATAAATCTCTCTCTCTCATCTATGTGCTCCAGGGGCGGGTTTCAAAACCCGTCGCAACTGGTTCGCTCATGGGCATGTATGCGTTCGCGAGTGCGCAGAAGTGTCCAGGCGAGTGGGCGAAGCCTCCCACTGCAGCTACCGGTTCGCCCGATCCGGGGCGAACCGTTAACAACCCACCACTGATATCCTCGATTGCCCAGGACTGCAAACCATGTGGTTCTGTCCAGTGTCCACCATTAAACCATCTTTCCAAACAGCTTCTATGTTTCCAGTGTCTTTCACCCCACTTGGAACTGAACCCAGATGGACATTTCTTCCAACAGAGGTTTGCAATAAAAATGGTTTCTCCCCCCCCACTCCCCCAATGTAAATCACCAGCAGGTTTCATTTGTGTAGAAGGATGGGGTGACACAGAAGTCATGTTTATTTAACTGTATTTGGGAATTGAAGGCCATGATTAATATTTAACACCGTTGAAACAAACAAGTCATGGTTAACTTGTTGTAGGTCAGGCCTCAAATTGTACTGTTATGAAATGATGGGACCAAACAACATTCCTGGGTCAGCCAGAGACAGTTTTATTGCGCAGTTTCAGAACCAGATTTGTATCTGCAATTCTGAACAAAGGAAGAGCTCTGATATAACTGCTTTTATACATATCCAAGACAAAGGACTTTGCTGGCACAGCAGTTTTCCATATATGGTTAACATACATCCGTTACATGATAATTGACACTTTTTAATTAATAAATTCCTGCCTTAATTTATAGTACATGAGATAATTTTAGCTAAACATCCTCCTTTTCTGTAATCACTATTGCATAGATCCATGCCTGGCCTTGGATTAATAAGTAACTTTTTGTTTCAGATGGATGTCTCTGCATCCTTGACAGATAGGCCCCTCAAAAAATATATTGCCAAGAATGGAATTTAGCTGACAGTGTAGTCTCTGAACAAGCACTTTTCTTTCTTATAATAATGTGAATAAAGAGGGTCCTCCAGTGTTCATATAGCTGACCTTATACCATTCACATTATTCACATTATTATATTATTCACATTATTATATTATTCACATTATTCACTTTAGTACTCCTTGAAAAAATAGGGTTAGCACTGGTCATAGCTCCTGGTCTCCATTTTGCTCCTCCTAGGTATAAGGATGTTGAACATTTTCATTCTATCCTCCCAAAATCTAAAGCAGCTACAGGTGCTTTGATTCTTTTTCATTAAAGCCCAGTACATTTTAAAAATGTACTGAAACTCCAAGCAGCTGAAATTAATTGGTTTGCCTTCAGAAATTTGAATTGCAAATTCAGAATGAAAGATGCCCTCTTCAAATCTCAAATCTTCAATTTAATTTGAATTAGGGCTGATTTGCTGAAGCTTTGAGAGAAGAATATTAAAATATCCCTATTCTGTATGAATATAACAGTTTGTCTTACCTATTATACAATTGGCTGAAAAGTCACCATTGCCTAAAAAAATATCTGGGAACATATGAAGATGAGATTGCAACAGTATGACATTAATTTTTTTGTTTTTTTGCAATACATATAGTATGCAAATAGTTATCTCTTTGGTAAAGCTGATTATGGAGGAGATTGCTAAAGCATATGAAAGTAATAGCAGAAGTGTGCTTTTAAACATGGTTTAGATAACGCTAGGCATAGTGCTTTAGATTCTGATGGGGAGCAAAAAATGTTGGTATACAGGTGAAACTCAAAAAATTAGAATATCATGCAAAAGTTCATTTATTTCAGTAATGCAACTTAAAAATATACTGTTCAAAAAAATAAAGGGAACACAAGCAGAAGACATCTGAGATTTGAATGAATGAAATAGCCTTATTACAGACTTCGTTCATTACATACAGTAGTTTTGTGTTCCCTTTAGTTGTTTGAGCAGTGTATAAACTACTGTATGTAAAGAACAAAGTATTTAATAAGGCTAATTCATTCATTCAGATCTCGGATGTCTTCTGCTTGTGTTCCCTTTATTTTTTTGAGCAGTGTATATTGAAACCAATATATGAGATAGACTCATTACATGCAAAGCGAGATAGTTCAAGCCTTGATTTGTCATAATTTTGATGATTATGGCTTACAGCTCATGAAAACCCCAAATTCACAATCTCAGAAAATTAGAATATTGTGAAAAGGTTCAATATTTTAGGCTTAAAGTGTCCCACTCTAATCAGCTAAATAAAGCCATAACACCTGCAAAGGGTTCCTGAGCCTTTAAATGGTCTCTCAGTCTGGTTCAGTAGGAATCACAATCATGGGAAAGACTGCTGACCTGACAGTTGTGCAGAAAACCATCATTGACACCCTCCATAAGGAGGGAAAGCCTCAAAAGGTAATTGCAAAAGAAGTTGGATGTTGCCAAAGTGCTGTATCAAAGCACATTAATAGAAAGTTATGTGGAAGGGAAAAGTGTGGGAGAAAAAGGTGCACAAGCAGCAGGGATGACCGCAGCCTGGAGAGGATTGTCAGGAAAAGGCCATTCAAAAGTGTTGGGGACTTTCACAAGGAGTGGACTGAGGCTGGAGTCAGTGCATCAAGAGCCACCACACACAGACAGATCCTGGACATGGGCTTCAAATGTCGTATTCCTCTTGTCAAGCCACTTCTGAACAACAAACAAGGTCAGAAGCGTCTTACTTGGGCTAAAGAAAAAAAGAACTGGTCTGTTGCTCAGTGGTCCAAAGTCCTCTTTTCTGATGAGAGCAACTTTTGCATCTCATTTGGAAACCAAGGACCCAGAGTCTGGAGGAAGAATGGAGAGGCACACACTGCAAGATGCTTGAAGTCCAGTGTGAAGTTTCCACAGTCTGTGTTGATTTGGGGAGCCATGTCATCTGCTGGTGTTGGTCCACTGTGCTTCATTAAGTCCAGGGTCAATGCAGATGTCTACTAGGAGATTTTGGAGCACTTCATGGTTCCTTCCACAGACGAGCTTTATGGGGATTCTGACTTCATTTTCCAGCAGGACTTGACACCTGCCCACACTGCCAAATGTACCAAAATGTGGTTCAATGACCATGGGATTACTGTGCTTGATTGGCCAGCAAACTCGCCTGACCTGAACCCCATAGAGAATCTGTGGGGCATTGCCAAGAGAAAGATGAGACATGAGACCGAACAATGCAGAAGAGCTGAAGGCCGCTATTGAAGCATCCTGGTCTTCCATAATACCTCAGCAGTGCCACAGGCTGATAGCATCCATGCCACGCTGCATTGAGGCAGTAATTGATGCAAAAGGGGCCCAAACCAAGTACTGAGTACATATGCATGCTTATACTTTTCAGAGGTCCGATATTGTTCTATGTACAAGCCTTGTTTTATTGATTTCATGTAATATTCTAATTTTCTGAGATTGTGAATTTGGGGTTTTCATGAGCTGTAAGCCATAATCATCAAAATTATGACAAATCAAGGCTTTGCATGTAATGAGTCTATCTCATATATTAGTTTCACCTTCTAAGTTGCATTACTGAAATAAATGAACTTTTGCACTATATTCTAATTTTTCGAGTTTAATATATATATTAAGCCTCTGAAGTTTTTTTTATTACTATATCAGCAATATATTTTTTATAAACTTAATTTAATATCCTTGAATTTTATTTTTCCCCAGTTAATGGTAGCTCAAGTTTAATTTGATTGTTGTAGTCCTTGTACATAAAGGGACCAGAACTAAGATTATATAGGCCGCAAATCAGAGGTGGTATTCAGCAGGTTCTGACCAGTTCTGGAGAACTGGTAGTGGAAATTTTGAATAGTTTGGAGGACCAGTAAATACCACCTCTGATTGGCCCTGCCCCCATCTATTCTCTGCCACCCGAGTCCCAGCTGATCAGGAGGAAATGGGGATTTTGCAGTAACCTTCCCCTGGAGTGAGGAGGGAATGGAGATTTTACAGTATCCTTCCCCTGCCACTCCCACCAAGCCATGCCATGCCCACCAAGCCACACCCACAGAACCGGTAGTAAAAAAAAATTGAATCCCATCACTGCCGCAAATGCTTGTATTGTTTTAAAATTCAATCTTCATATTTATAAGTAGCTCAAAGTGGCAAACATACTTGATATTGCAGGATCCAATCTGGGTCAGTCACCGGGACCAGAGCTTTAATCTTCTGAGTTTTCGGACTTGTGCTGGAGCCCATCTTCAGGGAACCTATCTCTATCAGAATGTGTATACCTGATATTCCTTCCTCCTCCTGTTTTTCCCACCATAACAATGCTGTGAGATGGGTTGGACTGAGAGAAAATGACTGGCCCAAACTCATCCAGTCAGCTTTCATGCCTAAAATAGGATTAGAACCAGTGATGGGTTGCCCCCGGTTCGGACCGGTTCTATAGTACTGGTAGTAAAACCGGCGGGAGGCTCTGCCCACTGATCCCAATGTCATCAGGAAGCTTCTGCGCATGGCCCTGTTGCAAAACTGTAGTAAAGATAAGTAGAACCCACCCCTGGCGCACATACACACTTCTGGCACCGCCACGAGAAAAAGGTTCACCATCACTGGTATAGGATCTCCTGCTTGAGCAGGGTGGTGGTGGACTAAAAGACCTCCAAGGTCCCTTCTAACTCTATTCTGATTCTGAATATTCTGATTCAGTGAATCAGATTGAGACTTCAAACAGCACAAATTGAATCAATTGGCCATCACATCTTAAATCACAGGCTTACACATAAAACCATTCCCTCTGAAAACCACAGATATTTTTTCCTCATGAGTGATCTGCTCAGATATTGAGAGAAAAATTCAATTTCTTCCCTCCTCAGATTTCAAATGGCCAGATTGTTTACCTCCAATAGAAATAGATGGAAAGACACAGTGGTCATTGCTGCCTTAAAGTATGGTTCTTAAGTGGGAAAACGGGACATTGATATTGAAGTCACTGTTGATTGGTGAAAAAAATGACTAAGGGTCAAGATAGGTCTTCAGAAGAAAATCTTAATGTCTCCTTTGTGTATAAATAATACAACTGTTGGATTTCCTGACTTGGTTAATCACTGTTAATTAAAAGAAAGTTAGAAGGGTGTCTTCATCAGCATATCAAGCCAAGCGCCTCATAGGATTGTTTTGCTTATTCTAAAATTAGATTATGGCTCATTTAGACCAGGCCCCAAACATTTGTTATAACCTTTTTGTGAAAATAATAGTCTGATTCATTCCCTGCAAAGATGGCTATCAATATCTGTGTGGTTACTATTACTTAAAAATAACCCTGTGGGATCTAGAGAAAACAGTTGGAAAGAAATAGTCTTGCTTTTATGTAGATAAGCCATCCCTTTGATGTTTTTTTAACCATTGATTTTGGCATGTTTTGGCATCATTAGTCTAGCATATGTAAAGTTATCTTTTATTACACAGTAATTGTGTAAGAAGGTGCTGGTTGCAGACATCTATATGAGTAGGTGACAGTATAAAGTCTTACCATGCAGCATGAAAAGCTGCTTGCAAATTTGTATAATACATTGACCTCAGGGTTTCATTGATCTAACATAAATAAATGGGCAGGTACATGAGCCTATAATAATTGTACTTTGATTTATTGTGTATCACGTTCTGAATAAGTACCAACGAGGGAATTGCTGTTAGCAAATCACATTAGTTACCAATGGGATGTTAACACTAACATGGCTTTGGATTTTATTCCCTCTCTTAACTCAGCTTCTTTAATGGCCAGCTACAAACCTTACCATAGGTTTGATAGAGGTGGGTTTCAGCAGGTTCTGAGCAGTTCTGGAGAACCGGTAACGGAAATTTTGAGTAGTTTGGAGAACCGGTAAATACCACCTCTGACTGGCCCCTCCCCCATCTATTCTCTGCCTCCCGAGTCCCAGCTGATGGGGAGGAAATGGAGATTTTGCAGTATCCTTCCCCTGGAGTGGGGAGGGAATGAAGATTTTACAGTATCCTTCCCCATCCACGCCCACCAAGCCATGCCACGCCCACCAATCCACACCCACAGAACCAGTAGTAAAAAAAATTGAAACCCACCAGTGGTTTGATAGCTCTTTGTCCCCTATAAGATTATGAACAGACATCTCTTCTTCCCATAACCCATTCCTTATCTGTAAATGAAGATAGATAGATAGATAGATAGATAGATAGATAGATAGATAGATAAATAGACAGATAGATATATAGGTGATAGATAGATGGATGGATGGATGGATGGATAGATAGATGATAGATAGATAGATGATTGATAGATAGATAGAATAACTTTATTGTCACCTTGAATATACACTAATTGTATACGCATTACACATTAAATGCAGCTCTCAAAGGGTCACCACCTCTAATATACATACATAAATATGACTAAATAAATAAATACAAAATTATGCATATACCCACACATATGACACAGAGAAACAATACAGTCTTGTTCAGATGTGTACATGTACATTGCGAGAAAAATGAATCTTGTGAGTTAACCAGATGGATGGCATAGGGAACAAAGCTGTTACAGAATCTGGTAGTCCTGCTAGAAATACTTCAAAACCTCCTCCCAGAGGGGAGCAACAGAAACAGACTGTAAACCTCTAAGACATCATCTTTTGAATCCTGGTGTCATCAAAAAGACCATAAAAGGTGGCCAGAATTTAATAAAATGTTTTAAAATGTTTTAACCTTGATCAAATAAACCAATTACATAGGACTTTTACCTCTGAAAATCTTAATCTTTAATTCATGCAAATGATGTTATAGGATTTGATCTCTCTTCAATTCTTCTTAATCCCATTTTGTAGGCTTCTTTTAGACATTAATAAGTGTCTTTTGTACATTAACATTTACACATTAACAAGTGTCTTTTGTAAAGCCAATAAAAGTTCCTTATCCAGGTCATTCTCTTGTTTTTTTGTATTTTCCATTTAATTTTTAAAAGTTCAGCCAGATTCTTTTGTACATCCAGTAGACTCCTTATCTGGGTCATTCTCTTAGCTGTCACCATAAATGCCTTCTCTGTCTTGTAATCCATGCTTATTTTTATCAAATATTTCTGCTTTTACTATTTCTGCATCCAGTGGGATTTGATTCACATCTGTCATTTTTCATTAACATCTTTAGTTTATCCTTAAAAGCAGACATCATTACTGATATTGTTGATATTTTGGCTACTAATTTCTTCAAGATCTTTTTAAATATTTCAAATGTTATACAGGTAGTCCTCAGCTCATGAAGACAATTGGCACCTGAATTTCCGTCACTAAGCAATGCAGTTAAAAAGTGCAATGTCATAATTGGTAGCATCATTTAGAGATGGCAATCCCTGCTTAATGTTGCTGTCATTAAGTGAAGATCATGAGACACAAAGTGAAGCACCTCTCACAAGGTCTTGCCAGCTTCCAACAACCAAAGTCAATGGGGAAGCTGGCAGGAAGTTGCAAGTCCCAGGCAGCTCGCAAGCAGGTTGGTAGCACATTAAGGCTAGTAGTAGCTGCTGCTAGTGGCAGAAGGTGCAGGAAGATATGTGAGTGATGGGGAGGTGTGGTGTGAATGTGGCATGGCTTGGCTCCTGCTGAGTGGGGGAGCAGAGGTTGTGTGGGTGATCGGTGAAGATTCACGTATGGAAATGTCTTACCCGAGCAGCTTGAGACTTCCCTGCCAGTTTCCCTATTGTGGAAAGATGGCAAGGAAATTCACAAATTGTGATTGCACAACTGCTGCAATGCTCCTAAATGTGAGTCAGTTGTCAAACACCCAGAATTTCAAGGACCAGTCATAACCACCACTTGTTTAGTGCTATCATAACTTGGAAAGGTCACTGAACAAGTGGTCATTAACTGAGGGCTACCTTGATGGTTTATCCCTTTATCTCCCTTGTACTCAGAATCATGGGAGACCACTATTCAGCAGTCCTCTCATCAAAAACAGCCATCTGGAGCATACATGAACGATCTGCCATTGTCTTCTTGTCCAGGGATAGTCCAAAAACCTGATGTACCCACTGGTTCTTTTATCATTGCTGCAATTGTCATATCTGCTCTCCATGAGGTATTTGCACGATTTGAGAAAAATTACAGAAGCCTCCTCCAAATCACGTGGTTTGGGGAGGCTTCCAAAGCATTGCGACAGCTGGCTCCATTCTTGTGATAATTTGGAAGCCACCTTCTCTTCTATTCTGAAGGATCATGAGAATGGACCCCGCTTGGAAAATGGGGCAAGGTGGCCTTGGAAGGAAGGCTAAGCCTTATGTAGGTTAGGTGTGCCTGTCAGCAGTTGAAGAAAAACAATTTCTTTCTTAAAATAGCCGTTTGCTGGTGGGTTGGGAAGCTGTCAGTGACTTCCTGGGAAGAGACAGATTTCCTCATGCTAGCAGGCCTTGCAGCCTGCACTAGGCATCCCAAGGCCTCCCCTACCTCCTAAGAACTACCAAGCTCCTTTCCACCTTTCCTTTCCTTAGAGTAGTAGAATTACAGTAGTTGAGCAAAGCGGTCATATGATGACCTGCTCAACAACCAAGATTCTAGTTCCAATTATGATTGTAAATTGAGGGCTATTTATATTGCATTACTGCTTCTGTCCTGTCCTCATTCTTGCTAAGTTTGTCCTAAAAGTGATAGTGGAGGATACAGTATTTCAGAATTGTTTTGTGGTAAACTTTTGAAGGCATCCAGATAAAACTTAGCAGGGTTAATATTGCCAGTTTCATCCTATTTAGCCAAAAATTAAAGCAGTTTCATTATAGCATACAGACAATTTTTATTTGAATCCTGAAGTAAGTTGAAATTACTGCGCCTTCAGGTCACCACACTGAATAGGGTCATGTCCTCTTCAGATATGAGATATCCAATCTGAATTGAACCAGGGCTGATTTACAGAGGTTTATTACCATGCCCTTTTTGAACAATATTTGTCACAATCAAGTCCGTGTATTATTTTTGCTTCACATTTCTTAGTTGTACTCATGATGACCTTTGTAATATTTCCTTTTCTATGTCTGAAAAGTAACATGCCACACCAGAATAAAAATTTCAAACTCATTTTGTTAAAAACGACTTCTTAAAATATTCTGAATGAAAATATCTAAAACAGCTTGGTGGGGTTTTTTTTAAACATCAAAAGCAGAGACTATTGGTTGTCATCCAAAAGCCTTCCTAAAAATAAACTCCTTGTCTGGCCCACAAAATTTTCAAGGAGGAGGAATGGGAAGGAGAGGAGTGAAAAAACAGAGACATAATGCATCAAATCAACTCTGTATAGCATAATCTAATCGGCTAATGGGTTGAATAAGCAAAGTCATTCAAGTAAAATTAATTTCGCTGGTCAGCTACGTTTACTATAGCAAAGTATTTAACTGCTTGCATTTAATACTGGAATCTTTCACAATGCAGGCTATCTACTGGTTTTGACGACAAAGTTATACATTTACAGCAATTGGTGCTCAGGTTATTTCTTATTGAAGCTTTGTGAGAAGCTGTTATAGAGGGCAGAGTTGGATTGTTTTATAAGAACATTGCTTGGCTGAAAATACCAAAACTGCTCCTGAGGCTGCTCATATGATGTTTCTAGCAGGAGAAAGGGAAGAATTTATCATCTTGTGATTGAATGGTTTTAATCATTAGACTGATTTTTTTTTTTTTTTTTTTTTGCGGCAGATAGTTCTTTGGAAATAACATAGGATTGGGCAGCAATTTGTTTTGCCCCATCAAATGTGCCTAGAGAAGAATGTACAGTAATAATATTTTCAAGTTTTTGGAACTGGTTAGAGTCACGGAAGCCTTGGGCACTTTCACAGAGGAAGGAATACTATGATAGATGCAGTGGAGTATAGAAGATTGTTCTATCTACAAGCTTGTAATGTTACCAAAAAAGTGCAGCTTTTATCAGTGATAAGTATAAAGAAACATAGAGTTCTGCCTTATGTCTAATCAGATTGCTAGTCCGCCTTGCTTGATATTGATTAATTCATTGATTAATATATGTTTGACAGTTGCTTTCCTAGGTTTTAGATTCCTACATAGGCCAGGAGCTGAATCCAGGATTTTCTGTATGCAAATCATGTACTCTACCTCTGAGCTCCCTTTACAAGGAAATTTGATGTAGTTAACAAGGAGTGAGAAATCTGTCTATTCAGATTTCAGTGTACAGAGATAATGGGAATTTTAGTTGAAGGGAGATAAGGCTCACAGATTCTTTACTCCTACAGTACAATTTCCCTTTGTATTTCTAGCAGCTGAGACAGGGAGAACACAAAGCAAAATGTTGCCCTTTTTCAATCCCAGACTAAGATTATTATTCAATTTTTATTTTAGATCTCAGTAAATAATGTCTATTGAATAAAAGAGGGAAAAGTAACTTACCTGAGACAAAAAGTGGCATAGGAAAGGTGTGATTCCCAGACCTCAGTCTCAGTCAAAACTTAGTATATCATAAAATAATTGATTACATTTTTAGCAACATTTTACAAAGTATAATTTTACAAAGTAAGAATTGAACAGCAAATCTTGACACATCTTCAGGTTTTATTGAAGAAGAAGACAAGGAGTTAAAGCTTCAAAATGTACAGCCGAGGACAGTCTTATTTTAAATGCCAGGATCACAATATAAATTGGATATGACAAATAAGTCAGCTTTAGAATTTGTGTACATCCCATTCCTTTGCTCTGCATTAATCAAGAGGTTTTTCAAGGCCACAATGGAAATTCAGTTCAGAGTATGTGGGTTGTTTATTCTCTTTTTATCTCTCCCTACACCCATTTACTAGATTCACTTTTCATATACCGGTAGTTCTATTTCTATTCCTAATGATTGTTCTATCTTATTTTTTTCAAAGATTAACACACCCTTCTAAGCACATATATATATATTCATATATCTAATTTAAAAAAGAGCACATTTCTATTTATCGTTGGAAATACACCCACATTACACCAATTCTCCGCAAGCTGCACTAGCTCCCTATTGGTCTCCAGGCACAATTCAAGGTGTTGGTTATTACCTTTAAAGCCCTACATGGCTCAGGGCCAGGCTATCTCCGAGACCGCCTTTTACCGCATAGCTCCCATCCCACAGAGTTGGTCTCCTCCGGATCCCGTCAGCTAAACAATGCCGGCTGGAGGGCCCGTGGGTGAGGGCCTTCTCTGTGATTGCCCCAGCTCTCTGGAACCAGTTACTTCCTGAGATCCGGACTACCCCCACCCTATTGGCCTTCCGGAAAGCAGTGAAGACCTGGCTTTTCCGGCAGGCCTGGGGCCATTGATCTCGCTGTTGCAATCTTGCGAGATCCGGCCATGAATGGTGTGCATGGGCTTTTAATGTTTTTAAAATGTTTTTAAATAATTTTTCTATGTTCATTGTTCGCATTATTTTTGCTGTAAGCCTCCCAGAGTCCCTTGGGAGTTGGGCGGCATAGAAATGAGATAAATTAAATTAAATTAAATTAAATATCAGAGGACCCTCCATTATGGGGGCCCAAAGGACCAAAATGACTTGGTGCAACTACAATCAAAATCCTTCCTTTGGGTGCCAACATTGTACATGCATTCAAAAGAAGTGGGGGTTGGATCTGCAGTTATACTAATCATCTTGGCCCCCTCCATGTGAATGCAGTTGGGAAATATGGCAGAGATTTTATTCTGGGAAACCCTATGGTGTGTGAGAACAATGTGAGAATAGATTTATGTGAATGAAAAACAATTATTCAACAGCTCAGACTATTTTGTTTCCCTGGTCTCCTAATAACTGAACATTTGGAGGTTGATGTATTTATGGAATATTCAGACCCACATTCTTTATTTGATCTTTGAGCAGACGTTTCCAATATTAAACACTGACTTTTATTGGTATTTGGAGTCTTCATTATTTATTTACATTTACAAAAGCCTGTTCTGCCCATTGATCTTATATCACATTTATTTATTTAATGATGTTTCCAGGCTGTTTTCCATTCCCAGAGGGCTCTGAATGGTGTACAAGAGAAAGTTAAACTCAATACAATAATTGAACAACAACAAAAAAATACTAGTGTGGGCCTGATCATTTTAGATCTTAAAGCCTTGTTGGTCTTGACATCTTATTGGTAGCTAATGTGATCTGCTAAAAGCAATTCCCTCATTGAATATAACTCACCTATTCAGAACTTGATATATAATAAGCAATTAAGGAAAATGTTTAATGCTCATGTACCTGCCCATTTTTTTCATTGAGCAAATGAAGTCCTGAGGTCAATGTGTCATACAGTTATGGAAATAGTTTTGCATGATGCACGAGAAAAATTTTAGTCTTCTACCTGCTTATACAACTAGTGCCTTCTTGCAGAAGTTACTCAGCAGTAACGTCTTACTTTCCATAATAAAAATCACACACACACACAAAAGTTAAACTACCAGACTTAGGATCTTAAGACACCTAAGTCAGAAAACAAACTGAACAGGTAATCCACCTAAATAAAAACAAAACTATCTCTTTCCAACCCCTTTCTCCCAATCCAATAGGGTTATTTTCCCAATGATTTTTAAGTAATGGTGATCTATCTCACAGATATTGGCACCCATTTTACAGAAGGGGAACCAGAGTATTACCTTCATAAAAAGTTTACAACAAATGTTTGGCCAAGTCTAAATAACCTATAATCTACTATTTTCAGAATAAGCAAAACAACCCCATGAGGGGCTTGGTTTGACATGCAAATGAAGACATCCTTCTAAAGCCCTTTCAACTAACAGTGCTTCGGCATTAGCTAAGTCAGGAACTGCAACTGGTCTGCACCTGTTCATCATAGACTACGGCCATTTTGAAAAAGGAGGCTTTCCTGTTGCTGATGAAAATCAAGGAATGTAGGAACTGTACACATCTCTGGAAAGAGAATATTCCATAAAATGGAGATTAGCAGTGAGAAAATTTGCTTTGTTGTCCAAATCCCATGAACCTCCCAAAGAGCAGGGAGTCTCAATAGACTCTCTAAATGATTGGAGCAGATGGCCAGATTTAGGCATCTTTGATGTAACTCAGTGGTGTTCTAAAAAAGGCTTTAAAAGAGATGAACAGCACTTTGAATTGAGCTCAGAAGCTACTGAAAACCAAGAGTTACTGGGCTACTGGCTTTAGTGTTGATATTATTGCATGGATAGGATTGGCTGTCCACTCAGTATTTTGTACCAACTGTAGCTTCTGGGTTATCTCTAAAGGTAGCCCCTCATAGAACTTCTTACAATAATCTAGTCATGTAATAATGGAGGAGGTAGTTATCTTCAGACATTGTAGACCAGCTAGTATTGTAATCGGCATACCAGCCAGAGCTGATCATGGCACCCCCCAGCCAGTTAAGCAGGTATTCAAGAAGACTCTCACATCATGAACTACCATCTTCAAGGAGATTATTACCTCAAGATAATAACTAGCAGGTTACAGTGGAGCTGGTTTACAATTGGTTTTCTTCCATTCAGATCAGTGGTGGGCTGCTGCCGGTTCAGACCAGTTCAGGCAAACTGGTAGTTCCGTCGATCAGCCCACCAACTCTCACCCTATCCTGTCCTATATTTCCTTCTTTCTGGCTCAGCTGATTTGTGCGGCACAGCTGATTTGCGCGCTTCCACTGTTCTACTTACCAGGGCTACCTTAGAAGGTAAGTAGCTGAGTTTCAAATTGCTTTATCCTGAACACTGTGCTCAAAGCGCGCGCTCACCAAACCGATTGTTAAACTGGTTGCAGCCCACCACTGATTCAGATCCGTCATAGCTTCCAGACAATTGTTCAAGACTTCCTTGGCATATCTGGTTTGACTGGGGTGATACATGCTATGTATCATCAACATATTGAAGGCCCCTCACTCAGAAACGCTGGATAACCTCTCCCAAACATCTCATATAAAAGTTGGATAAGTTAAAGAAGACCACAATTTTCTCACATTGGAGAATCACAGACAAGTGGCTTCCCTCCCCAAACAACCAAAACCAACCACTTAAATAGGAGCAGAAGTAAAATAGGGCTTCTAAACCCCAATCCAGAAGGATATATGATCAATGGGGTTGAAGGCTGCTGAAAAGTCTTGTATGACCATAAGAGGCATAATGACCTGTCCTCTCTGCTCCAGTTGAAGGTAACAATGCCATTTCTGTTTAACCTGAATTTTGACTGGAAAGGATTCCAGTATATTTCCTCCAAGATCCTTTGAGCTGGTTTTCCATTATTTTCTCAGTAACTTTCCCTAAAAGGGAAAGTTGGAGGCTGAATTAATGTGACTAAGGAGATTGGATCAGGAGGGCTTCTTCAAAAGAGACCACACCAGGAATAGTTTCAAAGCTGATGATGTAAAACTCCTTTCAATAAACATTATGTTTCTTTTAGGACCAAATCCTATGAGAACAAAATAATATGCCTTTCAATGTGTCATCCACTAACTTCAAACTGATGTAGGAAATGAAGACTGTCTGGAAGCAAGTTATTATATACCAGGTAACCACTTCCATTTTAGGAGATAAACATATCCAACATACCTTCCTCCTAGTTTCCTCATAGAAACAACACTGTGAGGTAGGTTGGGCTGAGAGAGAATGATTGGCCCAGTCACTCAGCTGACTTTCATGGCTACATTTAGATTATAATTCCCAGTCTTCTGGTTTCTAGCCTGGTGCCTTAATCACTAGACCAAACTGGCTTGTAAGTTAGTGTGGGATTGATTTGAACTGAGAATCCCCACTTTGAGGAAAAAATAGATTTCTATGGGCAAACCATGTTCCAACAGTTATTGTCTCTTCTTCTCTATAAAACTGTGCATGTAGGGTGATGATTATCAAAGAAGCAATTAGGAGGGAATTTTCTTATGTTTGCAATCCAGTTAAATGTTTAGTCTCTAAGTAATTTAAAAGTAAAGGTGCAATATGTAGCATGACCCTGAGAGAATATATTCTGTAATAAAAAAAAAGAATGGACTTTCTTTTTATCTAGAATCCACTAAGTGGATGATCAGCTAACATTGATCCTAGTACCACTATAGCTTTAAAAGTGGCAGTTACCTTCCATAGTATGTATGCTTTAATGGGCAGAGAAAGCTTAATAACTTCTGAAGCCTAATCTCTTTTGAGCGTTACTAAATCAATGAAGAATTGCCTTTTTCAATGGACACAAATAAACTACCTTAGTAGTAATTTTTTTTTTCATTCAATCACATCCAATTCTCAGAAACTGTCTGGACAAGTCCCAGTCATTTTCTTGGCAAGGCTTTTGAGAAGTGATTTTCTAGCCTGATGTCTTCCTCATTATACCTAACTGGCCCCTATCTCAAATTTGCCTGTCCATATACTTAATAGATGTGCTTAGTTATTTAGTGGCATATTCCAGGAGAAAAAGGAAAAAGTGTAAGAGTTTAAACACTGGAAATACCACCTTGGTTCATGACTTTGGCAATTTCATAAGTTTTATTTGGAAAATGGTCCCATATTTCATAGTGCAATTTTTTGCAAAGATATCGTGTGCAGGGCTTGGGCTAGCTTTGAGATGTGAAAAGGGGGAGGGGAGAAGAATGCTTTCGCATCCATCCACCCTTTTTTTTTTTTGCAGTGCAAATCTAGTCCCATATGGCCCAGGACTGTAGTGCAGAGGGGTGTTTTGATACATTGCTTTGAACTTTGGTCTGACCTAAGCGTAATACATAAAATTATCTGCTACAATGTCCTACCTGTCAATCACTACTTCAGCTTCAACCACAACAATACACGAGCACACAATAGATACAAACTTAAGGTAAACCGCTCCAAACTTGAGTGCAGAAAATACGACTTCAGCAATAGAGTGGTCAATGCCTGGAATGTACTACCTGACTCTGGTTACTTCCCCAAATCCCCAAAACTTTAACTTTAGGCTGTCTACTGTTGACCTCATCTAGATTCCTAAGAGGTCTGTAAGGGGCGTGCATAAGTGCAACAACATGCCTACCATCCCTGTCCTAATGTCCCTTTTTATTTGTATCCATTTCATGTATTCATAATCATGTTTATACTTTTATCTGTTATCTTATATATGCTTGACAAATAAATAAAATAAACTTTCCCTACCCCGCTTTTTGGCATATAAAATCAGTCCCATGGGGCATTCCTCATCAGCAACAAGAGTAAGAAGACAGAGACAAAGGTCAGCTGGGATGGTAGAATGCAATGTTACAGGGTGGAGAGGGAGAGTATGACTGTGTGTGTGTGTGTGTGTGTGTGTGTGTGTGTGTGTGTGTGTGACTTCCCGGAGCATAGCAAGCAGCCCCAGAGCTGCATCGTTCCGGAGCTGCTTGCCATCCTTCAAGGCAGAATGCAGGATGTCAAAAAAAGCAGTGAAGTGTGGGGGGATATATGCAGGTGGGGGGAGTTGGAAGCAATCCCTTACCTTCCTGAGGTTCAGAGCTGGGAGTGACCAAGCTTGGAATAACTTGGGTTGGGGTGAGTCCTCGGCTAACAACTGGTACAATCTGTTTAATGAGAGCAATGGGGAATGCTGGGGGTGGGGAGGGGGGTGGCTTCTAAGTAATATGCAGTGTCTTCCTTTATGATTGTATCATTTGCAACAAAATTCCAGTTCCATTTATGGTTGTAAGTCGAGGACTATCTGTAACATTTTGATTTGGATCATCTGTGGGAATGATAGGAACAATGGATAAACTGTCTGGCAAAGGTCAGAGGACAATTGTTACCACAGGGTACTGCAGACTGCCATTTTTGAGTTGAAAAAGAGTCCTCCAAAAGATGGATTGATCCGTATCAGCATTTTCCAATTGTTCTGGAAATTCTGCAGATAATTTGAGTGATGTCTTGGAAATTGTTTATGAAAGAGAGAACTAGGATTACAGTTTTTGTCAAGAGTTTTTAATAAAACAAGTTAAGAGCCTCTTTATAGCCAAAAACGTTGAACTGGAAAAGTCAGAATGAAATGTCTCAGCTACATAAAGACACATAAATATGCAAAGCATTAAGCATTAAAAATCGTTTGCTTAGTGAGTTAGATGGATTATAAAATGACTAGATGGTACAGTAGGAGGCTGATAGGAATGCAGCAAGAGAACTTCCAAGCTATGACAGAGGCAAATGTGGTTGCTATTAGAAACGCGTTAAATCTTTGCAATTCAGAGCCACCAAATATGAAGTCTGATATTACACTTGGGATAAAGGTATTTTCGGTTCTTGACATTAAAAAAAAATGGTAGTAGCGATATTAAGAATGCGTGAATCTTTGAATGGATAAATGACAGACAATTAAATTGCTGCCTCGCATCCGTATTTTGAGGGTGTTGAGAGTTGCATGAAAGCAGCAAAAAGCAGCTAGAGATTAACTCGTGTAATGTAACTCTTTCATCATGCAGAAGCATGACTACTGGCTGAAATATTCAAAGGAAGAGTTGCAGCTAAGTAAGATGAATTATCTGAATGCCATACTCCAAATGCCTGGAGTGGAGTTCTGTACCGTAAATGCTATTGACAGCCGCCTGTCAAAATCCCCATTTTCTTTCCATTCGCATACATTCCTGGGATAGTGTCTGCCTTTGAGCTTCTAGGCCTAAATAAAGACATAGGTAGGTGAATTTCTTGCTTTCCCGAATGAAGGCAAATAAATGTGTCCCAGGATAATGTTGCAGGATCCAATCTGGGTTGGTCACTGGGACCAGAGGTTTTGTCTTCCAAGCTTTCAGTCTTGTGCTGGAGCCCATCTTCAGGGAACTTCTTTCTAGCTAAGTGACACACCCAGATTCGTTCTTGCTTTCCCTCCAGGAACACCAGCAGGACACAGTGAGGAGCGAGAGAATTAGAACTACGACACGGACCTTTCTTACTTTCTAAGGTATTCACTGTTTCCCACCCCTAACTTAAACTTCCAAATCGCATGAGCATTTTTGTTCCAGCTTTCGGGAGGAAATTAGCGGTGGTGATGATGATGGTGATGAAACTATTCGGTAAGTTTAATAGTTCACACCAAAATGCACAAACAAACTTCTAAAAAAATCCTGGGTTTATCCATTTTCATGTTATTGTATTTTTATAATTACAGCCCTCCCTTTTTCAAAAGGGCAGAACCTAGCCTCTAAAAGATTGCTTATCGTGGTTTAATTATTTTTCATCATTAAAAGATGAACACAAATCTTAATTTTTCAATACTTGCACAGTGTAATTCCTGTTTGTAAGCAAGACTCCGTTGGGAATTAATTGGCAGGTATTTTATACCCAGTGATTATGCACATTTCAAATTTTATTATTTGTAAATGTTAGCACTTTAAAAAATGCCAATACTCTACCAGGATTCATGTAATAAAAACTGAATGAATTATTAAATAATGGCTGTGCAGATCTTTACAGATAATTTGGAGGAGATGCTGCAGAATACACAGAAGCATGAATCTAGCACAGGTCTGAAACTCTAAAGCAGGGTTGCCCAATCCCTGGTCTGTGACTCAGTATTGGGACATGGTCTGTTGGGAACTGTGTCAGAGTTTGTTGCAGCACGCACAATCAGACACAATTAAATAATTCTGCAGGATTCAACTACATAAGAAACTTCTTTATATACAATACCATACAGCAGAATTCAGCATACAATATCAGGAACACAGAAGCAATATTCATAGAAGCAACTCATTACAGAGTAGAGAGATACAGAGGCTAATATATTGTACAGAGGCTCCCATTACAGAGGCCAAACCAACTCTTATATACAGTTCAGCAAGTCTAAGCCATTCAGAGACTCCAAACTGTCTCTTACAGCCCCATACAAACAATTACTATGTTTCAGTTTCGAAACAGTCCCCACTGGCTGACCTGTTACCATGTCTGTCCAAACAGTTCCCATTGGCTGATCTGTTGCCTATTCCAGTCTATGAATATTCATATTCTGACAAACTGGGCCTCACAAGCAGCGGGCAAGCACGTGAAGCTATGTTTGCGCACATGTGAAATCACCCCCTCTCTGCCCACTTCCACCAGTTCACAGAGCCGGAGAGGTTGGGGACCACTGCTCCAAAGAACTGCAGCTGCCATGAGATCCTAAGAAGAAACTCAGCTGCTTTAAAGAGCAGATTTCGTCTCACCCCCATATGCTTTCAAAATATATTTTTGGAATCGAAACATTACACATTATGCAATTACATATGCTTCTGTATGTGTGAGTGAGTGAGTGAATGAGACAAGAGGAAGAGATAGAGACTTTGACAACATATTTTCAATTCATCAACCACCCACTAAAATCAAGGAAATATTTGTTAGCAGCCATTTATGTAACAGAAATAATAGCTAATCTATGAATATTTGGCAGACTTGGTGATACACAAATATGATAAATATCAATCAATTAAAATTTATGTATGACCCAAGATCAAATCTATAATAAATATATAAGTACAATTCTAAGTCTATGAATTTGAGGGTGGGGCAGGGTGCTTTCTGTCTCCTACGATAAAAAATTTAGATCCTGGAAGGTAGTTTCATATTTTAATCCAGACTGGGATTTGGATTAATCCCAGACTGGGATTGAGTGATTGAGAAGCATCTATATTTACGAATGTGGAGATAATTTCACCTACAGTAGGATAAAATTCTTATAACTAATACCTGATCTGTACTCTAGCAGCCAAAATGGCTAATATGAATCCCATTTCTAATGAGTAAACTACAGAGAAGGAAATGTAGCATTGTGGTAGAATAGATGTTTCGCACAAAGAATTTTTCAAGTATAAATCAAGATATCTCTCAGTTAAAAGGGCAAAACAGCAGCCGGTATGGAAAACTCTGAACTTTTGAAACCCATTGCCATTTTAGAAAAAATATATTCAATAAACAGAAATAATCTGATATATACAAACAGATTCCTATATTAGGCATTTAAAAAAAAGATACTTTTCCAAGTGCCACAATGTAGAATTTTTTGGTCAATATTTTCTAATCTGGTAATTAATACATGTTCTGTGACTGCAGAACCACCTCTTGATAAAGGTGCCAACAGTTGAGGTTTTCTCTTGATAATTCTCACTCTTTCCTATGTAATGAATACTGTGGACCAGCCTATTGGCTCTTTTGCCTGCCACTATCCAACAACTGCTTTCCCTGGTCCAAAGGTCTTGCATTTGCTGAGAATGATGTGTGTGTGTCAGGGGCAGGTTCCAAATCCCATAATTACCGGTTTGCTCATGTGCACGAGCAGCGCGGGTGGGCGGAGCCTCCTGCCACCGTCGCTACCAGTTTGCCCGATCTGGTGCAAACCGCTAGCAACCCACCACTGGTGTGTGTGTGTGTGTGTGTGTGAGAGAGAGAGAGAGACAGAGAGAGAAAGAGAGAGAGAGTGAATTTAACCAGCAGTTGTGCAAGCAAGTCAGGCATCCTGCTGCCTCAGGATGGCCTACTTGGACAGCCAAGAAGCAGTCCACAGTGGAAAGGCAAAAAAAAAAAAAAAAAAAAACAACTCCATAGGGACACTGCCTTTAATGGAACATTTTGAAAACATTTGAAACTCGTTAGAAAAAATCCATTGAAATGTATAAATTAATTTTATGGAAGAGACCTACATTTTTATTAAGTTGGCACATTGGAAAGTGCACTGCCTTATAAGTGGAGAGGCAAACTACTGTGTTAATTTACATGCTACCTAAACCCCACAGTTGGTGAAACACCAGTTACCTCTTATTGGACTTTAAAAAAAAGGGGGGGCTTCTCTCCATTGTTAGCTCTATGATAGAAAAAAAAGCTTTCAGAGAAATAGGAATTGGAATTAGATATATACCTATTCTATTTCACATACCAATATCTTTATAGAGCAGCGGTCACCAACTGGTGGTCCGTGGACCACTGGTGGTCTGTGAAAAAATTTGATGGTCTGCAGAAAAATTATTTGCATTTTTAATATTGCACTAAATCAGGGGTCCTCAAACTATGCCCCCCTGGGACGGATACGTGCAATGAATGTTTGTGTTGCTGTAGAGCATCTCCCCCTTCGAGGTCTTTTTGTGTGGGTCGGAGTGGGGCAGAAATTCTGTCTTGGGGTCTGCTTCTGCCGCTGGTGGCAAAGAGCCGGAGGACCTTGTTCCCATGGGTCCGCATCATGGCCTGGAACTGGCTGACTATCTCAGCCAGCTGAGCCTCCAGGCTCCAGTATCTGGCCTTGCACTCCCACAGGTCTTCCCTCTGTTTGGAAAGCCTATGCCCATAGTCCTCAGTGAGGTGCTTCTGCTGAGCCTCCTTCTCGGTCAGATCCAATTTGAACTGAGCTGTTTTGCCAACTCTTTCTCATGGTGGCTGCTTAGCTCCAACAACTGCTTCCTGTTGGAGCCCTAAGGAGCCCGGGCAGGGAGGCAAGGAGTTGACCATGCCCACCCAGTCACATGACCACCTAGCCACGCTCACCCAGGCAGTCATTAGGCAGATTATATTAGTGGTCTGCAGGATTTAAAATTATGAATTTAGTGGTCCCTGAGGTCCGAAAGGTTGGTGACTCCTGTTATAGAGTATGAATAATAAACACTATTTCATTTAGATTTGTAGATGTTTGAAAAACAGTATAATTCCATTCCATTCCATGTTGTTGGATCTACATATGAAAACAAGTCCATATATATGTTGATGAACTAAATCAGGAGTTGGTTATCCTTCGAGGCTATAGGCACTATAAAAGAAAAACGGCACTCTGATCAGATTTGAGGCATTTTTATAACTATAGAAATATTAATTTCAAACAATGTGCGGTTTTAAATTTTAAATGCACTCTTGAAACACTGATCCGAATTCTGAACATATGCAAACCATTTTCATTCTGGATCTATCTTGGAGAAGTCCTAGAATGGTGTATAAAGAATATATATTTATATATTTGATTTATATGGCTACCCATCTTATCTAAGCGACTCTGGACAGCTCACAATAGATAAAAACCATGTATAATGTGCAGAACGGACTATGTGTTAGAGAAAACCTGATTTTCTTTAAAGGAAAGTAATACCTTTCACCTTTGGTGAAAATGTCATATTTTCACCAAGAAAATGTGACAATTTTCCTAATATTTCATATTTATGCAAAAAAGCTTTACACCGAAGGGAACATTTTCTTGCTCAACATTTTTGGTTAACTTGTATTTAGATTCCCTAAGCAATTCACTAATTCTCTGCTTGATTTTCACAACAATTAAAATAAAGGATAACCATGTCTGTTTACCTGTGGGTTCTGTATCAGCTGCTCTGAGGATTGTTTGAAGATGAAATATATTTGCACATTGTAATAGCCATCCAGTGCATTTATTAATTTCTATTTTTAAACAGACCGGATTTACTAATGTTAGTATGCATTTTTCTTTTTATAGAAACATATTTACAGTGTTTCAAATTATAAAATTTAAGGGCCATTTCATTAAATAGTACCTACTGTACAAAATGGACCACTGGAAAATAATGAAATTTTAGACTGAAAATATTTTCTGCTAAAATATTATTTTTTATCTAAGCACTGATGATTCAACGAATAAACATTTAATATTTACTACTCTGACCTATTCTTAAGAATAATTCAGTGTGAATGCAGACCATATTATAGCTATACTATTCATCAAAAGATGAAAGTCTTTGTCTTTGCATTCAGAAACAAATAATGAAATTTGATACTAGCTATCTTTTTTTTAAATATACATTTTTATTAAATAAACATTAAAACAACGGACACAGTGTGACCATCCTGGCTTTGTCATTTCCATACATATTTTAACATAACTACAGATACAATTTCCACTCACTGTACATTGTTAGTTTGGTATTATAAACATATCCCTTATCCTCATTTGAATATTTGTCTAAGTTTCAGTTCTACGAATCCTCAATATTTTCTGTTTCCAATATTAACCCCCCTCGAAGAAGAGATAATAAAGAAAATAATGGCTTGTGCAGAAATGGACATACTAACGCTAGAATTTAAAAATAGAGGTGAAACAGAGTATTACAAAATTTGGAACAAAATGTACCAATGGTTGGAAATGAGGAAAAGGAGTCAATACTAGCTATTCTTGTTTAATGGATAAAGTTGCTCCTTGTTTGGCAACTGAGTTCCATTCCAATGATCATGTAATTAAATGAAATGGACAGTAAGTGTGTGTGTGTGTGTGTGTGTGTGTGTGTGTGTGCGTGAGAGAGAGAGAGAGAGAGAGAGAGAGAGAGAGAGAGAGAGAGAGAGAGAGAGACATACGCAGAGAGATTGCAATGATTGCTGGTTGCTGCAACCTCATATAGATGAAGTTCTATCATGGAGCATTATTCTCACTCTAGTGTATGCTGTTGTCAGCCTCACAAAATTTGGTCATAAATGTGCATATTTGTTGGAAAAAGGAATTCATTACCATCATATTTGCAAAAGATTGCTGAGATATTTGCTATAGGAGGAGTGGCTGTACGATAAATTATTTTTTTCATTTAATTCACTAAGCTAATATTGCTTAACTGTTGAGTGCATGTAAAAATACTTGCAAGTAAAATCTTCCAAATCTACTGGGTACAGTGAGACAAAGATAAAATTGAAAAGTTGTATAAGATGAACAATATACTCTTGTTACTACATCAGCACAATGTAGGAAAAGTGCTTAAGAATCAGGCCAAACAAAATAAGAGATCTCTATAAGAAAAAGATGATGAAGCCTAGTTCAGATTTTGTACTTAAGCAATTACTCAGATTTGGAATCCAGGTACGCATTTCCAAAGAAAACAGAGAGACCCTCCAAGCTAGATCTTCTTTTTTAATAATAAGCAGCAGAAAGAAGATGGACTATGTGTAACATCAGAGGCACTCTCTTTGATCCAATTGTTTAAAGGAGGACTACTATAGCTGCATTGAAGGCACCACTAGATTGCAGCATGGTCTCTCTGCTGCCATCCAGGTTTTTGCAGCCTAAATCTGGAAGACCCAATTTATCAACTGTAAAGCAATAAGATATGATTTTACCATAGCGGAACTGATAAAACTGAAAACGGTCACCTTACAGACCCATATATTGATTGTGCCGAATAATTGGGGTACTACCATAATGTTTTTCTTAAACAAGAAAGGCAAGTAAGATGTAGCTACAAGTGATCATACCGTAAGCCTAGGTGTTGTGAAGACAGCGCTAAACCCTCAAGAGAGAAGAGAATGGACTGAATATAACTGAAAAAGTCCTGGCAGATCATTAGGCTGGGTTTAGATGGAACCAGCCACACTATTGAAGACTGAGTATTAAAAGATTGAAACACTCAATTGAAAAACATTTCAGCAAATTAGAAAGCTGTATACTGCATTTGTTGATTTTAACTACTGACCCAATTTCTAGAGGACACTTTAGGACATATAAGGTACAGTATTAAACCTATCGATTGAATGCTATTCCTTAATACAGTGCTTCTCAACCTTGACAATGGCTGGCTGTGGAATTCTGGGAGTTGAAGTCCACACATTGTAAAATTGCCAAGGCTGAGAAGCACTGCCTTAATGTACAAAATGCATGAGGATTCTAGTAAAAAACTTGAGATGCTCTATATGAGGTCATCTGATAAAAGATGTTTCATATGATAGAGGAGTTAGGCAAGGGTGCTTTCTGGTTTTAACATTTTAAAATCTATGTATAAACTCTATTTTCCCTCTTGGTTTATTACCACTATCTCCTAAAGCTGGTAGGCAGGCATTTATCAATTTTATTTTATGTAAATGATGCTGTGCTACTGTGTTAGACATCAATTGGATTAAGACATGATTTCCAGGCTCTTTAATCTTAGTGCAATCAACAGCCATTACAAATAAATTATGAAAAGACTAAAGTAATGTCTTTTTAAAAAGGGACCTATAATAAGAAAGTGGATGTTAAATAATTACAGACTAGAGTATGTGTTTGGGTGCAGACAGTAGATTATATTATGTCCTCAGTGAATTATGAAGACTATATTTAGCATGCCATCATTCTAATGGTGGTCAATTTATATCTGCTGCAATAAAAATGTACCTTGTTAAGTCCTGAACACAACTGCTGTTTATAGTATAATTTGGCTTTATACTAACCCAGCAAAACAAGCACTGAAATTCCTAAAAAAATAATAATCTAGTTTTCACATTATTTTACAAATGCAGCCTATCTATTGGAAACAGAGGTAATAAATAAAGTCACAATAATGGCTGGATATTTTTGAACTATGGCTAAAGTCACATTTTTGTTGCTACTTATTTAATTCTCCTGGTACTAATAGATAGGCTTCCATCTAGCTGGAAATGTTCATGGTCAAATGGTCAGTAATTACTGCCTCTCCTTGCATTGCTATGCTTTAATGGGACATGCAAAAACCAAGTCAAGGATTAAATAAAGTGTTCAGGGTATGGACTGGGAAGATATGAATTATGCAAAGCATTTTTTTTCACTCTGCGCATTTGCATACCACAATATTTGAAGGGAGTTTGAAAAAAGTGCCACTGTCATACAATAATCCATTCAATACAATATCTTTTAAAATAGATCTTTCTGTCGAGTGTCAGCCATTCCCTCGACACATGATCCCGGGGACTGTGACAAGCCAGAAGAACAGAGACACGGTGAAGGGGGGTGTTGTAGCGTTTAGCAGGGCACGGTGATATCAGGTGGTGGACGGGATAGGGAATCTGGGGGCAGGGTCAATAAAACGATGTCAAAGGAAACAAACGCCCTTCAATGCGAGGGACAGCGGGATCCGGAAGTAACTGAAGGATTAAATAGCGCGGTCACTTTAAATGCACAATTGAGCAAGGGAGGGGCGCTTGGGGGCGTTCTATAAAGCCAGTTAAGTGGAGGAATCGGGCGTCTCCGACTTTGTTTTTCATCAGAAAACTTCAGCGCTTACTGTATGACCACCGTGTAAGCTACGATTAAACCAGATAGCTCCACCTTTGAGTGTGTGCGTGTGGTGTTTGTTCGGCGGAGCACAGGTGGTTCCAGAGGAGGCTGACACTTTCATTCATTTATTCTTTTTATATGGCTTTCTACTTGCCATATACTTATCACACTCAGTAGGTAACAGAGGTTTTAAAAGATTAAAAACACATGTAGGAATTAACAGCAATGTACGGCATTGGGAACAATAACTTACACGTTAAAATAGTTTGCAGTGCCCAGTCCTGGAGGGAAGAATAAGGTCTTTAGAGCCTTTCTAAAAGTTGGCAGTGTTAGTGGGAGTCACCCAATTTTAGAGAAGATGCTGTTCCACTGGGCAAGGGCAGAAAGAGAAGGGATGCTTCCCGATACCCATAAAATGATATTAATGGATTTATTTATTTACTTACTTACTTACTGTGCTTACGGGCAACTCCAATCAGAATTGTCTTAGAAGCAATGACCCATGTATGTTGTATTGCAATTTCTATAAATCCAATCACACTCACTAATAGTTTATTTATTTATTTATTTATTTATTTATTTATTTATTTATTTATTGGTTCGATTTATATGCCGCCCTTCTACGGAGACTCAGGGCGGCTTACAATGTGTTAAGCAATAGCCTTCATACTTTTGTATATACCTGCTTAGTAGGGCTTTCGCCCCCCCCCCACAAGCGGTGTTCTTTTTTTTTTTTTTTTTAATACAAAGTCAGCTTATTGCCCCCACAATCCGGGTCCTCATTTTACTACCTTGAAAGAATGGAAGGCTGAGTCAACCTTGAGCCTGGTGAGATTTGAACTTGCAGTAATTGCAGGCAGCTGGTGCTACTTTAACAGCACTTAGTCAGTTGCGCCATCAAGGCTCTTCTCCTAGTTATCATTCCTAAAGCCAGGAAGGTCAGATAAATGTTATATAAACATCTTTTATCAGATGTGAAGGTTACAGCAACATTTATTAAACAGCTCTGTAACATCCAACAAAGGATTATGTTATTAGCTGGGAAAACATAAACACTTGGAGATAGGCTCCTGAATTTATTGAAAAGTATTAGAATGTTGTCTTTGTGGTCTATTTCCATAATGATATTATTCTTTTGGCCAAGGGCTAAGAAACAACAACCTTCTAATCTCTTCTCTACAGTATGTGAATATCTTTCCATAATATTCAGTGAAAGAGTGTAGTGAAGAGCAACACCAAGAGCCTTGGTGGCGCAGCAGACTAAAGCACTGTTAAGTAACACCAGCTGCCTGCAATTACTGCAAGTTCAAATCTCACCAGGCTCAAGGTTAACTCAGCCTTCCATCCTTTCAAGGTAAGTAAAATGAGGACCCGGTTTGCGGGGGCAATAAGCTGACTTTGTATAAAAAAAGAACACCGCTGGGGGGGGGGGGCGAAAGCCCTACTAAGGAGGTACATACAAAAAGTATGAAGGTTATTGCTTAACGCATTGTAAGCTGCCCTGAGTCTCCGGAAAAGGGCGGCATATAAATCGAACCAATAAACAATAATAATAAACAAAAGTTATAAAACATTTGGAAGTGAAAACATACGATGAAAGGTTGAGGCAATTAGGTATGTCTAGACTAACGAAGAGAAGGACTATAATAAGAGTCTTCCAATACTTGAGGGGTTTTCACAGAGAAGAGGGAGACAGTCAGAGGTGGGTTTCAGCAGGTTCTGACCAGTTCTGGAGAACCGGTAGTAAAAATTCTGACTGGCCCCGCCCCCATTTATTCTCTGCCTCCCAAATCCCAGTTGATCGGGAGGAAATGGGGATTTTGCAGTAACCTTCCCCTGGATTGGGGAGGGAATGGAAATTTTACATTATTCTCCCCTGCCACACCCAAACCACGCCCACCAAGCCATGCCACACCCACCAAGCCACACTCAGAGAACCGGTAGTAAAAATTTTTGAAACCCACCACTGGAGTCAATATATTCTTCAAATCACCTGAAGACAGGACAGGAAGTAAAAGATGGAAACTAATCAAGGAGAGAATCAACCTAGAACTAAGGAGAAATTTCCTGACAGTGAGAACAATTAATCAGTGGAACTGCTTGCCTCTGGAAGTTGTGGGTGCTCCATCACTGGAGATTTTCAATAACCATTTTTTCTGGAACTATATAGGATCTTCTGCCATGGGCAGAGGGTTGGACTAGAAGACCTCAAAAAAGACCTTTCCAACCCTATTATTCTATGTTCTGTTTTCTTTTACAGATCATCCTTATAAACAATAAAGCCGAAAGCCATCAATAGAAAATATTTTACATTTTCATCTTTAAAATAATGCTGCTGTAAAGGAAAGGGTATAAGCCATTGGAGGTAGTCAAGGTCAAGAAACAGACACCACAAATTTAACTGGCACTATAATTTATTGATATATTGTAGGCTGTAGAACAGAATCTTGAAAGCCTGGCTGTGTTTTCCTTTCCCTCCCTTTTATACACAGGGGAGATAGGGCAGAGTCTGTCTGTGTTTTTTTTATTATTATTTTATTTTCCCAGCTTAAAACACACTTTTGTAACTGTTGCTGTGTAACTGTTCCAAGGTCATCTCTGTGGCTGACTACAAAGGCAGAGGAATAATTTGGAAGAAGGGCCTGTGGAAAATAGAATCCTCTTTTTAAAAAATATATATTCGAAATCTTGTTGTTTTCCATTTCAAACATTTAGCAATGATGTGTTTCTCTATATTGTATTGCTGCTTTACTATTTAGAGTAACATTGTTCAAGCTATCAAATCAACATTTTTAACAGGATTCTTATTATGAATCTGATGACCAGTAAAAGGAAGCTGATGAGCAGTAAAACTTGTAGCTTTATTGCCTTATGTGGAAAAACACGTATGTATGTTTTTTGCTGCCTGTTATGGGGAAAGAGAATTTAAAAAGTCGTATAAACTGTGTTTTTATTAATTCCATACTGGAATTTCCAGTGACTTTGGATATATTTCTGTTGACTCCTGAAACCTTGTACTGCATTTTATTGTGTGTATGTGTGTGTATGTATACATTATATGTGCACACATAACTATAATAGTTGAATGAAAAGTATGTCTCCAGTGTTATAAGTTGCCAACAGATGCGAGTACTGATGTGCTGGAAATTTTGATGTGTTCGTTGGTGGCAAGAAGTTGCTGTGAAAAAAGGTTGTTGGGTTTTTTAAGAAATACACCATGACTGAATTTTTGGATGCTCAAGGTGGCGATTATGTGGAGAAATGACTATGAGTAACAAAAAAGTACATTTCAAGGCTTCTTTTCCTATTCTGTTTATTAAAATACTATATTTCAGTGATGGCTAATCTTTTTGCCATCGCGTACCAAAAGCGGGGGGAACGCGTGCGCACGCGACCCACACCCATAATTCAATATGCCTCCCATGCACATGACCTCCCCGTGCTCCCCCCGCTTTTGGCACATGATGGCACAGTGCCACTTTTCTAGGAGCCTGGGGAGGGCGAAAACGGTCTTTTCCACCCCCACAGAGGTCCTCCGGAGGCTGGAAATGACCCATTTGCTGACTTCCGGTCCCACCCAAAGAACCCCAAACCCAAAGCCATTCCATCTTCCCAGAGTTCAATTTCAGCCATTACTTCCCACCAGCCCTTAAAAGCTTCCAAGGTCACAACATTGTTTAATTCACCATAGGTTGAGACATATATCTGAATAACATCAGCATAGTGAGGATACAATATCTCACCCCATGATGATGCATGATCTCACCCAATGGTTTCAGTAGATGTTAAACATAAGCAAAAGAAATTATTGAACCTTTCAGGACCCTGCAAAGCAGGGGGAGAAGGCTGGACACGCACTCCCTATCAACACCAACTAAAAACAGCCATGGGGGAAGGAAGCTAACCAAGCCAACACTGTGCTCCCTATTCCCAACCACCAAAGCCACTCCAGAAGGATATCATCCTTAGATGGTATCCAAGACCAAGAAGTCAAGGCAAGACAGAATGGATGTACTACCCCATCTTGCTCCCATCTGATATCATCAAAAAGCACAAGATATGGGTGATTGCCCTCATACTCCCTAGGATCTTCTTCACTTCTTCAAGAGCAACAAGGTCAACTTGTTTTCAGTTATATGACTGTCATCTCATACTGATAACAGTTAAAAACAAAACAGGATAAAACAATAATATTCTTTAAAAAAAATAACCCACATTAATAACATAGAGTAGCTTCTGAGAATATTTATAAGGACTTGTATTTACATCAGCCATAAAACGGGCTCACCCACATTGCCAGAGCTCCAGGCAAGAAGGCAAAGGCAGGTTTTTAATGCCTTGTGAAAGAGCAGCAGAGCCTTTTTTGAGCCTGCAGATCTTCCCATTCTTTGCCTTTGTCTCTCTCACCAGCTGTCTTTCTCCTTTCTAATGCACAAAGAACTTAGAAACTGGCCATTCTTCAGACTGCATGTCAGATACAGGGGAGCACATACCTTTCGTCTCCTACTCAAACTTTAATGGCACAAGTATTATTTTTACAATTCTGGAAAATGCCTGAGCTGCCACTCATCTCCAGAAGGCTGTTTGCTGCCCTTTGTTATAACCACCTTTGTCATACAATTATGATAAAGTATTTTACCCTGCAGGCAGGAGGAAAGGGAATCTCCTTTAAATCAAACTAAACCACTGCAAAATGAAACTAATCCAATCTGATAATTGGGGTCCTCTCTGGAAGACTTCTGAATGACAGTTCACAATTCCTTCAACATATATTTGAGAATGTAGATATTCAACACCAAGACCAAATACTGAAAAAGAACGAATCTTATGCTTCCGCATATGTTCCTTTAACACATCTCACTCTTAAACGTTATCATTGACAATTGTGATACAAGTAGACATATGACCACAACTGAGCCCAAACGTTTTGTTGCTAAGCGAGACATTTAAGTGAGTTTTGCCTGACTTTATGACGTTGCTTGTCACAGTTGTTAAGTGAATCACAGAGTTGTTTAGTGAATCTGGCTTCCCCATTGACTTTATTTATTATTATTTTATTATTATTCAAATTTCTATACCGCCCTTCTCCTTTCGGACTCAGGGCGGTGAACAGCCAAGATAAAAACATCTATACAAACATCATAGTTAAAAATAAAGTTAAAATAATTTATAAATTTGGCCCATAATTTAAAACTTGTCAATTAAAATCAATATTAAAATTTTAAAACTAATCCTAAAATCAAGACAGACAGGCTAACTGAAAAAAATAAGTTTTTAGGGCCCGACGAAAAATCCGGAGGTCGGAGATCACTCGTATCTCTGGGGGTAGATTGTTCCATAGGGTAGGTGCCACCACAGAGAAGGCTTTCCTCCTGGGGGTCGTCAGCCGGCATTGTCTGGCCGACGGCACCCTGAGGAGGCCCTCTCTGTGGGAGCGAACCGGCCGGTAGGAGGCTATTGGTGGCAGAAGGCGGTCCCGTAAGTACCCTGGCCCTAAGCCATGGAGCGCTTTAAAGGTGATCACCAACACCTTGAAGCGCACCCGGAAGTCCACCGGAAGCCAATGCAGCTCGCGCAGGAGAGGAGTCACATGAGAGCACCCCGTCGCTCCCATAATCCCCCGCGCGGCCGCATTCTGCACCAGTTGGAGCCTCCGGGTGTACTCCAAGGGGAGCCCCATGTAGAGAGCATTACAATAGTCCAGATGAGAAGTGACGAGTGCTTGAGTGACCGTGCGTAGGGAGTCCCGGTCCAGAAAGGGGCGCAACTGGCGTATCAGGCGAACCTGACAAAAAAAAACCCTGGCCACGGCTGTCATATGCCCTTCTAAAGACAGCCGCGCATCCAGGAGGACACCCAAGTTGCGGGCCCTCTCCGTGGGGGCCAATGATTCGCTCCCAATAACCAGCGATGGCATCAGCTGGCTATACCGGGACGCCGGCAGCCACAGCCACTCGGTCTTGGAAGGGTTGAGTCGAAGCCTGTTTCTCCCCATCCAGACCCGCACGGCCTCCAGGCACTGGGACATCACTTCCAAGGCATCGGAACCACCGCAAAACGGTGCCCCCCACTCCCAGTCCCTCCAGCTGGCGCAACATGATACCATGGTCGATGGTATCAAAAGCCGCTGAGAGGTCTAATAGGACCAGGATAGAGGAATAACCCCTATCCTGGGCCCTCCAGAGATCATCCACCAACGCGATCAATGCCGTTTCCATGCTGTACCCAGGTCTGAAGCCGGACTGGAGCGGATCCAGATAGACAGCTTCATTCAGGTACTGGGGAAGCTGTTGCGCCACCACACTCTCAACAACCTTCGCAATAAAGCGAAGGTTGGAGACTGGACGATAGTTCACCAAAACAGCCGGATCCAGGGATGGCTTCTTGAGGAGAGGCCTCACCACCGCCTCTTTCAAGGCAGCCGGCAGGACACCCTCACTCAAAGAAGCGTTAATAATCCCCTGGAGCCAGCCTCGTGTAACCTCCCGGGAAGCCAGCACCAACCAGGAGGGACACGGGTCCAATAAACATGTGGTTGTGTTCAGGCCCCAAGATCCTGTCCACGTCCTCGGGAGCCACAGGATCGAACTCCTCCCAGATAACACTCTCAAGGCCTGCCTCAGTCATCTCGTCTGAACTAACCCAGTCGGCGGCCAAGTCTTCCCGAATCTGAGTTATTTTGTCATCCAGATACTGTACAAAATCCTCAGCTCGCCCTGCAAGGGATCCTCCCGCGCTCCCAGATGGAGGAGGGAGCGGGTCACCCTAAACAGGGCGGCTGGGTGGTTATCTGATGACGCGATAAGAGTGGCAAAATAGCTAGATTTCGCCGCTTTTATCGCCACTAGACAGGTCTTAATATGAGACCTTACCAGTGTCAAGTCAGACTCGGAACGACTGGCCCTCCAACCGCTCTCTAGGCGT
Organism: Arizona elegans; assembly: GCA_022577455.1. NCBI lineage: Eukaryota > Metazoa > Chordata > Lepidosauria > Squamata > Colubridae > Arizona > Arizona elegans. Next base: position 123,978,224 of record JAKOOJ010000001.1, read on the forward strand.
CTTTTCCAGCGCTTCATCTCCCTCAGCTCCTCGGAAAACCAAGGAGCTAAGTGAGTTCAGTGCCGGGTCAGAGGCCGCAAAGGCACGACCCGGTCCAAAGCCCCGGCAGCCGCCCTATCCCAGGCGGCCACCAGGTCATCAGCCGAGTCATGAGCTAGAGTCTCAGGAAATGGCCCAAGCTCCATCTGGAACCTATCAGGGTCCATCAGGCACCTGGGGCAGAACCACCTGGTCGGTTCCGCCTCCCTGCGACGGGGTACGGCAGTCAGAAAGTCAAGTCGAAGGAGCGAGTGGTCAGACCACGACAAGGGTTCAATATCTACATCCCCTATATCAAGGCCACTCAACCACTGACCAGAGATAAAAACTAAGTCCAGAGTGTGTCCCCCCATATGAGTAGGGCCGCGAATTACTTGGGTCAGGTCCATGGCCGTCATGGAAGCCACGAACTCCCGAGCTACCTCAGATGTTTCACTGATGGATGGCAGGTTGAAATCCCCCATGACCACAAGTCTGGGGGTATCAGCCGCCACCTCAGCTATAACATTGAGGACTTTGGGCAGGGTCGTTGCCACGTGGCAGGGAGCCAGGTACGTGATCAACAGACCCATCTGCACCCCACAACCCCACTTCACAAAAAGGGACTCACATCCGGCTATCTGAGGTACAGTGGTCTCCCTCGGATCAAGACCTTCTTTTAGAATGACCGCCACCCCCCCCCGCCCCTGCCCTCGGCTGATGAAATGCACGGAAGCCTGATGGGCACATCTCCACGAGGGGAACTCCCCCCTCATGGCCCAGCCAGGTCTCCGTGATACCTGACAGGTCCACTCCCCCCTCCCCCCTCCTGAATAAGATCACAAATGAGGGGGGCTTTATTTACTACGGACCTGGCATTACATAACATCAGCCGGAGACTCGGGCGCTGAGACTCTAAGCAGCCTGGGGAACGGGAAGAGCTAAGGGGACCGGGGCACGCAATCACTCGGAGATAGCGAGCACGTGCCCCCACCACATGATATGGCCCCCTGCTCCCGCCATACCTGCCCCTCCCACTCAGCGTGTTAATAGAGAAGCTAATAGAGAAGCGTGTTAATAGAGAAGCTAATAGAGACTTTGCTTGTCAGAAGGTCGCAAAAAGTGATCACATGACCCCAGGACACTGCAACCGTCATAAATACGAGTCAGTTGCCAAGCATTCAAATTTTGATCAGGTGACCACAGGAATGCTGCAATGGTTTTAAGTGTGAAAACTGGTCATAAGTCACTTTTTTCAGTACTGTTGTAACTTCATACGGTCACTAAACAAATGGTTGTAAATCGAGGACTATTCTGTAAATTTCTGATGTTTTGGGAGAACGGGGAGAGGGCCAGTGGTGGGATTCAGCTGGTTTTCTCCAGGTCGGGCGAACTAGTATCGCTGACTGTGGAAGGCTCCGCCCACCCACCTGGATGTAATGTGTAGCTACTGTGCATGCGCAGAAGGCCGTGCTCATATGCAGACGAGGCCCGTGCACTTACATTTGCAAACTGGTTGGTAAGGTAAGTGAATCCCACAGCTGGAGAGGGGAAAATTAGATATACACTGTTATTTAAAGTTTGTTTTTCCCATTCATGAGGATCTCTTCTCTGCCTCCTATTTGGAATACGGCTATGCACATGCCCAGCTCTAACAAGCCCTCTCCAACTTGGCTGCTTGAAAATGTTTCTCTTTTAGGTATGCCACATAAGGTCTGCAGAAATCCAGACAAACTGCTAGGTGACATTAAATATTTAACCTTTTGAATTTAGCATTCATCCAGGTTTTCGAAGTTGAAGTTCCTTCACCAGTAAGAAGGGCAACAGAGAAAGAAAAGGCCAGCTGCAAGGTGTAGTAGAGCTTCTGTGTGCTCTGCGTCTAATCTAAGTTGTGTTGAGACAGTGACTGATTTAGCAGCAGTAACCAAGGAATGAATTTTAGGAATATGATAAAGGAATCTGTGAGTGAATATTGCAAAAAAAGCATTGGACATAGTGCTGCATTCAATGGAACCATCCAAGTACTGATTTTTAATATAATCCATTTCGGATCAGACCAGACATAAAAATAAATGTTTCAGTAATAAACATCATATCACTAATCTCAATCGATCTTTATTATGGTCACAAGCCGGCAAATAAAAGCATTAAAATAATAATAGTTAAAAAACAAAAACAAAAGACAGACAGAATAATATATTGTGATTGGTGATGGATTAACAGTGAGCAATTAAAATTTGCCTCATTTTACATACAGCATAGCATAATTTGGCTGCATTCAGAGAAACTACTTCATACTGATCTGATAACAGTAGCTGAAAAAGATCAGTATTTCCTGGATTTTTTATTAGGTAAAATATGGTATTTATTAAAATATTATAAATTGAGTCCATGAGTCCTTATAGAAGATGCAGTATAGCAGTACAGCAGGATGTGAGCTATAGTTTCAATGGCCCCTTCCTCACAGAGGCACAGTCTCCGCTCATATGATAATTTTGGAATTGCCCCTCCAAAACTACTGTGGGAAGTGTGTTGCAGCATGCTAAGGTTAATGCCCTTCAGATTTGGGGGACAGTTATTTGATATAAATATCTCTTTGCTTTAAAAGGGGAGTTTAATGGCTCAAATAAACATTCTTGGGAAGAGCAGCCCGATCTTGTTGGATTTCCAGATCTTTAATACATTGTTTAAATGCACATATCGCCATGAGAAGTATTTCCCTGGAGTTTTTGTGAAATAGTCCTGAACCATACTGATTTGAATTTGTTGTCTATAAGGCGAGAACTCAAACCTGTACAGAAAAAAGCAGTTTTAACCAATATGCAAAGAAGTCTAAATATACCTATTTAGATTTTGGCTAATTCTGCTTCAATCCTTAGTACTGTGTTTGGGATGCAGTGCACTATCTGAAATATGGCTCTGAGGAATTTGGATTGTATCCTTTCCAGAGGAGTAAAACAGGAGTAAGTTCCCAGCTGAGCACAAAGAGTAATTGTGCATGAGCAATACAAATCAAGATGCACAGCTGTCAAGGTTCAGCTCCTTGTACTATGAATCCAAAAGGTAAACTTGAATCACACCAGACATAAAAATCAATGTTTGAATAATAAACATCATATTACTAATAAAGTCAGGTGGTATTCAAACTGATATGTACATGTTCTAAAAACCCTGACCATATCATCTTCAGCAAGACTATTTCTATATAGTGCAACTCTCTGCATTATTTAGAGATTACTTCCAACAGTCAGGAGCCTGGTGGCGCGGCAGACTAAAGCACTGTTATTAACAGTTATTAACATCAGCTGCCTGCAATTACTCCAAGTTCAAATCTCACCAGGCTCAAGGTTGACTCAGCCTTCCATCCTTTTTCTAAGGTAGGTAAATTGAGGACCCAGATTGTTGGGGCAATAAGCTGACTTTGTATAAAAATATACAAAAGTATGAAGGCCTTGAGAGTATTATCTGGGAGGAGTTCGATCCTGTGGCTCCCGAGGACGTGGACAGGATTTTGGGACGGCTGAATGCGATCACATGTTTATTGGACCCGTGTCCCTCCTGGTTGGTGCTGTCTTCCCAGGAGGTTACACGAGGCTGGCTCCAGGGGATTATTAACGCTTCTTTGAGTGAGGGTGTCCTGCCGGCCGCCTTGAAAGAGGCGGTGGTGAGGCCTCTCCTCAAGAAGCCATCCCTGGATCCGGCTGTTTTGGCGAACTATCGTCCAGTCTCCAACCTTCGCTTTATTGCGAAGGTTGTTGAGAGTGTGGTGGCGCAACAGCTTCCCCAGTACCTGGATGAAGCTGTCTATCTGGATCCACTCCAGTCCGGCTTCAGACCTGGGTACAGCACAGAAACGGCATTGGTCGTGTTGGTGGATGATCTCTGGAGGGCCCTGGATAGGGGTTATTTCTCTATCCTGGTCCTATTAGACCTCTCAGCGGCTTTTGATACCATCGACCATGGTATCATGTTGCGCCGGCTGGAGGGACTGGGAGTGGGGGGCACCGTTTTGCGGTGGTTCTCCTCCTATCTCTCCGACCGGTCGCAATCCATGTTGACAGGGGGGCAGCGGTTGACCCCAAGGCACCTTGTTTGTGGGGTGCCGCAAGGGTCGGTCCTCTTGCCCCTCCTGTTCAACATTTATGTGAAGCAGCTGGGTGAGATCATCCGTGGTTTTGGGGTGGTGTTCCATCAGTACGCTGATGATACTCAGCTGTACATTTCCACCCCAGACCATCCCAATGATGCCTTGGAAGTGATGTCCCAGTGCCTGAAGGCCGTGCGGGTCTGGATGGGGAGAAACAGGCTTCAACTCAACCTTTCCAAGACCGAGTGGCTGTGGCTGCCGGCGTCCCGGTATAGCCAGCTGACACCATTGCTGGTTATTGGGGGTGAATCATTGGCCCCCACGGAGAGGGCCCGCAACTTGGGTGTCCTCCTGGATGCGCGGCTGTCTTTAGAAGGGCATATGACGGCCGTGGCCAGGGGGGCTTTTTGTCAGGTTCGCCCGATACGCCAGTTGCACCTCTTTCTGGACCGGGACTCCCTACGCATGGTCACTCAAGCACTCGTCACCTCTCATCTGGACTATTGTAATGCTCTCTACATGGGGCTCTCCTTGGGGTACACCCGGAGGCTCCAACTGGTGCAGAATGCGGCTGCGCAGGGGATTATGGGAGCGACGGGGCGCTCCCATGTGACTCCTCTCCTACGCGAGCTGCATTGGCTTCCGGTGGACTTCCGGGTGCGCTTCAAGGTGTTGGTGATCACCTTTAAAGCGCTCCATGGCTTAGGGCCAGGGTACTTATGGGACTGCCTTCTGCCACCAATAGCCTCCCACCGGCCAGTTCGCTCCCACAGAGAGGGCCTCCTCAGGGTGCCGTTGGCAGACAATTCCGGCTGGCGACCCCCAGGAGGAGAGCCTTCTCTGTGGTGGCACCTACCCTATGGAACAATCTACTCCCAGAGATACGAGTGATCTCCGACCTCCGGACTTTTCGTCGGGCTCTAAAAACGTATTTTTTTCAGTTAGCCTGTCTGTCTTCATTTTAGGGTTAGTTTTAAAATTTTAATATTGATTTTAAATTGACAAGTTTTAAATTACGGACCAAATTTATAAATTATTTTAACTTTATTTTTAACTGTAATGTTATGTATAGATGTTTTTATTTTGGCTGTTCACCGCCCTGAGTCCGAAAGGAGAAGGGCGGTATAGAAATTTGAATAATAAATAAATAAAATAATAAATAAAATAAATAAAGTCTGTTGTGTATATATGCTCAAAAACTTCCAAACTTAAAAGATAGTCCTGCAGCTGCCTTTAGTTTTCCTTTGGGTTCTTCCTTCTCCTACTATTAAATTTACAATTGGGAAAGGGAGGAAGCTAATTTTAAGAAAGGCTGGTGATGATTGTTGCTAAAGCCGAGCTAATGATAAGCCAAGCTTAATTTTCTAGTGTTCTTAACTTGAGATTTAAAAATCACACTAGTTCCCATATATGTTCCTTGCTCTTTTCCACTTGCTCCTCTTTTGGAAAATGTGCATTGGAATTAAGCTGCTGTTTGTCTTAGAAAATACAGAAACATCGTTTATGTGTAATTACAACATTTGAAAGTAGAAATTGTGCTACAAATTAGTTTATAGTATAAACCCATTAATAAGGGGCCTTGCTTTGCTTAACCAACAAACTATACATATGGAACAAAACCTCATGAATGCTAAATCTGTGCATAAATTTTATTCTGCAAGAAGCGCTTGCTCTTGTATTTTGTATTCTTGACTTTAAATAGTCTAGTCTGAATCACTGTTCATTTTGGCTGGCAGATATTCTGAGGATTATATTTCATTCGTTCTCTGTATAACCAAATTTGATTTAGATGACATCATGGAAAGAAGTCAGAATAGAAAAATATGCATTGATTATTAAAGCTGTTGCTCTCAGAACACAAAACTGATACAGCCATTGAAATAAAGTCAGTTGTTTTAACAGCAAGCATAACACTTCTGTTTCAGCAAGGTAGTAATTTCAGGCTGTTCAATAGCACCAGCACTTAGACTTGTATACCACTTCACAGTGCTTTACAGTCCTCTCTAAGTGGCTTTCAGAGTCAGATTATTACCCCCAACAATCTGGGTCCTCATTTTACCGACCTCAGAAGGATGGAAGGCTGAGTCAACTTTGAGACTGATGAGTTTCAAACTACTAAACTGCAGTCAGTCAGCAGAAGTAACCTGCAGTACTGCATTCTAACCACTCTGCTACCAGAACCAAGATGGTTAAATAAATTGCAGTTTTATGCACACTTGTCCAAGAGAAAACTTCATGAACTTCTTGGAATTTAATGCTGAACATAACTTATAACTGATAAGTTATACAAAACTGATGCATAACTGATGCATAACTTTGTCAGTCATAAATGGAGTGGAAACTTTGCAGCAGTAGCAGCAGCAAATACTTGTAACCACATTTTGTACTTGGTTAGATGCTCCCAGTATCTGTGTGTATAGATCCATTTGATTTTTATCCAGTCTTCTATTATATTGGAATTTCTAACGTAACAATCTGATATAGTAATTAGCATAGCCTGTTTTCCCACCATTTGCTTCTCTTTGTTGCTAACATGCCATAGAATAGGTGAAGCTCTCAACGAACATCAAATAATTAAATATTTTGTTTTAAAAACAAATGAATATTTTAACAAAAACACAGTACAGCAAATGTATTTTCCTATTGTTTGTATGTATACTTGCTACACATGAGAATGTCTGTAACATTCAAACCAGGGGTGAAATCCAATTTTTTTCCCTACCAGTTCTGTGGGCGTGGCTTTGTGGGCATGACAGGGGAAGGATACTGCAAAATCTCCATTCCCTCCCCTCCTGGGGGAAGGATATTGCAAAATCTCCATTCCCACCCCACTCTGGGGCCAGCCAGAGGTGGTATTTGCCGGTTCTCTTAACTACTCAAAATTTCCATTACCAGTTTTCCAGAACCTGTTAGAACCTGCTGGATTTCACCCTGATTCAAACTGTATAAAAAACTTACCACACAGGGATAGAATCCTGCTGCATGCTATAATTAAACTCTCAGTGTGAACCAAAGAAAATGCAGTACTGCCTCTGATTGCATACTACTTTTTTTAGAAAAAAAATGTCCCAATGCCACTACATTCAGTAACATAATTCAATTCTATGCAATGGATACTTAAATAATAAAAAGTATAATTAAAATATAAAATGCCAACCATTTCATCTGCATTTATAAGGGCAAAAGGCAAGACATTTATCATTTATTATCTAAGGATCAAGAATTTGGTGGTGCCTTTTAATTTAGGAACATGCTATCCTGACTGATGACTGATTTGTTTTTAGGCACAATTCAGAGTGATCTATAAAGCCCCAAATGGCATGGAACCAGTTTACTTGGCATTGGCTTTTCCCATGATTTGAATTGGATTTAAAAATGATATGCTATTAAAATGGTAAGGAAAAAGATGTTACACTGGATAGATAAATGAAACCAGTTGATATAGCAATAATTAAAAGGAATATACAAATAACAAACCAAGGAAGTGATTTGGATAACTTTATTAGTTTGGATTTGCAAATGAGACTTCTTAAAGTTTTGAAGCATTTTCTGAGAAGAGGTTAAGGAGTAGATGAAAAAAATTAAGGTCTGGCACATTTTTAAAAAAGGGATTAAAGATCAAGATTGTTAAAAGCAAAAGGAAGGAATATAAAGTTTTTTTCCCCCTAAGAAAAAAATGAAGTTAGGTTATTTGATCAAGGTTAAAATACGTATATGGTTATTTCTGGTAGCCTTTAATGGACTTCTGCTGACTATGACTGAATAGTGTGGTTTTAAATTTATAGATAAGAGATGGCACATGGGGAGATCTTTTGTGATACGTTCAGAGAAAGTGATAAGTTACTGTGTTAAAAGTAAAGAGAAAGAAGATAAAGTTGTTTTATTTGATTAAGGTTAAATATATATATATATGGTACTCCCTAAATGGAGTGATTAGGATTTAAACAAGTTTTTAAGAAGTAGTTTATAGATAAGGGATGGGATATGAGATTTTTTGTTGTACTCTCAGAGAAGATGTTATTGAAATTGTACTTGTTGAGATGAAGGAGATAAAAATATTTATATATTTTTTCTCTTTCTTTACTATACTTTTATTTTCCTTTTTTCTATTTCTTTTCTTTTCTGCACTTTCTTTCATTCTTTCATATTTTTTAGTTTGTATTAGTTTTTTTAATCTATGCAACTGTAAAATTTAATAAAAATATTATAAAAAAAGAATGGGTAAAGTTTCTTTAGATAATAGCAGTCTTTCTTTAGGTAATAGCAGTTTATATACAGTACTATATTTTGTGAGTCTCTGCAGGCAGCACGTTCTCGCTGAGTTTGGAAGCTAAGAAGGATCTAATTTGGAGTAAAAATATGTCCCAGAAGGAAACAAACTACTTTCCTGCTGTTGCCAAGAAAACTCCATTGATGTATCCATAAAATGAGCAAATGTCAAGTCACTGTTAATTCATAACAGTACCCAGTTTCTTTGGTTCATGGCAATTTACAATTGCTAAATTGTAGTCAAATAGCTTATTACTTTATATTACACTGCATTCCCTTAGAACCAAGATGGCGAACCTATGGCACACATACCACAGCTGGCACACAGAGCCCTCTCTATGGGAACATGAGCCATCGCCCCGCTGAGCTCCACTGGGCATGCGCGCGTGTGCCTCTTGCCAGCCAGCTGATTTTCGGTATGTGCGGGGGATGGGGCACTTGTGATAGGCGTGCATGCATGTGCAGGGGTTTTGCACATGCATGTGTGGCAGTTGGGGGATGCACGTGCATGTGCGGGGGCGGAGGTGTGTAGTGTGCACCCCTGGCCCATTTTTGGGCCCAGGAAGCTACAGGGAGGCTTGATAGGCCCAAAATGGGGTGTCATGGCCTGATTTTGGGCCCAGGAGGCTACAAGGAGGCCTGCTAGGCCAAAACGGAAGCGATGGGGGGGTCACATGCGCATGCACAGAGGGAGTCGCACATGTATGCCCGGGGGTGGGGGAGCACGGGGGGGATTAAGCGCTCATGCGCAGGGGGAATCCACATTGCATTATGGGTGCCGGCCAGCTGATTTTTGGGATGCACAGGGGTGGGGGGCATGTAGGAGGCATGTGCACACATGCATATGTGGGGGTCGGGGTCGCACATGCATGGGTGTGTGTGGCGGGTCCCCCCACAGCCCGGTTTTGGGCCCAGGAGGCTACAGGGAGGCCTGCAAGGTCAAAAATGGGGGGCAGGAGGTCACACTCACATGCATGGGGGGAGTGGGGGGATCGTGTGCTCATGCGCAGGGGGAGCCCGCATTGCATTATGGGTGCTGGCATGCATGTGCACTGTCACGCATATGTGTGCTTTCGGCACATGAGAAAAAGGTTAGCCATCATTGCCTTAGGAGTTACTGTTAGAATTGGAAATACTTGTTCAGATATCTGAAGATAATGAGCTAATGAATTATTAGTATAAAATTCTCTAATTGTAATTTCATTTCAATAATTTAACTGTTATTGGTGATTATGAATTTGTTATTCATCATAAAACATACTGACAAAAGAACCCAGAAACAGAATAGAAAGTTGGAACAAGGCATTTCCTTAGTATGATGTGCTTATTTCTAAAATTGCTTTGCAACAGCCATTACAATAGTAATTCGGAATAAGTGGTGCATTTCTAAGATCCTACTTACAGAAACCAAAAGACAACCCTGACACATATAAATAAAGTAATGTTAAATGGTAATCTGTTTTATTGGGTTTTTTTTTTAAAAAAATAGAAATAAATATTTTCCCCTGTGTACTTTCATTTATTTTGCATGCTTAAACTTTCTTGAATACAAAGAAATTAAAAGAAGTATGACTTTGTTCAATTTAGAAATTTGAGTTCAGTAATTTGTAATTCATTTTATATCCATCCAACACGCACATAGGTGATTCTGTGTGGCTTACAAAATTTAAACAATCCAACTATATAATAAAAACCCATGCCATCCCTCATGGCAAAAAAACTGTAATCACTTGATTGGCTCCCTCTCTATTGATGGTCCCCACTGCCTGCTGACAAAACCACATTTTTGGGGTGTTTAGGATCAATCCATTCACCAATGAGATTTTTCAAAAGCAGATCTGCTTTGAAATCCATTTCTTTGCTTAGCATCAAATTACAAGAAAAAGAGGGCAAAAGAAGAAGGGGATGGCAGAGAATGAGGTGGCTGGATGGAGTCACTGAAGCAGTAGGCGTGAGCTTAAATGGACTCCTGGGAATAGTAGAGGACAGGAAGGCCTGGAGGACCATTGTCCATGTGGTCGTGATGGGTCAGACACAGGGTGAAATCTACTTACTTTCTCTACCGGTTCAGAAGTGCACGCACCGCATGGTCTCTCTGAGCATGTGCAAATCCTTCTGCGCATGCACAGAGGGTAAAAAACAGAGGGTTATAACCAGGAAGTAACGACGACCGGGCGAGTGGACGGAGCCTCGCACTACTCTCGCTAACGGTTTGACCAAACCGGTCTGAACCGGTAGCATTTCACCCCTGGTCGGACATAACTTCGCAACTAACAGCAAGAAAAATATATGATTTAAAAAAGATTTTACTCAGTCATATGTGATACTTTAGTCAGTTATTTACTTTAATGGACTAAGGAATAAATTACTATTCCCTGAAGTGTAACTGCAAAATCAATTTTATTACATTATTAATAACACTGTACATATTGCGTACTTGTTTTTCTCAGAAACACATGAGAAAATGTCTGTGGTTCTAACCCTATTAAAAATAATCTTAGATGAAAATATGAAAGTACAGAAAAACTGGTGTAAGGAACTCGGAATTCTACTAAACTTGCTAAAAAAAAATAAGAGATTTTAGATTTAAAAAGGAATCACATTTAGGCTGAAGGTAGCAGTAGTTCTCAAGTGAAAATACAGATGGAACTTGCTAACTGGCTGCCTTATTCAGGGAGCTTTCGAACTTGTCGTGAGGCTGAAGAAAAATAACTTTATGATCAAAGCCCATTACATTTACAACATTTGCAGCATTTCTCAGTCATGTGATCACCATTACAGTCAGTATATCTTGACCTGTGTCTGACTTGCTTTTTCTTTTTTCTCACCTTGTGGTATAGGAGACATTGGAGAGACAGGAGAGAAGGGGGGAAAAAACAACAACCACCCAGGTCAGGCACATGAGAAAGTGCCTAAAGAAATTGCTTGATTCCCCGCCTCCCCCAGACTGAAAAACATTGCTTAAATGAGGGGAGGCAAACAAGCAATTTCTAAAAACAAACTCTCCTGCGCCTGACCTGTTTTTCTCTCTCCACAAACTAGAGAATAGATTGGAGTGAAAGGGATTACAAAAGAGTAAACAAGTACACAATGCGGAATATATCAGACTGTATGCACAATGTGCTTGCAACTCCCAGCCCTGAGCATGCTTCAGGCTGTCAGCAACATTGCATTCATTTTGATATGTATTACCCATTGGGTGCCTGCTTACTCTCTTGTAATCTCTTTTTCTCTAATGAATGTAAATATTTTTATTTTTATTTTTTTATTTTATTTTATTTTTGAACTTGTATACCGCCCTTCTCCCTGAGGACTCAGGGCGGTGAACAGGCAAATAAAAACATCAAATACAAATATTAAAATACAGTTAAAAATATGTATAAATTTGGCCCCATTAATTAAAACAATAAACAAAAACAAAAACAATTTAAAACACTTAAAAAGAGTTAGGCCAGCCCGGCTTGTTGGAAAAAGAAGGTTTTAAGGGCACGGCGGAAGGCACTGAGGTCCTGGATTCTCCTTATTTCTGGGGGCAGCTGATTCCAGAGGGTAGGTGCCCTGACAGAGAAGGCCCTCCCCCTGGGGGTCACCAGCCTGCATTGTTTGGCTGATGGCACCCCGAGGAGGCCCTCTCTGTGGGAGCGCACGGGTCGATGGGAGGTCGTTGGTGGCAGCAGGCGGTCTCGAAGATAGCTAGGCCCTATGCCATGGAGCGCTTTAAAGGTGAGAACCAACACCTTGAAGCGCACCCGGAAGACCACCGGGAGCCAGTGCAGCTCGCGCAGGAGCGGTGTTACATGGGAGTGCCATGCTGCTCCCGTCACTACCCGCGCTGCTGCGTTCTGGACCAGTTGGAGCCTCCGGGTGCTCTTCAAGGGGAGCCCCATGTAGAGAGCGTTACAGTAATCAAGGCGAGAGGTCACGAGGGCATGAGTGACTGTGCACAGGGAATCCCGATCAAGAAAGGGCCGCAACTGGCGGATCAGGCGAACCTGATAAAAGGTCCCCCTGGTTACAGCCGTCAGATGTTCCTCCAAAGACAGCTGCGTATCCAGGAGGACGCCCAGATTGCGAGCCCTCTCTGTGGGGGCCAAAGACTCGCCCCCAATAATCAGTGATGGGGTCAACTCACTATATCGGGATGCCGGGAACCACAGCCACTCAGTCTTGGAAGGGTTGAGCTTGAGTCTGTTCCTCCCCATCCAGATCCGTACAGCCTCCAGGCACTGGGACATCACTTCAAGGGCATCGTTGGGGTGGCCTGGGGTGGAGATGTACAGCTGAGTGTCATCAGCGTACTGATGGTATCTCACCCCAAAGCCACGGATGATCTCGCCCAGCGGCTTCACATAAATGTTGAACAGGAGGGGCGAGAGGACCGACCCCTGAGGCACTCCACATATAAGAGGCCTCGAGGTCGACCTCTGCCCCCCTGCCAACACGAACTGCGACCGGTCGGAGAGAAAGGAGAACCACCGTAACACGGTGCCCCCCATCCCCAACTCTTCCAACCAGTGCAGCATGATACCATGGTCGATGGTATCAAAAGCCGCTGAGAGGTCTAACAGGACCAGAACAGAGGAACAACCCCTGTCCCGAGCCCTCCAGAGATCATCGACCAATGAGACCAATGCCGTTTCCGTGCTGTGCCCAGGCCTGAAACCAGACTGGAACGGATCCAGATAGGATGTTTCCTCTAGGAATTGCGGAAACTGTCGCGCGACCACACTCTCAACAACCTTCGCCAGAAAGCGAAGGTTGGAGACAGGACGATAGTTAGCCAATATTGCCGGATCCAGGGACGGCTTCTTGAGGAGAGGCCTCACCACCGCCTCTTTCAAGGCCGCGGGGAGGTGACCCTCGCTCAACGAAGCGTTGATAACACCCTGGAGCCAGCCTCGTGTAACCTCCCGGGAGGCCAGTACCAACCAGGAGGGACACGGGTCCAGTAAACATGTGGCCGCACTAAGTCTCCCCAAAATCCTGTCCACATCATCGGGAGTCACAGCATCAAACTCCTCCCAGATAACATTCTCAAGACTATTCCTCGTCACCCTGCCCTGATCTACCCAGTCAGAGTCCAAGTCCCCCCGGATCTGAGCGATTTTGTCATACAGGTATTGTCCGAAATCCTCTGCCCTGCCTTCCAAGGGATCCTCCCGCGCTCCCAGATGGAGCAGGGAGCGGGTTACCCTGAACAGGGCTGCTGGACGATTCCCTGATGACGCAATGGAGGCGGAAAAGTAATTAAACTTTTAAACCAAGGAGCCGCAAGGGATCGACACCGGGTCAGAGCCGCAAAGGCACGACTCGATCCAAGGCCCCACCAGCCGCCCGATCCCAGGCAGCTACTAGGTCCTCGGCAGAGTCGTGTGCCAGATCATCAGGAATTGGCCCAAGCTCCGTCTGGAACCTATCAGGATCCATCAGGCGCCTGGGGCGGACCCATCTAATTGGGTCCGCCTCCCTGCGGCGGGGTGTAGCGGTACGAAGGTCCAGACGAAGAAGTGAGTGATCTGACCATGACAAGGGTTCCATGTCTATATCCCCTATAACAAGATCACTCAACCACTGGCCAGAGACGAAAATCAAGTCTAGAGTGTGTCCCCCCCCGTGAGTGGGGCCATGAACTAACTGGGTCAGGTCCATGGCCGTCATGGAAGCCATGAACTCCCGAACCATCCCAGACGTTTCACCAACGGATGGCAAGTTGAAATCACCCATGACCATAAGCCTGGGTGTATCAACTGCCACCGTGGCTATCACATCGAGTAGCTCAGGCAGGGCTGCTGCCACGCGGCAGGGAGCCAGGTACGCAAGCAGCAAGCCCATCTGAACCCCAAGACCCCATATAAACATTAATTCTCTTCTTACTAATTATGCCAGCATTGGGGTGAGCTTTCCAAAAGATGGAGGAGTGGGAAAGGAAAGCACAGTTGCAGTCACATGATTTCCCATATAGGGGGAAATTATTTATTTAATGACAAAGTTGCTGGTCCCAATTGTGATTGCTAAATGAGGATCACCTGTATATAACAATCAGGTCATTATCACTGACTTCAGCAGCTTCCACAAATCTTTGTTTTGACTTTAAGCAAATATGTAAACACTCATTTACACCTTGGTAGGGATAATAATTATATGAAAAGCTGGATTTTTGTTAAATCAATTGCAATTCTGAACTTTTGTATCAGTAAGATCCAGATTTCCATACAGTTTCTATTTTTAATAAAAATGGGTTGTAACCTTAAATGAAACAAATACATTAGCATTCACTGCAACAACTATTCCCTCGGGCTCCTATATACCTGTACCAGAGGTGGGTTCTACTTACCTTTACTACCGGTTTGCAGCGGGGCCACGCACATGTGCGCTTGCTTCGCTTGCATGTTAGCTCTTTTATGCAAGCGCATTTTGATGACGTCGGGGTCAGTGGGCGGAGCCTCCCGCCGGTTTTACTACCGGTTCTATAGAACTGGTGCGAACCGGGGGCAAACCACCACTGACCTGTACTTTTTAGAAGTAAATCCTATTGAACTCAATAGGTTTTCTGAACAGCATATATACAAACAACTGGACACTGTCTGCAGATCCTGCATATAAACATTTCATTGATAAAATATCTGCTTGTTTCATTTTATATGCTAAGTGAACATTTAATTCATATTATGTACATGTTAGAACTGAATTTAAATCAGCAGTGTCAATACTACATAGATGTTTGTTACAGCTTCCTATTAAATCTCCAAGTAATGCAGAATGGTATATTGGATTTTTTAAAAATATTCTAGTAGAGGAATGGTGACATTTTGTTAGTTTATGGTTTACACTTATGTATTTTTATGTTTCCTGTAACATAAGTATCAAATTATGTAACTAATCTTTCATTGACTATATCTGTACTGTATTTCTTAACTAGAATGTATCTAATTTAAGAATTGGGAATGGAGTATGCAGCAATTTTCAATTTTTGGTAGAAAGTTTTTTTTTTTTAAAGTAAAGATGACAGTGTATTTACTTGGGAGCATGTTCCACATAGGCACAGAGAGAATTGCACTGAAAAAGATTCATATTTGATAGATGTTAACATTTTTGAAAGAAATCCAGAAACCACTTATCGGTGCACCATATGTTTTCAGTTTAATGCAAAAGAGTTTTTGTCAATGCTGTCATCTCCTCCAATTCTTCCTTTTCCGTTCATCTTTTTTTTTTTATTTATTACCTGTGGCGGAAGTGAGGATCTATTTGCCAACTTTGTTTCCTTTCCATTCTAGATGCTACATCTCACAGACCATATCTCATTCAGCACTCTCTTCTGAGCAGACAGTGCCAGGGATTGGCTATTAGTACAATTAAATTACCTGCATTTAGTGGGGTAGATAAGAGGTATTATACAATTTCAGAGGGACAGGTGAGCAGGATTCTTTTATGATTTGAAGCTCGGCAGCAGCTGCAGCTTGCTATTAGAATTTGCAGCATTTCCTCCCCCCCCCCCAATGGAATTAGGGAAAATATTATTTTCTCAGGCATTAAAAAACAAAACCCAAGTGGTAGAATCTGTTTTTAAGGCAACATTTGACTTTTACCCACACCCACTCAAATTATTTCATCGGGCTAATTCTTTTACGATGAAAGCCCCAGAGGGCATCCGTTAGTTTTGTTTGTTGTTGTTTTTGAAAGCTTAGATGCTGTTATACTAGAGCTGGCACATTCTCCTCCTTAGTGACAGCAGCTGTCGCTATATGTGTGTGTGTGTGGGGGGGGGGGGTTGGCGATGCTTGAAGAAAAAGAAGAAAAAGAAGAAGGGGGAAAAAAACTGTGTGTACAACCGAGGGGCTTGCACGGCTCATTGGCTCTGTGGTAGCGGTACCCTTTGTCGCCGCCGTCGCCTTTGGCGTTGGAGAGCGAAATGGAGGTGCAAAATCAGGCGGGGTGTGGGAAAAGAAAACGAGGGACAGGCGGGGCTGAAACATAAGGTCTGCAGATCACCGCATGCATTAACTCAACACCCGGCGCCTGAGCCGCCTTCAGCTGCCGCTGTTCCCGCCTCGCTACAGCGCCCAACCAGCGTCGTCAACTCCCGCCTCCCGCTTATAACATGAGGAGGAGAAAAATTGCCCCGAGAGCGCCATCCCCCTCGGGCTGAAGAGCAGAGAGCACAGAAGCAAGGTGGATTACATGCCTGCATTTCTCTAGTTCTCAATTTCGGAGGAAGGGGGGAAAAAAATAACAACAAACCGAAACAACAAAAACCGGGAGGGAAAGGGAGAAAGAATTGCCAAGCCTGTTCAGGAAGGATCTTTCTCTCTCTCTCTCCCCTCCCTCAGTTTCTGGCTTGTCGCCCGGGGATCGAACTGCCCTTGGAGATTTATTAGCAGCAAAAGAAGCCACGGGATATGGCAATCCGTGGAAGAGCCATGGCTGCCCCCCGCCTTGGTTGAAAGGCAGGCTTAAGGAGACTCCCACACACGCACGCCTTCTCCCGGAGCCCGCCCGGGGCCAGCCGCGCCAATGCCGACCCGCACCCGCCGAGCAAGTCCTCGGGCGGAATGAGGCAGCCGCTCGCCGCCCAAGGTTGAAGCTGTGGCGGCGGCTTTTCCTCCGCTCGTGGGGCTCCTTCGCATCTTCCTGCTGCTGCTGCTGTCAAAGGAGGGCGCCGGCGGTTAGGCGCGAAGCCGGCTGGCTAGGAGGCATGAAGGGCGCTACGGTGGAGCCGGCGCTGTAATTGCCCGCTGGGCTGGCTTTTCTTTTGGGCTTCTTGGCAGGAGAAAGGGAGCGCCGGCGAGCTCTGCCCAACGATGCCTTTGTGCGATGCCCGCTCCTCGCTGAGGAGAGGAATCGGCGCCCGAAGGCGGCTGCTGCCCGTCTGACCGACTGCGGCTACTTTGCGCGGCGACCAGCCTTCTTTTCTTTTCTCTCCTCTCCTCTCCTCCGGGCCACCTTTCTGAACTTCCAGGGATGGCCGATTGACGTGCCAGGGAAGGTAACGCCGAAAATGGGGCTTCTCTAACGCGGGCTCGTCCTGGGTCCGAGTGGAAAGGAAGGAGTATCCCGGAAGGCTTACCCTCTCGAGCAAAAGGCAAGCAGGCTGGTGGCCCCGAAGAACCAAGCGAATTTTGAAAACCGGGGGGAGGGGGGAGCTCCAAAGTTAAAAAGGGAAGGGGAGAAGTGGGGAGGAAGGAAAGAGGGAAGAGAGAGAACAGAAGGGAGGGGAAGGGTTAGAAAGGAAGGGGAAAGGTGAAGCAGAGTATCCCATTTCTCACCTCTGGCACACTGCAGGTTGGAGACTCTGGCTGCCTTCTTGGTCTTGGAGACCCTGGCCGCCCTCTTGGTATTATGTCTGCACTTCGAAGGAAATTTGGGGACGATTATCAAGTAGTGACCACCTCGTCCAGTGGGTCAGGCTTCCACCAGCAGCAAGAAAAAGCGGCCCACAAGAAAAAGCGCCAGAGGTTTGTGGACAAGAATGGCAGGTGTAACGTGCAGCATGGCAACCTGGGCAGCGAGACGAGCCGCTATCTGTCGGACTTGTTCACCACCTTGGTGGACCTCAAGTGGCGCTGGAACCTTTTCATCTTTATCCTCACCTACACCGTGGCCTGGCTTTTCATGGCCTCCATGTGGTGGGTCATCGCCTACATGCGGGGTGACTTGAACAAAGCCCACGATGAGAAATATACCCCATGTGTTGCCAATGTCTACAACTTCCCCTCTGCCTTCCTTTTCTTCATAGAGACAGAGGCTACTATTGGGTATGGCTACAGATACATTACAGACAAATGCCCGGAGGGCATCATCCTCTTTCTTTTCCAGTCCATCTTGGGCTCCATTGTGGATGCTTTTCTTATAGGCTGTATGTTTATCAAGATGTCTCAACCTAAAAAACGGGCGGAGACACTGATGTTTAGCGAACATGCTGCCATATCCATGAGGGATGGCAAACTCACCCTCATGTTCAGGGTGGGCAACCTTCGCAACAGCCACATGGTCTCTGCACAAATCCGCTGCAAACTTCTCAAAGTAAGTTCAAGCTTTCTTGCCTTCAGTTCTAATCATATTGACTATTCGTCTTTTCTTCATTTTTGTTTTCTGGTTTAAAGGTGTATGGTTCCATACCTTTCTTAACAGGATTTCACTTAAACTACATACAGTACATGTTTTTCTAACTGCCACCACATTTTAAAGGTTTTTTTTAAAAAATTAAAAAATAGAAATGTTAAAAGACACAAGTGAATAAGCTAGGATAGTTGTCAGGAACACTACAAAATTCCATGACTGAGGCAGAGTGCAAAGACAAGTTTGATTTTCTTACCTATATTTTTTTTGAGAACTCAGCATATTTCTTGTGGTTGAGTTTTATATTTATATTTCCTAGTATTTGCATAGCTATTTCCTATAAGGCAATGTCTCCCGATGCGCATCTTTATATGATTCATTTTTCCTTAATCTGTTGCATTGTTTCTCCTCTATTTTCCTTTTTAAAATCATGGTTTCTTGCATCTGTGGCTCAGTTCCGTTCTTTTTCATTACAGTAGCAGCTCCTCAAACTGCTAATGAATTGAAGTTAATTTTTTTATGTAGTCCCCAGCCTTTAAATTAAAACTTTCTCCATATTTCTGGTTTCTGAATTATAGCCTGAAGTACAATCATTTTACCAGCACAAGTTGTCTTTTTAAATTCTTGATTAAACCACTTGTACTTATTTCTTTTTGCGAAATTCTGTTTAACAGTACTATTCATCTCCTTTTGTAAATAAAAGGGAAAAATCATTGCCTTCAAGATGTACAGATTGGTGCTGTTTAAATGAACATGACTTTTTAAGGTTCAGTTATTCCTTTGGAAATATTGATCATGAAGTGTGTAGGCAGTATGACTGAAGTACTTAATTCTTTTAAGTTCTGTACATTACATATATTTCTTAAGGTTCAGTATAGTGATGTCATGACCTTATATTTCTTTCAAGAGCCAGAAAGTTTTAATTTTAAACATTATTTTGACTGCCGAGATAAACTTGATTCTTAGTCCAAATGTGATCAAATGGTATAGTCTTCGGAGTGGCTATTATGTACAGTTTATTTAAAGTGCTGTACAGATCTATTACTATCACCTGTTGAAACTTGTGTTATAGGTCATAGGTATAACTCATAGGTTTAAAAGTAAAATGTTTCAGCAAGGCCAGTTCATGCTTCAGCTTTGCTGAAACACAATGCTGCCTTATCTCCTGGTTGTGAGGACAACTCTGTGGGTTGACATGCTCCTCCTTCCTGCTGATATATAGGAGATAAATTCTTCTCTTATTCTGAAACACCAGACTGCGTTTTGCAATTATGCCAGATTCAAACTGCTTTAGACTATATATGGTTAATGTTAACACTGGTGGATATGCTGCTGTGGAAAAAGAGTTTAAACTAACAAAAACCACGAATTTGCATTGCAGTTTTGTCATATAGATTATTTTTTTTCATATTGTAGTATGAAAAATACATTGAGGGGAACCTGGTGTTTCCTCTTTCTTGTTATTACTGTAGTTTTTCTGATTTTTGAAGACCATTGTACTGGAAGATTCTTTTAATAAGCCAAAATACTGTCTTATACAGAGAAACTCCGTTAGAAATCATAAGAATTCTGGTTGAGACTTACTACATTGTTACTATTTTAAATTGGGGCAAATTCTTTGACTTCATTAACTTAATTAAGATTGTATTATATATTCAGCTAGGATGTCTGGTCCTTTTTTCTTGAGAGATATTTAGGAGTTTCTTTTCTGATAATTAACTTATGGTGAATAATGATATAATACTGAGCTGGAAGTCATTAATTTACAATGTATGCTTTGTGATAAACAGTAGTTTAGTCAAGAACTCATACAGTTAGCAAAGTTTTCCTTATATTTTTCTGAATAAAGGTAAATTATTATTTTGAGAAATTAAGGATATTTGTATTTCTCACCTATACTCCAATATATTTAATGATAGCATAAATTGCTTCTTGTCACAACAGAATGAGGTTCATAAATTAATATACTCTGTTGTCCTTTGTTTTACAATATTTGCTTATAGAATTTTTAGATATTTTATTATAAATTTTATATAAGGAAATCCCACTAATGTGCATAGTAGCCATCACCACTAATTTTATCAGTACTTTTAATTTAAAATGGTATCATAAATGATATGTGAAATATCCTTGTTAGTATTCATCTAGTGATCAGATTCTAATTTTTTTCAGGGCACCAATATATGCACCATGGAATGGACTTTCTTTATTAGGTTATAACAACTAATTATAAAAACAGATTGCAATTATTTATCCCAGCCCTAAATTTAAATTGATTATTTTCCCCCAGATCAAATTTGCATTGTACATTAATTGCTCTACTGGTTTATACATTATAAAGTTGATCTTTTCTATAACTTTTGACATGACTTTACATGTGATTTATTTGATTGAGTAAATGAGGTGGCAAATATGATCAGTTATATAGGAGAATGTTGTACCCTACAGATCTATAAAATGTATATGCATCATTTAAATAGTATCACATTTAAATTTATCTTTTAAAAAGTCTCTGTGTGTTCTCTTATGCTGTTATGTAACCAAGGAAAGATACAGATTTAGTCTCAAAGCATTATGAATGAGTAATGACATAATGTACTGCCTCTATTTTATATAATGCAGTTAGAAAATGTAAAGTATATTCCTTAACATGAAGCAGCACGTGCATAAAATGACTTGCTTGCTATCTGTAAATGCTGAACTACTCCTATAGTACAGCATACCAATTCAGAAAAATAATTATGGATGACAATTGGGGTATCAAAGCTAATTTCATAATATGTGGCTGACTTTTGGCAAGAGGAAAGTCTAGATCTGAAAAAAAATATGGGAAATTTATTCAGGGGGTGGGTGAGGCTTACAAGGAGTTTATGATGTGTGTACAGGTAGTCCTCTACTTAAAACAGTTCAGTTAGTGACTGCTCAAAGTTACAACAGCACTGAAAAAAGTGACTTATGACCATTTTTCATAGTTTACAACCTTTGTGGCATCCCCATGATCATGTGATCAAAATTCAGATGCTTGGCAACTGGTTCATACTTATGACTATTGCCGTGTCCCAAGGTCATGTGGTCATTTTTTGTAACCTTTTGACAAGCAAATTCAATGGGGAAGCCCGATTCACTTAACAATCGGGTTGCTAACTTGTCAAGTGATTCACTTAACAACTGTGGTAAGAAAGGTTGTAAGATGGGGCAAAACCTATCTCTCTCCATATTTATTTGTAAATAAATATATGGAGAGAGATAAGATAATGAGAATAGCTTTTCCTTTAATTATAAAACATGTCTGTTTTCGAAAGTTTGAATCCAGTGTTTCATTCAAAGCTGTGTCTAATAGTTCCAGCAACTTTTCATCTATAAAGAATACTGGGTAATTCTTATTCCAGGAGTAGATAATTTTGTCTTCTGGATGTTAGAATGCAGATTTACAGCCTACGTTGATGAGATATGGTTTAAGTTATCCTTCCAAAATTGTGGTGTCCTCCAGATGTGTAGATTTTAGTTCTCAGGATTATGAACTATGGTCATGTTGACTAAGGAATTTTGGAAATTTTAGAGTCATACAGTTTGAAGGTGCCCAGGTTGGAAAAGACTATTCTATTCTAGAACATTTGCCTTGTGGAAAACCGTTCTGTGCAAACCTCTTCACCTTATTGACTTAGATATGTATTATGGTAAGGCAGCTGCCATTCATTTCTTTGAAGCTTTGTATTTACAATTTTTTTTAAAAGAGAAAACAAAGTACTGACCGGTGGCTTTAATGTCTTTAAGTGCTGAAAACAATTCAGTATGGAAAAGACTGAATGAATAAAAAGAAAAGATTTTTCAGAACTAGCTAATATTACAAAATTAAGAGCTTTGAACTAATTTTAACATAATGTCTTCTATTTCATGCTTTTCCCCCCCAAATTGAATCTATCTCTTGGTTAACAGTATCAGTTTACAGATTAATAATAGATAGTAATTTCCAGGCTGTTATTCTTACTAGTGATATCAGAAGCAATAAAACTAATCAAAATAAAATAAGTATCAGAATGAACAGGGAAACGCACCGTGATGACAAGTTATGATAACATGTGTTGTATAGCAGATAAATTAATTTACCAGTCCTTTGACAAGCTATCCATGATGATCTTACCTGCCTCAGTTGATTGTTATGGTACTCAGCTGGTTTTTCTGAGTAAGACAAGTCAACCTAATATATAATGTATGAAGAAATCATGGAACAATGTTTCAGCCTGAAAAACTTCAGTGATAACTCTTAGGTTGCATTACATTATTTTCTATATATCCTAAGTTTTTTAAATATAGTATTAAAATTGCTATTTTTCATAATTTTGTTTAAAAAAAGAGATTTAAAAAATGTAACAATTCTGTATATTTTGGAACAACCTTATATTCTGTTCCTCTTAATGAGAAAGATACATTTTTTCTCTAACTTCAGGCCAAATATCATTCATCATAGGCCATTCTGTGATACTCATTTCCTATGAAATGCAGATTGAAAACAAAATGTATTAACAGCAAAATTCTATAGATGCACATAATCTTTTTTATTACATTAAGCGAGTCCAATTAAGAAATAGCTGTATTTTAGCAGAGGTTCATACACAATTGTCATTTTGGCAATTATTTTTAATTGATGCAGACTTCAATATGGTTAGATATTAATAGGACATTAATATTTAATAACCCCTACCATTAATTTCAAGTGTTCTCTACTGTAGGCATGCCTAAAGCTTCAGTCCTATCCATATATACCTGGGCTTCTTACTCTTTTGAATAGATACATAAGTACCACCCATCCATTGCAAATGTATTATGTTTATTAAAAGAACTGATAAATGTCTCCCTTTCTTTTGCTTGGAACAACTTCCAGATGGTTTTGAGGGGGCATTTCATGTGATGGAAGAGAATATAAGTGACGATAGTATGGAAGTTTATTTGAGTAATATTGAGACTAGTCCAGTATTTAGATCCAATTTTTAAAGGCACATAAGACTGCTTTTTTGTTCCTAATATCAGCCACTAAATCAGGGGGGAAAAAGATAAAGCTTGTGAATCAGTTAGCCAAGCAGAATAAAATTCTTCTATGGCTGTATTTATGCCATCTATCCTTTGGAATGCTAATGAACAATCATTATACCATCACACAAAAGCCTTGTATCTTTGAGTTAGTTTCCTTAGGTGTTGAGACTTTTAAAATGATCCTATCCTACAGGCTTGGTTTAAGTAGGAAAAAACAGTTTGTGTCTTGTAGGCTGTATTTCCAACGATATTAAGTTGTTTACTGATCAGATAATGCCTCTTGTTATTTTGGACTGAGTTTCAGCTGTTAGGCCACACGGCGTCATTGTATCATGGTAATCTTGCTTAATGTGACTTAAGAGGTAGAACTGAGCATTATGATAAGATCTAGCTGTCAGGATTCTCAGACCAGGATATAGCGCTAAGTCACATAAACTTGAGTTTACGTGGTTTAACTAGGCTGCTAGCTAAACTTAATCTAGGCAGAAATCTCTAAAACACCTGCTTTTGTTATTGCAAAGTAGGATGAAACTGTGCAAACCACTGCTAGTCCTCTGTAAGTGTATACACTATATACAGGCAGTTCTGTCTTCTGCCCATGACATTCTAGTCCTTTCTCTCTTCTGTTCATGACATTCTAGGCAGTTCTCTCTCTTGCCCATTACATTTTAAACCCACGCTACTGAAGGGAAACTTTGCCCTTGTGTTCTTTTTATGAGAACAGCATACCTTAATAAACAGCATTTTAAAATATGTTTCTTGTGGATCATGAGTACCATTGTTATTGTTACAAGAAATTTACTTGTTGGGAATATGTGAAGTGTGAACAGGGGTGGTATTCACTTACTTTTGCTACTGATTCGCAAATGTGAGCATGCACACGTGCTCGCTTCACTCACCCGCACCACCTCCGCACATGTGCAGAGCCTTCCGCGCATGCGCAGAGCATCAAAAATGGGATGTGATGACATCTGGGTGGGTGGGCGGAGCCTCCCACAGCTGCCACTACTTGTTCGCCCAAACCAGATAGAACCAGCTGAATACCACCACTGAGTATGATTCTCAGTAGTAAAAAGGGGCAACATTTTTGTATTTAAGCTAATTTTAACAGGAAACAAAAATGCTAATGATAGTTCAAGTATCAAGATTCTGGCTCTAGAAAGCAAATCACACGATTAAGCCAAAATACTTCTTAGAGGTTATTTGTATTTACTATTTAAAGGCTCTGTAGCTTCTTCAGTTAACTAAGAAATCAATGTATGGGTTCAAAATCCTAGTCAATGCTCACAATAAATTTATATGCAGTAATAATAATAGTTGTGTGATAGTGAGATGGAAGGCGTACAAATTTAATAAATAAAATAATAGATGTACATATACTTGAGTATAATATATTACAGTATATTAGTTCATTGACACAGCTGCTGAGGATTTGAAGAGAACTTGACCCAAATGGCAGTTTAATTAAATAAAGAGTAGAATAATCCATTTTTGTGCGAGTTTCCTTTGGAAGACAATTGAATTTTTATAAATGTTATTGAGGCCTCCAGAAAGTGCTGTTTGCACAATTTGCACAAAGTGCTGTTTGCATGAAACCATGTAAAAGAAATTATCTCCTACCAGTAGTAGTAAGAAGATACTGGGAGAGCTTTTGCCTTCCTTCTTTTTTTCTATAAAATAACTTTGTGCCTAAACAGTTTGCTTGGAATTTGACTTGGACGATTCATGGTGAAAAGTACTGTATGGCTATCACCTATTGTCATATTGTTTTGAAAATAACTATACTAGTTTATTACTTCTCTTTCTTTTTTTTTTCTTTCTTCATGTTTGCTATAGTCTCGGCAAACTCCTGAAGGTGAATTTCTGCCCCTCGATCAACTTGAACTGGATGTAGGTTTTAGCACAGGCGCGGATCAACTTTTTCTTGTGTCACCACTTACAATCTGCCATGTGATCGATTCAAAAAGCCCCTTCTATGACCTTTCTCAGCGAAGCATGCAAACTGAACAGTTTGAGATTGTTGTCATCCTAGAGGGTATTGTGGAGACAACTGGTGAGTACAGTCATTTCATAGCTAATGAAATCATATATTTTGTTTCTGCCATACACACCAAAAAAGTAATATTAATTAATAAAATCTAGGAAGGTCATTTGTGGATACAGTAAATATAGTCAGTAGCAATACTGAACATTTGGAAAATGTTTAAGAGAATCTGTGTCTGAATATTTAAGAAATAATGAGTGCTGCTGTTGAAACATTGAATTGTTATAGGTTGTATTTCTCCCAAATATCTTGAATTGCTGTTGTACCTTATAATCTTTTTGATATTAAACATACATTAAGAAATGACAGGGACATTTAAGTTGATTCACATTATATGTAGGTGAGATTTGTCTGTCTGCCAAAATTCTATAGAGGTTATGAAACTAGGAGTGTGGTATTTCTTGTCTGAGAGTTCTTTCTTGAATATAATAATAATTTACCAATAAAGCTGAGGAGGAAAGCATGCAATGCTGTAATATATAACACTAAACTGAAGAAAAATCATGTCATTAAAAATACCTGGTTGGAAATGAATTCAGCTGATATTTGTAGTGTGAGATCATTCTTCTGAAATGTTTGCCTTTCTCTTGTCTCCCTCCCCCTCCCCAATCCTGAAAAAGGCAAACAAAGAGGATTTGGTGTATATATATTTTCTTTATAGTTGACTTTGGTGAAGTTAATGGGCACAAAACCTCAATTATCTGTAAGCATTAACTAGTGTCTTCCCTGTTTCAATGATGCATGGAGCAAAAGTGAATTCTAGTCAATATTTTGGCTGTTCCCAATATTTAATAAAATGACCATATATGAGCACTTCTACAACTTGATAAATATTTTGCTCTGCCTTAAGAACGCCTAGTTATCTCCTAATTCTTGTTAATCCCACTCTCCACTCCCAGGTTCTGCTATACACTTGCCTTATTTTTTCTTGCATTGTTATGCTTATATTGGCAGAATAAACGTGAATATCTTCACTTTGACAGTACCTCTGTTTCCCCAACCCCATTCCCCAGATGTGAGAAGCTCAGCACTGTGAGGACATTAGAACTGTTTAGTGTGGTTGATTTGTTTTACTTACTCATTTGGAATATTTTCGTGGCTGCTCATCTTAAGTGAATAAGTCTTTGGATAGTTAACAATAGTACAAAAACTAGCATAAAATTAGAACAGAAAATACAATGAAAAGCAATCATAACAAAATAAGCCAAGGGATCAAGCAGTTCACTGTCCTGCAAACTTGCACATCAGGCTCCACTAGCAATCTGGTCCTAACACCTAAAGAAAAACCTCAGATTTTCACCACTTACAATCTGCCATGTGATCCATTCAATATTATTTTCATGGCCTTCTGGAAGGTCAGCAGAATTGCACCTATTCGGAACTCCTTCCATTTCCTCCAGGGCAAGGCTGTTCCACAGGGCAACTACCACAATAGATCTTACAAAATGATCCTGTTTCACAGAAGAGACCTAGAGCACGCCTTCCTGTCAGATCTGCAGGGATTCACACCCAGCAGTCCTCACACCCTCCTCCTCACTTACCTTTCAAAGATCTCTGGAGCTTGGGTTAGGAAAGCAGAAGTGGTTGCTTTGTCATGTGGTCATTGGGGTTATTCAAGAAGCAGCCACCATTTTTGAACTGTTCCTACAGTTATTCTATTGGGGAGCAGGCTAAGAAACGTCTGTGAAGAGGTTGTGTGACTGTGATCCACATGGATAACACTACCCTTATTTGGTTGAATTATTTGTCATTAAGTATAATTATCTAAGGCTCGTACTACTAAGAAAGAATAGGCTTGGTGCTCTATCAATGCATCAAGTACTTTTCCATAGAATTTGTAATTAAGCTGGTCAGTGCTACATTCATCCTTAGGGTTTACTTGTAAGGGATGGCTTAACAATATGGCAGGTTTTTTCAGGTAATCATAAACTAGGACATTCAATAACTTGTCCAGGAACAAATCTTTACTGTAGTTTATGACTTATAGATGTTCCAGGATTTATAGGTATTACAGCCAGTTGATAATCATTAAATAATGCAAGGTTGATCCAGAATGTATAATTTCTGATTCAGATTCAATGCCCTCTTTATAACTCGCTGCTCTCTCAGTCAATTATTAGTATCCATTGCTTGTTTATATTTTCCACATTTATGCTCTTGAGAATTTCTTCTCGCTATAAGAATCCTTAATCCTTTCCATCCTTAACTCTCTCCTGCACAATCAATATGGTACAAGGCACTGATGCTTTTAGGGTGATTTATTTGGCTAGGCCACTTTAATGAAGTACTGTACATAGTTCACAATGCAAGCATTGGATTACTGAGTGATAGCATATCATTTCCTAGGGAGGAGGTATTCCTATGTGGATACAGCTGCATAGACTGTGCCTCTATAGCTTCCTCTGAAAGGAGGAGAAGATTGGGGGTGGAGTGGGGGATGAAAGCATTAAATCTATCATTAACCTGAAGTTTCCCTCAATGCCCACATTAAACCGAAGCTGCTCTCAGTATCTAGGCAGGCCCAATTTAAAGCAGTCAACATGAAGAGAGTGCTATCCTGTCCCAGTTCTTCCTATATTTCATCAAACATTTCTTTTTATTGTATTATCAAGGCATTCTCATTTGATCTCAGTTCTTGCATTAAGAATTGAAACTCATTTTTTTAATTCTGTACCAGTTGCTCACCTGATTGGAAACCATAAATTTCAAACTTAGTATACTTCTTTACCGAATCTTCAAGGTGGATGTCAGATGTCTAGCAAAATTTATGCACGTGTCTAAGTCTCCGGCTGAAATCTGTAAGTTGTCTCTTCATCGAGAATCCCTCTTTGGCCAGGATGGTAGAGAAATCATCAGGTTGTAGTGACACCTGCTTCTCTGTTTGAGGCATGGAAACAGTACATGTGTTCATCAGTCTATCATATCTTTCTGGCAACTAGTAGCTATTCCTCCCTAATAATCATTGAATGTAACATTGTTAGGTTCCCCACGACATTAGCTTCATAGATATTTGAACAGGTTAGCTAGGAATTAATCTTTGTTATATTTTAGGAACACTGCTATTTACAAACAGTTTAGATTCACTAAGTTCATAACAATTACTCAGAGGAATAACACTTATCCACTTTTATTTCTACACATCTAGCACCCTTTCTTTCTGTGTTGCCTCCGTGCAGTGGATTGTCTACTTTTTGTTCTCACAATCAGATTTCAGTAGCAGTTACAAGTCTACATCTTCCATATTCTTGCTCTGAGATTTTCTTGTTACTAACAATCTCCTGAAAGTTGGCTCTGTTATAGTGACCATCTCAGACAGATTATTGGCTGTAGCAGGCTTTTAAATCATCCTGAAAATGTTACAGTTGGATCCACTGGTAATTACATCAATATAAGTGGACACAATATTATAACTGTGCCATCAGTAAAGACTAGAACAGGGATCTTATTACAGCCATAGATAGAAATTGAAGTAGGAAGCCATTTAAATAGCTGAAGTACAAACAGAGAAAAACTGGACTTTGAGACATAACATAGACCTCATCTGAAAGCTTTGGTGAGACACACCAAAGAAGCATTTCTTTCTACATGTATTGCATTCACATATTTTCCCTAGTGGAGCTGTTGAAAATGAAAGTGAAACTAATTCAGATCTCTCTTCTCCTGAATCCAAACTGTGAACTACAGTAGCCAGCTGTGAAACTTGTAATGAATATTTTGTGAGTAAAATATCTTGCATCCAAGTTGACTGGGTGCATGTGCACAACAGTTACAAAGTGAATTACAATGATGTTTTAGGATTATTGTATGATTCTCAAGCAAATAGAAAGTCTGCTTAGATAGTGCTATTTACCACTGATCTTTCAGCCCCACCAGTTAGATCTGAGCAAGAACCAATACCACAAGAAAGGCAAGACTGTTTTCATTGAGCGTGCTACAATAAGACAATCTTGCAGATCTGATTATCTATGCCTTCTCCCCTTCTGCTTGTTTTAAGCCTACTGTGTGTTCTTATCATTGCTTTGGTAACAGATCTGCCTATCTTTATTAAGGTCATTTTATTCTTTACACTGTCCTCTGATTTCTGCTCAGCACGGTTCTTAGTTCCAAGCCAAAGATTATCTGTTATTTCCTTAGTGCTGTCATAAATGTCTCTCTGATATTACCTGGTAACAGGTAAGGAGAATTAGCTGTGATGGAAGCCAATCTTTGCTGTGAAAGAAAAAAGTAAAGCCAAGAATCACACCTGTCTAATGCATTGTCAGACAAAACACTAAAGAATCTGCTGGGAACAAGAGCCTTAATCTGTTCTGAGAAAGATCTGTTGGGTTTGTTGGGAATGCTTCAGGATTTGGCCTACGAATATAGCATATGATTTCAAGAATTCTGTTTGCATTGCAGAGCTCAGAATTCCATTCTAAATTACAGTGCACATTGAAGTTGTTTCAGTTCAGTTGTCTAAATAGGCATGTCACGAGCAGTCATATGTTGACCTATATATGTGCAACGTAGCTTTTCCTTGTTTCTTCTAAAGCAAACATGGTAATTGTGACAAAGTTATAATTCACACTTTAAGTATTGTTGACTTCTAACTCAGAAATTATTGTTTTACTGCTTTTATTTCATTGTTTGTATATATTATTTTTATTCTTGGGTTGTGAGACACTCAGAATTTGGTTTAAGATGCTTAGGCATCTAACTAAGCACCATTTCTGAAGAATATGAAATGGGATAGGAAGATAATTTGCAACATATTTACTTTTTTAATCAACTGCAGGCAATTTTAAATCATGGAATAAACGTGCAAAGTGTTTCTGAGTGACATAAAATTTATATTTTGCTTTATTCTGAGCATTGAAACAAAATTTAGCTGATTCAGGGTCATTTTGAGAGTTCCAACTATTTTGAGCATTGGATTGTATTTTGGTTTTGTAGCTTGTGTTTAGTTGCTTTTCCCCCCTTTTCAAACTGTTTCCAGTATAGCCAACTCAGCAGCAGAGACCAATTATGATTCTGCTGTTATTAGTTTAATTTGGATGGTGTAATATGGGAGTGGAGTGTATAGAGGAAAGAAGAGGTTAAGACAAAAGAAGATTATTCACTACTGCATGCCTACTAGCTTGCCCAGTATGCTACCGCTGGTTTTTTATTTATTATGGGAAAGTTAATAGCTCGTGTAGGTTGCTGAGTGCATTGCATGTGGGTTGTGTTTTATTTAATTTTGTAGACAGATATGCAAATATGCATATGCTCTACTGTTGATGCAGTTGTGAAAATCTCAGCT
This sequence comes from Arizona elegans, assembly GCA_022577455.1. NCBI lineage: Eukaryota > Metazoa > Chordata > Lepidosauria > Squamata > Colubridae > Arizona > Arizona elegans. The sequence continues at coordinate 124,009,010 of JAKOOJ010000001.1, forward strand.
CAAAGTTTGCTGTGCCAGTGCACTTTAGATATGGTGCTTCTGGCTTACCGAGTGGTATTTTAAGATGAATTTGAAAATGTAAAAGTGATGTCTGGGTTTTGGCTGCTTTGTTGATCTTTGAGATGTATATACAATCTTTGCAAGTTCTGGCTGCTGTTTTAAAGTTATCTGCAATTAAGAATTAAGACTTTCCCCATTTTTCCAGCATTTCAGCAACAAACATTACAATATCTTTTGCTGTGCTTATATCTTATACCTGGGGTGAAAAAGAACTGTGCCAAATCAATTGCTTAATTTTGCTAAGCAAGCAGGATGTCAGTGCCTTCAGAAAAATTGACCAAGGATTATTTTATTTTAAAAAATCAGAACTAAGAAAACCTCTTGTATAAATCTTTGTTTAAAATCCAGAATCAGTAAATCCATTATTAGGACAAGGGCTAGAAAGATTTATTGAGTGTTTGAAAATTAAACATTACAATATAAGTTGCAATATGGAATAAATAATCTATTCTTGATCAAGAACTCCCAAATAGGACAGTAGAAGGAACTCTGGAATAATTGCAGATGCAATACCTTTCAGAGATTTCAATCTACATTGAGGTTTATTCTTTGAGAATGATTTAGAGCCTTACTTATTCAATTAATTATGTTTGTTAATATCACATTGTTAATTAGCAAAGTGTACTGACATTGGCCATTTAGTTAGCACTGACAAAGGTCTTTAGTAAGATGGTGTTCCTGGGTAGGACCATTTTACCTTCCCTTTTCCAGATGATCAGTTAGAAAAGGACATTTTAAACTTAACACAAAATTAATTAAAAAAACATTTTAGACAGTAATACAATACTGGTCTGTGATGGTAATAAAAATTACTAACTAGACAGTGACAGTATTCTCCCAAAGTATAAGAAGAAAGGGAAATACGCTACTAAACTTTAATAAAGAATCAAAGTCCATGCACATGAAGGAGAAAAGTAATATACATGATTAAACCTCACCTTTTTGCATATATGTCATGCAGGAGATGTACTAATTGAAAGGGATATTAAAGACAGCAGCTGTTCTTCTCTAAATTGAAAAGATGTCTCTTTGTTCTCTCTAGTAAGGAGTTTCTAGGCCAGCATCTTCACCACTACACCAAACTTTTTATGGATATTTCTAAAGATTAAGTAAGTAAATTGGTACTTACATATTCTGAAAAGAAAAGTAAAACAGCTTTTTGACAAAATTTTAGCCCATATTTTCCAAACTCATATAAACCTAATGCCTCTGTTTCATTCTCAATATTTTAAAGTATTCCAATATGGAATTCAATGCATCAGTTATGATTAACTAATATAATAAAACAAAAAGCTGTTTTAGGTGGCCTCAGAGCAGAGTTACTTTAAGTAAAACTCATTATGAGGTTATTTTCTTTTTCATAAACTATTACTGCAGTGAGTTAACTTTGCAAACAATGGATCAATAAGTAATGAATAAAAATGCCACATCTCTTTCATTTGTGAAGAACTTCCTAAAGTAGTTCCCCCCCCCCATACTAGATGTTCTTATAAAGGGACTGATTCTTATAGTCTTTATTTAAAATATTCCCTGTAGTTAATATGTCAAAAATCAATAGAACAGATAAGAGTGTTTAACTTTTAAAAAGTCTATCACAATTACCGTACTTTTCAGAGTATAAGGCACACTTCCCCCCCTCCCCTAAATAGGGTAGAAATGTTGGTGCATCTTATACACCAAATATAGCCATTTTTGGCCTCCTAAACCCCGCCCCATGCGTCCCATTTTTGCCAAAAACAGGCCTGGACGCACAGAGGGTTTGGGAGGCCTGCAAAGTGCTCCTGGGGGCCAGGGAGAGCAAAACCCGAATGTGCGGAGGCCAGAAACTATTTTTTTTCTTGTTTTCCTCTTCGAAAACTTAGTGCATCTTATACTCCAGTGCGTCTTAAAGTCTGAAAAATACGGTAAATGGATATCCACTACCTGGCTACCTGACCTGAGACAGAGTCTTTAGAGCATGGATGTCCAATCTTTTGGCTTCCCTAGGCCTTTTTGAGTGAAGAGGAATTCTCTTTGGCCTCATATAAAATATATAATATAGTTTATATATATATATATAAATATTGCTAAAAAGCACATAATAATGTTAAAAGGGGCTGCATTACTAGTTGTCCAGGGAGACATGCAACCTGTGGGCCATGGATTGGACACACCTGTCATAGAGCAAATTTTACACAGTAGGCTTCTCACTAAAATGTATGCAAGATTCTCGTATCTTTCCTTTCCTCCTCCTAGAGATTGAGGCACTGAATTGCATTTAAAATCAGAAGTCAAATCTTTTTTAAAAAAATTCATACACATACCGCAGAAGTTCGTTTATTTCATTCACAGAGAAGGACTTCAAGATTGTTCCTCATTTCCCCATATTTTGAAAAGTGGTAAAGGCCATGTCCCTTTCACCATGCTTTTAGTTATTGGTTGATTTTATTTATTTTATTTATTTTAATTGCATTTTTAAACTATTTCAGATTTAAATGTTGTAAAACATTTGAGAATTTACTTATATAAATTTGAGAATTTATATAAGTAAAAGCTATAGAACTAATAAAAAAAAATGTGAACTATATTGTACCCAGCAAACAAATGAACAAATAAGATGCCATCTTTTAAAATATTTTGCTCAACTTTGTGCACTTTTATAGGATTGATATACTAGCAATGGATGCAATTTTTATCCATAAGAAGTACGGTACCTAAAAACATAAAAATAGAACACTTGCATTCTGCATTTATTTAAGGAAAGCTATTAATAGATTTCTTGTTATGAAAATATCTTGACTGTCTCACAATGGTTTCATGTAGAGGTTTCACATTTATTTTATTTCGTTTTGGAGTTAGAAGTATAGATAGAAGTATATAGGTTAACCATTCAGTGCTGCTTTTTTCAATTTCAGTATTCTGATGCATAGTAATGACTTTCAATAAATATTTTTTCAAAATATTATGATGTTAGTTTTGAAATAATGATAAATGAAAATTAATCTATAAAGCTTTAATCTAGGAATAGTAGAATCCCCAAATGTAGTTATAGTCTGAAATGATCAGCAGGTCTCATGTGACATTGTTAGAAGAGGTCATCCCTTTATTTATGAAATTAATGTCAATTTAAAATTGCAGCACTATTGTGCAAAACACTGATGAGCAACTGTTTATGAGAATTTATGGATTCTCAAAAAGAAACCTACAAGAAACCCATTTGTAGAATAATATTTCTTAAAGCATTATTATTGTTAAGCAATAACATTTATTTTTTTTTCAGAGTGAGTTCAGTTATCCTTCCTGACAAAGAATATGGCATCACGAGTAGGATGTTTGAATGAGCTAGTCTGAATGAAAAAAAGAAAAGAAAATAATAGATTCATTGCAGATAGTTTTCTCTTGGATAACCCTTATCTCTTGTGTATCACAGGCTTCATGTTTGGTTGGGAAAAAGTCTACATCCAGTTATGGAAAGGTCAAGGAGCAAAAACAGAATCGGTGTATTTTCTATACACCATACTAAATAAGAAAAAGCTTAAGACTAATATCTTAACCCTCCCTTATCTCATAAAATGGCAGTTTTTAATATTTCCCTTGCTCTCCAGATTGTTGAAAAGCTGATATTGGCTGTACTAAGCAAAAGCTGACATGATGTGTATTTGGTAGATAATGTTAGATTCCTTGCCTTGAAATGTGTTCAGTTCTATTCAGTGTGCCTACTCTGCCTACTCATGGCCAACCACAGAACAGAGGCCATCTGGAAGTACTGAAAATACACACACTATCCTTATAGGGAATGCCACACTGGTCTCTGCTGCCACAATTTATTTGGCATATGCTCTTTTAGAGATATCATGCACAATCATTTTGATGATATTATGAGTTGTCTTTCTAAGTGGAATGCTTATTCAGGCAGGAGGCGGATGGATGGATATCGCATACACTAACTCTAAATATACATACATATATACTTCTTACTCTGAGTATTATTTATTTTTTATTTATTTTTTATTTAATTAAATTTCTATACCGCCCTTCTCCAAATAGGACTCAGGGCGGTGCACAGCCAGAGTAAAAACAGAGCATACAAAATTTAAAAAACAATATTAAAATAATTTAAATATTTTTGGCCATAAATTAAAACAACCCAATTTAAAACAATTTAAAATTTAAGTCAAGCCAGCCCAGAGTAATGTTGCTCAAGCTAAAAAAATGTCCCAAAGACTGTCCTTTTCATTGGCCCCTTACCAATCCTGTTGCCTCATAAACATGTGTTCAGTAGGCCCAGTGACAGGCTCTCCCTCTCCTTCCCTCCCTCCTATTCTCAGGAGACTTGTCCAGCAATGTACTCTTTCTATCCTGTTTCTTCAAAGTTCATCTTTTGATTCCATACAGGAAGAATCATTGCCTGCATGATTCAGATCTTTATAGATATTGATAGTTCTAGGTATTAATGAAGAGTTTTTCAAGCCCTTCATTAATACCTTGTCAAGTGCTGCTTATTTCTTGATTGCTTGTCCTTTGCTAAATAAATATATCCTAAAAGACAGATCCATCAGTTTAGTATCTTCACTGTCAATTCTAAGGTCATATAAATTGAATACATAAATAAATGCTGCAATGGCATGGGAAGAGCAATTTGCCTGGAAATGCAACCAAGTGGGAGGCAATCTCCGCATTTCATTCTCTACTTGGTCCCAAACGCAACTTCTGGAAGAATCTTCGACCAGTATTTATTTGCTGATTAATTTGTATGATGGTTAAACAGTGTTAATAAAACAAGAGGCACAAAGAATAAAAATGTATTTATGTTTGAACAGAAATTCATATATTCAAAATAAGAAAAGATTACTATATTTCTGTTAATATAATATATTCAGGATTGGATTTGTCATTGAATAAAACTGGGATGAAGTTGAAAACTGATCATAAAAACAAACCAATAGTCATGATATTTTTTTCAAGCTAAGCTAGATATAATAGTGGTTTAAATTTCTGCCCCTAGTTGTTTTTCTTAATTAACAGTATGTTGATAACCAATACTTAATCTCTGGGGAGAACAATTTATAGTTACTCCATGGCCCTTACCCTCACCCTGTAAGATAAAACTAAGAGGTCACGCAATATAACCTGCTATTTAGACCTGCCAAAATAAAGAAATTTAATGTGGTTGCAGAAAGCATTAGCTTAACAGAGTGCTATAGAGAGTGTTAATTCATTCTACCCAATGTAGCAAGAAATGTGCAGCCTAAAACAGTGATTTCCCAAATATCTAAAGTGGGTATTAGAGTTGCTTTAAGTGTTTTAATTTAATACCTAATTAGTAAAAGATGCTTAAGAAGAACTACAAAGGGTTTGACGTATCTTGCCATGCTGTGATTAGGAAAGGTTAATGGAAATAATGCAAGGAGATGTACAAGTTGACAGTTAAATATAGAAGAATGTGTAATCCTGAATTTTACAATTTTTATGGAAAAAAAAATGATCCACAGTAATATGAATCAAAGTAATGGAGATTCAAATGGAAGTTTATTTATTAAAATACCCTAAAATAGTTACCATTGGGCCCCCAGCCAAACTGATTGAAAGACTAGATTAACAAAGGGTTACAGATAGTTTTTGCTTAGTGATCACAATTGGGATCAGCAGCTCCATTGTTAAGTGATGCGACCACTAAGCGAAGCATCACGTGACCTTGACAATCTTATGACATATTAAGCAACTTACCATGATCATTAAGCAAGATATCATATGACCTTGACTTGTGTTTTTACTGCTACCTCTGCTTATTGGAAGTTGATTGGGAAGCTCCTAAATGTTTGGGGAGCTTATAAATGCAAGGGCCAGTCACAAGGTTATGTTCTTATTTGCATTATCCCAGCTTCAAACAATTGTTAAACATGGCAGTTGTTAAGCAAATTACTTACATATAGCGGATAGAAAAATCCGTCAAAAGATATAAAAATTACATTTGTATGGATATGAAATGTCCCAACTCTACCTTGATAACAAAGTGATCACCAAAATCCTGACCTTGATGTTGGTTCCATAGTCTGGCCATCATCTCATCATCCCTTTTATGCTACCTTTTGCTTGGCACCTACCTACTTTCCTTCCTCCCTCCCTCCCTCCCTCCCTTAGAGTTTCTTTAGACTGATTTACAGTATTAAAGGACGCCCTGAATCCCAACAACTGTCTTAGTTCTATGCAATTTTCTACAGACACATATAACCTGATTGAAACATAAAAATGAAAGTTTTATTTAAGAAAATCTACTTTTAAATAAATTATATTTTAAATTCCACATAATGTAGATGAGCTAGACAGTGATTTTGAATGGAAGGGGGCTGGTTTTATAATTGGAGCATGTCAAATTACTCTGCTGAAATTTGGTATTGATATTTGGCTGTTTATGTTTTTGTTGTTGCTAATTGGGGAAATTTAAAAGTTCAAAGTAGAAATGTTAAGCTTATCAGTGTAGCAGAAGAAGAGGCAGAGCCTGGGGGTGGAGTCAAGAGAGGAATCAGTCTGGAATCATTATGTTCTTACAAGCAATCCATATCCAGCCCCCCCTTGAATTTAGTTGGTCCTTATCTAGTGCCATTTTAGTGCTATTAGTTGACTAGATACTTCTATATATCTTGAGCAATAAATCTTAACTTAGCATGTGGTCCTGAACTCTTCTTGCCTGATGCTTTGAAGCTTAACATTCATTCCAAACCTTTAACTTTTCAAAACCTGAGAAAGGTGTGCAAAACCCCAAAAAGATATCCCAAATGTTCATGTTGACCCCAGGAACATCACTGGATCACTATTGGAAGTCATAAGAATGTCAAGACTTGTTTTATCCCAGCACCCAACCTTTTGAGCACCAAGGACCGGTTCTGTGGAGAGAGGTTTTTCCGCAGACTGGAGGGGGTGTGGTTTCACATGCTGCCTGCATCCTGTGGATGGGGCTTCGCTTGTTGCGGCCCAGTGCTGGTCCACAGACCTGGGATTGGGGATCCTTGTTTTATCCAATTAGTAACACAGGAATTCTTATTAGCACATAGGATATAAATTACTAGATATTTTATTGGTCTACCTCACTTGAGGATACTAAAACTTGTTTCTAAATATTTAATAAAAGCAGTGGACTAAAGTAAGGGTGTCTATATATTTCAATTTGAAAAGTTTCACTGAAAAAATTATTTCAAGTTTGAAACGGCTGTTTTGAATTTAAAACAGGCCATTCAATCATTTTAGAAATGTTTTGAGTAGATGCAGTATTCTGATGTACAAGCAGAAAGGTGCTTCAATGTTCTTACACTCTATCACTGTCTCCTTACCCAAACGTCTATTTTAAGCAAATTCTACGTCAGATTAAAAGGGATTTTTTTTCGGGTGTTATGCAGTAAAATAAACATGCCAGAATAAAATGTAAAATGCTTAAATAGATTTCTGTCATAAAATTTTGTCATTGCTTTCTAATTTGCTGTCCTTTCTCCAGTGTACTTAGGTATTGATAATTTCTATTGAAGCCCAAATCACATCATTGTAGCAGAATGGACTTTCATAAAATTTATATCACTAAAAATTTCCAGGATGTTGATTTTCTAGTTTTAGAGGCTGGAATTGATTTAAGTACTAGTGAAAAAATTGTTAACTTTCCTATGCAATATCTATGATACCCATTTTTAGAAACATTTTTCTAGTTAGTGAAGAGAATTAATTTTAAAACTTCCCTCTTTTAATGAACATATTAAAATTATTATATTTGGAATTGAAAATTGGCTTTGAGACTATTAGTACAAGGACCATCTTAGTTCTTATGCGTGCATAGTTCAAATACAGGTAGTTCTTGACTAACAACTGGTAATATAATGACTGTTTAGAGTTACAAACAGCCATGGAAGAGATCCCTGTAAAACATTTTAAGCCATTGTAAACTGTTGCGTGCCCCCCTCCTACCGTTATATGATGCCATTTGAGACAGCTGGCAACTGGCTCACATATATGACTAGTTACAGTATCCCATGGTTATTTGATGCAATGTTTTTTGCTAGTTTTTAATATTTTTTGCTTGTTTTACTTGAGAAAGATTTCCAACAAAAAATCACGCCCATTCAGGAGAATAGAGTTGGACTTATGATTGAATGATTCACCTAACAACCATGTGATTTGTACTTACCACTGTATGATTTATTTAATGACCACCATAAAAACAGTTGTAAAATTGGGTTCAGTGACTTGACATATGTCAAGTTATGACTTATAAATGAAATTCCAGTCCCAATTGTGGTTGTAAGTCAAGGACTGCCTGTGAGATGGATTTGGAAAAAAATCAGATGGCCATTACAGCAGCATAATCAAACCCCTCCCCCTTTCAACATGTTGAGCCACGTACAAAATAGGAAGACACCAATTGCACTGCTCCAAATGCCATCTTGATTTTTAACAGGATGCCACTGAGTTCAAATCAGTATTATGTTATATAACTGGAATAGTATCCTTTATTAGGTTTACATATGTCTGAAACAATTATAGTTTAAAACTTGTTTAATTATAGGACAGCTCAAGTGAACTCTGTTTGAAAGCACATATTAAAATAAGATCTCCACCCTCTTGAATAACAAATGCTGTCAGCTTAATGCAAAAGGGACTGTGAAGTTTGCTGACTAAATAAGTTATTGATTTAATGAAGCCCTCTTTCAAAAGTTTTTATCTTAATCTTTATTTTTTTAGAACATACATACATACATACATGTATAAAACATACAAAGGATTGTTTTTCTAGACTTACATGTGGAAAAATAGATGGAAATTTGAAGTATTACCAGAGACTTGTATAATGAGGAAGAGGAGGAAGAGGAAGAGGAGTACCTTGGTTTCTGACCTCATGAATGTCTTTGATATGAACTTCATTTTTTTCTGATTGTCCAGTTACTTTAGTGACACAAATTATAACAGGGTGATTTATAGTTCTGGATATGCTACCGTGTTTGCCTGAAAATAAGATCCTGTTTTATATTTTTTTGAACCCTGAAATAAGTGCTTGGCCTTATTGCCATGCTTAGAGTGATTAAGCTCAAAAAATATCAAAGAAATGGACAGCAAATCAAGATGACTCCCTGCAATAGAAACCTAATCCATGAGTAGTTGAAGAAAGAATTGTGTGCAGCTCCTAATAAATGCCTAACCTTGTTTTACCTCAGGGCTCTCTAACAAATAATGATCATTAAGTTTTTTGCAATGTTCCCAAAGCTCCAGGTGAACCATGGATGAGATTAATTATCTGAATAATTATCCAATTTCCCTTTTTGTTTGCATAAGATGCAACTAAAATTCTCTTTTCTGGAAGTAATTTCACTAAATTTGATGGACACTTCAAAATATATATATTAAGAATCTATTATTAGATTACTACACACTGTGATACTGGGAAAGTATCACAAGATAGTCTGTAAGAGTGAAATTTCAGTGTTTTGCCTGGATTTTGGCATTTTCTTTGGATATTTGCTCAACTATTTTTGACAGATACAATAGCATTTTTTTTTAATGTGAAAAGGGAAAAATGTGGAACTCAGAATTCTAATGATACTATTAATTTAAGTTTTTTTGAAGATGAGGAAAATATCCTAGCTTTTAGGGTTACTAAGTTTTTTCCCCCTATTTTCTTGTATTTCTTTCAAAATACTGTGCATTCTAGACATTAGAGTAGTAAATCCTCTAATGGTCACATTTATTTTCTTATGTTCTATTTATGTTTTTAATTTAAAATACTATTCTTACTTTATTCTAAGAAAGGAATACTAGAATGCACACAGCAGAATTAACAAATTAACTTTTAAGTTCTGTAGGGACTATATTGTAAATAAACTGATGTGCAGAATTTTGTAATTGGAAGCCTTCATATATATTTGATCTTGACTAAACTGTTGTTTAGTCATTCTTGTACTTGTTTGGGATTTTGTATTGTAACTTAGTTCATTTGAAGATGCCTCAATTGAAAAATGATAGTTAACAGAGGCAAGTATCAAAATTTTAGAGCATAAACTGACCATATTATACATACTTTGGGATGTCTTAGACTGCAGGGGTGTCAAATTGGCAGCCCATGGGTCTGATGCATCACGCACAGGCCACACCCACCCCAGCTCCATGAATGGGGAAAACGTCACATGATGGCAATGTGACGCCGTGAGTTTGATACCCATGTCTTAGAGTTACTCCATTTAGCCGATGAAGACATGAAATCAAAGAGAAATGAACAGAAGGCAGTTCTACAAAAATGGCTTGAATTTTCTACAGCTCCTTTTTTACTGCAATAATTTATATCCTTTGAGAAAACACTCCTGAAATTTGAAGAAGTAATTCATGTTCCATTGAGCAGGACAATTAGTGAGATAATTAGTAGAATCTATTTCCCTTTGTCTTTCATATAAAAACTCAGGGAATGCTGTAAATGTCTAAACCAACATCCCCAATCTATTACTCTTCAAATAAATTGGGACTACAACCCTTCCTAGATAACATGGATGAAAAAATTATTTGTTACATTGGGAGTATTGTGAACTCCTTAGTGCTCTCTAAACTTGGTTGTTTTCTTGCAGACATTTCATTATCAGGCTAGATAATGTGATGCTACCTAGTTCGGTAATGGAAGAAGCAAGAAAACAGCCAAGGTCATAGCATCAAGATCTCCAATTCAACCCTGAACTACATACAGTATATTCTCTTCTGTTGGTACTATGGTTACATAGGAAGTGTAATAAATGTAAAGATTTTATTTTTGTTACTTTCCTTTCACAGTTTCTCTAGCTATTGTGCTGTACAGTCAGTACAATATACAGATAGTCCTTGACTTACAACCATTTGTTTAGTGACTGTTCAAAGTTACAACAGCACTGAAAAAAGTAATTTATGACTATTTTTCACACTTACCACTGTTGCAGCATCTCCATGGTCATGTGATCAAAATTTGGATGCTTTTGCAACCTTCTGACAAAAAAGTGGCGTGGAAGCTAGAGATTCACTTAACAATCGTGTTACTAACTTAACACCTGCAGTGATTCACTTAATATTTGTGGCAAGAAAAGTAATAATGTGGGACAAAACTTACTTAACAACTGTCTTGCTTAGCAAATGAAAATTTTGGGCTCAATTTTGGTCGTAAGTCAAGGACTACCTGTATAGTTTTCCTATGTAACTTTTAGCCTTGTCTAAGATGGAACCCTTTTTTTCTGAGATGAAGCAAATAATTAACTTGTTTTTGACATAAAGATGCAGGCTATTGCCAGACAATTTCATGTTCTTGCAAAAAAGTTTTTTTTGTTTTTTATCTAAACTTTGTGTAGGACAGTTTCTGAGATTAGTTGATGATACATGTATTTTTATGCCTGACAATATTGTATTCTGATATTGTCATATAGCACCAGAACTATCATCCTTGATCATTTTGAAGGTTCTAAAATGTTTTTGTTTAATGCTGTTTCAAATTTCTTTTTTCTAACATTTGAATTGGTACTGGAATGGAATTTTGTGATTCATGCCATTCTAATCATCCCTTTATCCTAGTTTGAAAGCTAAGGAGGCTATGGGGAAGCTGACATAAAGCATTTATAAGGCACTGCACTGTCATAAAATTGCATAAAATGCTGTTAGCTATCTCAGGCTTTTTGGAAGTTGCCTCAAACCAAAGGTAATCATTTCCAAACATGATTTTCACTTCTTCACCAAGGTTTAATGAGATGGAATTATAAGAATTTCAACAACACGGCTATTTCCCATTTAAAGCTAATTTGTTCCCTAATGCATTCAGGCAGAAATTTATTTAGTTTCTTTCTTAATAGCATTTCTGTGATCTGGTAAGGAGGTAGATCACTGATGACCAAGAAGCTTGCAGCTGGCTGATTACAGTTCCATCTCTCAAGTCCCTACTAGTCTGAGAATCAGCCATTGCAAAGTAGATGAGAAATCTAGCTCAAGAGACGGAGATGGAGAATCTTCAAGTGTTCTGTGGTTTCAGTTCCCATTATTTCTGGTTTCTTATAATTGATCATACTGGGATTCCTCTGTAGCATACCACACAGTGTTCTTCAGACCCTTTAAAATAAACTTATACAGAGGGCTTGCTTTTTTGCAGTCTAGTTATGTATGGATTGCACAGCAGTTTCCCCCCCCCCCCCCTACATGGATCCGAGGCACACATGCTAACTATCTGAATTCTTTTAATTTTAATTTGCACAAAATAAAAACAAGATCAATGTTGGTTTGCAGGTGGCAACAGTTCATGGTCTCAGGGAGAAATAGGAGTATAAAAATGAATTTTCTCTGTTTCGGCACCCTTTTGGTACAACATGTTATCTACCTGCAGAACAATATGGAGTCAACAATAAACATTAATCCTAACTGAGTCTGGCTAACTTTGTAGAGATGCTAAGTGATGAAACAATGCTTGGAGAAGCTCCCCACAGCTTTAAATTAAAATATTTCTTTTTATTCTACACTCAGTTTAGCCTTCAGCAGTAACAGAAAAGCAGTTGCTGCTTTCATGAATGCTTGCTCTATAAAAGCATCCTTCCATAAGACAAAAGCATAATATTTATAGAAGAAAAATAAGAAATAGAGGGAAAATGACTGGTTGAAAAAAAACTAACAGCTTGAGAATATTATTGACTCCTTGTCCCCATTTATATCCATTGATATTTGAGCTCATTAAATATTGTAAATTCTAAGCATTTTATTTATTTACTTATCAAATTTAATTAGATACCCATCTCACAAATGCAATTCTGGGTGGTAAACCATAAAACAAACAATTTTTAAAAAGTCTAAAATAACCATTAAAAACAATTCAACATAAATATGAATAAGACTGCAGAAAAATAGAACAACATCCTACACATAACACAAGCAACTCACAAGGTCCCTATTTCGATTTATTATTTATTTATTAAATTTATTTGCTGCCCATCTTTGTAATGAAATGACTGTTAGAACAATTGCATCTTGAGAGATTTCTGGGTTGGGGTTAATCTCATCGTTGAGGGAAAGGGGATGAATTGGTTGTCAGTTATAAGTGAAGTCTAACAAATAAATAATAATTTAGGCTAGATCCGATAATCAGATGACATTCACAGAAGTTAATATTTGAGCCTTAAACCTAGTTTCAGTTACCTTTCTTCCCAATCCAGAAGACAATGGAAGCAGGCATTCAGACAAATTATAATAATGCGGTGGAATGTTCAGAGCAAGAGAAGGTCAACTTTTTGTGATGGGGTGCAATTTTATTTTAATTGTTATTGCCTGATGTAGGTGGAGGTACAGGGCTGAGATATATGGATTTTTCTAAGGGCTTGGGCATTGGGACTTAAAGGGCAAAATTAAGCCATGAGGAGATTAAGGATATTCTCATTTTGTATAGACAAACACAATTTTGGGGGGTATATTTTGTATAGATAACTAGACTCAAGAACAGTTTTTTCCCGAATGCCATCACTTTGCTAAACAAATAATTCCCTCAACACTGTCAAACTATTCACATTAGGCTGCATTACTATTACTATTAGTCTTCTCATCGCGCTTCTATCACCCATCTCCTCCCGCTTATGACTGCATGACTGTAACTTTGTTGCTTGTATCCTTACGATTTATATTGATATTGTTTCCTAGTATGATTTGATTACTTATTTGTGCCCAATGACTATCACTAAGTGTTATACCTTATGATTCTTGAAGAATGTATCTTGACTTTTTATGTACACTGACAGCATATGCACCAAAGACAAATTCATTATGTGTCCAATCACACTTGGCCAATAAAGAATTCTATTCTATTCTATTCTATTCTATTCTATTCTATTCTATTCTATTCTATATGAAAATGCTTGATTTAGAAATTTGTTTCTTTTCAGTAGTATGATGGTGATACTCTGTGTGGACTATACTGCACATGGGCTGTAATTTCCCACCTAAAGGTCAGATATGCTAGGATTGAGAAAGTATGGGTTCAAATACTTCTCCATAAAGCTTGCTAGATGACTTTGTATCAGTTATCATCCTCTCAGTCTAACATGACAATATATGTGGCTTGTGTATTGATCTCTTTGGATGGATATTTCTTTGGGGAAAAATCGAACTGTCACCTTGCCTTTTCTAAATAAATAAATTTGTCTAGATATGGCCTAGTTGTCATAAAATAAATGTTAGAGCATGTCCATAGAGGAAATGCAAATGTATTGCTAGATCATACCTGAGGAAATGTTAGTTGGCCGTGGTGCGAGGGTTTCTTGTTAGGCAATTGAGGGAACAGAAAACAATAGCAGTTTGAACCAGTTCCAAAATTTAGGACAGATGGAAACTGGCCCTATCACCCAAAAGAAGAGTTCAGACAGTCCGTAATATAATGCCTGACAAGAGAAAGAAGAGCTGAAGCGTTGAAATAATCAGTGGAGTGATTTCATTTTGGCTTTCTAACTTATTCAATAAAGGTTACTTAACAGAAGTCCTTGGACTCATGTGAGTTTGCCTAATAGATTCCAGTCTTGCCTGTCGAGCTAAGCCTGATAGTTTAAAGCTGCCTTAGGGATATTTATCCCTTAGACATATCAAGGGAATGAGTGGAAAGCAAAATAAAAGACAATTTGTGCCTCTGTGTGTGTGTGTGTGTGTGTGTGTGAGAGAGAGAGAGAGAGAGAGAGAGAGAGAGAGAAGGAATGAAAAGAAAGATAAGGACAATTAGCTGTGCAGTTCTCAAATCCCAAAGGGGTTCCCTCTAATTCATTACTGGAAGGAAGTCAGAAATAAAACTCATATCAGCTTTGAAAATTCACTTATGTGTATTTTTAGCTTATTGACTTTAAATCGTACAGGTTCTTCTGTGATCATGTATTTTTACTAAATTGTGCTGCATTAAAAATGATTTTGTGCAGCTGGCAAAGAAATTCTTACAGAACATGTTTTTCTCCAGATAACATTTAAGTGATGTGGACTAGTGGTGCAAATGTAATGAAGGCAGATGAAGTAGTTGTGTTGGGTCTTGCAGGAACAGAGGTCTCACTGGCCTGCCACTTGCTGCCTGCTGCTTCATCCATGCCTTTCACAGACCTGATCATATTAGGTAGGGCTACCATATTTGAGCTAAGGATCCAGATAACCACTAGATAACAGTAAAAAAAAATTTTTTTTAAAAAAAGTCTTTGCTTCCATGTCTGGATTTTTCAGTTCAGATATGACAGCATTATTAAGTATGGCACAGAAGGAAGCGGGGGGGGGGGGAGGGGAAATTGAAGGAAAAACTACCACTGCTACTGCCACCTTTTCCTCTGCCACCATCAATTGCTATAACCTGGGGTGGAAAGAATCAGTAGCTTTTTTCAACATTTTTCAACATCTAAAGTTTGCTTTGGGGCCCAGGAAACTCTGTTTATACTCCTGGTCAACATCTATAGCCTAAATACTATGGTCCCTGTTTTCTGATCATAATGATGGTTGTCATTGAAATAAGGCTAAATGATGCAGAATAAATATATTTGATTTCTGTGATTTATACTTACTGCACAAAATAATTTATGTTTGTTCCAGACATTTTAAATAAAGAGAGTTCTCACTGAATCAGAACTGGAGATGTTATGGGACTCTCTGACTTTTGCTGGTGATAATTATACCAGTTCTTAAAAAGATTTCAAGTTTTCTGCCAAACAACTTCATGCTTGTTGTTAAAGGATGTACTATTATTATTGAAAGATAGTTTAATAAAAAATATGTAGCATTTAAACATTAAGTTACTGAACTGAAGCTGTTTATGACAGCCTCTTTCATTTTTCATT
Organism: Arizona elegans; assembly: GCA_022577455.1. Classification (NCBI taxonomy): domain Eukaryota; kingdom Metazoa; phylum Chordata; class Lepidosauria; order Squamata; family Colubridae; genus Arizona; species Arizona elegans. Next base: position 124,024,858 of record JAKOOJ010000001.1, read on the forward strand.
GACAGTTTCTGTCTTAGTTAGGAGCTCTTGTTGCTTTACCTGGAAGAGGGAAAAATGTCTGTAAGCCAGTCAGAATTTTTCCCAAAGCAATCTATGTTAGTTATATTTTGTTCCAGTGCTTTAGACAATTGTAGTGTTTTTTTATATATAATATTCATTTAACTTGGGACATGTTTATCCAAAGGTATTTTTCCAGCATTTAATACATCTTGGTTTTATGGATTACTAGATGATCCATGATCATCCTTTCAGAAATAATTTCTTACCTAAATAAAGAAACAGAATGATCACAGGTGGGCAGAAAATCAGCATGAGCAGGAGTGAGTTCCAACTTCCTGCCAGCTTCCCCACTGACTTTTCTTGTGGGAAGCTGGTAGGAAAGATCAGAAATCACAATAGCGTAATTGTGGCTGACCATGGTGTGCTGTAGGAATCATAATTTTGCAAATACAACTGGATTGAAGTTTCCTGTGGTGGCTAATGCTTTGTGCCATGCTGCTGGAGTTTCTGGGGCTTCCTGGGGCACTGTGGCTTTTTGCTGCACTGCTGGAGCTTCCCAGGGTGCTGTAGCTTTGCAATGTGCTGCTGGGGCTTCCTTGGATGCTGCAGCTTTACACCACAGTGCAAGAGCAACTGGGGTTTGAGTTGAGCAGGCAATCCCTTACTTAACTCATGATCTAGATCTTTGCTTAATGACCTTCAACTCAGTTGAAGGCCACATGGAGTGCCATGATTGCCGTTGCTAAGCAATGTGATCATGTGATGTCACGCTTTACGAACACATCACTTAGCAACAGAAATTCTGGTTCCAATTGTGGTCATAAGTCAAAGACTATCTGTATAGGCAAAGGGAAGCAAAGGTTATAAAGCTTTGAGGTTTGTTTGTTTGGTATTTTAATAAAAAGCATGTTTGAGTATTTGACTAATTAAAAGAGCTACCTTTTGAAGCAAACCATTATTTTTGTTAGCTAAGAATATAACTTCAAAAGTGTATTGTTTTGTTCTCATTTATGGATTATTATTCTTTCACCTACCCCCATCTTCATCTGCTCCTCCAGCTTCTGGCAGTTCTTTGTGAATTATGAATTTATTTTTAAAAATCCTACACGAATATGGACAAATGTTTGAAAATGTTCTAGGATGGAAAGGATAGACTTCCATAGCACTTTTCCCCAGCCTGATATCCTTCAGCTATGTTGAATGGCAATAATTAGCCATGCTGGCTGGGAATTATGGGTGCTAAACTGCCACTCATCTGGAAATTATTAGGAAAGGCATGTGGGTGTATTATCATTGTCTGTTGTGTGTATCCTGAAGTGATGAAAGTTATACTATTTCAAAGAACTGAAAACGGTTTTAAATGCATTAAACATTGATCTATTAATAACCAACACATAGATGACTGGGAAATGATAGTTTTATCTATATCTATGGGCTCTTCATTAGATTAAATGGAATGCTTGGGCTTTTTTTTAAGGGAAAGATTCATTAAGTTATTTAAATCTTTATAGACACACATTAATACAGTTAGTTCAAATTGTTCTCCCACCAGAAATATACTCATAATCCTTTAATAAAAGGGGAGAGATGTTACTTAGCATTTTTGTTAAGTCTCCGTTGCTGGCAAATTATTTGCAATAGTAGGTTAAATTCATATTTGAATTTTAGAGCTGAACCACTGAAATTTTGATTAGATCAGTATAACATACACAGTGTTGCAGTAATGTTTTGCTTCATGGGATCATTAATGCAGTTCATTAATGGGATCATTAATGCAGTTCAGTATGAAAATAAGGTAAGAGCTTCTTTTGCCAAAATATTCTCAGTTTTGAGGAGTTATTTTATCTCAAAGGTCATGTGTCATTAACTATTTCAGCACTTAGTCTGTGTTTTCTCATTTTATAAAATAGTGGATTTATTAGTGGCTTTTTTTAAAAAAAAATCAAATGAATATGTAAATCATCTTCCTTATTTTCTACCCATTACCTTTATATCCTCCAAATTTTGAATTGTTGCTATCATTTCACTGAATCTTAAATATACAGAATTTCTTTGTGGCACCAAACATAAAGTTACCATTTCTTTGCATATTTAATCATGTAATGTCAGCATTGTGGGCTGCAAGCTGAAATGCTTTTTTCCTCCATTATGATTTGTAGTTTCACAGAACTATGTTTAGTTAGTATTTGTTGCTGAAAATGGTAAATGTTGCTGAAAATTGTATTTCCCCCCCTCACTGACATCCTTGAAGAAACTGTTTTCCAGTGCTAAAAGAAGAGTTTGGGATAGTAAAGATAATTGCTGTATCTTTTTGAATCCTAGTCCGTTTTGTTCAGAGAGAATAGAATGACTTTTTTTATTGTGGTTAGAACGCAATAAACTTTGGACAAATTGACATAGCTATATTATGCTTATTATTGCAAAGAATGGATGATTTCCTTAGTTTACTGAGAGTTCTATCCTCTCCTAACGTTTTTGCAGAAATGCAGATAAAAAATATACTTATTTCTTTACCTTGTTTCATTATATACAGATGCCTATTCATGATCCCATCCACAAACAAGTAATTTTACCATATTTTATGGACAGCTGACTATGGTTGGACCTACACAAATTATATATATAATTTGTGTAGGTCCAACCTACACAGTGGATGTGATTCTACTGAGCTGGAGCTACAAAAAACCTTGGTTACGTAGGGAAAACCTGGCTAGAAGAAACACACACACACACATATTACAGACTATGTAATATTATGGGGTGGCTGGGAAAAGAAAGGAAGAGATAATAATGGGTGAGTGAAGTGATATTGTAATCTCAAAAAATGGAATTCGTCCTAGGTAGGGGTAGAGAGAGATCTGGAGAAAGTGTTTCCAAGTATGTAAATAAACTCCATCATAATTGACTACATATATATGGGGCTGAGAAATTCCTATTGTAGTTTCTGTATTTACCCTAGACTACTATTAAAGATATCTTACTGACATCTGTGTAATTCTTGCTTCCTTTGTCTTGCCAGCTACATAGGGATTTAAAAACAAGAGGCCCAAAATGATTCATGTTTTAGATGTGCCAAAAGACACAAGATAGTTTCAGGATTGCTGACATGCTTTCTGAACTTTCTGACCATTTTTCACTCTTCTCCATCACCCAAAATGCACACCTTTCTTCTTCCATGCCTCCAGATATGCTGTACTTGAACATCTGGAATTCTCAGATTGAGAATTCCAGGACTTCTCTTTTGAGACAACTATTATTAAATCTTATTATTTCTAACCCAGCAAACATTGTGTTCATAAGGAATGGCAATAATATTCTGCAGTTAAGCTGTTTATATTTACTTCTTTTCAATTTTCAGATATATCTTTTCATCAAACACAAGATTTCTGCAATTATACAAAGCCCATGTGAAGCCTTCCAAATACATTATTAACATACGGTAATGGCCAAAATTGTGGAAACCTTTTGGGAAAAGTATATTTTTGAGGTTTGATGGCTAACAACACCACTTTTTTGGGGGGAGGGGGAGTTTCAAGATAATCATATTCCACTGCTTGGAATGGCCTGGGAATAGCCCAGACCTTAACCCAATTGAAAATATATAGAGCCGACTAAAGAAACTTGTTAGTCAGAAGTGACCCAGCAATAAAACCCAATTAATAGAAGCAATCATTCAATCTTGGTTTCACATTATAACAACTGCAGAACTAAAAGACTTGGTTCACTCCATGGGAGTGAGGCCGTAATTCATGCTAAAGTTTACCCAACTAAGTATTAACTGAAGTGATAATTTTTGTATCTCATTTTTTCTATGGTGATAATTTTTGTATATCTCGTTTTTTCTACGTTTCACTTTTCTTCTTCATGCTGTAACTGTTATTCTAATAGCAAATCCCCCATAAAAGTTATTGCATTACATTCTTGATTAAATTATCTTTCCATTGATGTATAATTTTATAGTACTGCTCCAAAAAAAAAAGTGGTGTTATTAGCTAGTTTTAGAAAATACCCTTTTCCCAAAAGGTTTCCACAATTTTGGCCATGACCTCTATATAGTAAGTGCTTTGTTATCATTTTCCTTGTTTAAGTTTGTAAGGTTTTAGTGGAAAAAAATGACTCGGTGTAAATTTGTCAATTGCAGGTAAATTGCCCAAGCCTGGTGGAGAAAGGTCTGAACATGTTTCATCCTTCCATCATTTAGTCCATGAGGCAACAAAAACAAAAGGTCTTGGGTGCCTCCATTTATAGGTGGTGGATTTTGCCTTAGATGATGGAAAATATCTGGTATGAGCCTAATTTAAGTTCAGAACTACTTCTCATATTGTAGCTCTCTTGATGTAGTTGGTTACCTATTAATTATTGTAATGTCTGATGGTGAATCCCTGTGGAGGAGAGAACTGAGTATTGTAGTTTACGCTTTTAGGAAATTTATTATTGATGGCCTGTTTAAATCCTAAGTGTGACTTGGACATGGTGCTGGAGGAGTGAACTCTTAAATTCTGGTATTACATAGATTTAATAGCAACCATGTCAACTACAGCGACAACTACAACGACTAAAACAGGGAAAAAGATTGTTATGCTTCTAGTTGTGTCATCTCTGATGTCATCAACCTCGGCGATGGTGAAAAATACAGATGATCAGATCTCTGCAGGAAAAGCTCCCACCTTGCAAAGTCTTCAGGGGATGCTCCAAGCTATGCAGGAGGTTATGATAAAGAACCAGGAGTTTATCTCCAAAAATCTTGAAAAACTTGAGGATCTTACTTCAGATATGAAAGATGAAATGGGAGTGGTAAAGGGGGATATTAAGGAGTTTAATGAGAATTTAGAAGAAATAAGATGTGACATGGTGAAGCAGGAGGGAAGATTATTTTGGCTCTAGATGTGGGTTAATGGGATTCAAAAGGGGCTGGAGTGGACTTAGTTTGTGACTAGTAGAGATTCTAGGCCAGGGGTGTCAAACTCATAGTGTCACAGTGGTGTCACATGATGTATCGGGACTTTCCCCCCCCTTTGCTAAGCCAGGCGGGGTGTGTGGCCAGCGCATGACGCATCCGGCCTGCAGGCATCGAGTTTGACAGCCCTGCTCTAGGCAGATTCCTCTTTTGAGTCTGCCCCCAGGTTCTGCCACTCCTTCTACAGTAACACAAGGCCTACTTATAAATGACAATCAAAGAGGTCTTCTTTTGAAATCTTACAACAATCCTATTTGCTTTATAACTCACACTATCATTATTTTATTTCACATTTTGTAACTTTGGAAGAATAATACTGCTCATCCTTGCAGAAGAATTGAAAGCGGTGTATAAAAAATGGTGATAAATCTTGTAGAAAGAATGCAAGTGTGGTTATATAAATCTTAGTTTATCCCTGAAAGAGAGAAGGAGGTGAGAAAAAAACTCAAGACTGTCCTATTTTGACTCTCTTTGTTAAGAGAGGTGGGATACTTTACTTTAGATTCTCTTATTATCCTTGCAACAAAAAAGTAGCATTCTGGACTCCTTGTAGGACTGGCAGATTGTACTATGAACACACTTAATATACTTCACACCTCTTGCTTTTAATATAAATACTGTTTTTCAGTTTCTTGTTGAGAGATGATGTTATCATACTGAAATAAGATATGACTTTAATTATATTTTATCTTTTCAAAACTACTTCTCATAAATGTGATGATGCACAAATGTGTATGTATTGATTTAGTAGTTTGCAGGAAGTAGAAAGCAAGAAGGGAACTAGAACATGTTTCATTAGTAGGAGTTGATACACCCACAGCTACTACTTAGTTTTTCCTGATGATTATTCACTTATGTTTTCATCTGATTAGCTTTTTCTCATTTAACTGTGAAACATCCAGCTAGGATTTTTCTTCATGTAACATTTTGTTTAATTATGTGATTTATTTTAAAGCTAATTTTATTTGTGATTTTTTTGGCCTCTTCCAATTGCATAATTATATTTATTTAAGTAACCTCTAATTTAATTGTTTACTTGATCTTGCTTGAGGTTGTTAAAAATGATTCAAATTTAAACTATATCAGGACTTGATCTCCTGGCAGGGAGCAGAAACAAATAATTAAGACATGTGATTGTCTTTAAAGTGTTTTTGTGAAAGTTTAAAAGAAGTTTGTCCTGGAGCTTCATTGGGCAGTATCCAGTGTTGTGTGAGTAGACTTCTGCTATTGCAATAGAATCAATAGACTTCTGCTACTACCCATAGAATCATTGGGTTGAAAGGGAACTTTGAGGTCATTTAGTCAAACTCCCTGCTCATTGCAGGAACCCTCACACCATCCCAGACAAATGGCTGTCCAACGTTTCTTGAGACTCCTCAAAGATGAAGCATCCATCACTTATCAGGCAGCCTATTCACCGCATAGTAACTCTAAAAATCAGGAAATTTCTTCTTATTTCTTCCTTTCCTATTCTTAGCATTCCTCCAAAACTGCTCTGGAATGTTATTCAATCTTTGAGAAAGTTTTGGAATATAGGGAATATTTCTGTAGACATGCTAACTGAACGAAATGATTTCTTTTTTCTTTATTTTTCTTTCTACTTTATGTAAATAAAGAAATTTCAAACTTTTAACATTGTTATGTTAATTTCTAAAGCATTTAATGATACTTTTTATTCATTATATTTATAATTTTGGGTAAATTATAGTATAGATTTGGAAACCAAACGTAATATTGTTACTGCAAATAATAAGATGACAATAAAATATGTAAAGAAATTGTACACTAGTGTTTATAATCTAGACAACATTGAAAATATATACCAGTAGAAAAAAATCTTTCTGAACATTAGCGCTATTTGTGACTGTCAATCAAGTTAGCATTTCTCATTTTTAAGTGAAAAAAAATTAAAAATAAATAAAAAGAATCATCACTATTCAAGATGGGGACAAAATTAGAAGCACTGAAGTCAATAATGCAGTCTATTAGTGCATTTGTCTGAAAGTATTAGAAAAGTCTTTTTAAATCAGTATATAAATTCTTATATACGTTTGTCTTTTTTGCTTTATCCAGTGGCATTGCTGAGTTCATTCTGTTAGTTCTATTGTTTTTTATATATTTTTAATCCTGCTTTTTTTTATATACAACTCAAGGTTGTAAACATACCAACGCTCCTTCCTCCTCCTATTCCCCCTCCCCAGCAACATCCCTTTGAGATGGGTTGATTTTGAAAGAGTGACTGACCCAAAGCCATCTAGCAGCTTTCATGTCTAAGGTGGAACTAGAACTCCCAGTCTCCTGGTTTCCAGTACCTTAACCACAACACCAAACTGATGTATTTTTAATGTTGAGGTGGATTTTTTTTTAAAAAAATGTTTATCCTTGATTTGCTTTTTTGGAAAAGCACTAAGAGCTGACAGCCTCATTCCGCAAGGGATACTATAAGTCTCATAAATGTACATGAGTTCTAGCTTCAACTAGATGTAATAGAATTGTTTGGTGTGGTATTTCCTGGAGATTGGCTTTTAACTCTCTTTCTGCTTCCAGAAAAGACTCAGGACTTTGTCTTGTAATAGTAATGCTGTCTGGTAATAGTAATTTTAGATGCTTTTACTATTGTTTAAGAGAATTAACTGTCTAGAGTGCATTGTGTGTAGAAAGCTGGAGTATAAACTGCAATAATACATAGGAAGAAAGGAAAGTAATATGAATAAAGAAAATGGGGAAGGAATCAAAGCATTAATGCTTAAAATTACCAAATAGTACCACTATCAATTTCTTGTTTCATTCTGGTAAGATCTTGACTTCCATAATATTATATGGTGTGAAATTGTTGCACTATAGATTTCCTTGCATTTTTCATTAATAGACAGTAGTTTGAAGGAGGGTGAGTAAATACCCAGTGCTTTGATGGCAGGTGACATAACTGTGCTAAAAGTACGTATGAGGGTAATTGAGACAAAATGAGCATAGAATTTAGAATCCAATGTCTCTTTTTTATTCTAAACTAGGCCTTTTGTCTTCCTAGTACCCTGGTAGTTCAAACACAGTAAATGAATCTGTATCTTCCACTTCTGTTTCCAATTTTTCCTTTCTTTGAAGAGATAGCAATGAAATACAGTATCTACACAATTACTTTTGACAGATGCTGTTATGAGCTCCCATTTGGAAGCTTCTAATACCAAAATTGATTATTGAGGAACTGGAAATCCTTTGAAAGAAGTGGAATATGTTGAAATGTATACAGAGTATCTTTCTCTGAATTTTTTAAACAACTAAACCTTTCTCTAGGTTTATCCTGCTTCTTTGGAAACTACTCCACAGTGTCTCCAATATGTCTGTGTATTGGTTAACCATTGGAAATCCTCTTTTGAAGGATTTCCACAGTTAAGAACTAGATGTTTTATTTGGCTTAGTGCTCCTATAACAGAAACTATCAGTATTGCTCATCAGTGACTGATTTTCACACTAACTGTTCTGCCCCAGCTCCGGATTTCCAAGGATATTGACACACACCAATGGTCCTTATCAAATTTATTAAGTAGCAAGAATAAACAAGACCGGCAAAGATTGGCAACCAGCCCAGAAAGCAAGATATGATAAACCAAAATACTCTGATTATAAATACGAGTTGTTTCCAGCAAAAAAGCACTAGCTGCGTGCGATTTAAATAGGCTAAGGGAGTGGCCAATTATCCTCAAGACTTACTCTCGAGGAGACCTCCTCCTCCTGAGTAGCCACTCCTGCCTTTTGGCAGCCCTGCATGCTCGAGTATTGAGAAGAGGCTCCTCCACTTCGCTCTCTCCACTTGAAGGAACCTCTGGAGGTTCTGAAGGCCCTGGCTGAGTCTCTGCCTCTGGCACCACATCCTCTTCAGCCTCCTCACTGTCCGACGCGAGCGCTGGCTGTGCAGGCTGCTGGCACGACACCACACCATCCTCCTATTCATCGGGATCAGCCACGATCCGCACAGGCCGCTGGCAGGCCACAACACTAACACTGAAGGAGGGGCTGTCCGAAAGGCGCTTTTTTCAAGAGGCAACTGGACTTTCTTGTTATTCTTTGAAGATGTTTTGCTTCTCATCCGTTCTCTGAAGAGCTGAAGAAGCTTCTTGGATGAGAATAACATTATTTTCAAAGAATAACAAGAAAATCCAGTTGCCTCTTAAAAAAAGCACCTTTGGGACAACCATGATCTGAATGATGGCGAATCTCTATTGACCTTGAGGGAGGGGCTGTGAATAGTATCTCTGTTCCACTGGCTACTTGACCCTAACAATAATATGGTTGGCTGCTCAGTTTTTTCTGTCTGTGCACTGCATCTGGATATTAGAAATCTATGTCCACTACACATAGTATTGCTTCTCAGTTTCCTTTTTACTAAGCTTGGCTTTGATTTCCACGATTTCTGTCTGTGGCCTGGAACATTCAACAACTGTGCTTGACTTCTATTGATCATAATATCCTTGGGGGCCAGTTTAAGTGAATGACCCTGTTAGTTGCATTCTGGAAGGCTGTGAGGATCTGGCTCTTTTCCCAGCCATGATATTAATGTAGCTCATGTGGCTATATTTGATGTGCAATACTGACATTTTCAGGACCTCAACCCATTTTCTTTTTAGTAATTTTCTAATTTCTGTCTGATAGTTTTTTAAAAAAATTCTCTTCACTACATAGAGTTCCCTGGGTCAATGGGCAGCTATATCAATATGTTTAATAAATAAATGAATAATTTTGACCCAAGCACTTTAAATATATCTTTTGTCTTCAGTAATTGGCTCATAATTAAGCCAAAGTAAACTTTAAACATGTAGCCATGTCCAAGTTAAACTAAGCCAGTGATTCACAATTAGTGGTAAGGTTACCACAGGAGGACATAGAAGTTATGTGGGACACAGTATAAGCTACTAAAGTAAATCTTTAAAATTTGCAGTCAAATATAAATATCATAAGAAAGTTATAAAAATGTAAATACTATTTTTTGAAAAATCTCTATCAATCGTGGTGGGCCTGAGGTTCTTTTGAGGATGAATGGAGTGACTTAAAATACAAAAGGTTCAACATCATTTACCTAACGAACTACATTAAGAACAAGGTTCAGTAGATGCACCGATGATCCATTGCCTTGGTTCAGTTTATATATGGACAAAATTGCATTTTTAATCTCATCTGTTTTATTCATTTTGGTCCTAAAATGTATTGATTTGTATGAGATTTTTTGCTTTACTGCTTTATTTGTGTGCTAGTTTTATTTGCCTTTTATGATTGTGTTAATAGGTTTTTAGATAATTATGTCTTTTAAAGTTTTTATGAATTTAATTTTTAGTGGAATGTTTACAGGCTGCAGAATGACCTATATAGCACAATCAAATAGCTCTTTATTTACAAAAAAGGTAAACTGAATTCAGTAATACAGTCACAAGTCATTGAGAGTCCAGTCACATATATTTGTTTTTGCTTGTTTTTCAATATACATTTTTAAATTTTAGTTTTGGATATATATTGATATCATTATATGAACAGTGAGGTAGCAGGGTATCATTCATTTAAGTACAAATAATAATAGTAATATTAATATTTGTTACATTAATCATCCTTATGTAATTGTGGTATTATTATACATATTTGTATTAGAGTGTGCTCCTTCGTTGTTTAATTTTTCAGTCTTTTTGTGAGCCATTCTAATAACAATCACAATATTATTTAAATGTACATAATGATACCATCTTTCAACATCTAATCTTTACATCTAGCTATTACTTTTAGTATATTATATAAGAATATGTATAATAACATTTCCCCTTGATCTTGTTTCTATCTCAATTCTAGCTCTCAATAAAGCCAATCTTATATTAAACAGCATTCCCTTTCTAACCATCACCTCTTATCCCCTTTAGTATTTCAATTCTTACTCATTTTTTGACTTGCCTCCCAAACTCCTCCCTTGGGTCTTGGTCTCTGTCTACATCTTTCCTATTTCACCCAAATATTTCTTCCATCTCTACTATCTTTTGCGGCCATACCTCCGGAGGATCTGTCCAAGTTCCTATCTTCTCTTCAAAAATATATTTCTTTTTATCCAATCCCATTTTTTGATCTCTTAATATATATATTGTCCCTTATTTGATTCATAAGTCTATATTGTCTTCTCCTTCTTCTCTTCTTGTTTTATTTGTTAATTTCTTACCAAGAATCTAGGATGTCACAAACTATACATATATAGCTGTAGTATATGTGTGGATCTAAGCAGTGTGGTCTTTTGTAATTGGCTTATGGAAGTTTTGCCAATGTGTAGATTTTCTAAGAGCCAGCCAAAATTTGTTGTAAATGCTGATGGTTTGCAGGTGGTGCTCTAGATATTTTGGGATTGCATCCCAGGCACCTATCACTATTAGTACTTTCTAAGCACTATTAGTGCTTTCTTTTGCCACAGACAAAAGCCGAGGTAGCAGTTGATACCCCCAGACTTTTTGTCATGGGGGATTTCAACCTGCCATCCATTGATGAAACGTCTGAGGTGGCTCAGGAGTTCATGGCTTCCATGACGGCCATGGACCTGACTCAGTTAATTCATGGCCCTACTCACACGGGCGGGCACACTCTGGACTTAGTTTTTATCTCTGGTCAGTGGTCAAGTGGCCTTCATACAGAGGATATAGTCATCGAACCCTTGTTATGGTCTGACCACTCGGTCCTTCGACTTGACTTTCTAACCATTACACCCTGCCGCAGGGAGGCGGGACCGACTAGGTGGTTCCGTCCCAGGCGCCTGATGGATCTTGATAGGTTCCAGATGGAACTTGGGCCATTTCCTGAGACTCTGGCTCATGACTTGGCTGAAGACCTGGTGGCCACCTGGGATAGTGCGGCTGCCGGGGCTTTGGACCGCGTTGTGCCTTTGCGGCCTCTGACCTGGCACCAAACTCATCTAGTTCCTTGGTTCTCCGAGGAGCTGAGGGAGATGAAGCACTGGAAAAGACATCTGGAGAGCGGTTGGAGGACCAGCTGTTCCGAATCCGACCGAACACTGGTGAGGTCTCATATTAAGTCCTACCTAGTGGCGATAAAAATGGCAAAATCTAGCTATTTTGCCACCCTTATTGTGTCATCAGATAATCGCCCAGCCCTGTTTAGGGTGACCCGCTCCCTCCTCCATCTGGGAGCGTGGGATGATCCCTTGCAGGGTCGAGCTGAGGTTTTGTGCAGTATCTGTATGACAAGATCACTCAGATTCGGGAAGGCCTGGCCTCTGACTGGGTAAGTCCAGACGGGCTGATTGAGGGAGGTCTTGAGAGTGTTATCTGGGAGGAGTTTGGTCCTGTGGCTCCCGAGGACATGGACAGGATTCTGGGATGGCTGAACGCGACCACATGTTTATTGGACCCGTGTCCCTCCTGGTTGGTGCTGGCTTCTCGGGAGGTTACACGAGGCTGGCTCCAGAGGATTATTAACGCTTCTTTGAGCGAGGGTGTCCTACTGACCACCTTGAAAGAAGCGGTGGTGAGGCCCCTCCTCAAGAAGTCCTCTCTGGATCTGGCTGTTTTGGCTAACTATCGTCCAGTCTCCAACCTTCGTTTTATTGTGAAGGTTGTTGAGAGTGTGGTGGCGCGGCAGCTTCCACAGTACCTGGATGAAGCTGTCTATCTAGATCCGCTCCAGTCCGGCTTCAGGCCTGGGCATAGCACGGAAACGGCATTGGTCGCATTGGTGGATGATCTCTGGAGGGCTCAGGATAGGGGTTGTTCCTCTATCCTGGTCCTGTTAGATCTCTCAGCGGCTTTTGATACCATCGACCATGCACTGGTTGGAGGGGTTGGGGTTGGGGGGCACCATTTTGCAGTGGTTCTCCTACCTCTCTGACCAGTTGCAATCTGTGTTGGCAGGGGGGCAGCGGTCGACCCCGAGGCACCTTGTTTGTGGGGTGCCGCAAGGGTCGGTCCTCTCGCCCCTTCTGTTCAACATTTATGTAAAGCCGCTGGGTGAGATCATCCGTGGTTTTGGGGTGGAGTTCCATCAGTACGCTGATGACACTCAGCTGTACATCTCCACCCCAGGCCACCCCAACGATGCCCTTGAAGTGATGTCCCAGTGCCTGGAGGCCGTGCGGGCCTGGATGGGGAGAAACAGGCTCCGACTCAACCCTTCGAAGACCGAGTGGCTGTGGCTTCCGGCGTCCCGATATAGCCAGCTGGTGCCATCGCTGGTTATTGGGGGTGAATCACTGGCCCCCACGGAGAGGGCTCGCAACTTGGGCATCCTCCTGGATGCACGGCTGTCTTTAGAAGAGCATATGACGGCCGCGGCCAGGGGGGCTTTTTATCAGTCCGCCTGATACGCCAGTTACGTCCCTTTCTGGATTGGGACTCCCTACGCACAGTCACTCAGGCACTCGTCACTTCCCGCCTGGACTACTGCAATGCTCTCTACATGGGGCTCCCCTTGGGCTGCACCCGGAGGTTCCAGTTGGTCCAGAATGCGGCCGCACAGGGGATTATGGAAGCGACGGAGCGCTCCCATGTGATAACTCTCCGCGAGCTGCACTGGCTTCCGGTAGTCTTCCGGGTATGCTTCAAGGTGTTGGTGACCACCTTTAAAGCGCTCCATGGCTCAGGGCCGGGGTATCTACGAGACCGCCTTCTGCCACCAATAGCCTCCCACCGGCCAGTTCACTCACACAGAGAGGGCCTCCTCAGGGTGCCGTCGGCCAGACAATATCGGCTGGTGACCCTCCGGGGGAGAGCCTTCTCTGTGGTGGCACCTGCCCTCTGGAACGACCTATCCCCAGAGATACACACAATACCAGACCTCTGGACTTTTCGTCGGGCCCTGAAAACACATCTATTTCATCTAGCTGGGCTGGCTTGATCCCATCCTTTCGGTTTTAATTTGAAATTGGTTTTAACTGGGTTGTTTTAAATTGAGGGCCGAAATTATTTAATGTCTTTTAAACTCTTTTAAAAATTTTATATGTTATGTTTTATCTCGACTGTTCACTGCCCTGAGTCCTGTTGGAGAAGGGCGGTATAAAAATCAAATAAATAAATAAATAAATAAATAAATAAATAAATAAACAAACAAATATTTCTTATTTGTAAGTTTTTGTATTTTTGTGACCCCTCCCCCCCAATCCTTTATCTTCCTTTATGCTGTTTCCAGATACTGTCTCGTCTATTATCCAGACTTTGGTGTTATGTGAATTATTATTAAAATATGTATGTTTGTTGACATAGAAAAATCTGCAGTAGCCATTTCAAAAAACATTTATTTAATTAATTATAAGAAAACCTCTCCTTTATATTCAAATTAATATCTAAACAAAAGATACAATTCAGGTGCTCATTTTAGTAATTAATAGCTTCTTAACCTTTTCATAAAAATTGGGTAGTACAGAATCTAAAGCTAGCCTTTAATAATTGTTAATAATGTACTTTGCAAAAAACCTAGCAAGTAATAATAGTATTTATTGGACCACATTTCATGTTTATTCATTTCTGACCAATTGTTTTTTTCTTTTACATCAGACCCAGATATTTCTAGCATTTTGGTCAGACACGTTACTCATCTCAGCATGGAACTGAGGCATATCACATCAAGTATGAATTTTGCAAGTTGTTATTAATTGAATTCCACATTCCACAGTAAATACCAGCTGTCATAATGTGTCGACATGTGCACAAGCATTATTCACCAAGTAAAACTGACAAGTTACACTGATGTTTACCACATAAAAAGTAGCATGAGCTAGTCCTTGGCTCTGGTTGAGATAACTAACAATTAGTTGAGATCATGGACTGATCATTAGTTCCACAACTATTAAAGTCTTCTGAATTACCTTAAAATAATATAAAGGCTGCTTGTATCATAGTTTATATCTTTATTTTGCCTCTATTTTTACCATGCTATTATATTTAGATGTACAGTTGCTTAGTATATATATATATCATAGCAGGGAATGATTTGAAGAGAGAAATATTATGGGAGTATTTTTTCTCTCGACTTGTATTAATATAAATGCTTTGAAAATATATTCTTAATTATAGAGAAAAATCTAATTTAGAGAAGCAACACTGTTAAAAGCAGCTTAACATTCATTTAACTAACATGAAGACTTCTGCTAAAATCCAAATTCTTATTTTAAGTGCTGATTATTTCAAACTAGACTTTTTTTCGAAGATCTTTTAGAAGTATAAAAAAGGAAGTCATTCATTCAAATGTTTATCTCTCCCAATCCCAATTGTGTCAACTATATAAATAAGAGACAGACAGACAGACACACAAGTATATACCGTGTTTCCCCAAAAATAAGACCTTCCCCCAAAATAAGCACTCCCTGAAAATATTTAAACGCTTGCGCAGCCGGTCCCCGCCATATCCTCTGGTTAGGGTTAGGGAGACAGAGCTGGAAATTAAGTAAGACGGCAAGAGGATCCCCGTCTTGTTCCAGGTGCCCCAAAATAATAAGACCTTCCAGAAAATAAGGCCAAGTGCTTATTTTGGGGTTCAAAAAAATATAAGACAGGGTCTTATTTTCGAGGAAACACGGTATATGTATATATATATATATGTGTGTGTGTGTGTGTGTGTGTTTGTGTGTGTGTGTTTCTGATTTTTCAAGAGAGGACCGTGCCATGGTCTTCCAAACAGAAGATTCAGAAAGGTGTTTTATGAAATGTTTCTCTGAACAGCCTTGTTAGACATAGTAGAGGTTGCACACCTTTTGCAATACAGTGAAAACCATAATTAGAATCACCAGAGAAATATCAAGGTAGTCATAAATGTTCTGCAGAAGGTTAACATTCTGTTTAACTTCTATCTTGTCTTCAGTAAAAGAAACTTGGTTGGCAGTGCCATCTCTTGCTTCCGCCATAAGTAAATTCTTGAGTACTTTAGAGGGTTATGTATCTGGAGATTTTGGATTTATTGCTGAGCGCAGTGTGACAATTTCCTTCTCCACAGCATGACCTGTCAAATATATTCACTGATCACTAAGTACATTTACCTAAATGTGGTTGCAACTAATTTAATTGAACTTACCAAGTCATAGTACTGGAGCCATTTTTGCAACTGATTCTCTGAAGCGCTGCTGGGGACATTTTTCCTGTCAGGACTTCTGCTTGTTTTTTTGGATTCGCCCTCTGAATGGAATGGAATATATACACACATGCAAATTAGTTTTGATGTGCATTCTTTTCTTTGAGATGGAGGTCAAGCAGAATCTGACAGATTCTCTGAAGCATTCAAAGAATTTCTATTTAGCATGGCATATTGTCAGTATTTTTGTGAGCTGCAGAAATGACTGGAGGTGATGGCCCTCTGAAACTATTTTTCTCAAAATTTAATTCATTGGACTAAAAATCTACTTAATACTGGGTCACACTCCATCTAAAACATCAGGCTCACAGGTTGAGAATAATTTTTGATCCAGCATTGTTACTTGAACTAAACTTTGTGCTTTTTTTTTTTTTTTACAACGTAAGCTTTTATTGTGATATAACCTCTCCTGAGATCTGTTGATATTAGACATCATCTTTCTGTTAATATACCAGTTTAGACCAGTGTTAAGAGACTGTATTTGTTTTGGCTATTGAAGCTCCATTTGATTCAAACACAAAATTTCTCTCATATCACTTTGCAAAAAAAATATATCGAGAACCTGTATCACAGAATTTCACCACTATCTCAAATATTTTTTTAGTTTATAAAT
Organism: Arizona elegans; assembly: GCA_022577455.1. Lineage (NCBI taxonomy): Eukaryota > Metazoa > Chordata > Lepidosauria > Squamata > Colubridae > Arizona > Arizona elegans. The sequence goes on from JAKOOJ010000001.1 coordinate 124,041,519, forward strand.
TTATTTAAAAAAACATTCAAAAATAAAATAAATGACTGCACAAAAGGAAAAAGAATAAAACGATAAAAGACAGAGTAGACAGGAAATAAAATATCAAATAAAAAACATTACAATTTTCTTTAAAAACTTAAAATGCATTATTTATTTCAATGATTAAACAATATAAAACTATTACTATTAATATCATCACAAGTTTGTCATATCTAAAATAAATGCACATGATCTTATAGAAAAAGAAAAGGAATGATTTAAAAAATTAAAAATAATCAATAAAACATTAAATTTTAGATTCCCTTCCCTTGTATCTAATTGGTGGTTAAATCAAATTATTTATAAACTTTAAAATTTCTTCTGATTACTGTATTATCTTTATGTCAAATATTTCTTTCATGAAAACCATATTCTCCATTGTGGGTGGAGACAGCAGCCAGTGTGGGTAATCCTCATCCAATCAGCCTGAAGGACTGGGTCCATCCAAAGTTTAAATCCCGCCCTTGTTGCCGGGTAGACCAGCTTTTGACTCAGTCCTTCAGTCAGGACTGGCGTGTGGTCTTTAGTTGTCTCTCTTTTAGCTGAATTTTAGCTGATTCTGAGACTTCTCTGGACTATTCTGTGACTATGAATTTGGACATTCCTTTGGATTTTGGTGAATTTGGACTGTGCAGTGAGTGTTTCTTGTGGCTAGGGGTTTCCCTTTTGCCTCAAGGTATTTCCTCTGCAAAGGGGGTGGGAAGCCTCTCTGGACTATTGATTTGACCCTTTCCTGCTTAAAGGGGCCCTTTGGAACTCTGCCTGGCTCAATCAGCCCCAGCACCCTGATCTTTCAATTGCAGCGGCCATTTTGTTTTCATTGGGGGTGCAGCGTGGCTTCGTTTTCTGACTGCCTGGCTCCATTTTGTTAATTGCTGCCTAGATTGCCCACCTCCTTGCCTCTAAAGACCGGATCCTGCCACAGTGATCTGCCTGTGTTCCCCTATAGCCTGCACGGCCGTGCGGCGGGCCTCTCTATCACCGCCTGTCAGCTGGGAGCAATATTTTTCATTTTTAAGGACTTAACTCTTCCCTGCCTTAAATCACTGGGAGAAACCTCTGAGGCCTGCTTTTAAATCGCTGGGAGAAGCCTTTAATTTAACGCTGTATATTTGGGCAAGCTAATCCAATTGGACCCTGTCTAGCCTAATTCATTTACTGATGGCCGCCATTTTGATTTTCATATACTGACACAGCGGCCATTTTGTGGAGTTTCCGCGCTCCCCTTTCAATTGCTAGACTGAACTGTTGGGTGCTGAGGGTTCCTGTGGAGTTTCTGCACTCCCCCATTGGCATTTGATCACCCTCGTTCTCTATTCTGGTCTAATTCACCATGGCCAAAGCAGCCTCCAAATCAAAGCATGGCAGCAAGGCCGTAGCTTCCTTTGCTGGCCAATCAGATGACCCATCTGTTACCCCTCCTGTGCCTGCCCAGGCCCCTATTGTGGCTCCAGCTCCGCCCCAGAGGCATTATACAGGGCATAAAAAACATGGCGGTACTTCCTCTAAAGTGGAAAAGCGCCGAGATAAAGTGCTTACTAAACTTTGTGATAAGGCATGTGCTGACCGGACTTCTTCCACGAGGGTGGCACCAGTGGCGGTGGCGGATATGGGGATTGACCAGGATGACCGTCCTGCGACTCCTGACCAGTTATCACTTCGAGATTGTCCGGTGGCAATTTCCACTTCTGGCCTGTGGGGTGCTGAATCTTCTACTCTGACCATCGTTCCAGTTCCAACCACGACACAGGAAGCGACCATCACTGTGCCTGCTGCTTCTCCTGCCTTACCTGACATGTTATCTACTGACCTGTTGCAACAGCTCATTGAAGCTGCGGTGCAGAAATCCTTGGCTACGAGATCCCTCCTTCCTAGCAGAGCCGGTTCGGTAAGGTCTGCCTCCCCTGAGCGACATCACTCTACAGAGCAGATGGCTTCTGGACAGCCTTCTTCTCCGCCTGTCTCTCAGGCCACTCAACCGTCTACCTTGTCCGACGTTGATGATGCTGAGGATTCCGGTTTGTCTGATGACGAGGATCTTCCGCCGGACCAGCCAGTGGTGTCTGGCTTGTTCCCGCAGGCCTTATTTAAATCCTTGCTCTTTAAGGCCATTAACACGGCCCAGCTATCATCTCCAGTGGTCCAACCCCCTGTTTCAGTTCCTCCAGGGACTCTAGATCCTATGTTTGCAGAGCCGGCTAAACAGGTCACCACAATTCCTGCTCCGCCTTTAATTTTGGACACGGTCAAGTGGCAGTGGGCTTCTCCTGGCTCGGCTCCCCTGCCCTCGTCTATTGACAGAAAAAACTTTAACGTCACTTCTGACCTGGACTCGCTATTGCAACTGCCTTCTGTAGATGCACCCATGGCTTCTCTCTTACCTAATGCTAATGTCCCTGGGGGCTCTGATGAAGGATTGCGGCCTGAGGAGCGTCGTTCTGACCTGGTCCTCCAGAGGGCCCATCAGGGGGCGGCATTGGCTATCAAGGCATCTTCTACGGCTTCATTCTTCAATCATACCACCTTTGCTGTGGCTCCGCCAGCTGCAGGAGAAGCTTTCTCCGGATGACGCGCGGATTAAGCAAGACTCAATAAGATTATTGCAGCTGTCCAGTTCTCAGCAGATTCGACTTTGAGCGCCACCCGTTTTGCAGCAAAGTTGTTGGGTTCTTCAGTGGCTGCTCGTTGTTTGGTCTGGCTCTGCCACTGGCAGGCGGATGCCAGGCATAAGTGGCGGTTGGCTGCTGTTCCGTTTGGAGGGGCCCGATTGTTTGGGGATGCCTTGGACCCCTTCTTGACCGAGACTCGTGACAAGAAGAAAGTTTTGGCTCCGGTTTTTCGTAGGGGGGATTCCCGTTATGTACCTTATCCTGCACGGCCTCAATCTCGGGCTTCTGACGGTGGGGGTCCTTCTACTTCTTCCGCCTTTTTCCCTCCTCCGCAGCCATTCCACAATTTTGGGAGGTCCCGGGGTTCCCAGGATAGACTGTCCCGGGGAAAACCCTTCATGTTCACCAAACGGCCCTTTCGAGGGGGAGGAGGTCGTTTCTACCGGTGCCGTCACTAGTCGCATCTTTGACCCTCCCATTGGCGTCAGATTGGCCCTCTTCGCTGCCATTTGGGAGAAGTCTATTTCGGATGAATGGGTCCTGGCCACCTTAAGATCAGAGTTGGCCATTGAATTCCTTTCCCCTCCCCCGAGCATCTTTGTCTGCTGCCCGATTTCTCGTGACACCGAAAGGAGGGCTCTTATGGCCTCTGCTGTTCAGCATCTCCTTTCCATCAGAGCTATCCAACTGGTCCCTGCTGACAAAATTGGGATGGGATTCTATTCTCGGGTTTTTCTGGTGCCTAAGTCCTCGGGGGGGGGGGGGGGGTGGAGACCCATTCTGGACCTAAAACGGTTAAATCGGTATGTGGTGTATCGGAAATTTAAGATGCAGACTCTTAAATCTATTCTTGACGGTGTTAGGAGGGGCAATCTCCTTTCTTCTATCGATTTGACTGAGGCCTATTTACACATCCCCATTCTCCCTTCCCACAGACGTTATTTGCGGTTCTGTTATGGGGGGGGGGTTCATTATCAGTATCGGGCTTTGCCCTTCAGACTTTCGTCCGCCCCCCGCACCTTTACTAAGGTGTTGGCGGCTTTAGCCGCTTACCTCAGGCTCTCGTCGATCAGGCTCCTTTGTTATTTAGATGACATTTTAATTTTGTCGTCTTCCGCTCTCCAGGCTACCCGGGATATTCAGTTTACTCTTAGGACATTAGCTGCCCATGGTTTTTCCATTAACCTGGAAAAGAGCCATCTGATCCCTTCTACTTCTCTGGTTCATTTAGGGGCTCTAATTGACTCCTTACAGGGTAAAGTTTTTCTCTCCCCAGAGCGTCAGGTTAGCCTGCGGGAGTTGGTGGTTAAAGTCGAAGGATCTCGGAAGGTCTCCCCTTATATTCTTTCCCAACTTTTGGGGAAGATGATTTCTGCCATAGCCATTGTTCCTTGGGCGCAGCTCCACTCCCGGGAGCTCCAATGGTTTCTTTTACCTTTTCAGAAGGCGGGCAGAGGCACTTCTTCCAGTCAGATCCTGCTCCTTCCGGCAGTTCGCAGATCCCTTCGATGGTGGCGGTCCCCAGCCCTTTCGGCAGGTTCTCTCTTTCTCGAGCCCCAGAGAGTAGTGGTGACAACAGATTCCAGTCTCCGCGGCTGGGGGGCACATTGTCAGGGTCAGCTCGCCCAGGGTGTGTGGAACAAGACGGATGCTCGCCGTCTAATCAACTGGCTAGAGTTGCAAGCCATCTTCCTGGCCCTCAGGGCGTTTCGTCAACTTCTAGCCGGAGCCCATGTACTTGTCTTGATGGACAATGTAACGGCCAAGGCTCATCTGAAAAAATTGGGGGGTACCAGGTCGAAGTCCCTATTGTCAGTGGCTTTGAAAGTCGGTCTCTGGGCGGAATGTCATCTCGGATCCCTTCGGGCGGAGCACATCTCGGGCATCGACAATATTCAGGCGGATTGGCTGAGCCGACAACAGCTGGACAATGCAGAATGGAGCCTCCACCCCCAAATCTTCCAGGCTCTGGCCCGTTGATTCGGGACCCCAGTCGTGGACCTATTCGCTACTCCTGCAAATGCACAGTTGCCTCGCTTTTTCACCCGGTTCCCAGCCCCTCAGGCAGAAGCTGTCGATGCCCTCTGAGTCCCCTGGCCCCAGGGTCTTCTATACGCCTTTCCTCCAACGTCTCTACTCCCCAGAGTGATCTGCAAACTCTTGGACGAACGGGCGGAGGTAATTCTTCTGGCTCCACACTGGCCTCGCAGAGCATGGTTTGCGGACTTGGTTTCCCTCTCTGTCGCTCCCTCCTGGCGCATCCCGATCACAACAGACACTCTGAGTCAAGGGGCAATGAACCACCCAGACCTCCCGTGGCTCAATCTGTCCGCTTGGCGGTTGAGCGGTTCTCTCTGAGCACGGCTAATATTCCGAACGATGTTATACATATAATTCAGGCCTCCCGTCGCCCTTCTACTAACAGAATCTATTCTGCCACCTGGTGGTCTTTCTGTTCTTGGTGTGACAGGAATGGCGTACTTGTACTACAGCCTTCGATAGTGGACATTCTGGTGTTCCTACAACGAGGTTTTGCTGACGGCCTCTCTCCAAACACGCTAAGATGCCAAATTGCAGCCATCTCTTCGGTACTTACCTGCGGGTCCCTCTCGTCTTTGGTGCAGCATCCTCTAATTTGACGTTTTCTCCGCGGGGCCACTAACTTGTCCCCTCCCGTTTTACACTGCTATCCCACTTGGGATCTACCTTTGGTCTTGGAGTCTCATGGGGCCTCCCTACGAACCCCTACGAACAGTGTCTCTGTGCTTGTTGTCGTGTAAAGTTGCCTTCTTGGTGGCTATCACTTCAGCTCGTCGCATATCGGAAGTGGCTGCTCTCTCCACCAGGGCGGACCTTTGCGTGTTCCACTCGGATCGTGTCATTCTCCGTCTGGATCCAACTCTGTCTTCCATCGCTCCCAAGAGCTCATCCTCCTGAATTTCTGCCCTCGTCCTTCTCACCCTCGCGAACGTCATTGGCATACTCTGGATGTTCGCCGTGCCCTTCGCATCTATATTAAACGCACTGCATCCTTTCGACGTTCAGAAGCCTTGTTCGTCTCCTTCTTACCCGTTTCTTTGGGTCTCAAGGTATCTTCTTCAACTATCGGTCGCTGGATCCGGCAAACCATCGCCTCCGCCTACGACTTCCGCTCCCTGCCGCGACCGCCTCATGTGACTGCCCACTCTACACGCAGTGCAGCTACGTCGGTGGCCTGGGCTACGCAGGCCCCATTGCTGGAGATTTGCCGTGCGGCCACATGGACCTCTCCGGCTCCCTTTATTAAACACTATAAAATTGACTCATTTGCCTCTGCTGAGGCAGCGTTTGGTCTGCAGGTGTTGCAGAGGGTTGTTGCTGGGGAGGGTATTTCGGACCAGCCTGGGCCCTCCCAGGTCTCGGGACAGTGAACTTGGGTATGTCCCACACTGGCTACTGTCTCCACCCACAATGGAGAAGGGGCGTTGGTCCTACCTGATATGCTCCTTCTCGTTGGGTGGAGACAGCAGCCAGACCCTCCCGGTTTTTTTGTGCCAGGCTGGTCTCGTTTCTCTCTCTCTAAATTTCTCTTATCTTGACCACACGCCGAGTCTTTCCTTAGTTTTTCGCCAAAAGCTGGTCTACCTGGCAACAAGGGCGGGATTTAAACTTTGGATAGACACAGTCCTTCAGGCTGATTGGATGAGGATTACCCACACTGGCTGCTGTCTCCACCCAACGAGAAGGAGCGTATCAGGTAGGACCAACGCCCCTTCTTAAGTATCTTAAATTTGCCTTGTTGTGTGACGTATAATATATAGGAAATCCATTCTTGCTTAAATTTAGTCAAATTTCAACTCTGCGTCTGTATTGTTAATTTTGTCATTGCAGCCTATTCCATAGGTGGGTTCTACTTACCTTTACTACCGGTTCGCAACCGGAGCGCGAATACCTTTTACTAGTTGAAAAATTTATAGAAAGTATTCCATTAGCTATGATCTTTGCTGTTTGCCATTGATATATGCTTTTAATCTAAGAGTTATTTTATTCAATAACTGCAAGTAGAAATGGCAATTCCAATTTGTCAATTTTTCTATATCCTTCAAAATTATTGCTCCCTCCTTTATTGATACATTCTATTATGTTTATTATAAACCTACTGTTATCCTTGATGTTCTGCTTCAGAATAGAAACTGTTTGATCTATGTGTATTTTTTCCAGAAAATGCTTCCTTTCAGCATTAATCTAGTATTGTAGTAAAAGTTTTTTAATCAACATTCAGTAGGGAGATTGGTCTATATAACTGTAGTTTCGTTAGATCATTTCCTTTTTTATGAGTCATATATATGCTTCTTCCCTAGTTTGCAGTATTTCCTTTGCCTCTGTGGATTCATTCATAGTTTATGTCAGTATTTCTTGTTGTTAATCCTCCATTTTTTTTATAAATATTAAGCGTATTTGGACCTGGCAGCTCCCCAAGCTTAATTTGTTTTATTGTTTCTCTAGTTTCTTGAATAATTATAGGTTTACTTAATATTTCTGTATGCTGTTCATTTTATTCAGAGTTTTATACTCTGAAAAAATTATACAGTTCTTCCATAATTTCCAATCTTGTGACTAGAGATTTATTTCTCATATTTAATGTCAATATTGTTTTCTTTTTCTTTCTTTCTTTTTTTTTAATTTTAAAATACAAACTTTATGACAAAGATTTCCCTGGTTTGTTAGTATTCTCAAAATGATTTTATTTGGCAACTTTTATTTTCCTTTGAAATTCTTCCATTTTGAGTAAATCTAGTTGTTTGAGGTTTTACAATTCTTTCGTCATTTGCCTTTTGGAATTATTCTTGTGAATCTGTTCTAATTCTGTTATTTTTGCTTCCACTTTTGATTTCTATCATATTCCTTTTTCTGTTTTGTTGCACATTTTATAAAAAGTTCTCTCATGCAGACCTGACTTGTCTGATTCTAAAATTCCTGGGTGTTCTGTTTGTTTGTCAGTGGCTAAGACACTGAGCTTGTCAATCAGAAAGGTTGGCATTTCGGCTGTTTGAATCCCTAGTAGAGGTCTCCTGCGTGAGCAGTGGGTTGGACTAGATGACCTCCAACTCTTGCTTTGTTCTGAACAATTTTCATGGCAGTAATTGTTCAGACTTTCATGTATTGTGATGTTGCAAATTGTCTGCTTCTCTTTTCCACCATCCATTGATAGAGTCAGTAGCCTACATTTACATAAGTTACATTATTTAACTTATTTCCTGATTCCAGCAATTGGCTTCAATCTAGCCCGTTCAAATCTATTATCATTGTAGTCTGCAAATCACATGACTTGCCCTAGTTTCTGTGGTGAAATTTGAAAGCTGCATTGTCATCAATTCGATATTATCACTAGCGGCTTTCCTTCTATTAATAATAATTACTATATTTATATTGCTCATTGACTTTATTGACTTAAGAGAAAATGTAAATTTTGAGATCGTATGAAGACTGAGTATCCTTGCTTTGTTCATGTCTGCAATGAAAATGAAGCAAAGTATCCCCATTTGTGACAGTTATCTGTCCCTTGCTAATAAGGGGGTCTACTGATCTGAGGTAATGAGACAGTGAGAAGCATAAAAACTTAGTAAGGAATTCAGCTTCATCACGCAAAGTAACATCAATTTTTCAACCTAAACATTCAACAGTATTTGAAAAGCATATCCTTTCAAAGCAATATAAGCATTTGACAGTTACTCATCATCAGTCACACAAATCACCACACTGATTTGATGCTTACATTGTTTGAGGACTTAGAAACCACAAAAAATATAGAAGAACCAAAACTGAGGCAATTATAAAAAATGTTATTGTACCCCATATCATTTCCAAATTTATCAAATCACTAAGTAACATTAAATGATTTGGAATCGCAATTGATACCAGCAACCATGAAGCACAGAAAATTTTCCCACTTGTTAATTACTGTGCTCCAATTGAAATATATGCTACTATATCACAATACTTATTGAAAACTTTGACAAGATATTTACCTGTACTCAAAATCTGTTGCATTCACAGAGGACAAAGTTAATGTGAACTTTCTTGGTGTCAGTAGTGAAGATGGTAAAAATGTGTTTTGGTGCCTAAAGGAAATTCCTTACAGACTGATAGCTGCATTCAACATGGTGCTGATTTATAGAAAACTGATTCTGAAGCTGTGGTATTGAAGATAACTTGATTACTATAATTCGGACTGAGACATTAAAAGAGTTTTATAAGTATATAGATATTAACTATTAGCAATTATTGTTTCACAGTAAACTAAATGGCTTAGCCAGGGGTGGATTCCATTTACCTTTGCTACCGGTCCCCAACGGGAGCGCGTGGCGCTTCTGTGCATGTGCAGATAGTCTGTGATGACATCCGAATGGGTGGGTGGAGCCTCCTGCCACCATTACTACTGGTTCACAAGATCCGGACTGAACCGGTAGCAACCCACCACTGGGCTTAGTGTATTTCCAGTTATCAGGATTACTGAGATTATTTTCAGCATTGAAGGAATATTTTCTCTTTGTAAATTAGCCACCAGTTATAATGAAAAATAGTTTTGAGAATAATTTTTTGCAGAAGTTTCCATTTGGTTTCTACACTGATTGATGTCTATCTTCAAGGGTAACATTTTTGCAGTTGAAAAATAAAAATCATCCTTAATAGAGGTGGTGTACCTTCCTCAGTCAACAGTTGGAAGTTCTAAAAGCCAGTCTGAGTGAGATATTTATGAGGGGTCCTTGGTGCTCTCTGAGCTTGTTTGTTTTCTTGCAGAGTTTTCATGACCCTAACTAAGTAACATCATCAGTGTTAGTAAGGAATGCTGTTTGCTGCCACTTTATATTCTTGTGCCTTGCCTGTCTGTGCGGGTAGGGGTGATCTTAGAGATTCTTTGGTTGGGCTGTTTAATGATGGCTCTTTTACAGTTTCTGAAATATTTATGTTTCTGAAAGATAGAGACCTTGTGAAGAAACTGTATGAAACAAGTCTAGAGAATGAATACCTGTATTTTGCAGAAGAGATAAAGTTAGGCATAATGTGTGTATAAAGTATTTGGAAAAGTGATCTTTTGACGAATTTGATGGGTTTTGCTGAATGTGTATAGACTCAAGGAAGGATATTTCATTGGATGAGTTGTTCGTTAAGCATGCACATTGTACCCGAAGGAAAAGAGAATTACTGATTATTTGACCAGTACTACAATCTTAAAATATTCATAAAAGAACAAAATGACCACTTCTTTGAAGATCTCTTGCATGTACAATGGTGCGCTTATTTCAAAAACTACAAAAATGCAGGTTGTTTCACAGAGTTGCTTAAAATTGGTAAATTTTCCTTCTGCATGCCTGGATGCACCACTGATATCAAAAAGGTATGGTCTCTGATAAAAACTGAGTGGACAAAGCAAAGACACCAGCTATCTGTTGATTCTTCAGAGAAATCATTCTTACCAAATACAACATCAAGAATATTATCTATGAAAAGTTTCAAGCATTTGTTCTTGAAAATTAAAATTAGTTGGACCAGTTTGGATTTTCTGAAATGTACTAGTTTCCATGCACATGTTTTTGAAAAGAAATCTGTTGGAAAAATATTGTAGTTGACAAACTAGATATTCTGATTCCTGAAAAAGTAAATTATGCATTATACATATAGACCTATGTACCTTATTATTTTGCAAGTTTTGCTGCAATTTTTGTCACAATTACCAGGAAAATTAAACAGTGGATCCTCCTTTTACCTCATTTATCATGAATGCCAAGAAAACTAAGTAGTACGTTCTTCTTTTACTATCATTTGACCTCCTTTCAAATTGTCTGTGTCCTCCTTTGCGTGTTCAGATACTTGGTAACCTTAGATTCCAGAGGTAACTAACTATCTGTCATTCATCCTCTATCTAAAGGCTAACCTTCATCCAAAATAGCATGTTATTAAAATTGAATTATGATCAGCATATGTCATAGGAAAAAATCTGTACTTCTTTGACAGAAGGTATAGGTAGTCCTCGACTTACAACTGCAATTGGGACTGGATTTCCAATTGTAAGTTGTTACAGTTGTAAATCAAGGCACCCACGTTACCAAGCCTGATTTTATGACATTTTTGTGACAATCATTAAGCGAATCACCATAGTCATTAAACAAATGCCACCGTCATAAAAGCAAAAGTGCCAGAAACTAGTAAAAAAAAACCATAGTAAACATGGGACCTCAGGATGCTGCAACTGGTTGTAAAGGCAAGCTGGTTACCAAGTGTCCAAAATCCAGTCATGTGATCATGGGTGTGTTGTGGGGGAACATCATATTTCACAATAGCTAGAAATGCTTTATAAGCTATACTGTACTCATTCCCGGCCTGTCATAATTTTGAAAGGTCATTAAATGACTGGTTGTAAATCAAGGACTATCTATATGAATATTTTACAAACTTAACACATAGCTATTTCTGGAGTATGATATATGTCTTGCCAAAAAAGTATAACTTTCTCTCTTTTGGATTCTATGCATTTGTCAATGCCAATTTATTCATATATTGAAAGAAATGTTTGCATAAGTTTCCCTTTCATCTCTTATCTAGATTAAAATCTAATATTCTATTCATGTCCCCAATAACAACAATTTCTCCCTCTGCTTCTATTAGCATTTGGAAAGGCTTTGTAAATTTGTTCTTTGCTCTTATTTGGCACATGATAAGAGGCTGCTATTATAATGTTGCTTTCTACCCTAAATTTCAGAATTAAGATTCTTTCTGCTTTGTCTTTAAACCGGTCCATTACTCCCCAAATTAGTCAATTAAAATAATTACAATTCCAATTTCCTTAGTCTTTCCTGCAGCTATATATCCTTATCCTAATTTTTTTCTGTTGTAACAAATAGGCATGACCTATTTTTACATGTTTCTTGTAAACAAATGGTAGCACTTTTTCATTTATTGAAAATCCTTTTCAATTTATTGATGAGTTCAATCCATTTATATTCATCAGAATGAATATACTCTCCATTTTTATTTTAATTTAATGCTGCTGCTATATCTAATTTCTTTTCATGTTAAAATAAAACCATTGTTTTGCATGAGTTTGGTGGACTAGAGTTACATATCAAGACTGCTGTGACATATCATTTTGTGCTTAATTCCTACATTTGTAATTATATATTGCTGCTGCTTAAAAAAAAGCAAGTACACGATAGTCTTCTTCCAATACTATGAGAGATTCCATAGGACTATTATAAAATTCTAATGAGGGATTTTTAAAGGTTTATAAATGGTTATTTTATAATATTTGTTAATTACTATTCAACAAAAAATAAACGATGAAAATTAATTTCTAACTGGAAAAAAGTATTGATCTTTCTACAACAGTTGGCAACATTTGTAATTAAATCTAGAATTTGTAGGATTTTTTCAAAATGAAAATGTCTCATTTCACCATTCTTCCAAGACTGATCATACTGCAAGTTGTTCTTTTTTAAAAAATGGCCTTATCACAGCCATGATAAAACAAGCTAGAGAATTTTCTAGCATATTACAACCTTTCTTTCAGAGATTTTTGATGTTCTGTCTGATGGAATATGTAATACCATTTTGAACTTGTGAATTTTTAGGATTAATCAGACAAAATACAGCATGCAAGTTATTTCTTAACAGCTTCGGTTAAAATGATAGTTTACCTAAACTGTAGCTGACTATATTCTGTAAATAATTAATCAAGGGACACAGTTAAACTTAACTACCTATTTCTTTTCTTTAGCAAAATCTGGACATTATTTCTTGTGTCTTTGAAGTTTCTCCTGGATATCTAAGGATATATATTTATGTAACCTTCCTTAAATACTATTTTTCACCATTTATGTACCTTATGCCATCTATCCACCCCATTTAACACCTTCCATAGCTCATGAGAATATAAATAATTTATTTCTATTTAAGTCATTTTATTAGCAAATAAAGCTTGTTAAATTTTCAAATGTTAAAAACCCCTTTAAACTAGAAGCTAAATCAAATCATGGATTTTAATGGAGCATCAGACTGTAGTTTTCATTTACAAGAATGGTTTTTAACAGCTCTCAAAAAGTGGTTTTGAATGAGTGATGGAATGCAAACATATTACCTGTTTGCCCTTGTCTTCCACAGCCACTATATTATGCTGGGACGGACATAACTGATTTAGTGTGTGGCAGACAGTGGCTAACTTGTGCTTCTGAATATTCCAAATCACTTTCAGACTGAACTCCTAGATCAGTGATGGTGAACCTTTTTTTCCTTGGGTACTGAAAGCATGCGCACGAAAGCATGTGTATGTGTGCATGCCGACACCCATAATGCAGTGCCCTCCGCAGGCCCTGCCCTTGTGCATGTGTGCACAACCCCTCACACTTCCCCCACCACCTGTGCATGTGCGTGCGACCCCTATTTTGGTGCTAGAAGGCCTCCCTGAAGCCGCCTGGGACGAAAAATGGGCCACGGGGGGCCCGCCACCCCCCATCTGCTGCGCATGTGACCCCCACACATGCACGCATGACCCCATCCCACCCCCTGTGCATATGCATGCGTCTCTCGACAGAAACCCGAAAATCAGCTGGCCAGTGGGAGGCACACGGGCATGTGCAGTGGAGCTGACCTGGGTGTCGGCTTGCATGCCCATAGAGATGGCTCCATGTGCCATCTCTGGCACACAGAGCCATCTATGGTCCTAGATGTTAATACTTTCCCCACAATTATTAGTTATTTATTTACTTTGCTTTCTTGGGGTGAGTGAGTCACCTCACTGGGTCACATAAATGGTAAATATTCTCTGAAAGTAGGAGAGGAATTCAGCTTTCTCTTCTTTCTGAAGCTGTTTATTAGCATTGTCAAATATATCTCTCTATCTCTATCTCTATCTCTATCTCTATCTATTTATCTATCTATCTATCTATCTATCTATCTATCTATCTATCTATCCCTTGCATGTTCCATCTCAGGTCACAATTCTAATGGATCTTTTTTCTTATAAATGAGATCATCTTTGGCAATGAGATAAATTCTTTTTCTTAAATTGGTGTCATTAGATATAAACTGGAGACTCAGTAAGCCTTATTACATTTTCCTTATCTCAGGTCTCTCTCTCTCTTTCATGTTCCTTCACTCACTCTTATGCATGGCGATGTGTTGTGTTTGTTTTTATACGGATCTGCATTTGATTTTTTTTTAAATAAACAATAAAATGTTTATGCTTTGTGTGTGAGGCAGCAACAGTTTGTAACCTAGCAACACCACAGATATGTATGCTTTATTTTAATATAAGATTAACTGTGCTCTCAGCATGGAACCATTTTCCCAAACTTTAATTGAATTTTTAACATGATTATGATTGGTCCTCTCAGCTGTATTTCTGTAATTAGCCACTAAAATATTGTTGCAGTAAGCTAACCAGTTATGCACTTGCTTGAAATGTTGGTGTACACCTTGTAATCACAGGAAATCAAAGGAAAAAAAGTTGGCTGTTTATAAAAAACAAATAAGACTGAAGAATGGGCACCTCCATCAGTAAAATATATTAATTTTGTGAAAAATCTGTGTTAAAATGATGACATAATAACCAGACACTGATTTTTATTTATTTATCAACTGGCATGCTACTAGAATGACTTTAGAGGACTCAAAGAATATAATAATTTTATCGTCATTGTACATGTATACACAGTATACCCATACAACGAAATTCACTTAACACCCAAAGACCAGGTCCAACACACATAACAATCCCCAAACACACTCCCACGCACCACAAATTCCCCACCCCTAAACCACCCAAACATCCACATAACAGACCAAGGAATGCTGTCCAACAGCTCACCGATGGTGGCCCTTTCATTCATTGTTGAGTGCAATTATAGCTCTGGGATAAAAACTATTCAGAAAATGTGTGGTCCGAGTTTTAATTGTTCTGTATCTTCTGCCAGAAGGCAACAGTCCAAAAAGATTGTAAGCAGGATGGGAAGAGTCTCTGAGAATGTTATGCAACTTCCTCAAACAGTGAGATTTGAAGATGTCATCCAGGGCTGGTAGCTGGAGCCCGATGATATTCTGGGTAGTTTTAATGATTCTCTGTAGAGCTTTTTTGTCTGCTACAGAGCTGCTCCCATACGATGCAAGAATGCCGTATGTCAGGACACTCTCAATGGTGCTGTGATAGTAGGACAAAAGTAGACGCTGAGATAGATTTACCTTCTTGAGCATTCTCAGGAAGCACAGCCTCTTCTGCGCCTTCTTCACAAGCATGTTAATGTTCATAGTCCATGAAATATAAAACAAAGTTTAAAAACCAAAAACAAATAAAGAAACAAAAAGTTAAGCTCCTTGCGAGAGGAAGAGCCATCAATTCTGATGGTGATCTGTCCCCTTCTCAAGAAACAATAACTGGATCCCACTGATTTTTGTCAACTTTTGCGCTGCCTCCAGCCTTTCCTCTTTAGGGGGGTGGGATATAGGTACCACCACAATAGGGACAGGAACTTCTGTCGCTAGCAACGCAGTCATTAAGAGAGTTGTGCCTGATTTTACAACTTATTTTGCCATAGTCATTAATGAATCACAGCTGTTGTTAAGCGAACCACACGGTTGTTAAATGAATCCAGCTTCCCCCATTGACTTTGTTTGTTGGAAGCCCCCTGAGAAGGTCGCAAATGGTGATCACATGACCCCAGGATGCTGCAACTATTGAAAATACATGCCAGTTGCAATTGCCAATACATGCTAATTATTTACTGTTTGGAAGACTGTTATAGGCCTAAATTCTGCACATTTTCTGTGACAGGTTTAAGGAGGATGTATCATTGAAGTTGTCAGGGTGGGCTATATTGCCAGTGTTTCATTTGGGGCAGTTTCTTCACTATGCCAATTTACTATACAACTATGAAAAATTCAGTACTGCTTGCAGCCAAAATAAATTTCTATAATTTTTTCATTATTTATTTTGTTAGTGTTTTATTTATTAGATGTGTCATTTGGTAAGTTCTTTTGAGAAACAGATTAATAATTATAATGTAGAATTGCAATGTACGGGTACCATAGTCCTCAATTTACAACCATTCGTTTAGTGACAGTTTAAAGTTACAATAGCATTGAAAAAAGTGACTTTTGAGCTTTTTCACACTTATAACCAGTGGTAGGTTGCTCCCGGTTCTGTCCGGTTTTTGAGAACTGGTAGTAAAAACCGTGGGAGGCTCCACCCACCCGTCCGGACGTCATAAGATACGATCTGGGCATGTGCAGAAGCTTCAAAAGGTTTTGAGCGCGCACGCGCACACTCCCATTGCATACCGGTAGTAAAGGTAAGTAGAACCCACCCCTGCTTATAATCATTGCAACATCCTCATGATCAAAATTTGGATGTTTGGCAACTGACTCATGGCAATTGCAGTGACCTTCTGACAAGCAAAGTCAGTGGGGAAGCCAGATTCACTTAACAACCGTGCTACTAATTTAGGATTTGCAGTGATTCTTCTAATAACTGTGGCAAGAAAGGCATAAAAAAGAGCAGAACTCACTTAACAATATCTCATTTAGCAGCATAAATGTTGGGCTCAATTGTGGTTGTAAGCTGAGGACTACCTGTACTGAACATAGTACTAATTAGCTACTTTCAGAAAAAACAATTTCCTGCAAATGTCTTTGTGTTAGTCAGTTTATGCACTTCTTCTATATTCCACTTAAATAAGATGCACTGACACATAAAGCAATGTGTGAAAATGTACTGAGAGGGGTAGTATCAAGTTGTTTTTTTTAACCAACATATCTCTCAAGAGAAAGAAGGGATTGCATGCAAAGGAAGAGGCTCTCACCTGCTGAAAATAGCCAGACATAACATTGTCCCATATTTTCTATCACAGCAGGAGAGGCATCTACCAACTTTATTGTCTCCGGTGAATGACATTGCACACCTAAATTTGACAGATCAAAGCCACTGCAGCAATCTAGTCATTCTTTATTGGTAAAATGGAATGTCTGGAGGGCATATGTACTTCTTTTTGAAATGTGATAACATCCTTCTCTTTAACATTTATGCTGTCCTTTTTTATTTACTGCTGTGTGAAGGGGCTCTGTCATGAAATACGATATCAAAGCAGGTTCTTTTTTGTATGTGTTTGCATGTATATATACAAACTTAAAGTGAACTACTCCAAACTCGATTGCAGAAAATGTGACTTCAGCAACAGAGTGGTCAATGCCTGGAATGCACTACCTGACTCTGTGGTTTCATCCCAAAACTTCCAAAATTTTAACCTAAGACTGTCTACTGTTGCCCTCACCCCATTCCTAAGAGGTCTGTAAGGGGCATACATAAGCGCACCAGCGTGCCTACCGTCCCTGCCCTAATGTTTCCTCTATTTGTACCTATTTTATGTATTCAATTCATGCTTATACTTATATATATTATCCCGTATGTTCTTGACAAATATAAATAAATATAAATAAAAAATAAAAATAGTTCTATACATGGAGAGGATAACTCTAGGTAAGTTTGAAGAGAAGCAAAATATGCATAGTTGTAGTCTGGAAATGGAACAAAGCAGTGGTTCTATTGTAGTGCTGGAGGAGGCAAGAATGAGAACCATTCAAGGAAGTCAGCAGCAATGGAAGGGAAAAAGATGATTAGTGGTGGAGATCCCAGTGAGATATTCCACACTAGAACACTGCCAGCAGTGAAGAAGGGAAGGTGAATGGGTCAGTGAAATATGCCGCACTATGAGCTTGTTTCTTACTGCACGAATCAAAAAGAAGGCTGTGAAAATATCTACAGACCCCTCACATCCTAGACATAAATTGTTTCAACTTCTACCCTCAAAATGACATTATAGAGCAGTGTTGGCGAACCTTGTGGCACCAAGTTCTGAAATGGGAGTGCATGTGCATGTGTGCAGGCCCGTGTGCTAGAAACCGGAAGAGTAGTTGATCTTCCGGTTTCCGGTGCGCACATGCACGCTGGTCACCTGGTCTTCCTGTTCCTGGCACGCATGCATGCGCAAAGACCAGCTGTCCGGTGTGCATGCGCTGGCTCCGCCTGGCCTTTTGGGGGTCCTCACACCTCCCTGCCTACTCTCAGGTCACAATCTGGGTGGCAAGACATCCCCACCAATGACCCGGTTCCACAGCCCCAGACAGAGAAAATTGGGCGGAGAATGCCGCCTCCCTCCGCAGGAAAGCCGGAGCCCCTTCCCATCTTCAGGAACTGTCCTTGTGTTTAATTGCTCTGGTGTGCAATACTCTATAACTGTGATGGCGAACCTATGGCACGTGTGCCAGAAGTGGCATGCAGAGCCATCTCTTTGGGCACACAAGCCATCGCCTGTTGCTCTTCCGGGTTCTGGCGTGCTGGCCATCTGGTCTTCACGCGCGCAGGAGCGCTGGAAACTGGAAGAGCAGCCGATCTTCCGGTTTCCTGTGCACACATGTGCACTGGCCAGCTGGTCTTCGCGCGGTGCCGGAAATCAGAAGATCATCTTCCCAGAGTGCGCATGCACCCCAGGCAGCTGCTCTTTTGATTTCTGGAGCTCCCGCACATGTGAAGACCAGCTGGCTGGAGCGCCGGAACCCAGAAAAGCAATGGATGATGGCTTGCGTGCCCAGAGAGATGGCTCTGTGTGCTACTTCCAGCACGCATGCCATAGGTTCACCATCACGGTTATAGAACATTGCACACCAGAATAACTAGACACAAGAACAGTTTTTTCCTGAATGCCATCACTGCTGAACAACTAATCCCCACAGCACTGTCAAACTATTAACTAAGACTGTATTACTATTATTCTTCTCATCCTTCCTATTGCCTATCTCCTTTCTATTTCTGACTATAACCTTGTTGCTTGTATCTTTACAATTTATATTGTTTTATTTTGTTTCCTAGTATGATTTTGATTGATTATTTAGTATCCTATGACTTTCACTAAGTGTTGTATCTTATGATTCATGATTAATGTATTTATGATGACTATGATCATGATATATCACATATATCTTTTATGTACACTGAGCTTATGCACTAAAGACAAATTCCTTGTGTGTCCAATCACACTTGCCCAATAAAGAATTCTATTCTATTCTATTCTGTTCTATGCTATGCTATGCTATGCTATGCTATGCTATGCTATGCTATGCTATGCTATGCTATGCCATGCCATGCCATGCCATGCCATTCCAGAGATGTATCCAATAGGTCAGTACATCAGCAGAGCAGGTGGGGCAGGCCCTCAGGAGACGGCAGTTTTGGTGCACAATCCATAGATACAAGGGGAGTCATGCACCAGCCTTGTACTCCGCCACTCTGAGTCACTCTGGATTTTAATCCAGCTAAATTCCAGAACAACTAAAATTTTGCTGATTTTGTTATTACCAATCTGTTTCTGTCTGGAATAGTTTGGTTTAACATTCGGGTCACAAGGTATTTATTTTAAGATCAAAATAAAACACATATTTCATGCAAATACTAGGTATTCTTAGATACAGCTTTGCATTTATGT
Source organism: Arizona elegans (assembly GCA_022577455.1). Taxonomy (NCBI): domain Eukaryota; kingdom Metazoa; phylum Chordata; class Lepidosauria; order Squamata; family Colubridae; genus Arizona; species Arizona elegans. Next base: position 124,060,663 of record JAKOOJ010000001.1, read on the forward strand.
TTCTCCCAATGCTTTCTTAAAGCTTTTAAGTGCTTTTAACACTTTAATGCTGTGCAACAGAGAGAGGCAAGAGGGTCTATGGTGGTACTAATGCTTATATTCTTCCCCAGTCTATACTTCTTACAGTTTTCAGGAATTTTGACATTCTTTAGAGAAGCTATCAAGACCATTATGTTACTTTTCATCCATTTGTGAAGTAATGGGGATTTGTTCCCTTGTTTATTTTCTTCCCAACCATAAATACCAATTTTCTTAACCATATACGTTGTTGCCTTTTTCTTTATAGAGACATCAGTGTGATATAAAGAAGCAATTATTAACTCAGGACTATTTTAAAATGAACATAACAATTACCCATCTATTACTAAGGCCGGTTGAACATCACAGCAATGAACATTCTCTTCCTTGTTTCATTTTGCAGTTTGTTAAGGTTTATATAACAGTTTTGTAGTCCCAAAGGTGCTTTTTAAAGAGGCAACTGGACTTTCTATTTTTTTTTTTTGAAAATGTTTCACTTCTTATCCAAGAAGCTGCTTATCCAAGACTGAGAATCTCTGTAGACATTTAACAGTTTTGAAACTTTGATTGAAATGTCCTTCCTGATAGTACATATTTTTATTTTATTTTATTTTATTTTATTTTTAAATTTGATTTATATGCCGCCCTTCTCCGGAGACTCAGGGCAGTTTACAATGCGTTAAGCAATAGCCTTCATACTTTTGTATATTTATACAAAGTTAGCTTATTGCCCCCACAAACTGGGTCCCCAATTTACCTACCTTAGAAAGGATGGAAGGCTGAGTCAACCTTGAGCCTGGTGAGATTCGAACTTACAGTAATTGCAGACAGCTGGTGTTAATCACAATGCTATCAGTCTGCTGAGCCACCAGGCCCATTATAATCTTTCACTTATGACAATTGGAACTGGGATGTCAGTTGTTGATCAAAGTGGTCATTAAGCAACTGCTTTGCTCAATGACCACAATCCCAGCATTCCCATTTGCGGTCGTTAAGTGATCTCATGGGTTGTTAAGCAAATGGAATCCAAGGAGTGTGGAGTGCCTCAGAGGGGTGAGGGAACCCTTGGGAGGCTCAGTGCAGGCATCGAGGGAGTGGAAGAGTCAGTCTATTCAGAGGCTGAAAATATTCCCTGCTGAAATATAAGCGGAAAGCACTGGCTTTATGGGAAGCTAGCAGGAAATATTGCAATGGGCGACCACATGATTGCAGGGTGCTTGGCAACTGATTTCAAGTGTGAATGGGTTGCTAAGTACCCAGATTGCAATCACTATGATGGCTCTAAATCTAAAGATCTAAATCATCAAGGAAATTGAATTCAATTGCATTTTAAAGCTTAGTTGGTTTAGGTTTGTGGCTAACGAAACCCTTTAGGCAAGGATATATTTTTGATGCCAGTCTCTAGGCATTAGCTTTGTTTTGATTAATAGGTCGTGTAGGTCATGTGGACGGATGGGTGGGTGGACGGACGGACGGACGGATGGATGGACAGATGGGTGTGTTCCAATGCTTTGTTAGGAAATAGAGCCACCTTTCTGGGAAAGAAAAAGTTAAAAGTAGACTGAAATTGTAAGCAGCATCATGAAGGTTAGAAACCATCTTACCAATTTACCTTCCAAGATGATCATGGCAGCTGTTTTGTTGAAGTGCCCATAATATGCTATCAAAATACCAAATGTGACCACTGGCTTAAGAAAAGGGGTTTGTTTACAGTGTATGTTTTTTGACATAACACTTGCATAAGCATGCAGCTGAGAGTGAAGTTCATTGATTTCTGACTAAAGCTGACTAAAATGTTTTACATTTCATTATAACTTGAGAAGTAAAAACAGTTGGTTTTTATTTGACTGATTTCAACCTGGTCGTTTGTGCCTCAAGTGAGAATTCTGGATTGATTTGTGCAGTGTTCCATTGGTTTGTTTTCTTGAGCCATGGTGGCACAGTGGTTAGAATGCAGTACTGCAGGCTAGTTCTGCTGACTGCCGGCTGCCAGCAGTTCGGCAGTTCAAGTCTCACTGGCCAAAGATTGACTCAGCCTTCCATGCTTCCAAGGTTGGTAAAACGAAGACCCAGATTGTTGAGGGCAATATGCTGACTCTGTAAACTGCTTAGAGAGCGCTGTGAAGCACTGTGAAGCGGTATATAAGTCTTAAGTGCTCTTGAAAGTGCTAAAGTGCTATTGATCATCCACAGTATCCTCAGGAATCTTCTCCAAACACAGAGGTTACTGGATTTGACTTGACTGTAATTCTTTTGCCCAAAGAAAAAGTATTAAAAAGTGAGCAGACACAATGGTTTGTGCGATGCTTTGGATTCAGTTTCAGAAAAGATCTGCAGAACATCAAATTTAGAGCATATGTGAGGTAGAGCAAAAAGCTAAGCTGGTTGAGATGGTCCTCATAATTGAAGCCACTACTTCCATGTACATTAGTGCACTGTTGATTAATGTATAAAACGGAGGGGTTTCAATTGTGCTGTCTCACTCAGAGTTTTGGCTCCCTGCATGCAGGTGTTGTGAATGTAGCAACCATCTGTAACACTTTTTTAAAAATTTATTTATTTATTTATTTGATTTATATGCCGCCTGTCTCCGGAGACTCAGGGTGGCTTACAATGTGCTCAGCAATAGCCTTCATCCTTTTGTATATTTATACAAAGTCAGCTTATTGCCCCCACAACTGGGTCCTCAATTTACTTACCTTAGAAAGGATGGAAGGCTGAGTCAACCTTGAGCCTTGGCGAGATTCAAACCTGCAGTAATTGCAGGCAGCTGGTCTTAATAACCAGCTAAATAACAGGGTGCCTTACACCACTGTACTACCAAGGCTCTTGAAAGCAACCGTGTCTTTTTCCAGGTCAAATGACTGCAGCAGAGAACAGATGTTTAATCCTGGGTAAAGATGCAACTGCTTTAAAGAGTTGTACTTGGGTTATATCGTTGCATTCCTACATGCACTGAAATACCTGTTGCAAAAATTATTTCTGAGGTATTTCACAGCTCTAGTAGAAATGTGTTTCATTCATATGGTTTGGGGGGACAATTTTTATAACACTTGATAGTACTCTCAGTAAAATGAAAGTAAAAGCAGGTCTGTTAAAAAAAGTATTTTTCGTTGCTTAATAACACTCATATGAGAGAGCCTTTTGCTTGTTTAGCTTTTTCATTATATGCCATCCATACAAATACTATTAAAATAAAGTAACATTTTGGAGTACTGTCATTAATTCAATATTTTAAAAATATAGCAACTGAAATTACTGGATGAAATTTTTTAAAAAAGGAATTAGCTGCTGCCAGTAGGTTACCAGAAATATCAAGGAAGCTTATTTATGAATAAAGCTCTAGAGTCATAAAGAAACAACCTGAAATATTACATGGATAATCTAATCTATGAATTGAAGAAGTACATCTCCAAGGAGCATCTTACCTGACATACTAGATTCAGGAGCTTGAAGTGAGAGGCAAAGGAATGATGCATATAAGAGGTAATGGAATAGATTTTCCAGATATATAGATTCTTGGGCTGTAAGTGGTTTTACTAAAGGCTGTCTAAATCATATCATAGATACTTCCTTATTTCAGGAAATAATTTACACAAATAAAGTGGGAAGTGAACAATTTATTTCATGCACAATTGCATAGGTCGCTTCTAATTTATTAGGTTCCTCTAGAATTCTTTATAGTAGCTTCAAGTTAAATTTCTTTTACCTTTATATATAGTAACTGAATGCTTCATAAATCTATTGAATGATTACATAACCTTTCCTCACCTTGTGAATTGCTTTAAAAAAATAGCTTTCCACTGCAATTATGAAAAGTGTTCTCGGTGAGTTGGGATTTATTGCTTTAAGAATTACATTTGTTCTCTGTCCACATAAAACAAAAGCATTGATATGGAACTCAGTAAGATTATGGTTATTGATCTGAGCCCTGTGCTCATAAACAATTTTATCACATTCCAAGAAAAATGGCTGAATACAGCATCAAAAAATTTATTTGACAAACTCTCTGAAATTAAGGCTACATTCTAAATAAGAATGTTTTCTAATTGAGACAAAATGTTTCATTTAGTGGTGAACTTGAGAACATGAGAACAGTTAAGAGAATAATAAATAGCACTTGGATAATGGAATAAACTGATCACTGATGTTCTTGGGACAATTATATTTCAGAGTGGGCCATTGTTGAAGAAAATATATTGCTATACATGAAACTGGGCAATACTTAAAGCTATATTGAAAAACAGCAACATTTATCTATACTACTGTTTCTTGAAATCTTCTATAAATGTAAAAAAGAAATTTCAGAAGCCCTTTCTTCAATGTGAATACAGGTAGTCTTCAACCTATGACTGTAATTGAGCATAGAATTAAAGTCTTAACTCATGACAGTCCTTAAGTGGGTCACCATGGAACCACAGTCAATTTTAGGTGTTGTTGCAGCAGTCATTAAGTGAACAATGCAATGGTTAAGTGAATCCCCCAATTGTTAAGCAAATGCCAAGGTCATTAATTGAACCTATTTTAACCAGTGAGTGAGTTTTTTCTTTCTTTCTGCAAACCAGAAGTAAATACCAGAAATTGGCAAAAAATACCAAAGATCATGGTCATATGACCATGGGTCACTACAAGCCAGTTACCAAGCACCCAAAATGTGTGTATATACGGTTATCGAAACTTCAAAATTGGTTGTAAGTAGCTCTGGGAATATCCATCATAACTTTGAACAGTCACTAAGCGAGGAGTACTTGTATGTTTAGTATACTATTGTTGAATAAAATGTAGCTCATAATGACAATCTCGTGACTTTTTGTTGAATAAACCATGATAGCAATGATTCCTGCTACAAAAATTCTGGTAATTTCACTCTTGCTGAATTTATAACCATTATAGGGAAAGTTGGACAAATCAAATATAAAACTAAATCATCCCTAGCTGGGGAAGCTGCAGGATTGCAAGCTTTTGTCAAGCTGATAGAAACACCACTGTAATTCGAATGCAAGTGCTGCCCTTTTCATACATGGGTGTCAATCCAGCAGCACTCAGACACTGTAGCTGTTCTGTTCCCCAGGCATCTGGCTCCACTGGGAACAGGCAGATAAACTCTAGCAAACAGGTTTTCATGCAGATTATATTTATTTCGGGTATCCTCAAACACATAGATTTACAATCATGGTGAGTCAAGGTGAGATTCATCCAAGTATTTCATAATCTATCCCATTTCCTAGTGTAAAATGACGGTAGTTTTGTCCCCCTGTTCAGAAAGCATGCTTCTCTCTTCTGTGGTAGTTCAAAATGGCTGGGTCTTTGTTCTGTACCCAGGCAGTGGCCAATCAGACACACAGATATGGTCACATGTCATGGACTACATTTCCCATAATGCAATCTCTCTCTACATCTCCCACAATGCAATCTCTTAAGGAGACAGCTCTTAATTCTTAAGGTAACTAATTCCCTATAACTCATTATCTGAAACAGCACAGTAGCATCATGTCCCACATAACCTCTGGAAGAATTTTTATTTTCAGCTGCTTCTAGAAAAGCTGGCAGTGCTACTGAAAAGCAGTACCTCCAAGTTCCGGTCCTTTTCATCTCCTGAATGTGGTGGGGTACCACTTGCAGCTTTTTTCAGCAAGACTAAATTCTTTTGCTGACTCAGAAACAGATGAAACATATTCACTCTAGAAACTTTATTATTGCATCAGTGGTGGGTTCCTCCTGGTTCAGCCCAGTTCCGCCGAGCCGGTAGTGGTGACACTATGATGTCACCGAACCGGTTCTGCCCCCCGCCCCCCCCACCCCCGTGTTATTCTTACCTTTTATTTGGCCCCACCCCTAATCTATTGCTGCCTCCTAAGTCCCAGCTGATGGCTAGAGGGAAAAAAAAACTGTTTAAACTCTTGCTGCAGAGCTTCAAAGGGCTGCCCTACAGCTGATCAGTGTTAAAAGAAAACAAATGAGTAGACCGGTGCCTGCAAAAATACATGAGTAGATTGGTGCCTGCAAAAATAAATAGGTAGACCAGTGCCTGCAAAAATACATGAGTAGATCAGTGCCTGCAAAAATAAATGGGTAGATCTGTATAGCTCTGCAAGCAGTTAAAAGCCTGGTAGACCAGTACCTCTGCTAAATCCTAAATAATTGTCACATGACCATCAAGCCATGCCCACAAAATAAGCCATGCTCACAGAACCGGTAGTAAAAAATTTTAGAACCCACCCCTGTATTGCATGTTGTAGTATAGTCATGGGTAATCAGGAAAGCGTCAGGACTTTCCATGTAACTGTTAACCTATGTTTTCTTTTGTTACAGATTTTTTTATTGCTTTTATTTATCACATTTTCTGATTGAAGTGTTTAAAAATATTTAAAAAAATCAGCTAGTGAAATCAGTGTATTGAAATTCTTCACTTTCTTAGTTTGGTTTCATTTTGTTGATAAGCCCCAGTACTTTCACACTTTGCTTCAAAAATAGTAGTTACTTTGATGTGTGGCTTGATAGATTTATCAACCACATAGATTATGGCATGTATATTTTTTTTCGATCTTCAACCATTATAATTTTGCATACATTATTAATAAAAATCCCAATTAATTTTGAAAATAATAATTGACTAGTATACCTTTAGCTGTGGGTAGAGTTTGAGTCCAAGCAGGAAATTGTATCATTTTTCAAAGAGTTGTGTTCTGTTCAAAATCAAAAGGAGATATTTATCCGAAGTTTATAATTTAAACCAGGGATTTTTTAAAGATTCTTTAAAATAACCCTCATTACTTGATGACAGGGTCAACCAGGAGGTTACCATCCAATTATAACTAAGTTGCTTAATGAAATAGTGTGTAAAGGAGACATTAGGGACTGGTTAATAACTAGCAAAACTTATCTGATTCAAAAAGACCCAGTGAAAAGGTAAATAACAAGGACACTAAAGGCTGATAAAAATGCTTTCCCAGAATGTTTAAATTACTTAAAGGCATAATAGTGGACGATATCCAAAACTGCTTAGAAGAAAATAACATCCTTCCAGTAGAACAGGAAGGAAATAAAAGGAAAAGCAGAGGTACAGAAGATAGGAGGATCTAGGTATTTATCTTCTAGTTATAATAAAATCTAATTGTTGTTTAACTTTAATTTTCTCAATATTTTGAATTAGTTTAATGGGTTTCTTCTAATTCTTTTTTTTTTCCCCTTCAAATTGTAATTTTCCTCTACTCCTATATTGGTTTTTTTTTCTGATATGTTGCAAGCCGTATCAGAATTCCTCATATATAAGCTTTACTTGCCACCTAGATAGTTTTCACTAGTATCCCTGGATTTACATATACATACATACATACATACATACATACATACATAACATGTTTCCCTGAAAATAAGACCCTGTCTTATATTTTTGAACCCCGAAATAAGTGTTTAGCCTTATTTTCGGGGAGGTCTTATTTTGGGGTCCGTGGAACAAGATGGGGCTCTTCTTGCCATCTTACCTGATTTCCAGCTGTGCATTTCAATATTTTTGAGGAGGGCTTATTTTAAGGGGGAGGCTTATTTTAGTGCATGCGCTCAAAAGCCTGATTGGGCTTATTATCAGGGGATGTCTTATTTTGGGGAAAATAGGGTACACACACACACACACACACACACACACACACACACACACACACACACACAGAGAGAGAGAGAGTTTCTTGTTTGAATTATGTTATTTCTTGATGAATAAAAAGACCAGGATTAAAGCTCAACTTGAGGTTTCTTCCTTTTTTTACAGATATTTAATTCTGATTCAGTTTCTTTTTAGTCCAAATTAAACAAGAAAAGTTTTACCAGCATTCTTGTTCTAAGATCAGTAAAGATAGCAGGACTAACTTCTTTCATTCTTCAAATATGAAAGCTATTGACATCTGCTTAATTAATGTGCTTGAAAGCATTTCAGTTTGATTTTTTCATGTATTTTAATAAGATTGATAATAATCTTAAAATACGCCTTTCTTTTGGATCCTTATTCTTGAAGCAATTTAAGGAACAGTCTTTATCAGATTTGATCGTTTTTAAGAATTGCTGCCAAGAAAAAGCTTTTAGATTCACTGTTCATTAAATATTAATACTCCATATTTCTGCTCCATTTTAATAGGGCTTCAAGGTATCAAAAACTCAATCTACATAATACCATAAATAAAGATATCCGAAGCAGTAAGTTATTTTTAGCAAGGCATATCCAACAGTATACTTTTAAACAACTACAAAAAATAAATTAGGAACGAATTCTTTGAACACTGGAAAAACAACCTTCCCTGCATATCTATCTAACAATCAATGCTGAGGAATAAATCTGAATCATTTTTCTATTCCAGACACCAAAGAACTACTGGTCAAGCCATGGAAATTCCCAAAAAGCAGTCAGAAAACCAGTTAGATCAATGTCAATTCTCTGTCATTCAGGTCATGATGGTCCCAAAGGTGTTTTTTCAAGAGGCAACTAGACTTTCTGTTTTTTCTTTGAAGACGTTTCGCTTCTCATCCAACTCATTCTTCAGAGCTGAAGAAGCTTCTTGGATGAGAAGCGAAACATCTTCAAAGAAAAACCAGGAAGTCCAGTTGTCTCTTGAAAAAGCACCTTTGTGACAGATAGATCAGTGAAAATCCAGCTCTGTAGAGATTTTAAGGTGATACAAAACTAAACATCACTAGATAAAATATATATTTATAATACAGGAATTAAACTATCTCACCCCTCCTCCTCCCCTTCCCATATTAGATTTCCTTCCAACTCTACAAATCCCAGTCTAATTCCCAGTCCAAAGATTTGCTCTGGATGGATTTGTACCTATCTTCTGAAAATCTGGATTCAGCTTATTACCTGGAGTTCAGGTAGTCCTCAATTTACGACAATTGAGCCCAAAATTTATGTTGCTAAGTGAGAAACTTATAAAGTGCATTTTGCCTCATTTTATGACTTTTCTTGCCACATTTGTTAAGTGAATCATTGCAGTTGTTAAATTAGTGACACAGTTGTTAAGTGAATCTGGTTTCCCTATTGGCTTTGCTTGTCAAAAGTTTGCAAAAGCAGATCACATGACCCCAGGACACTACAACTGTCATAAATGTGAGTCAGTTGTCAAGCATCCAAATGTAAATCATGTGACCACGGGGATGCTGCAACATGAAAAATGGTCCTAAGTCACTTTTTTCAGTGCCGTTGTAAGTTTGAATGGTCACTAAATGAACTATTGTAAGTTGAGGACTATCTGTAGTGGACTATTGAGTCTGTTTGGAAATCCATCTGGTTTTTTTCTGGACTACCTGTATCAAAGGGAGCCAATGGGAACAGTCAATTTGCTTATAAGAAGAGAAAGGATTTCTTAGTGACTGCACCTAAATGCTAGAACTCCCTGTCTCAGAAGGCTTGAATGACACTTTTTCTGTCTCTGTTCTGTCAAAAAGTAAATGCCTTTTTTCATCCTACAGGTATCTGGTTGTTGGCACTCCTTTTGAGTGTTGTTGAGGCCACTTGGAGGTTTATCAGAGCTCTAAGGACCACCTGAATAGTGCAAATGGGTTTTTTGAGAGAGGGTTGTTCAGTTTTAACATAGATGTCTTCTTCGAGCCCTCTTTCAAACTAGGGGTCCTCTCTGTCCAGAATGTGGACTATGCTGTCTTCAAAAGAGTGATCTTTGTCTTTCAAATGCAGATGGACTACTGAATCTTGTTCTGATGTGTTTGTTCTCCTATGTAAGGAGAGTAGTAGTTTTACAGGGCAGGAAATTATTAATCCCCAAGTGAGATTTGACGTAAGCAGTTACTATAAAGTATTTCTAAAATAAGAACATTGTCTGCCAAATCGACAAAGGAATATGAATTTTTTTTCACAGACTTTGTTCTATACTTACTTGAAAGGAAGTGTCATTTTCCCTCCTCCACCAGAATAATTTAAAATTTGGGATTGGAGATGTTAGGACTCTGTGATTTCATCCTACTGAATGGTACTTCGTTTTTGTTGTTGTATTTTTGACTCTTTTTGTATCTCCAAAGTTTAACGGGTGGATAGGCATGGAAATTTGTGAAAAGGATGAGATGAGATATGATAATGGAAACTAATTGGGCTTTGTCTTAATTTCTATAATGAATATAGTTCATGTTTAAATAATTCTATAATAAAAAAATAAATTGATTATGTGGTATTAAATCATTGTCGACTCCTAGTGACCACATAGATTTTCTCCATGATGATCTGTTTCTAACTTGGTTTTCTGACAGTGCACTCATCACCACTGTCACTAAATCTATTTACCTTAGTGTTAATCTCTTCTCTTTTCTTCCCTCCCCCCCCCCTCCCTAGTATTAGAGACTTTTCCAGAGAGCTGGATCTTTTGCATAATACGTCTGAAGTAGAATAATTTGAGTCTGATCATTTGTGCCTCAAGTAGAACCTTGGGTTAACTTTTTGATGGTCTATTGATTTATTTCCTTGGCTGTTACAAGGACAATGAGATGTTCTGGGATTCCCATTTTTTATTTTTTATTTTTTGAGTACCTTACACAGCTTGATATGATCCAGATAATCAAAAGACTTTCTATAATCAATGAAGCTCATACTGACTTCGTTTTGATAATCTTTGGTTTTCTCAGTGTTCCTGGCTTTTTATAAAGCCAACTTGAACATCTGTCAACCTTTTTTCCCCCCTGTAGGGCTCTGATAAACATTAGATGATACTAAGCATTATTTTACTTGCATGTGAAATTAAGGATATTGTATTACAATTTGCATCTTCGGTAAAGTGTCCTTTTTTGGCATTAGAATATAAATTAACCTTTTTCAGTATGTGGGCCACTATGTCATTCTCTAGATTGCTTAGAAAAGCTTGGTTAGAATTAGAACTGTTACTGATTCTTATTCTGTTGCTTGCCATATTTCACTGAATATTCCATCAGTCCCTGTAAACTGTCTAACTTGGTAATGACCAGAATCTAACTTCATCTTCTAGTATTAGAGGTTTTTGTAAATAAGGGATATCTTTTAAGTTATCTTGGATGTTAACATTTCTACTATATAATATTTCAATATATTCCTTCTATCTTTCTTTGATCTTCTTTGAATCAATTAGTTTCCAGTTTTCTTCTTTTTTTTTTTTCCTCCATTTTTGGTGATCTCTTTTCACTTCATGCTTAATGACTTTTTAAGTTCATGCCAGAATTCCTCCATTTCTCTATTAATCAACTTTGGGACTTCAAAGAGATTTCTGATGTTGTCCTTGACAATAGGAGTATATTCAAGATCATATTGTGGAAATTGAGTCTTTCTTTCTTTCTTTCTTCCTTCCTTCCTTCCTTCCTTCTTTCCTTCCTTCCTTCCTTCCTTCCTTCCTTCCTTCCCTCCCTTCCTCCCTCCTCCCTCCCTCCTCCTCCTCCTTGAACTAGCATGAGCTATTTATAATTTATTTGACATTTAGCATTTGGCTATGTCTTTGATGCTGTAATTGAGCTCTTCCATCTCCTTTTAGCAATAATAGTCAACAACATTTGTATATACTCCCATCTGGTGATATCCATATATAGAGCCATCATTTTGGTTGTTTGAAGCAGTGTTAACTATGAAAAAGTCACTGGAATGACAGAATTGTTAAGTGGTTTTCCTGCTTCATTTTGGTTTCCTAAGCCATACAGTCCAATTATATATTTCTCTTTCATGTTTGTCGTTCCAGTCTCCAATCACAAGAAGCACATTTTGCTTGCTTGTTTGGTGGTTTTCAAATCAAACTAGATAGTAAAACTTATCAGCTTCCTCTTCTGCATCAGTAGTTGCAGTATAAATCTGAATGATCATCGTACTAAAAGCTGCTCCAGAAAGTCTAATAAATATTGTTCAGTAAAGGATTGCATTGTAACTATGTACAGTTCTTGGTGTACCCTTCCTAAATATAAAAGCAATGCCAGTTTTTCTTTATTTTTCAAGTCCTGACTAATAAACAGTGTGAACCTCTGACTGAAGTGCCTAATCCCAATCTCTGGTGCCTAAGATGTCAGTTTAGAGTCAGTTCATTTCACCTTTGAGCTTTCCCATGTTCATGCTTTTTACATTCCATGTTTCTACAGTAATTGTCTTTGTAGCTTCAGATTTTCTCTTCCTGTACAGCAACATCAGCAACTGGACTCCCAAAGGCTTTAATCTAGCCACATCATAAACATCATTAGCGATCTGAAAAGATCCTCAGCTTTTCCTCAGTGGCATGTTAAGTGCCATCTGACTTGAGGGATCCATCATCAAGAACTATATCCTTAATCGTTTTACATTTTCTATCCAAATGTTTTTTTCCTGTTACCTCAGGACTTGAGAGGAATGGAGAGGATATTTGGACAGTATACAAAAACCATAAATGATCCAAAATAATAACATTTCACAATAAAAGCAAACCCAAAGGACAAAATTGCAGAGCAACTAGCAGTGCAATTCTGTAAGTTCAAGTTTGCCTTTAAAATGCAGTTTACCTTTAATGCTATCTAACAAGTGTTAAGAATCCATTCTTTTCTTACTGCAGCATGCAAAACTATAGGAACTCATCTAAATGATATCTAAAAAGCATCTTGTTTTAGAGTCCAACATGTATTATTATCTAAAATATTAGAGCAGGGGTGTCAAATTCAAGGTCCGGGGGATGGATCTGGCCCACGGGGTGCTTAGATCTGGCCCGCAGGGCTGCCCTGTAAACAGTGAAGGACCGGCCCGTGGTGTCTCTGCCAGCAAAAATGCGTGTAGCCCTCCCGAGCTCTGTTTTCACTGGCAGAGGGTTGCAGGAGGCCGTCCCAGCCAAAAATGAAGCTCGGGAGCCAGTTTTCTCTGGCAGAGTGCTTGCGCCACCACAGGCGCCTCCCTGACACAAGTGATGTCATGCTGGCCATGCCCACCCTGGCCACAACCACCCCAGTCCCCGGAGGTCAAACCCAACCTGATGCGTCCCTCAATGAAATTGAATTTGACACCCCTAAATTAGAGGAATGCTACAGTAGACAATATTATGAGTGTAGGTTGCAGCTGAGAAGAAGCATTAATTTGCACGAGTGGAGGTTCTGCTCAGATTAGTGTCTGTCACATGAAACTTCCCTCTGCAAAATATACAGAGAGGCATTTTCAGAAATGAAGGGACATGGAATTGTTATAACTCTGTCCATCAGCAAACAGGCCAGTTCCTGTGTAAGAGAATGAAGAGGGACAAATGAACCATTTAAAAATAGACTCTGTATTCTCTGTTTCCCTGCAGAACAAAATTATAGACAGCACAAAATGATTGGCAGGCTATGCTGGAAGCCTTGGCAATAAGACCACCACAGTTCGAATAAAGCAAACAGTAAAAAAAAAAAAAGTGTACTTGGCAAGTAATTTTGATTGCAAATTATAATACAGGTCAGTGCCTATCCAAGTATCTACTCTTAGTTTAATACCATTTTAGATTCCTTAAATGCCATAGAACTAAGATAAATTAAATACAAATATAGCAACTTGACCGGCTTGCAGATTGAATTGGAAATACATCAAATGTATGACATTTGAAACATTTATAATTTGTTTCATTTCCACAGTAAATAATTTTTGAAAAATTAATAAAGAATATACTATTAAATTGAAATTTGTAAAATAGTGTTATATATGATGGGATACAGTTCACAGTCTGCATGTTTAGCTTCAGCAATTCTCCTGATTTTTCTATTATATAAAGATGGAATTATAAGTCTCAGAAGCACCGTTTCAGGACCAGCTAAATTTAATTTACAAAAAGCAATATTGAAGTTTTCATTCATATTAAACTTTGGGATTTTTTTTCTATGTGTGATATGGAACCTCAAAATATTAATGTTTTCATAATGTGTTAAACTGGAACATTACATAAATGACTGGTATTCAGTGAGGGAAAGCTTGTTGATTTTCATTCATCAATCAATCACCCCTTTATGTCCCAGGCCTAATACACACACACTCACACAAAAGAAAATAGTTCAGAAGCTTTGCTTTGGTTAAGTGGTTACAAAGACAGTAAGCAGGGCATGTACACAGATGCTTAAGCAGTCCTGAATCCCTTAGAAACTTACAATAAGCAAAGTCCAAGCAGCAAGCAGAAGCATTGTCAGGGGTCATAATACACCTGGTAAGTCATCAGCTGATCTGGGTGCAAAGGAAGAGCTTTGATAGGCAAGAGTTCAGAGTGCAGTTTCAACGATGAACTTGTTCCCAACGAAGGGAGCTAGAAGAGCAGTTGCTCCTGAATTGTAATGGTATCTGGGACTGACCTTAGGATACAGAAAGAAAAATCACAACCCAGACTACTGTCGTGCAAAAGATATCTCATCCCACTAACAGAAAAGGGGCACGGGATGTGTCTCAGAATGAACCCTCCCTAGTTTTCTGGAAAGAAAACGTAAAAGAGGAATGATATGTTTTCATATTTACAAGAGTCTGTTACTGTAAACTTACAATAAAGTATTAATTTAGTATTAATGTTCATGGTTTGCACTTCATATCTTGACTACCTCAAAGGGCAAACATAATGGTGGGTGAAGCCAATCAAGGCTGGCATTACCCCTGATATAATGGGGCTGAGAGCCATTGTCCATGGAGCACTCTTTGGGGCTCAGTGGTCTTTCCAGATACAGTTCCTCACCTCCTGCAAGTGGAAACAACTGCTGATTGCTGGGTGGATAAACTGCAAGTGATCGAATGCACAGTTCTTCAGACTGAGATCCATCTGGCTCTCCCAGGGAGCTAGTGACTATGACAGTTTTCATATAAAATTCCTGTTTTGCAACATTCTCCAGATTCTAAAACTTTATTGAAAAGGTTGATCCATATTTTATGGGTACCAAAGTTAGAAAAGACTATTCTGGAAGTATTGTATGAGATTATAATGTTAGGAACTATGAAAAAAATATGCAACTTGAGTACCCACCCTGTCCCACTCTTTTTAATTCATTGCTATTGGGTTCCTTCCTTCTTTCCTCCATTTTTTTCAAATGTGGTAGTTTTATAATGAATCCTATAGTTTGTATGATAATGGATTTTCCTTTCTGTTTCACAGTATAAAGTATTATTTTTCAGTCTTGGCCATTGGAATGGTTTGGCCATTTAGAATTATTCAGCAATCCTGGCCATTGCAGAGAAACCTAAGAGGCAAAGCTCATATATGAGAAAGATTGAAAAATACTGATCCCTTAAGTAGCTTCCAACAACAATAGATATCAGATGAATTTATAAAGCTACATAAAAGGGAAAAAATGAGAAGTTTTCCGATACACACATTTATATTATTATATTGGAAAGGCATGAATAGCCATTAATATGAATCTCTGTCCCACTTTGGCCTTCCATAAAATGTAATAGAGAAAACAAATCTCATTGCACATTCTATGGGTATGTGAAGATATGCTAAGAATGAATGGGAATAAAAACCAGGCAAATAAAAAGATGGTCCTTCCATAGTTTAAATATAAAGCCCTAAAAAGGGAAAAAAATACCCGGCTTTCTTACAATATTTTTGGCTCTGTCCAGCATGACCCTTTAAAAAGTGTTGGTGCATCTATTGAGCTGAATATCATCAAAATATTATTTAAGTTGATACAATAGAATGGATAGTAAAAGAAATGGGAATACCAAATCTTTATTTATTCTAAAAGGGGAAAATAAATCTTTTGGTTTTGGTGGGTTCTTTTGCATTAGAAGTAAAGTGTTGTTTTTCAATGCATTTTATTTTTAACTTCTAATTTCTCCCTTTTGACAGCCTGATTGCTGGTTTCAAGTATGTCTTTATCTGGACATAATGTTCTGTTTGAGTATTGTGGGATCTGAAAGAGTATTTTGCAATCAGAAACTCTTCTGGTTGAAAAAATTAATTGTTTTGCACAGAAATGTAATACATATTTGGATTTGGAGAACTGAATATAAGATTGTCAGATTTTTCATTGTATGTCCACCTACATGAGCAGCAGGGTTTTCAGTATTACAGATACAAAGTGGATATGTTAAATTCCTTGGTTGAGTTTTAGGTAGTAAATATCAAGTACTATAGAAATCTTCAAGATGTTAAATGTATTGATTTTGCAGATTGAAATAAAGAAAGGGTTGAAGCAACTACTTTGCAGAACTTACAATGCTGATCTAAAGAAATTCAGAACTCATTAAGTAATTCAGAATATATTAGATTAATCAAAAAGTGCTATTCATACATGGAAGGCCAGTATATGCCTAACTAGAAAAAAAAAGCCACAAACATTTTGATTGTACAATCAGATGGGTAAGTCTGAATCTCCCATATCATTCCTGAGAGATCTTATTCAACTAGGCATGGGGCAACAATTCAAAATAGCATTGTTCAACTATGTATGTAACCCTGCTGAAATCGTTACACGTTGAATCTGAGGCAGTAAAAGGACACAGCCCTTTTCACAATACCATCCTTCACATATTAGTATTAGGATAATTGGTGTGGAATGGAAAGGACCATGCAGCATTTTAGGAGAAGGAGTGTCTTTTTCTGTCTGACCCTAATAGGGAGTCAGTAAGAGCACCATGCCCTCATTTACTCTCTGAATTCTAAATATCTCCCCTCAATAATAGGCTTTGTTCATCCCTATTAGGCCAGATTTGCCTTCAGGAGAAAATCATCTTTGAGTAGAAGATATCAGGTCAACTGAATTCTGTTGTGAGTTGATGTTGAAGTCTTAATGAGTTAACTTTGAATCATACGTCAAAGAATTTAGGTTAAAGTGAATCTTTGTGATTCAGTAGTCAAAATGTAGGAGGTATTAAATTATTTCAAGTACCTTAAAACAAAACAACTTTGGAGCATTCCTGAGTAATACTCTTCCTTTTCTCAAACATTATTTGAAGTTTTGCATTCATTTTCAAAAATGGTGTCCTGCGTTTGGTTTTCAAAGATTCTGCTAAAGTACTGTTTCAGTGTAGTCTCAAGAAAAGAATCATCTTTTTTTTTTACATCAGTCTAATGCCTAAAGCTTTTAGAATCTGACAAAAGAGTAAGATTGGAAATATAATAGTTTTCTCTCTTTTCTAAAACAGGGAACTCCCAAGTTGCAAAATTTTTAGTTTAAAAAAATACAGGGCAGTAAAAAAAAAAAAAGGCAACGAAAAGCATTTGAAAAGCACAAGGCAAAAGATTTAGACATAAAGACAACGAAAGATAAAAACAAAGGTATTGTGTTATTCTTGGGCACTTCTGATTCTGTTCTGATAATCGTTCATTTCATTTCATTTTTTTTTTCTGTTCACTCATTTCCAATTTTCAGAGACTGCCAAGACAAGTACCTGCAGTTTTCTTGGCAAGGTTTTTCGGTAATTGTTTGACATTAGCTCCTTCCTAGAGCTGAGAAAATGTGACTGGTCCAAGGTCACCCAGCTGGCTTTGTGTCTAAAGTGGAACTAGAACTCACAGTCTCCCAGTTTCTAGTCTTAACAATTACACCAAACTGGCTCTTTCATTTGTATAAATTTTTAAAATACTAAAAAGCAAACTTTTAGAGGACATATGTATGGTCTAAATCTATCTATCTATCTATCTATCTATCTATCTATCTATCTATCTATCTATCTATCTATCTATCTATCTATCATCTATCTATCATCATACTTGGCCTGCAAATTAGCATATAGCAAACTAGATAGACTTCGTTGCTTGTTAATCTTGTTCTAAACATCCAATAGTTTTCAGTCACAATCATAAAGGCAAATCCTTTATTGGTTTGAATTTGGTTTGGAATAAGCTCCAATTCTGTGTCCATCTACTGTCTTATAGTCATTTTAAATCAACGTGGGTGAAATGAAATGGGCTAAATGATACTTAGGGTTAGAATGGCAAATCAATAAGCATTTAATTCCTCTCTATAGGCTTGAATTCCTTCAGCCCCAAATCAATGATTTATTTTATTATTTTAAATCTGTATTTTTTCTCCAAAAAAGTTTGATAGGAGGACCCATAGTTCTCCCATCTGTGATTGCTCTTCCCGTTATTTTCATGCATGAGATTTTGAATTCCAATTTCTCCATTCTTCTTTGGCACTATAAATAACTTTTTTCATTTAATGTCCTAAAGATTAATGGGAATATAACCACAAAATTGGCCCATTGCTGTTGTAGGTATCCATGCTGGGGAAGACTTCAGTCTACTGAAAAAGTGATTACTCTGAAAGGGGAAAAAGAGAATTCAGAAATGGCAACTCTTTGCTATCTGTTTCCAAATTCATTTACCTGGCAGTGGCTTGGTCTCCCTTAGTCTCGGTGATGGATTTTGTATTCCATTTACACCAACCTAATTCCTTTGCCTACATGGATAGAGGGATGATGCCTGTATATTTGCTTCTGCCTTGGAAATATTTCTTAAAGTGACAAGTGTGTGTGAAAAATTTTCACCTGAGTTTAGCTAGGACAGTTTAGTCAAAGACAGAGTAGTTATTTTCCCTCTCCTGCCTTTAGCGCAAGAGTAGAAGAATGGGCCTATTGAGAGATGTCCTATTCTCTCTTACCTATATGCCTGCTGCAATTTCTTGAAATATTTCTAAAGATAAGTATTTGTGCCTTTGGGAAGATTTTGTGGATTGTCGACTTTTTTCTCTTGAATGTTAAAATCAGCACATGTTCTAACTCCGTACTCGTGTATTCCTGTCAATTACCCAGTTATCGGTTCTTGAAAGGGCAAGGGATTAACATTTTGGATGGCTGGTGTCTGAATTGTTTTCCTTGAAACTTAAGTATAATTCAGTTGTATAGATAATAAACAGACAGTTCTTTTGATAATTTTATACCTTAAAATCCTTTATCCCCTGGATGCAGTAGATGGTCTTTTACAAGTTCTGTTACTAGGTAACAGAACTGCTCAGTAGAATGTTTTGTTCAGTTCTATTCAAAGCTTCACAAAATGGAATCTTGGATATTTTAAGAGTGCGATTTTGTTTTGTTTGGACTATTATTTAATGAGTGGTAGAAGTGAAAATTAACGCAAATAATCAAGGCTTGTCTTAATTTGAAAGATTCAAGAGTTTTGGTTGTATTTCATGAAAAAAGACCACCCAAATTTATCTACCTATGGGTCAGGATTTATTTCATCCTATTCATAGAGCCCTCCAAAATGAGTCTTCTTCATAAGCAGTCCCCCAACTTTTCTGAGTTTACAGAAACTCAGTGGCAGTGGTGGCGGGAGCAGAGGAGATGTTTTTGCATGTGTAGCGGGTGAGCAGGCAAAAGCATGCAGCTCTATTTGCGCAAGTGGAACTGCGTGTGTTTGCCCACGTGCCTACCACACATACAAGTGGAACTGTGTGCATTCACCTGATTGCCCGCCATTTGTGCAGCCCAGTTCTGAATGGCCTGCAGCCTGGTACCAGCCCAGGAGTTGGGGATCCCTGTTCTTGATAACACTGACCATTGTATCATCTGTGTATACTCTATAGCTGTGATGGCGAACTTGTGTGCCAGAGAGGGCATGCAGAGCCTTCTCTATGGGCACACGGGCCATACCAGCTGCTCTTCTGGGTTATGCTGTGCGCATGCGCGCTGGAATCCAGAAGAGCAGCTGGCTGCCACGCATATGCACACTCTTCTGGGTTCCAGTGGTGCTGAAAAGGTTAGCTGCCACTGCTCTATAGAATAGCCATTCACCTCAAGTTCCTTATGACTTTCATCTTGCCATCCTTTAGAAAGGCCTTAAACGAAGCTATTCTGACAGGCACTGGGCCAAAACGTTGGAATCAGTGGTGGTATTAGTCAGGGTGGATTTGATTTAAATTGAGTTGATTTAAATCACAATTTAAATCCTGATTTAAATCACTAGTAAAAAGGCTTGATTTAAATCAACTCGATTTAAATCATAATTTTTAAAGAGCAACTGTCATCTCTGCTACTCCTTTGACCCACTGTTGACTCACCGATAGTCCCAGTGTTGCAGAATATACAGCCTCAGGCTACATAACTAAGCTCCATTTCATGCTGAATAAACTAAATTATTTATGTATCTTAAATAGAAAACTATCTTACGATAGATTTTTACCCCAAAAGTTTTTTATTAAAATAAATTCAATAAAAATCAAAAAAATCCAATTTAAATAAAAAAAATCCGATTTAAATAAAAAAAAATCCAATTTAAATAAAAAAAATCTGATTTTTTTTATTTTAAAAAAAATCATTGATTTTTATCCACCCTGGTATTAAGCCAGTTCTATCCAGTTCAGGTGAACTGGTGGCAGCCACAGGAGGCTCCGCCCACCACCCGGATGTGATAACATTCCATTTTTGACACTGCAGATGCACGAAAGGCCCTGCACATGTGTGGAGGTGGCGTGTGTGAGTGAAGCACGCACACTCCCATTTGCGACCCGATAACAAAATTAAGTGAATACCACCCCTTATTTGGAATATTTATGTTTGCTGTTTTATCTTTGCTGTTGTAGATGTTATTGCCTTGTCAATTCATTTTTAACGCTCTTGTAATCTGCTTTGACTCACTGTTGATTGGATAACCCTATAAATTGAATAATTAATTAATTAATATAAAACTGGGAGATGTAGAAATCAACTTCAGATATAAGTCTTTAATTGTAATAGTTTATATGTGAACTTGATAGAACATGAAGTTTCTTTTGTCTTCTTATCATAAGAGATTTTTTTTTTTCAAATTGGTATTCACTAGAACTGGCACATTATCTTAGTATTAATTCCAAATAACTTTTTAACTTTCTTAAAGCTGAATGTATGTAGGAAACAGAAATAGCAACTTTAAACAAAAAAAGCACAAAAACTTATATAGAGGTGGTTTTGAAATATTACTTCTCTTTCCATTTTTGAATTAAATTGGATTGTTATTTTATTTTTATCTCTCCTTTTATATATATGTATTTTGTCAACTCAAGGTAGCAAACCAGGGGTGAAATTCGACCGGTGCGGACCTGCTCGGATGAACCGGTAGGGATGATTTGAATCGGTTCGCCGAATCAGTAAAAACCACTCCTGCTTGGTCCCACCCATGCCCACCCGGTCGCTGTTCACCCCTTCTGGCCGCTCGACCCGTTCAACGTTAAATGCTACAGCAGAGAGAATCCGAACTTTTCTCCCTCCATTCACAGCAGAGCTGCTGCAGCCTGTTTCTTTAAGGTACTTCGACCCCCGTGAGGGAGGGGGCCAAGGGGGACCATAAAGGGAGCAGCAGCTCTGCTGTGAATGGAGGGAGAAAAGTTTGGATTTTCTTTGCCACAGCATTCACTATTAGCCCTTCTGGTGCTCATATACACATTTTTTCCTACCAGGTTCTGTGGGTGGATCATGTGGCTTGGTGGGGGGATCATTTGACTGAGTGGGAGTGGCCATGAGTGACATCAAGTTGGCCACACCCAGTCAGTCACAGGATCCCCCCCCATCAAGCCACACCCACAGAGCTGGTAGGGGAAAAATTTGAATGTCACCACTGTAGCAAACATATTTAATATTCCTTATGTCTCCTATTTTCCCCATGACAATAGCCCTGTGAAGTGGGGTGGGTTGAGAGAGTGAGTGACTGGTTCCTTTCATACTTAAGGTAGGACTAGAATTCACAATATGTAATTATTATATAATTATTCCAATTGAAGTACAGTTTGAATTGGCATAATTATATAATCCCCAACAATTCTAAACTCCATATCAAATATATTGATTTATTCTTCTACATCATGCCCATTTAATTGTATATAAATATCAGTGATAGCATTTAGCTACTATCTTGGGATTCTGTACCATACAAGGCAGTGATGAAATGATTTTTTTTTTGCTACCGGTTCTGTGGGTGTGGCTTGCTGGGGGGATGGTTATGTGACTGGGTGGGTGTGGCCAACTTTATTTTTTACTTTTTACATTTTTACAATAGGTAGTACATACCTATTCTCCTAAACCTGTAGTAAAAAAATGCTTTAACAAAGTAAAAAAAAAGGTTCTGACGATCACGCAGCACAGCTGATTGACACTCCCTGTAAAGCAGGGTGTCAAACTCAAGGCCTGGGGCCTGATCCGGCCCATGGGGTGCTTAGATCTGACCCTCAGGGCTGCTCTGGAAACAGCTAAGCACTGGCCTGTGGTGCCTCTGCCAGTGAAAATGGAGCTTGGGAGGCTGCAACGGCCTCCTGCAACCCTCTGCCAGCAAAAATGGAGCTCAGGAGGGCTGTGCGCAGCCCTCCTGAGCTCCATTTTCACTGGCAGAGGGTTGCAGGAGGCTGTAACAGCCTCTCAAGTTCCTTTTTCGCTGGCAGAGCGCTCGGGCCACCACAGACGCTGACACGAGTGACGTCAAGCTGGCCATGCCTACCCTGGCCATGCCCACCCAGCCCCCAAGGTCAAACACAACCCTGATGTGGCCCTCAATGAAATCGAGTTTGACACCCCTGCTATAAAGCTACAAACAAGTAATTCTTCTTCGAACCTGTTCCTTATCCATAAATCTGAGATTATTTTTTTAAGAAATATATTCAGTTGAAAAATTGGGATTTATTTTATTTTTTTGTTTAGCCCATTCAGGCATAAATCTGCTGGGCTGCAGATATATCTGATACCTAAAATGACTTAGAGAAGAGTCTGCAAAGAGACCTATTATCTCCAAGTTCTAAGGAGTGTTGAGGTCATCAGTAGTCTTCTATCCCAAAAACCTCTGATGGTTTGTACCTTGGGGTTTTCGTACCTCTGATGGTTTGTAATTTGTATAATTAAGTCAAAATGATCTACCAGTAACTGATAGAATAATCTGAAGTGTATTGCCTCTCATTATAAAATATGAATAGAAACATTTAGCTTTAGAGATTACAGCTTTAGGAGATGGCAGAATTAGGCAGGGATTGACACAAAACAGATGTGCTGAAATAAGGATAAACTATTTCTGAAGTATCTTTTTTAAAGATTTTCTTTATCTTGTCTTTATTATTTTTATAAATAATTCAAGATGGCAAACATACATCATATTCCTTCCTCCTCCAGTTTTCCCCAAAACAACAACCCTGTGAGCCGAGTCTCAACCAATCCAACCCATCTCACAGGATTATTGTGGGAAAAATGGGAAGAGGAAGGAGTGAGTATTAGGTATATTCAAAGTCACCCAGCTGGCTTTCATGCTATGATGGGACTACAACTCACCGTCTCCTGGTTTTTAGGCCAGCACCTTAACTACTGTCTTCTCTTGGATCCACTATAGCAATCTGTCTTGTTTTAGATCCCATTCCACTCTGATGTTTTAACAAATTATTGGCAAGTATAAACTATATTATCCCAGATTACGATAAAACAAAAATGATTGAAGACTTTCTCCAAAAGAAAGGGAAAAAAATGATTTTTAAAAAATCCTGCCTATCACTTTTCTGTGTTTGCAAGGTGACATTTCTTGAGGGAGAAGGAAATCCATGGACTTGCACTAATGGTTTTGAATAGTACTGGGAAATAGCAAAGCACCCAAACTCAGTAGTGAAATAAAAACACTTTTTTTTCTAAAGCAGGATTGGGGAACCTTGGCCCTTGACTTCAAGCCCATGTTTGGCTCAGGAATTCTGGGAGCTGAAGTCCACAAATCATAAAAGGGCCAAAGTTCCCCACCCCTATTCTAAAGCATTTAAAAACCAGATTAAAACTCCAAGATCAGTATTAAGTTTAGATACTGTTACATACTGTGTACACATGTAATATTTATTCTGGACAGCAAGATATATACTGTATTTCTTTAAAAAAAAAACTAATGATGCTTATGACTGTTATAATATATTTAAAATACATTAGTTTAGCTATCTGCCTCCCTTTCTTCCCTGAACTATAGATTAGAGGTGCTACAAATGGACTCCTGCATATTTTAAAGGAGCTTTGACGCATGAAAATAAGGGGTGGATTTTCATGGTTTACTCTCTTTAAAATATTTCTTTGCTGCTGATTGGATAAGCAGGCTTAGCAATTATTTGGGGGAGACGGAGTGCACCCCCATTGGAAAGCCAGTCATAGGATCTTCCAAGATTTGCTGCACTGCATTGAAATTGCCAGACTGCAGCAATTCAGAGAGCATTGGTGCTTTTTGAATGCAAGTAGGATTTGGACTAAGACTAAAATCTTCTTCCCCAAATATGTTTATTGAGACATGGCTATCTTAAGATTGAATACAACTCATAATTTTATGAATACATAAAAGGCATATCCTTAGTGACCTAGCAGAAAAAGATGGCTTATAAATATAGCATTAAAATAAATGACTGTGTATGCATAATAATGGGGAACATTTGCTCAAACTGAAAGAAAACAATATATTTTCATTTCCTACAATTGTTAACTGTTGTTGTCAAACACTGTAAAAACTTCAAGGTCACTAAGTAACTTTAACTGACAAAAATTGTGTTAAAGGAGCACAGTGTGTGCAGTTCTCAACATTCTGTCTTCTGAAGCAACCGGGGGAAAAAAAACCCAAGCATGTCTATATTATAATATAGTAGAGAGACAAATGGTAAAATGTTATTTCTCCATTCAGATGGAAGTATATAAGTCTAAGTGTTATTACTGTTTAGACTTATATACCGCTTCATAGTGCTTTACAGCCCTCCCTAAGTGGTTTCCAGAGTCAGCATATTGCCCCCAACAATCTGGGTCCTCATTTTACCAGCCTTGGAAGGAATGGAAGGCTGAGTCAATCTTGAGCCCTGTCAGGATTGAACCCCTAGTGTGTGGGCAGAATTAGCTTGCAATACTGCATTCTAAACACTGTGCCATCACAGTTCACACCTTCTATTCCCTCTCCCTTCAACACAGGCAATAAACATTAATGCTGCCTCAATCTTCTGAGGGCCTTCCATTCCCTCTTTTTCTCCCCTCCCCTGCCATTGTTATTAATGGCATACTGCACTCACTCTGATGTTTTAGTTGCCCGTTCTTCCATTGCTCCACTGCATCTTTTCAGGCACTGTTGCTGGAAATTCAGCAGGGCATTTTCCACCAATCTCCACCCCCGCCTCCACAATCTTTCCAGTCCTCTAATTGTTTCCTTTTGTTCCCTCAGTCACAATCATCATACCCATTGAGGCATATGCCACTATCCTAATGCTCCTCCCACTACTACTGCAGTCTTTTTTTTTCTTAATCTCCCTCACCCCCAGCCAGATATACTTCTGCTGGGAACAAAAGCTGATCACATGACCCCAGGACACTGCAACCATCATAAATGTGAACCAATTGCTAAGCATCTGAATTTTGATCATATGATGATGGAGATGGTCGTAAGTGTGAAAAATGGTCGTAAGTCACTTTTTCAGTGCTATTGTAGCTTTGAACAGTCACTATATGAACTTGTAAGTTGAGGACTACCTCGACTGTACGATTCAGTTTCCTCATAGTACAAGAATTTTTATTATAATAGTAAAAACTGATACAAAGTAAAAGAAAAAGAGGAAAATGGAAAGAAAAGATATTTTTTTCAAGGAAGAAGAAAAAAGAAAGAATATAGTAAGAATATAATAAAGAGAAAAGAAATACATAAAGAAGTGATTTCCAACCTTTGTCACAACAAGTACAAACAAATTTAGAGACTCTTCATCCCTTCTAAGGTTACAAACAATTATCTCATCTCATATCCCATCTCTTATCTATAGATAAATCCATAAAGTATCATCTTTTCAGTCCTGATGTCAGCAAAAAGTTCATAAAGAGTCATCAGATATAACAACATATCTTGTTTTAATCTGACTCAAATAAATCAACTTTATATTCCTTCTATCAGTCTTAATCTTTAATTCATGTCAATATTTACATGGAATTTGATTTATTTTCTTTTTTTTTTTTTTAGAAATTTTATTATGTTATATTACAGTACAATACAAGTTAAATTGGTTAGACAGTGATATTGATTTGTTTGAGTTCTTCAAGGCATTAACAAGCCTCTTTTGTAAATCCAAAAGGAAAACAATTGCCAGGTCATTTTCTTGCTTTATCATTTGCATTTCTCTTTTTAATTTAATTTATTTATTTATTAAATTTATTAATTTTAAAACATTACACAATTTCTTTTGTAGATCCGGTGAAACATCCTTTTCCAAGTCCTTCTTTTGGGTTGTCAATTGTATATATGCTTTTGATAAGTTGATTAAATTTGTTCCATATCTGCTATTTCTTCAATAATATATATTAGACACAGTCTATCCATACAAGCAGAAACACATTATTGACATTGTTAATCTTGTGGCTACTAATTTCCCACTCTGTTCTTCAAAAGTCTTCTTCAGTATTTTCCTTGTTATAAAAATTTGCATTTTATGGTCTTGCATTTCTTTCATCTTCCTAAAATCTTTAGTCCCTTCTAGTCCAGTTTATAAATCATGAAATTGCCTATCTCTATTACATCTTCCAGAAATATTTTTTTCAGATTATTTCACACTGTTCTTTATAAATTATAAAAATCTTTATAAATTTTATTTAGCTTTTTGCTGTTTATTTAAAGTTTTCTTTTTTCTTATTTTCTTTTGTTCGGAGTTGAATATATACTCACTCAGTAACACTTTCCAAATTTGTCATTCTGAAAGTCGATAATAATTTTGAAATGATTTCTGAAAATAATTAGAAAGTGAGGCTTGCAAATTCAGTGTCCTTGAAAAGGCTCTGCTATGGTTGTGAGCAAGATAGCAATAGCACTTAGACTTATATACCGCTTCATAGTGCTTTACAGCCCTCTCTAAGTGGTTTACAGAGTCAGCATATTGCCCCCCAACAATCTGGGTCCTAATTTTCCTGACCTCAGAAGGATGGAAAGCTGAGTCAACCTTGAGCCTGGTGAGATTCGATGTGCCAAACTGCTGGCAGCCGGTGATCAGCAGAAGTAACCTGCAGTACTGCACTCTAACACTGTGCATCAAGATGGCTGATCCCGACATTTCCTGGTACTCAAACCCTTGTAAAATTGCTGTTCTGCCATCATGGAAGGAACAGCTGACTGGAACATACGTGGACAGTGTCCTGTCCTCCCTTTATCTGCAAATGTTCCAAAAAACAGATCTACTCTCTGGTTCCTTGCTATTTGCTGCAGTCATCAGTTCCACCTTTGCACCTGTCAATAATAATAATAATAATAATAATAATAATAATAATAATAATAATAATAATAATAATAATAATAATAATAATAATAATAATAATTTTATTTCTATACCTCCCTTCTCCTGAAGGACTCAGGGCGGTGTACAGCCTATTTAAAAACACAAGACAAAACATTGATTAAAAATTTAAAATAATTAAATAAATTTGGCTCAATTTAAAACCCCACAAATTTAAAATACCCCAATTTAAAATTATTATGTTGTTAGCCCAGCCTGGCGGAACAACAGGGTCTTCAGTGCGCAGCGAAACACCCAGAGGTTGGAGATCTTATGTATTTCCAGGGGCAGTTCATTCCACAGGGCTGGGGCTCCCACAGAGAAGGCCCTCCTTCTGGGTGTCGCCAGCCGATATAACTTGGCTGATGGCACCCTGAGGAGACCCTCTCTGTGGGAGAGAACTGGCCGGTGGGAGGCTATTGGTGGCAGAAGTCGGTCTTGAAGGTACCCGGGTCCTGTGCCATGGAGCGCTTTAAAGGTGGTGATCAACACCTTGAATCGCACCCGGAAGACCATTGGGAGCCAGTGCAGCTCACGCGGGAGGGGTGTCAAGCGGGCACAACGAGTTGTGCCCATAACCACCCGCCCCACCGCATTCTGGACCAGTTGGAGCCTCTGAATGCTCTTCAAGGGGAGCCCCATGTAGAGAGCATTACAATAGTCCAGCCGGGAGGTGACAAGGGTGTGAGTGACCGTGCGTAAGGCATTAGTTTCTTATATTTTTATATTGCGATTTATATGCCGCCTTTCTTCTGAGGGACTCAAGGCGGCTTACAAAATGACAATTTCCAATACAAATCACAACAAGGTAAAAATTAAAATCATCATCCCAATTAAAACAGTTTAAAATTATAACAGTGTATACCCAACGGATCAGTTGAGTTGACCGAAGAGCCACGTCTTCAGCTCGCGATGGAAGGAAAGGAGGTCGAGGGCTGTCCTGAGCTCAGTGGGCAATCCATTCCAGAGGGTCGGGGCTCCCACAGAGAACGCTCTCCTCCTGAGGGCCATCAGCCGACATTGTTTGGCCGATGGCAGCCTAAGGAGGCCCACTCTGTGTGAGCGCACGGGACGATGGGAGAGCGGCAGGAGATGGTCCTGCAAGTACCCCGGGCCTACGCCATGAAGGGCTTTATAGGTAAGCACCATCACCTTGAAACGAATCTGGAACGCCACCGGCAGCCAGTGCAGCTCACGCAGGAAAGGTGTTACACGGGAGTATTGAGAAGCCCCCGTAATTACCCACGCGGCTGCATTCTGGACTAGCTGGAGCCTCCAGACGCATCCCAAGGGCAGCCCCATGTAGAGGGTGTTACAGTAGTCCAACCTAGAGGTAGAGTTTGCCAGACCTCCCCCAGAAGTTAATTTTAGCATAGCTGAATTTGATTGAATACAAATCAGAGCGTCACATACTGTAACAACTGGTTCACCTAGAACTGAAAATGTGAGCATGTGCCTTCCGCGCATGCACGCAG
This sequence comes from Arizona elegans, assembly GCA_022577455.1. Lineage (NCBI taxonomy): Eukaryota > Metazoa > Chordata > Lepidosauria > Squamata > Colubridae > Arizona > Arizona elegans. Next base: position 124,089,267 of record JAKOOJ010000001.1, read on the forward strand.
CATCGAAAAAACGGTGATTATATAGGACGTGATAGTGCCGGGGGGGGTGGGCGGGACTACTGGTTCGCCCAAACCAGTCCAAACTGGCAGCAGCCCACCACTGGTACAAATATTTGTCCATGTATATCTTTTTCTGGCTTTACAATGAATGTGAGATATACTGTAGATAAATGGGCCTGCATCTCTCATATGAATTTTATGCGCCAAGAAACAAAGGAGTTCTTGCTGTTTCTGAAGTGTGTTTTGCAAATGTGAAAACACAGCATTCTTTCTCCTAATATCGTTCAGAAATGCCGAGTAAGGGAAGATAACTTAGACTGATTGCAGTTGTCATTTCATAAAATGGAGGTGTGAACTGCTAGCATCAATCATTAAAAGACCAGTCACAGTTGGCTTGTTGCTTCAGGTAAATGCACCAGATTTGAAGCCAAAAGAGGAGGTAATAAACATTCATGTCTATGAGAGGTGATAAAATGTCACAATGCAAACTCCTCCCCTTAAGTACCTATGGATGACATTGTAATATGAGTGTGAAAGGGTAGAGTTTGGGTGGTGTATTACAACATATTTATCACAAATTGGGTGTCACTGTGGTTAGGAATGGGCACCTATCCAAAAAATGTAATGAATAATGATGAATGAAAGCTGATTTAACTGTTGTATAGGTTAACTCTCCTAAATATGGCAGCAAACACACAAGAAATAAAGCATATACAATTGTTTTTTTAAAAAAAGCAGTGATGATTCAAATTCAGATTAAGACTTTGTTGTAGTCTTTATATCTAAGTGTATTTAAATATCAAATAGGGGGCCATAATGTTCAGTTTAACATTTTCATTATTGACTTAGATGAAAAGAATGTATATGTTATATTTATAGATAACACAAAACTGGATGGATAACTAATATTCTGGAAGGCAGCAACAAAATTAAAAGTAATGAATTTTAATAGAGAAAAAATGGAAAATTCTTCATTTAAGAAAACTAATAAAATATATGTGGTATAAGGTAGGAGATTCCTGGCTTAGCAATAATAGTTATGAAAAGGTCCTTGCAAATGTATTTAATTACATGTTGAATATGAATAGTATTGTGGTGTGGTTCCTAAAAGTCTAGTGCAGTTTAGGCTTCATCAAAATACTGTACTTAGTTTCTTACTTAGTACTTACTTCATCAAAGTACTGTACTGTACTTAGTTTCCAAAGAGCCTTGGTGGTACAGCAGACTAAAGCACTGTTAAGTAACATCAGCTGCAATTACTGCAACTTCAAATCTCACCAGGCTCAAGGTTGACTCAGCCTTCCATCCTTTCGAGGTAGGTAAAATGAGGACCCAGTTTGTGGGGGCAATAAGCTGACTTTGTATAAAAAAGAACACTGCTGGGGGGGGGGGGGCTTAGTAGGGCTTAGCCCTACTAAGCAGGTATATACAAAAGTATGAAGGCTATTGCTTAATGCATTGTAAGCCGCCCTGAGTCTCCGGAAAAGGACGGCATATAAATCGAACCAATAAATAAATAAGTACATACATACATACATACATACATACATACATACATACATACATATTAAAAAAATTAAAAAATAAAATAGTTCCACTATAGTCAATATTGGTTCAACCCCTTTCTCAAGTACTCTGTTCAGTTCTGGGTGACGCAGTTTAAGAAAAATTCAGATCAATTGGATCATGTGGGAGAAGAATAGCAAGGATAACCAGAGAGCTGAAAAATAAGTCTGAATATAGTATACAGTATTTGGAATCAAAGCAAACAACAATGCTTTAGATCCATGATGGGCATCTACTATGTATCTATCAGTAGCTCTTTAAAGGAGCCACATCTTTTCCTGACCTTGTATGGTAGCCCCATAGGCTCATAAAAACATGTATTTGAGTTGACAAGAGGGAAGTGACTCATGGTCACAACCCTGTTGTTGCCTCTGATTTATCCCCTGACATGGAATAATGGCCTTGTTATATAACAATAATTACTAAGTAAGTAACACACATACAAGTTATCAGTCTAATATAAGCTCTTTCATTTAGGAAAAGTGTATGATTTAAAGATAAATTATTCTGTGATATCTTGCTTCAAATTTTAAAGCATTCACAGCAGATTTATTTTGGGAGATTCAATTAAAACCACAGTATCCATAAGAAATGTAGAATTGCTTCTGCCCCCTGGGCTTTGATTGACATTGGTGATGATTAGTCATGTTACTTCATGCAGCAAGTAATTCTGGCATATCTCTTAAGTAAGCAAATTTCCTGTATTGTTATTCCCAAAAAACAAAGGGCACAGGGAAATTTGGCTGCCATTTCTTCAACAAGCAGGTGACACAGAGTCAGGTGGAAAGTATGAAGAAAATGTGACAATTTAATCTTAAAATTTTCCATATAAAAATTTTTCCATATAAAAAATTTCCATATAAGGCAAAGAGAGATTATTTGAAAGGAAAGAAAATGATCCTTGAGTTTTTAGACCAATATCCTAGATACTGATAACACACTCAAACTTTGCTTATGGAACTTAGCTTCCTTGCTGTTGCTAACTTTGGGAAAAAAATGGGAGTTAAACTTTCTAGGCTTTAAGTTGAGATAAAATGTGATGGATGGATGAGAGAAAAATCAGTTCATATGAACAATAAGATAATTTTTAATTGAAGCAGTCTAATTTTCTGTATTGACCCACCCTCATTCTTCAGTTTTAAAATTTTGTGTACCCAGAGTAATCAGTCTTGTATAACAATCTATAAATCCAAATAGCTCTCTACTAAACATAAAGGAATTTCAATATCTTTATATTTTCACAACATTTGAAGGCCAATTTATAGAAAGTTATGAATTTGGGAAAAAAAACTATCCCTTTTTTTCAAAATTTAACCAAAATAAAGATTTAGCAGCACTGTACATAAAGCACACATTTGTTAACTGAAAATTCATCTTGTACTCTTGACTAATGAGCAAACTAGAATGAAAGATGTCAATATCCATTTGATGTAAGATATGAATACATGAGAAACGATAGCCTGAAAGACAGAAATATTTTCTCCTGCTTTGCAGTCCAGCATTTTCTTGAAGTCTTTAAGGCAAACCTATTAAATTGCAAGTTACAAATTTCAAATACAGAAGTTACATAATTCTTATCCTTGATTAAATGTTATCTCACTTCATGGCTCCTTTAAGTGGTTGGTGCCATTTGGACTGTGGTATGTGGTGTTTAGAAAATTGAATTCATTGTTTTATTAATATTCATTTAAGTCTTAAAAGTATATATTGTGATAGTACTGAGAATGATAAGTACTGATCTACCATGTGAGATTAGTGCAAAAATCTTTTTTAATTCATTCATCTTATTTTTATTTGATTTGTGATAGAGACTTTTGATGTATCAAGGTACATTTGAACAAAACAATTGTGACCCCTATACAAGCATTTTTTTTAAACATTGCTTTGAAGTATCTGGTAGTAAAGCCCTTTCCATTTAGGACAACATCTACATTCTTGTTCTCCCAATATTCTAAGTATTGTTGTACTGGTTGAGGAATACTGTTCTTTGAGATACAAATACCTGGAGGGAATCTGGGTTTGAGAACACTGGGGGCAGATACATTTCACAAACACCAATGCAAGCCTGCATGTCCTGCCCTGAGATTTCTACTGTAAGTGAATTCCAGATATCCAAAATAATACCTTACAGTAGTCAGAATAGAGCTGGAAGGGATCTTGGAGGTCTTCTAGACTGGATTTGGCATTTTTTCTCCACCTTCCAAGGACCTGGCATAGGCATATTGTTGTTTGATGGTATTAAAGTATCATTGTAGGATGTAAGCTATTTCCAATTAAGCTGCCTTTTGCAATTGACTGATGGTAATTCTGTTGATGGTGTTCAAGTGATACTCCAGATGTTTTGGGATTGCATCCAAGGCACTTAATCACTGACACCTGCTATTTCTAGGCACTTGATTATCCCATTATGTGGTAGGGAGTCAAATGCCTTCTTGTAATCAATCCAAGCTATATTCTGCTTGGTCTTTTTTCTCTTGCAGTTTTCCAGGATCATCTTGTCAATTAGGAGTTTCCTCTTTTTCCTCTGCTGCTTGGGCGGTTTCCTTTCTGCTTGGATGGAAAGAGCTTGTTTTCAGCTACTTGCTGTGGGACTGTATTAGCTACCACACCAGTTCTATTGGTAAGCAGGTGATTGGTATGTAGTTTTCTGGTGCTGCCCCTTTTGCTGGATCTTTCATTCTGAGATAGATTTTGCCACATTAACCAATCTTCAATTTCACCTCCTTAAAGTATGTTGTTAAACTAGTTGGTTATAAGTGGATGTAGACCAGTCAGACGTTTCAACCTTACCCTTTTTTCCACCATTTCTGCTGTTAATAGAAGTCCTTTCATTTCAACTTTTTAAAATTATTATTATTCTTGTCCACGTCCTTTATCCAAGCTGCCTTCTTGTTGCATTTCTTTGGGTTGTACATAGCTACACCCGAACTGCACTGTATATTTTTTGGTCAGGTGTTGACTGCTTTGCGAAATTCTTTCTATTGATGGATTGATAGAAAGGTGTCTATTGAAATGGGAGATTCTGTCTATAGTGTGCAATTCAAACTTAGTGTCTGTTGACCTTCTTGGTTATAGCTTTTATTTGCTGCTTTAATGTTTCCAGGACTTCCTTTATCTCATCTTATTTCTAGGTGTTATCTCTTGACCATGTAAACTTTGATCTTCTTGTTCTTCAACTTCTTTTCTTTCATCTGCTCCAGCTTCCTTCATCTGATCTTAGCTTGCTGATCTTATTTCCCAGCCTAATCTTCCATTTCAGTGTTGCACTATTTGGCGTTTCTTCCTCTTTGTTGATTTTGCATCCCAGGTATTCAGTATAGCCACAGCCATGTTGAACATTAGTTGGATTGTTACTATTATTATTTTGTCTTGTAGATGTTTGCACGAACCAAAGAAATCAAGTAGGCATTCTATTTAAAGAGCATAAGTAAAATAATATTTATATTATACATTGTAAATCTTTGTGCTTTGCATTACTAATTTCATTATACCCGACAATATAAAACATATAATATGCCAAATAGGTTTTTCATTAAAAATATGCTTATATTTCAAAAGAGGCAATCAATGTTCGTGAAAAGGGAATCAGTGGACTTCTGAATATTAAGCATTATTACAGCTACTCTACTCCATTCTATAAGGCTCAAAAAAATAATAATAAAATCCAAAGTAAAATCATATACCTTCAGGGAAATATAGCATGTTCAAAAAAAGGAAGTGCTTTAAAAGGTGATATGGACCACCAAATTCTTATGTACTAACTCATTCATTATAATTCCACAACAGTTATCAAGAAAAAACTAAAGATAAAGGTACTTTGAAGTAGTTCTTAACTCAGTTGTCGAGATCCCCTCGACACTCAGCGCTAGGGCGGTAGCCGCGGATCCTGGCGCCGTGACTGTGGAGTTGGTTCCCGGCGCTTCCCAGACCTGGATCGGCGGAAGGGGCGTTGGGCGGGGTCATTTGCACAGGTGGTGGTAGGTGATTAGCATAAGTGATAGGCGGTCGGTCACGATGCGGTCGGAGCCAGGGTTTGTTTTGTTTTGCTGACTCATGCAGGGGCTGGGCTACGCTAAGCCGGGAGGGCGGGTGGGCTGTTGTAATTATTGGGCACATTATTTAAAGCGTTGGGAGGCGCCCGCTCCCAACGCCGACTTTGTATGCCTTTGCATTGATTGTTTTCTTTAACGCTGACGGTGCTGACGACCATTGGAATAAACCGCTTACAACTATCAAGCCTTTGCAGCGTTTTTCCTTCCCGACGTCTCCAGACACGCAGCGGAAAGTTAGACAGAAAGTCGGCGTTTTGCATCCTTTACGCTGGTCTATCCCGTCGGGGCTGAGCCTGGGATGGCGGAAGGCACGACGGTCGGCTCGCTGGCGATAGAGGAGGAAACGGCGGATGACACCGTGGTGGAGGCTGTTCCAGGTGTTCAGGTAGCTGAGAAGGGGGAGCTGCCAGTGGTCCGCCCTAAGGAGAAACTGGTGCGGGGAGAGGCAGCCTCTGTTGAAGACAAGGCTCCCGGTCCTAGTACAGTGAAACCTGATATGGGGGAATGGTGGCAGAGTTCTGCACTCACCGGTTCGAAGCCCCTCTCTCCCCAGTCGGGGGAAACGTCCTTCCAGGGGTGGAGGGAGCGCAGATGGCTGGACGACGAGGAGTGTGATTGGAGCCATTCCACGGGACTAGGAGCTTCCACCCTGGATGTCTTACGTGAAAAGTTTGGAGAGGGGAGCTTCAGAGATGCCCCCTCCTGGCAACCATGGGCGCCAAGTCAAGAATCGTGGCAGAGTCATGGGGAGACCCGCAGCAGCTCCGGAACCCGTTTCCAGTTGGCAAGTCCGAAACTGCGCATTGAAAGGGGTGGGTACAGACCCGGCAAAAGAGACCCCCTCCCCTCTGGTCCCACACCCCCGGTAGGGGGGTCCTTACGAGGGGTGGATCAAGACCAATACGCTTTGCGACGGTCTGGGTCTCAACAGGGCCAAGGGGGGCCCCGTGGTCCTACCCCTCAGCAAAGAGAGGTTTTTCAGGATGCCCAGCCGGGGGCCCCAGCCCCGTTTTGGCTGCCGGGGGTGGGCACCCCTCAACCACAGTACTGGGGCCCACCCCCCATACAGGCCACATTTGATGGTAGTGCAGATAGGGTTTCCTTATTTTTGAGCCAAATACTAAGTTATATGGATCTTTATGGCCATCTCTATCCGTCCCAATGGGCTATGGTGGTTGCTATCACCGCTGTCTTGACAGGTGAGGCAGCAGATTGGGTCGCTGATCTGCATAGCGACCATGCAAAAGAACTGGCTAGTGTGGGACTTTTCCTAGAGGCATTACGCTGCCAGTTTGAAGACCAGTCCAGGACACAGTTGCTTGAAAGCGATTTGGTAGCCATTAAGCAGGGGGGTCGACCGGCAAGACAGTATGTAAAAGAATTCCGCACTGTGGCTGGTCGGCTCCGTACATGGCCTGAACGTCTCCTAGTGCACCAATTCCATCTAGGATTGGACAGAGAATTGCGGCAAGCATGTGTTTATCAAGGACTGCCACCTAAGCTGTCGGAATGGTTCAGCGCAGCGGTCGATTTAGATGTCGGCCTACGAGAATTTCGTACTCAGGGAGTGAGTAGCCTTCCTTTTCCCCCTCGTCGGCCCATAGGACGACCAGTGAGCTCAAAAGGAGTGGACACCTCCACACCTCGTTCTCTAGTCCCTGTGGGGAGGGGGACGATTCGTTGTTTCAGGTGTAACCAGTTGGGCCATCATGTAGCTGACTGTCCCATACCTCCTGTTCCGCTCACCACTACACGAGGTCCACCACAGTCAACTGGGAGAGGCCGTGAACGGGCCAGAGGTCCAGAGTGGTTACCCCCATGGCGTTACGAGGAACTTGAGGGACGAATGGAGGGTCAGACGGGCCCCTCCACCGGAACAGTGTCTCGCTGGTTCCGGACAGCAGCGCTGAGGAGGCGCCAGTTGATCCTATGGTGAGTGATCCTATACATCCGTTTGTCATTCCGATTACTCTGAGAAACCTTCTGACTACAAGGGCAGTCCAACGAGATGCCCTGATAGATTCGGGGTGTACCCGGTGTCTCATCCGGAAAAGCGTAGCCATAGAGTTGGGGTTGCAATCAGCCAAATTACAAAATCCCATTCGTTTTGAGCAGATGGATGGCTCTCTCCTGGGTGGCACGGCTGCAACTCGGGTTACCGAGTTAGTACGCATGGAAATGGGGGAACATTGGGAGAACATTCGTTTTGTTATTGTGGACACAATAGTGGAACCTATTATTTTAGGTCTAGCGTGGTTAGATAAATGGAGGCCCAACATATGGTGGGAAGGCGGTTACCGACACCTGAGATTAAGTGTCGGACCAGAGCCAGAACCAGAGGCCAGAGTCGGGCAGGCGGGGTTGCAGAGAGATATTTCAGCTGACTCATCACAATTAGGATATCCTGCTATATATAGAGACTTAGCAGAAGTGTTTAACGAAGAGGAGTGTGAGGTACTACCCCCTCACAGAGCGACTGATTGCGCTATAGAACTAAAACCGGGTGTTCGGTTGCCAAAGCCAAGAATGTATGCTATGACAAAACTAGAGTTGGAAGAACTCAGACGATATATTGATAAAAACTTAGCCAGGGGCTTCATCCAACCCAGTCAGTCACATATGGCCACCCCCGTTTTATTTCGCGAAAAGAAGGACGGCGGTTTACGTTTGTGTGTGGACTTTCGGGGGTTGAATGCGGTATGTGTCGAACACCTGTACCCTCTTCCATTAATGAAAGATCTACTGGCTACCTTATCAACCGGACGAGTGTTCACAAAGTTAGACTTACGAGAGGCGTACTACAGAGTACGTATAAAGCCAGGCGATGAGTGGAAGACCACGTTCAACTGCCCTTTAGGTAGCTATAAATTTAAAGTAATGCCGTTTGGTCTGCAAGGTGCTCCCGCTGTTTTCATGCAAGTGATAAACGAGATATTGCATGAGCACTTATATCGAGGTGTCCTGGTATATCTGGACGATATTCTAATCTATACCAGAACGATGGAAGAACATACAGCCTTGGTGAGACAGGTCTTGAGTAAATTGTTACAGGCAAAACTGTTCGTCAAACTATCGAAGTGCGAGTTCCACTGCACACAGTTGGACTATTTGGGGTATCGTATCTCAGAGAACGGGTTGGGGATGGATCCCAAGAAAGTGGAAACAGTACTAGAATGGCAGGCGCCTACAACACGGAAACAGCTGCAAAGCTTCCTTGGCTTTGCAAATTTTTATAGACAGTTCATCCCCGCATTTGCGCAGATAGCTCTCCCTTTGACCGATTTACTTCGTACAAAAGAATTAGGTCTGAAAGCAAGACCAGGACAAATAGTAGTGTGGACTCCTGCCTGTCAAAAAGCTTTTGACAGTTTAAAGACCCTATTTTCCCAGGCACCGATATTACGACATCCTGATTCGACCTTACCATTTATTGTACAAGCCGACGCTAGTGATGTTGCAGTGGGGGCTGTGTTGTTGCAAAGGACTAGTGACGGGGTGTTGCACCCATGCGCTTATACGTCCCGCAAACTGACAACTACAGAACGACGGTGGGCTATTTGGGAAAAGGAGGCATTTGCTGTGCGGTGGGCGCTGCTTACCTGGAGGCATTTGTTAGAGGGCAGTGGTACCAAATTCGAGGTATGGACGGATCATAAAAATCTAGAAGCACTCCAAAGCCCCAGACGCCTGTCACCAAAACAGGTATGTTGGGCACAGTATTTCCAAAGGTTCGATTTTGAGTTAAAATACGTGCCAGGAGGGAAAAACTTCTTGGCAGACGCTCTGTCGCGACTTCCCCAATTTGAAAGTAAAAGAGAAGAGGTCGTACAAGCCATGATCCCTGATCATCAACAGTGGGCTCGAACGGCGCATAACAAGTCCTCACCTTCATGGGAAGACGATTTACGTCGAGAAGTGCTTACGGATGCCTGGTTGAAAGAACATGGAGATAAAGTGACCCACCGAAACGGATTTGCCTGGATAGGAACCAAGCTGTATATCCCTGAGTCGTTAAGACAGTCAGTATTACAGAGGTGTCACGATGCAAAAACAGCAGGGCACTTCGGGTTCCTGAAAACATTACACCTAGTAAGATGCCAATTCTGGTGGCCACGTATAAGGAAAGAAGTTGAACATTATGTAAAAGGGTGTAAAGTGTGTGCAAGGACTAAACCTCGACCGGGAAAGCCTCTCGGCCTTTTACAGACAGTAGCAGAACCAAATAGTCCCTGGGAAGAGATAGGTATGGATTTTATTGTAGACCTCCCGGAGAGTAGTGGCAACACGGTGATATGGACTGTAGTCGATCTTTTCTCCAAGCAGGCTCATTTTATCCTGTGTCATGGTTTGCCGTCAGCTAGGAAGTTGGCGAAACTTTTTCTATGGCATATATACCGGCTGCATGGTGCACCCCGGCGTATTATTTCCGACAGGGGCGTACAGTTTACCTCAATGTTCTGGCGCAATTTCATAAAGATGTTAGGCTCGTCACAAGGTCTAAGTTCTGGGTTCCATCCCAGTACTAATGGAGCAGCAGAAAGAACAAACGCCATGGTGGAAAGGTACTTACGCTGTTACGTATCGTACCAACAATCAGATTGGTCTGAATTACTCCCTTTTGCGGAAATGGCATATAATAATACCGTTCATGGGAGTACGGGGGTTACGCCATTCCAAGTTGTTTCGGGTAAGGATTTTCCTGCGATCCCCGAATTGGCTCTCCAGGACCAGAATAGTGTGTTACCAGATAGTTGGGCTGCTCGTATTAAAGGTCTATGGCCCCGAATAAAAGAGGCATTGGACAAAGCAACTGACACTTATAAATACCAAGCCAATAAGAAAAGAGGAGACCACAAACCATTTGTAGTTGGGGATTTAGTCTATTTGTCTACGAAATATCTAAAACTACGAACCCCCAGTCGTAAACTGGGGCCCAAATACCTAGGGCCCTTTCCTGTTATAAAGGTGATTAATCCCGTTACAGTGGAATTAAGACTACCTCCGCTATTGGGGAAAGTCCATCCTGTGTTCCATAGTAGCCTCCTAAAACCAATAGCTGTCATTCGGGAACAAACAATAGGACCAGGCCCAGTGGAAGGGGATCACTATGAGGTCGAGAATATATTAGACTCAAAACTTAGCAGGGGAGTACTAAAGTATTTAATCAAATGGAAGGGGTATCCATTCGAGGAATCCTCATGGGTTACGGCTACGGATTTGAGGGCTAGTCGACTACTTGATCGGTTTCATAAAAAGTATCCACATAAACCCGGGCCCCGGGGTGCTGATATAAAACCCTAATAGGAGGTTAACATTCATGTGTTGTATATTCCAGGAGGACACCTGGTAGGGGGAGCCACCTGTCGAGATCCCCTCGACACTCAGCGCTAGGGCGGTAGCCGCGGATCCTGGCGCCGTGACTGTGGAGTTGGTTCCCGGCGCTTCCCAGACCTGGATCGGCGGAAGGGGCGTTGGGCGGGGTCATTTGCACAGGTGGTGGTAGGTGATTAGCATAAGTGATAGGCGGTCGGTCACGATGCGGTCGGAGCCAGGGTTTGTTTTGTTTTGCTGACTCATGCAGGGGCTGGGCTACGCTAAGCCGGAAGGGCGGGTGGGCTGTTGTAATTATTGGGCGTGTTATTTAAAGCGTTGGGAGGCGCCCGCTCCCAACACCGACTTTGTATGCCTTTGCATTGATTGTTTTCTTTAATGCTGACGGTGCTGACGACTGTTGGAATAAACCGCTTACAACTATCAAGCCTTTGCAGCGTTTTTCCTTCCCGACGTCTCCAGACACGCAGCGGAAAGTTAGACATCAGTCTTCATGAGGCTTTCTGGAATTTATGAGATAATAATGTGGCATTTATTTACAGGTCATCCTCAACTTACAACAATTCATTTAGTGATCGTTCAAAGATACAATGACACTGAAAAAAGTGACTTAGGACCGTTTTTCATAGTTACGACCGTTGCAGCATCCCCATGGTCATGTGATCAAAATTCAGACGCTTGGCAACTGGTTCATATTTATGACCGTTGCTGTGTCTATTGCGAACCTCTGGCAAGCAAAGTCAATGGGGAAGCCAGATTCACTTAATGACTCCATGATTCACTTAATTGCTGGGATCCACTTAACAATTGTGACAAGAAAAGTTGTAAAATGGGGCAAAACTCACTTAACAAATGTCTCACTTAACAGAAATTTTGGGCTCAATTATGGTTGTAAATCGAGAACTTCCTATATTATCTAAGCTGAGTTCTGCCCCAGCTACGGACCCCAAAGAACGCAGCACACACAAACTCTATACAAAGCTTATTTTACTCAAATAACTCAGTCTTTATCAACCAAAGGCTGTTAATAAACTGTCTTAACAGCCTACAAGAATTCTGAGATAAGGTAATCACAGTCTTACTAGAGTTGGCAGAAAGCCCAGAAGCAATTTTGCAGAGAATCCAGATGCGAAGGAGAGTGAACTAAAGTTGTTCCCTACAAATTGCTGCAATCGGCGTTTCTCCTTAAATAGGCTAAGGGAGTGGCCAATTAGCCCCAAGCCTTACTCTCGAGGAGACCTCCTCCTGAGGAGCCACTCCTGTCTTTTGGCAGCTCTGTGTGCCTGTGCATTGAGAAGAGGCTCCTCCTCTTCGTCCTCTTCACTTAAAGGAGCTTCTGGAGGTTCTGAAGGCCCTGACTGAATCCCTGCCTCTGGCACCACATCTTCTCCAGCCTCCTCACTTGAGCACCAAGTGCACAGGCTGCTAGCGCAGCACCACACCAGCCTCCTCGTTGTCGGAATCGGCTACATTCTGCAGAGGCCACTGACGGGCCACAACAAGCTGAATGCTTTAGCTGGTCATCTAACCTTCCTGAAACTGAAGCAATTAATAATTTGCATTTTAGTTTTGAGTACAGTAATTTCTGAAGCCAAATGTTGCATCTCACTCAGTGTAACAATTGGTATTGAATCATTTATATCTTGGCAATGGGGAATGCATCTATATAAATTACTTTCTAACAATGTAACAAACAGAAAAAGAATTATCACTAAGGACTTATGTAAAATGATGATCTAGAAATTAAAAAGTCTAAAATTGCCTATTAGCATTTCAAATTAGCTTTTATTCATTATTAAACAAGTGCTACCTGCGTACGAAAGCAGTTGTGGCTGGCACATGCTGTATGTAGCTGTATTACTTCAGAGCCTCAGGGGGAGGGTATTTAGGGATGTCCTGTGGATTCCCATGTACTCAGGATGATTTATCACATCAGATTATAGTAGCGTATTTTTGTTGACTTGTTTTTTTTCTCTTGATTCTCTTGATTTTCTCTTGATTATTCTTTCAACTGTGCCAATACAAATCAATTCAATTTCCATTTATTGTGGCCAAACACCAGTACAGATAAGAAAATAAAATTTAACACCGAATTAAAATATCCTTATAAAACAACCTAACTAACATCTATAAATGAGATCCAGGATACAGCCTATATTAAATTATCATGCAGACCTATATTAAGTATATCTAAAATTACAACAAAGTAAAGTATCTAAAAGCAATTAACATCAACAAAGCAATAATATTTAAATTTTAAATGAATTATATTTACAAAAAATGTATTGTGGGATATTGGCCATCACGGTTCAATGCATTTTCTATGCTGCTGCTCAAAATCTAGTTAAAGGTAAAGGTTCCCTTTGCACATATGTGCTAGTCGTTCCCGACTCTAGGGGGTGGTGCTCATCTCCATTTCAAAGCCGAAGAGCCAGCGCTGTCCGAAGACGTCTCCGTGGTCATGTGGTTGGCATGACTAAATGCCAAAAGCGCACAGAACGCTGTTACCTTCCCACCAAAGGTGGTCCCTATTTTTCTACTTGCATTTTTTACGTCCTTTCGAACTGGCAGAAGTTGGGACAAGTAACTCATCCCGTTAAGCAGTACTAGGGATTTGAACCGCTGAACTGCCGACCTTTCGATCAACAAGCTCAGAGTCTTAGCCACTGCTAGTTATATGTTCTATAAATAAAGGGTATATTATCTATGAGCACGATCTGGGCATAGGCTGAATCTGGGTGACCAAGATATCTGCTAATCAGAGATAGTATGAATGTGAGTCAGGTGTCTCTATAAAATGAGGAAGAACATGTTCTATGGTTTCTACGTCTCCCGAATCACAGGTGCAGAGCCTTTCAGCTAATGGAACTTTTTTGTATTTATTGTGCTAGTCAATATGGCCGAGGGGAGAGCAAAGCATCAGGCAAGAACTTTCAACCAGATTAAATTCAGATTTAAACTTAAGTTTCCAAAGTAAAATTTAATAACCCCATCAATTGTTTAAATAAATTACACAGATGTTGTCATCTTTTTCCCCCCTAGAAAAACAGTTGCATTACCCCATACAGATCTCAAGATCTCAAGATGCCTGAAAGGAGAGAGAAAATATTTTTTTTTCCTTTGCTATCTAATGAGCTATATGCTAGTCTACATTATGGAAAATTACAACTTATTATATTGTATCCCATATTTACTTATTACCTTGTTAGGTCAACCTTTATTAACTCTTTATTTCTTTATTCTAATAATAAGAAGTTTAAAATATCCCCTATATTTCCTATGTGCTATAATATTTTCTTAATCTGTCAGATAGTTCAGAGGATATTATATGCTCTCTTCTATTTCCAAAATATCTGCCGCCTTTTTTTTTGGTCCCCTTGTTAAATATCACAGTAAAAACATATTTTATTGGGAGTTGATCCTTTACAGTTTACAATTGAAAATAGAATAATGCTAATATAAAATGCATGGGAATGTGACAAAATTCAAAGCATTTTGTATTCACTTTTGAATTATAGAATTATGGTTCTATGGTTCTCGCATAGTCAGCCAGGCGGTCAGACTGGATTTGGTATTTTTGTCCACCTATTGATCCTTCCCTGGCAGATGTGGATTTTTTACTGTGTTGCAGATACCGTTGTAGGATGTAACTGTTCTAAGTAAATTATATTATATTATATTATTATATTACCATAATAATATAATATAATATAATTCACGGTCTGGGACTGGTAAAACTTCAATAGTTCAAGTCCTAACCAAAGGCCTAAGAGCTGTTAACGTAGCATTTGTGTATATAGGCAGTTCTGAGTATGGTGGGTTTTTTGCAAAGTCAGGATATTCAGGTGTAATAAGTTCAAAATTTCCATGTATCTAGGCAGCCCTTTGGGTATTGCTCCAAGGGCTCCTATTATTATTGATTTCTTCTCCATAGTTGCTCAACTTTAATTTGCAATTGCGATATTTTGTTATTATTTTTTTTTTTTTTAGCTGTTTCTCTTCAATTTGTGCATCACCTGGTATTGGCAATATCAATGAACCTGTCAGCGTTCCTACTTTCCCAAGTGCAAGGAGTTGACAGCGTGGAAGCTTCTGGTGCTAATATGGGTTCCAAAGCTTGACAGAACCAGTGGTGGGCTGCAATTTTTTTAACAAGCGGTTCTCTGCCCTAATGACTGAGTGGGTGGGCATGGCTGGGTGGGTGTGGCCAACTCGATGTCACATCGAGGAGTACTTCGCCTATCCCACCCTCTCATGATTGTTGGGATGCTGCAATGGTCGTTAGTGTGAAAAACAGTCATGTCACTTTTTTCAGTGCTCTTTAACTTTGAATGGTCACTAAATGAACTGTTGTAAATCAAGGATTACCTGTACAAAAATACAAAAGCTTCTTTGCTTGCAAAAAGCTGCCCTAAATACCAGTCATTAGATTAGAAATGGGGAAATACACACTGAAGATCAATGAGTCACAGCCATCAAGGAAACCTAATCATTCTGTCTGAATACCTTCCTTTTCCTCAGCAATTCCTGAAATCCGGAGTTACAAATTAGACAGGTTGCCAGAGCACATTGAGGAATTAAAATAGTTAAAATACAAGGATAACTATCAGCAGCTAAGTTACTCTTGCTCATAAAGTGAAACCCTATAGTAGAAAGGTCATTTAAGGTCTCCAGAAAGTGGGTGGGCATATTTGGGCTACAAAATGCGGAGCTAAAGAGACAATTAATATCTTGAGTGAGGGCTAATCCCATTCTGCCTTTGTTCAGACCTTGCTGCAGGGAATTTTTGCCTATGAATATAGCTATCTCTTTATCTCTTAAGTGCTGATATCTTCTGTGGGCTATTAAGGAAGGTGGGGGCTGCTTTCCCCCTCTAAGAAAACATGTTTCTCCATTTCTCATTCAGGGAAATATATTCTTCCTTTTTAATATTTTGAAATATCAAAATATTTCATTCTTCTAGGAGAGGGGTGGGTGCTAACTTTCTACAATTGGTGCCATGTTACTATGCCATATTATCATGAGAGAAAACTAAAACAAATTGGAAGGAGGATTCACTTATTATCAGTGAGCAATCATGTGCCTTGCCCATTCCGAAGCAATGCAAGAGACTCCTTTCCCAAAGGTGCTTTTTCAGGAGGGAACTGGATTTTCTGGAAACCAAGAAAGTCCAGTTGCCTCTTGAAAAAAGCTCCTTTGGGACAGCCATGACCTAGATGACTGAAGAATCTCCATAGACAAGTGACTCCTGTGCTCAGGAACTGACAAAGCACAGTTTCCCACCCAGGAGAAGCAATCATTAGATCCATTTGCACCACTCAAAGATACTAGCTGGTCTCACTCACCTCATAAAATATCCTTAGGTAATAATCCAGATTTAAGGAAAGATCACATGCCCCCAGAAAGGCAGTAAAAAATCAGACAAAATGCCAAGCTTGCATCCTGCTTCTCAGCTATTTCTTATATGGCTATGACAACCCTTCTGTAAACAGCTGTTCCAGCCGGGTTGGAAGTATACTCCAAAAAGCTTAAAACAACCTTTTAACAATCTTTAAGAAAGTCAAGCCCCAGGAATAAAAGTACCACAAAAATCTCCAGGGCGTGGGGGTGGGGACAACTCCAGAGAAGCTCAGTCTACAGACAGAAAGTCTGGGCGTAAGGCTTACAATGTAACCAACTTTACCCAGAGGCAGTTTCTGAAAACACTTAAGGGCAATTAAGATAAGGATTAGGCTAGAAATACAGGCATACCAGAATGTTTCCTTCCTGCCTCCCTTGCAGGATTATTCCCTGTAAAGTGGGAAAAGATTTCTTCCAACAACCAGTTCTCTGAACTGCTCAGAAAATTAACATCCAGTTCCGAAGAACCGGTGCAAACTGGTAGCAGACCATCTCTGCAATGAACCAGACTTTTTTCTTTTCCACAATAGTGATGTCAGAGTATAGTGGGCCAGATGTCTGTCTGTTTGGATCCAAAAGTCCCACAGGATCTTGGCTTGCTCGTTTTCAAGAACCTTATCAATTTGGTGTTCTCCGTAGTATCGATGGGAGAGTCCAGGATGGGTTGTTCTAGATTCATAGCTCTATGCACTGAGTTGAATTTCTGAGGACACGCCTCCCTGGTAATGTTCCCCAGTTTTTCAACTCAGTCTCAGCTTATGGACGTTATTCTTTCAGCTCCATAGAGCCTTTGAACTGAGCTTCTATTCAATTTTGTTTGTCATCCCAAAGACCTTGGGGGGCTGGAGGGCTATTCTGAATCTCAAGGGACTCAACCAGTATCTGGTGTACAGAAGATTCAAGATGCACTCTCTTCATTCCATTCTAGAAGGGATCTGGGAGGGGGTCTTCTTGACTTCTTTGGACCTGATGGAGGCATACCTCCATGTTCCTATTCGTCCAAGTCACAGACAATTCCTGAGGTTTTGTTATGCCAGGCGCCATTTTCAATATGCGGCCCTGCCATTCGGCCAGGCATTGTCCCCTCGGGCGTTCACCAAGATCATGGCAGCATACCTCAGGATCATCCCTATAAGGATGTTACTTGGATGATTTCCTTATCCAGGTGTCTTCCCGGCCGATGGCGGAGAGGGATCTGGCCACGATGATCCAGATCCTTCAGGATCACAGGTTCTCCATCAACCTGGACAAGTGCCACCTGGTACCCACAATAAGACTGCTGCACTTAGGGGCACTCAAAGACATGATAACTGGCCAGGTCTTTCTTTTTCAGGAGTGCCAGGACAGTATCAGGACCTTGATATGCCAAATTCAGAAGGGTGGGGCAGTTCCGTTGACGCTGTTGTCCCAGCTCCTGGGGAAGATGATTACTTGTCTGGCCATAGTGCCTTAGGCAAGGTTCTATGCCAGGCTCCTCCAATGGTCTGGTTTCCGGGGGGACGATAGGTTTGTTTCTTTGGCGCTGGATTTCAAGATTCGCTTCGTCTTCGTTGTCAACTGGGGAACGTTACTAGGGAGGCATGTCCTCAGATTCAACTCAGTCCATAGAGCTACGAGCCTAGAACAACCCATCCTGGACTCTCCCGTCGATCACCATGAGAAAGGGTGTATCAGGTAAGACCAACGCCTCTTCCCAGTAATTTTTGTTGCATTCGAACCCAAACATCTGGCCAAGCTTCCAATGTATGGTTTTGGCATTATTATTGCTTTTAGTGCATATGGGTATTCTTAGAAGAAAACATGCTTTCTATATGTGCTGGCTTTTCATAGGCTAATAATGCTCATATAGAATTGCTATGCTAGATAATACTGTGGAGAGTACCGATGAAAATTAAGCAAAAACTTTATGAAATAATACAAATAGATGTTTGTTTATGCATGAGGCTTTTAGCAAGATATGGGCTTCCTGGATGCAATTAAAATGTAAGATTTTATTATATAAACTCTGTTAAATCTTACTAGCACCATTAAGTTAACAATAGCAAGAAAAGAGTGGCTGCCCATAACTTCTTAATGATTCAATTATTTCTTCTTGTTAAAAACAATCCACAAATATTTTCTTAAAAATACAAAAAGAAGATAAAATAACATTAATCATCTGGTTTAGTTCCTCAATAAAGAAAGCTGATACTTAAGACTGTGACACTGTGGATTAGAGGAACTATCTCATTATACTGTACAAGAGTCCTTACAAATGTTGAACAATTTAGTATATTGCTTTCATAATTACCATGTTATTAGCTTTTCAACTGTGGCTTTTTGTAAAAAAAAAATAATAATAACAGCCCAACAAAAAGTCGTGTAACTGAAGCTCTGTTTAAGCAATACCTTCATATATGAATCTCAGCACATGGAAAAATGATGAGCTGTTTCTTTTCTCGCTAAGTCATTCAGGAGATACAACTGAGGAGCTGATTTCCATAGGTATAACTTGATTGTCTACAACGGATATTTTCACAGAAGATTTCTGTGAAAGAATGAAAAGAATGTGTTATACCCTGTAATTGTAAACACTTGTACTCTGGCTAGAGAAGAAAGGGTGACATAGAAGAGATAATTCATATTCAGAGAGTTGACTGGTTCCAGATCACCTAGCTAGCTTCGTGCCTTGGGTGGGACTAGAATTCAATCTCCCAGTTTGTAGCCTGTTACCTTAATAATTACAGATTGATGTTTAGTGTCCAAAACTGGGACTGGCAACTCTGATGTTAAGCAAAGCATCATTAAACGGGAAATCATGGGATCATGACTATGCTTTCTTTTTGCCCACTTTCCCATCCTTTGAAGTTAAGTTTATTTTATTGTCATTGCACCACATACAACGAAATTAAATGCCGTCTTCAGTGTACATTATAACTATAAAAATAAAACACACATCCTTCATATTCTATACAATTGAATTGAAAACCCGATATTGCATTAGTATTGCACTATACTGTAGAATTAAATATAGTTACTGTCCTGGGATAGAAGCTGTTTTTCAGCCTATATGTCCTTGTTTTTATTATCCTGTAACATCTGTCAGATGTTAAAAGTTCAAAAAAGGGTGCCCAGAATGAGATGATCCATAAGAATGTTTTGAACAGGAAGTAATTCAAAAAATCTATACATGCACAGAAATGGATAAATTAACTCTAGAATTAAAAGACAAGGAAGACTCAAAATATTTTATAGTATGGAATAGATGGTATAAGCGGATAAACCAAAGGAAAAAAGGGTAAAGATAAGAATTAGGGGAAATGCAAGTAATAAAAAATGCACCGTCAGATAGATAGAATAGGTAAATAAGTCACTGTTTGTATGTTTGTATATATGTGTTTATATAATCACATATATTTAGTTTGTTAGTGTAATTGTGGATTGAAAATGTAATTTTTATGAGTGAGAAAATTTGTATATTTTCTCTTTTTTTTTCTTGTCAATATTTTTAAATTCAATAAAGTTTGTTTTTTAAAATTAAATAAATGAATGAATGAATGAATGAATGAATGTTTTGAACTTTGACATTCACCCTCTGGAGTGCTGTCCTATCTGCCACTGTGTAATTGGCAAACCATACTCAGGTGCAGTAAGTTAAAATACTGTCTATGGTGCAGCGGTAGAAAGTCACCAGCAGTTTTTCATTCAGTTGTTGTTTCCTGAGAAGTCTCAGGCAGTATAATCTCTGCTGGGCCCTTTTGACCAGTACTGCAATGTGAATGCCCCAGGTCAGGTCTTCTTTTATGATAACACCCAGAAACTTACAACTGGCTACTTGCTCCATTCGGTCTCCATTGATAAGCAAGGGCTGGATGTCTGATCTATTCCTTCTATAGTCCACTATAAACTCCTTGGTCTTTTTGGTGTTAAGGACCAAGTTATTGTCCCCAACACGAAAGCAACCAGTCCACCTCATCTCGATAGGCAGACTCACACACACACACACACACACACCCGGAGATGAGCCCCACCACTGTGGTATCATCTGCAAATTTAGTAATAGTATTATTAGAGTGAGCAGGAATGCAGTCATGCACATAAAGAGTATAGAGTAAGGAACTCAACATGCAACCCTGTGGTGTACCAGTGTTAAGAATAAGGGCTGAAGAGATATGATTACCTAATCTGATCCTCTGAGAGCAGCCAGACGGGAAATCCATAATCCAAATTGAAATGCAAACCCTGGCACTAGGATAATTAAAAAAATGGGAATTAATGTTTATATTTACATTCACTTGAGAGGAAGGGATTACAAGAGAGTAACCAGGCATGTAATGGGGTATATCCATTAAAAAAATGTGGTGCTGGCACCCCAAGCCTACTCAGGGATTGAAGCTGTATGCACACTAGGTAAGCAGTCCAACATATTCCCCATTGTGTTCAAGATACCTCTCTTGTAATCCCTTTCTCTCTAATCTATCCACTCTGTAACGAGGGGGGGAGGGAAGGTAAGGTACAGGACAGCACATCCTGATTGTAGTATCAATGATATGACTGAGATATGTTGCAAAGGTCATAAATCCAGGCATTGGTCATAAATAATTTTTTCAGTCGTAACTTTGAACTGTCAGTGAAAAAGGCAGTTGAGTAAGTGAGGTCTACCTGTACACCATACTGGCTCCTCTAAGTGTTAACAAATGTATTTAATAATATACAGTAATAATAACAGCCAATATTATAAGATTTTTGTTAAAATGTACAGAATTTTTAAAACAGAATTGTTTTGATTTTGAAAGACTGGCTTTGTTACTCAGAAAAATCAGCACAATACATTGGATATTCACAAATATTTCCAATGATTTACTTCTTAGTTACCATTATAATTATCTAATATTCATAAATATTTAAATCATTCAGAAGACAAATCTCAGCAAGATTCAGATGGATAAGCTGAGACAGCTGCACTGTTCACAACATTGACCAGGAATAAATAGTATGAAGAGTTCTTTAATGTAAGACAACATTCTGCCCTTATGCTGGCCTCAAATAAAGGGCTGCATGCTAGTTATTATTATTTTATTATTATTATTTATTGAATTTGTATACAGCTCTACTCCCGAAGGACTCAGGGTGATGAACAGCTGAATAAAATACATATAATATAAATGTTAAAAAAAAAATACAATTAAATAATTGGCCTGGAAAACCAAATTTAAAACACCCCAAATTCATAAGACAAGTTTAAAATTTAAAAATTTAAAAAATTTTTAAAAACAATTTAAAAGAGAGGTTAGGCCAGGCCGGCCTGCTGAAATAGAAATGTTTTGATGGCATGGCGGAAAGCGTGTAGGTCCAGGAACCTCCGTATCTCTGGGGGGAGCTCGTTCCAGATGACGGGTGCCCCCACAGAGTAGGCTCTCCCCCTGGGGGCCGCCAGTCGACACTGTTTGGCCAACAGCACCCTGAGGAGCCCCTCTCTATGGGAATGTACTGGTCGGTGAGAGGCTACTGGTGGCAGAAGGCGGTCTCATAAATACCCCGGTCCTAAGTCATGGAGCGCTCTAAAGGTGGTGACCAGAACCTTGAAGCGCACCCGGAAGACCACTGGGAGCCAGTGCAGCTCGTGCAGGAGGGGGGGGTCACATGGGAGCGCCACATCGCTCCCATAACCACCCGCGCGGCCGCATTCTGGACCAGCTAGAGCCTTTGGGTGCTCCTCAGGGGGAGCCCCTTGTAGAGAGCATTGCAGTAGTCCAGGAGGGAAGTGACGAGGGCATGAGTGACCATATTTAACGAGTCCCGATCCAGAAAGGGACGCAACTGGCGAATCAGGCGAACCTGATAAAATGCCCTTCCGGCCACAGCCGTCAAGTGCTCTTCTAAAGACAGCTGTGAGTCCAGGAGGACCCCCCAAGTTGTGAGCCCTCTCCGTTGGGGCCAACGACTCACCCCCAATAGTCAGTGATGGCGCCAACTGACTATATCGGGATGTCGGAAACCACAGCCACTCGGTCTTGGATGGGTTGAGCCTAAGTTGTTCCTCCCCATCCAGATCTGTACAGCCTGCAGGCACCGGGACATCACTTCAAGGGCATCATTGGGGTGGTCCGGGGTGGAGATGTACAGCTGGGTGTCATCAGTGTACTGGTGGTACTTCACCCCGAAACCATGGATGATCTCACCCAGAGGCTTCACATAAATGTTGAACAGAAGGGGCGAGAGGACCGATCCTTGTGGCACCCCCACATACAAGGGGCCTCAGGGTCGACCTCTGCCTCCCTGCCAACACTGACTGTGACCAGTCGGAGAGGAAGGAGGAAAACCACCGCAGCACGGTGCCTCCCACCCCTAACTCTTCCAGCCGGTGCAGCATAATACTATGGTCGATGGTATCAAAAGCCGCTGAGAGGTCTAATAGGACCAGGACAGAGGAACAACCCCTGTCCCGAGCCCTCCAGAGATCATCAACAAATGCGACCAATGCCGTTTCCGTGCTGTACCCAGGCTTGAAGCCCAACTGGAACGGATCCAGATAAGCCGATTCATCCAGGTACTGAAGGAGCTGTCGTGCTACCACACTCTCAACAACCTTCACAACAAAGCAAAGGTTGGAGACTGGACGATAATTAGCCAATACTGCCGGGTCTAGGGAAGGCTTCTTGAGGAGGGGTCTCACCACCGCCTCTTTCAAGGCGGTGGGAAAGACACCCTCACTCAAGCATTTATAATCCCCTGGAGCCAGCCTCGTGTAACCTCCCGAGAGGCCAGCACCAACCAGGAGGGACATGGGTCCAATAAACATGTGGCAGCATTCAGTCTACTCAGTATCCTGTCCATGTCTTCGGGGGTCACAGAATCAAACTCTTCCCAGATAATATTCTCAAGACCTGCCTCCATCCTCCCCCCTGAATCTACCACGTCAGAGTCCAGATGTTCCTGAATCTAAGCCATTTTATCATACAGATACTGTACAAAGTCCTCGGCTCTACCCTCCAAAGGGTCCTCCTGCGCTTCCTGAAGAGCCTTGATGGTACAGTGGTTTAATGCACCCTGTTATTAACACAGCTGCCTGCAATTTCTGCTGCTTCAAATCTCTCCAAGGCTCAAGGTTGACTCAGCCTTCCATCCTTTCTAAGGTAGGTGAAATGAGGACCCAGTTTGTGGGGGCAATAAGCTGACTTTGTATAAAATATACAAAAGAATGAAGGCTATTGCTTAATGCATTTTAAGCCGCCCTGAGTCTCCAGAGAAGGGTGGCATATAAATCAAATAAAAAAAAAAAGGAGCAGGGAGCAGGTCACCCTAAACAGGGCGGCCGGGCAGTTATCTGATGATGCAATAAGAGCGGAAAAATAGTTACATTTTGTCGCTTTTATCGCCACAAGGTAAATCTTAATATGAGACCTTACCAGTGTTCAGTCAGATTCAGACCGGCTGGCCCTCCAACCGCTCTCCAGGCGTCTTTTCCAGCGCTTCATCTCCCTCAACTCCTCGGTAAACCAAGGAGCCAAGCAAGATCTGCACTGAGTCAGAGGCTGCAAAGGCACAACCCGATCCAAAGCTCCAGCAGCCGCCCTATCCCAGGTGGCCACCAGGTCTTCGGTTGAGCCATGAGCGAGAGCCTCAGGAAACGGCCCAAGCTCCGTCTGGAACTGATCTGGGTCCATCAGGCGCCTGGGGCGGAACCACCTCATCGGTTCCACCTCCCTACAGCAGGGTGTAGCAGTTCGAAGGTCAAGGTGAAGGAGGGAATGATCCGACCATGACAAGGATTCAGTCACTATATCCCCAATATCGAGATAATTCAACCACTGGCCAGAGACAAAAACCAAGTCCAGAGTGTTTCCCCCTGTGTGAGTAGGGCCATGCACTAGCTGGGTCAGGTCCATAGCCGTCATCGAAGCCATGAACTCCCGCGCTGCCTCAGACGCTTCACTGATGGATGGCAGGTTAAAATCCCCCATGACCATAAGCCTCGGTGTATCAACCGCCACCCCGGCTATAACGTTGAGCAGTTCGGGCAGGGCCGCTGCCACGTGGCAGGGAGTCAGGTACGTGATCAGCAAGCCCACCTGTACCCTATGACCCCACTTCACCAGGAGGGACTCACAACTGGCAATCTGAGGAATAGTGGCCTCCCTCAGACCAAGACCTTCTTTTATAACAACCGCCACCACCACCCATCCCTACCCTGTGACCTCGGTTGATGAAATGCACGGAAACCAGGAGGGCACATTTCAACGAGGGGACCTCCCCCCCCTCTTGGCCCAACCAGGTCTCCATAATTCCTGCCAGATCCACTTCCCCCATCTTTTTGTTATGCACAAAAAGATGTCTCCGAAGCAAATTCTTGTTAAGGTATATTTTAAGAGACTGCCAAGTTAACCCAACACAGCCACACAAATAAAAGCTGACATTCGTTAGTTGAGTTGATGGCAATAAACTGTTGTTTTTATTTATCTTTCCATATCCTATGATATAAGGAAAAACAAGTAATAGAAATGTGCCATTACTTTTATGGGCTTTTTTTTTTAATATGGCACAATTGAGGATAATCAAATAATAATGTTATTAGAATACACACACACACACACACACACACATTACCTGTCTTAAATACCTAACTCTGGAATGCAAACAATCTATACAAAGCAATGGATATATAGTGTGTGTGTCAGAGGTGGTATTCAGCAGGTTCTGATCAGTTCTCGAGAACTGGTAGCGGAAATTTTGAGTAGTTCAGAGAACTGGTAAATACCACCTCTGACTGGCCCCGCCCCCATCTATTCTCTGCCTCCCAAGTCTCAGCTGATCAGGAGGAAATGGGGATTTTACAGTATCCTTCCCTGCCAGGCCCATCAAGCCATGCCACGCCCACCAAGCCATGCCCACAGAACTGGTAGTAAAAAAATTTGAATCCCACCACTGGTGTGTGTGTATATATACACATATATATATATATATACACATACACATATTATAAATATATATCCATTGCCTTGTATAGATTGTTTGCATTCCAGAGTTAGGTATTTAAGATGGATAGCTACATAAATTTTCTAGATAAACTATGTTACGATATTTTCAGGATCAGACTCAATAAGTAGTTTAAGAATTAGATATTCAAATAAAGCACTGTTTATTTACAGAAGGCATTCTATATACACTGAATATTCACAGATAGAAGCACAGAAGGAAAGCATACAGCTCCTTATATATACAAGAAGTGGAGCTAGATATAGGAGTGGTTAAGTATGAATATATTAAGTAGTGAAGAATAAGTTAACCCCTGATATCCTGGTCATGTACTATTTACATAATAAAGAATAAGGCATTTACTTGTGACAAATCCCCCTCTAAATGCCGATTCGATATATTACAACAATTACATTCAGATTCAGAACAATATAAAACTTGTAACTTAGAAGTCAAGTATTTATGCTGCTTAGAAGGCAAAGGCTTTGTCAATATGGCTTAGGGCCCGGCTATCTGTGAGACCACCTTCTGCCACCGATAACCTCCCACCGGCCAATTCGGTCCCACAGAGAGGGCCTCCTTAGGGTGCCGTCGGTCAAGCAATGCCGACTGGCGGCCCCCAGGGGGAGGGCCTTCTCTGTGGGGGCACCCGCCCTCTGGAACGAGCTCCCCCCAGGAATACAACTAATCCCAGACCTCCGTACCTTCCATCGAGCTTTGAAGACCTTCCTATTCCAGCAAGCTGGCCTGGCTTAAAATTTTTTTAAAGAATTTTTTAAAGGGTTTTTAAGAGTAATGGGTTTTAATACTTCGGGAAGCCAATTGGATTTAATTTTGTTTTAAATTATTTTAAATTTTGTATTGTATGTATTTTAATTTGGCTGTGCACCGCCCTGAGTCCTTCGGGAGAAGGGCGGTATACAAATTTAATAAATAATAATAATAATAATAATAATAATAATAATAATAATAATAATAATAATAATAATAATAATAATAATATGTCAGCTATTTGCTCTGATGTTTCGCAATGAACTGCTTTAATAAATCCATCCTGAGATAACTGCCTCACATGTTTGAATTTTATATCTATATGTCTGGACCTTTGTCCAATAGCATCAGATCTAGATATTTCAATAGCAGCCTTGTTATCTTCGTGTATGATAAATGGTAATGAAGGTTTCATCCAGGTGTCTGACAACAAGTCATTAAACCATACGAGGTTATTTGAGGCTTTAGACAAACAGACATATTCTGCCTCAGTCGTTGATGTGGCTACTAAGTCTTGTTTACCAGTATACCAGTAAACTGGACAATTGTTAAGAAAAAATATATAACCAGATGTGCTTTTTCTACATGTGGTGTCGCCAGCCCAATCTGCGTCGGCGTAACATGTGAGGATGGGCTCTTTGTCACTATTGGGTTCCAATAATAAACAAAAATCTAAGCTATTTTTCAAATATCTTAATATTCTTTTGACAGCTTCCCAATGATATACTAGTGGTTTGCTGACGTGTCTAGACAATAAGTTGAGAGGCAAAGCGATATCGGGTCTGGTCCAATTGGAGATATATAGAAGGGAACCGATGACTGATCTGTAAAGAGTATTATCTTTAAATTCAGGGGATGACTCATCTGTGTTCCTCAGGAAATCAGTTTGCATGGGAGTATCACAGGGTTTAGCATTGTTTAAGTTACATTTGTTCAGGAGTTCTATAATCTTATCTCTTTGAGAAAGTTTGAATCCCTTTTTTGTTTTGCTAATTTGAACTCCAAGATACTTATTTACCTTACCTAATGATTTCAAAGAGAAATGTTCATTTAGTTTTGTTACAAATGTTTCTCTCTTCTCTTTGTGTTTACCTATATACAAAATATCATCCACATAAATTAACACAAATTCTAAAGAGTCATCCTCTTTTTTAACAAAGAAACAGTTATCAGCAGTAGTGGCATTAAAATTCATAATTTTGAGCACTTTTACTAAACATTCATACCATCTTTTGCCTGATTGTTTCAGCCCATATAAACTTTTATTTAGTAACCACGTTTCATTTTTGTTTGTATATTGACTGTGAGGCGCTCTTATATATATCTCTTTATCTAATTTTGCATGTAGATATGCAGTCTGTATGTCGTATTGGAATACATCAAGGTTAAGTGCTGATGCTATGACCAGTGCAGTTTTAACACTCTCAGTTCTTACAGTGGGAGAGTATGTATCCGTGTAATCCTTGGGATATTTTTGTGCATAACCTTGAGCAACTAGTCTAGCTTTGTATAAGGTGTTGCCTCCTTCTAAGTTTTTGATTTTATATATCCACCTAGTACCAATAACAGTTTTATCTTTAGGTGCATGTGTAGGTGTGAATACATTTAATTTCTGCAAACTATCCATCTCTTTAGTCATGGCTGATTCCCACTTTTCCTTTTCTTCAGGGGGAAGTTTTAGCACTTCCTCGTATGTGTTTGGTGTTGATGTTTCTCTATCCGTATACATTATATAATCTTTGTATTTGTTTGGTATTTGGTTTCTGTTATTCCTGATTGTTCTTTTTGGTTTACTATCATTGTCATGTAAATACCTAGCTTCCTTTTTTGTTAATGAATCTGTCTTTATTTTGTTTTGACTGTTAGTCCATGTTCTGTTTTTATTTTTATGTATGTTGTGATTGTATTCTTCTCCAGTTCTTTCCTCTTGGTGTTTAGTGTTTGTATAGTTGTTTGGGAAAATTTCATTAAGATGTATTTTAGACCAGTTGGCCTGTTCATGGAATACAGCCGTTCTGGATACTATAAATTTGTTATTATTATCGATAAATCTGTACCCTTTTGTGCCTGTTTCGTAACCCATGAACCTGAGTCTCCTAGATACGTTTTCACCTTTACGTCTTAATTGCTTAGGTATGTGTACGTCTGCAGTGACTCCAAATATGTGCACATGAGCTATTTTGGGTTTCCTATTATACATCATTTCATATGGTGTCTTGTTAACAATGCTGGACCAAGTTCTATTTTGTGTATAATTGGAATATTGTAACGCTTCTGACCAGAATTGTTTTCCTAAGCCAGCATCTTCTAATGTGCATCTAATCATGGTTTGTAATGTCGAGTTCTTTCTCTCTGCCACTCCATTTTGGAATGCAGAGAAAGGGCTAGATGTGTAATGCAACATCCCTTTGTCTTTAAGCCATTGGGAGAATTCTTTTGACATGAATTCACATCCCCTATCTGTCATAATTTGTTTTATTCTAATATTATGTTGTGTTTCTGTACATTTGTAAAACTCCTTAAATTTCTGAAAAGTTTCATCTTTGTGCTTTAGTGTATAGACAAAGCCATAACGACTATAGTCGTCCACAATGGTTAGGAAATAACGTTTTCTATATGTGATTGATGGTGTTAATGGACCAACTAGGTCCATGTGTACCAAATCAAAAATTTTGTTGGTTGATCTTGTTGACTTTTTGGGTTTGGAGCTAGTTTTGAGTTTTGTAGATTTACATACTGAGCATTCCAAATAGTTTTTACAGTTTTTTATTTTAACACCTTCAGCATGTTCAGTCATTTTTTGAACTACAGGAAAACTGGCATGTCCTAATTTCCTATGTAAGACATGAGCACATTCATCATGAATTGGTTTACCAATATTAGGTATTTTGTTGTTGGGTGTGTCTTTGTGATTATGGATAATCTCATGTTCCTCATTGTCACTATTGCTACTGCTTTCGTTGTCTATGTTATTGTTATCTTCCATGTTGGAATTAATGTTGTGTAACCATTTTTCTTTTGTCATTAGATAAGGTAGACCTCCTTTAATAATCACAGTACCTATGTTTGTTCTGTTTTTCTCTAATGTTGCTTTTCCTTTCGAGAACACAATATTTATGCCAGAATCTATGCTTAGTTTTATTGCACTAAGTATGTTAGTGCTGTCATGTTTGTTTAACCCATTCAGTGAACCAGACTTTCTATCTTTTGAGTTATCTCTGCCCCCTCTATGTTCCCTATAGATGGGTGGACTTTTATATCTATGTCTATCAATTGATGACTGTCTGTTTTGATACCTATTTCTGTAGTCAGGATTTTTTCTATTTCTGAGGAGTTTTGGACAGTCTCTCCTATTATGTTCTTTGGATCCACAGTTGTGGCATCCTATTGGTTCATGATATCTTTCTTGAGAAACTACCCTCTTATATTGTTTATGTTCCATGTGATTGTTACAACGACTTCTCCTTGAATTATCTTCAGATATTAGCTTGTTAGATAGACTTTCTATGGATAAATATCCTAAATTGATTGTGTCTAAATGAGATATATAGTTATCCCACGATGGGTCTAGTGAGTTAATGATAACACTCTTCATTGTTTGATCTGAAATTATTTCCCCCCTTAAATGCAGTTCTGTTCTAATTTTGTTTAAAGATATTAAATGTTCACTTATGGTAACCCCTGGCTTTATCCTAGCTGAGAAGAAATCTTTAGACATTCTTGTTGTAGTGGCTACACTTTCACTGTGAAACAATTTAAACATGCATTGAATAATTTCTGATACAGTTAGATTTTGCTTAATACTGTGGTACATGGCAGGAGATATACTGGAAATTAATAAGAAAAATGCCCTATGGTGCAGACAGTCTAATTTTAGAGTCCAAGGTCTTTTTGGGGGATTAGTGATAAAAAATAATAAGTTTTCTTTTAGAAAGACAACCTGGAGCTGCTGACACCATTCTTGCAAATTAATGCCATCTATTCTCAGTTTTGGGAAATCATTGGGCAAATTCTCAATATTGTTGGATCCATTACTTACAACTGGAGGCAGTCCGTGGTCTTGCAAATGTTGAAAGTTACAAAATGGCGTGGGTATGCTTGCGATGATTCTGAATGGTTCTCTCTGTTCTTCATGTCTCCTGAAGTTGTCTGTGTAGTCTTGCACATGCGCGTTGTTCATTTCGCTCCTGAAGCTGTCGGGAGAGGTTCTCGTCGCTGCAGCTCCCTCGTAGCGCTCTTCTTCCGATGATTCAGTCTCTGGCTTGATCTTCGGTGTCCAGGCGGCGGCAGAAGCTCGTGTCTTTCTGTTGCGATGACTCTTGTTGAGATCGCTGTTTTCTGACATCGTCTGCGGCGTGGGGTGGTATTTGCAAGGTTCTCTGGGCTCAGGTGTCGGTGCTCTCGTTGATTGAGGAGAAGCGGGCAGACTCCGAGACGTTTGCTTTCTTGCTTGTTCTCTCCCTGTTTCTCGATTGTCATCTTTTGTCGGTTCTTTTGTAATTTTCAGTCCTGGACCGAATGTTGTAAAAAGAGTTCTTATAGCTGATTTGACTTTTAGTTCGATAGGTATTTCTTCTGAGTCTGTATCAGAATTTTCTGAAAAGTAAAGTTTTTCTTTTTTCTTTTTTTTATTATGTGAATCCTTTCGCGCCAAAGATTTTGAATGATGTACTCTGATTGACTCTGCTTCACTCTTTTTTGTGATCGGTTGAAAACAAGATGGCTGCCATTCAAAATTTTGAGCGGGACCGTTGGTCTTTCTTTTCATTATTCCTTTTTTTGTAGATGATTCGCTCACCATTTTTGGATTTTTGGGATCATCTGTTACGATACTCCTTTTTTTTGCTGTTCCGCTGTTCTTTATTACGTTTTGGAATTTCGCGTTGAGTTTCAGCAGTTTCAGTACCTCTGATCCGAGGGGGCTGCCTTTCAACTCGTTCTCTTTTTGTTCATCCATTCCATCAATTATTTCCTCGTTGTTTGTAGTGTAGTCTTCAGTTTCTTTTGGTGTCATAGTCGTGGGTTTATCGATCTTTTCTTGATCTGCTTCCATTTCTTTACTGTATGCCCTGGTGTTGGGTCTTTCTCTTTTGTTTCTGGAGTTTTCTCTCTCAGACATATTTAAAGTTTTATTGAGTCAATCAAACCATCCTCTGCTACCAAAATTGTTACGATATTTTCAGGATCAGACTCAATAAGTAGTTTAAGAATTAGATATTCAAATAAAGCACTGTTTATTTACAGAAGGCATTCTATATACACTGAATATTCACAGATAGAAGCACAGAAGGAAAGCATACAGCTCCTTATATATACAAGAGGTGGAGCTAGATATAGGAGTGGTTAAGTATGAATATATTAAGTAGTGAAGAATAAGTTAACCCCTGATATCCTGGTCATGTACTATTTACATAATAAAGAATAAGGCATTTACTTGTGACAAACTACTTAGAGCTTAACATAATGTATATTATTATTGAGTCCCTGAGTCCCTTCGGGGAGAAGGGCAGGATATAAATTTAATAAATAAATAAATAAATTATTATTATTATTATTTACTTTGATGTATATACTCAAGAAAAATAAATTTGGGGGAAGCAAACTGGAAAGAGAGAAGGCAATGGAAGAAGCAACTAGACAGAGAAGGAAAAGAAAGAGAAGCCTTGTTTAGGCATTAGAAAAGATTAAATTTGCTAGCCCCTGCCTGATAACAGCTAATCTCCAGACTAACCTTCAGAAGTATCCACACTTTTACATTAACAAAGTCAGAAGCCATTTGTACTTTATCAGCAAGTATAACATAACCCCCAAAATTTGTAGATGGGAGGAAATATTAGTCTTCTTATTGGATAGCTTTAGTAACTTAAAACTTAGAATTTAATTTAAAAAATCATGAAGCCCTTCTATTTATATGATTTCAGTATAGCAATTGACAATTGTGTTAAAGAAGTTTAGAAAAGTTGACTTCCTAATTAAGGGCAACAAAACAGAGAATAAGACATTAATATCATGTTAGGTTGTATTCTTAAAGGATAGATTAGGAAGAAAATATATCATACGCAATGACGTGTCAGTGTGTGTAAGTGCAAAAAACATGCAAATATTGCTCCAACAATTCTGCAAGGGAAAAAATTACCAAGAAATACCATATATAATAAATGGTCTGCTTGTGATTGCAACTTCTTTCATGTTCCAACACAGTGAGAAAATATATTAGCATAAAAAGCAGTATATTTCCTAGCTATGACAATATGCTGCAGGTCTGAGGATGGCATTTAATTGTTGCCTAAAGCATTGTGAAATAAATGTCATTTTTTAATTAGATGTAACAAAGTAGAACCATATTAAATGATTTGTTTACAAGAATTTTGCTTAAATGGTTCTCTTATTCTACCCAGGCAGATTTCTCCTCTCAAGACTTTTAATTGGCGAGCAGATCATTTAATATTTCCTATCACTTCCAGCTCCCTCCTGTGGCTCAGGCTTCCTACTCATGACTAAAATTATTACTGCCTTTTTTGGTGATATTCTGCAGTAAATAAAATCATCCAATGAAGTTATATATCTATATCTGTATCTATATCTATATCTATGTACAGTTAATATCTTGGGTTTCTTCCCGTGTAATTGTAAACATATCCCTTAAAGGGTAGTAGCGACGTTTCAACGAAATCACATTCGTCATCTTCTGGCTAAAGTTCTCAGTTTGGTGCTTATGGGCAAACTTTTGCCCATAAAAGTTTGCCCATAAACACCAAACCGAGAACTTTAGCCAGAAGATGACGAATGTGATTTCGTCGAAACGTCGCTACTACCCTTTAAGGGATATATTTACAATTACACAGGAAGAAACCCGAGATATTAACTGTACACACATATATACCGGTGAAAACTTACATAAACAAACATCTATATCTATATCTATATCTATATCTATATCTATATCTATATCTATATCTACCTACCTACCTACCTACCTACCTATCTATCTATCTATCTATCTATCTATTTATCTAGTTTTTTGATTAAGAAAAGGCATAGAGATACCATGTTTTAGGTAGATAATGTAAATCTCTTGAGATGAAAAGAAACAATGAATAAGCCTCTTTTTGTGATAATGTTAAATTAAGATTTTTGCATATTCATCACCTACCTCTTTAAAAGTATCTTGCATTTATCGTGACTGATTTTCTCACAAATTGATGTCAAAGGGAAATTTATGGTCCCCTAAGCAAAGTTTGTTAAGAACCAATTATTCTTTCAAGGAAACCTGGAAGTTTGATTATCTTTACCAGCATGATATCCTTTTCATTCGCCAATCTGCACTAAGAAAGACTTGAAATGTACATTTGCCTTTATTTTTATGGTTTATCCTGACATGTGATTAATATTCTATGCTGAATAAACAGCTCTAAATAAAATTAATCTTAAATCTCTTAATTTGTTGATTGTTATTACTTTCATACATTGATATCATTCATAATGTGAATGCAAAAGTATAAACACAGGAACAATGATGATATCTGCATGATATTTTATAATTATATCACATTCAGTTAGGACACATTTTGAAGCATATAAGTAATGATTCTCCTTATTGATTATATTCATTATTATGCAAGGAAATATTCTTGCAACTTTCCTTTGTATTCCCCGCCACGACTTTCCCAGATATATACAGCCCTTGATATGTGATTTCAGGGTCCTCTAATCTATAACAATTTAGCAGGAATATAGAGATGGAGATGGGAAAAAATGTTTCACTGATGAATGCAATTTCATAGTAGATACTGGAATCTGTGCAGATTGTTATATAAAAATACTAGCTGAATACCCGTGCTCCACTACAAAACTATGTGATCGGGCTTGATAAATCAACACAGCTTGAACATTAATGAGTAGTTACGATCAGCCTCTCCTCTCCCCTTCTCTCTCTCAGCCTTGCCCCACAGAAGCCTCCCCTGTCCTATCTCCTGCTTGCTGCTGTGAAAGTAAAACTGAAACTGAAACTCCTCTCCTCTGCTTGTGTTTTGCATTTGGAACATATTTCTTTTCAGGTGGGGAGAGGAAGTAGAACTCCTTAGCATCAGAGCATGTTAATAATAATATAGGAAATACTAATGCTCTGATGGTCATTTCAAAAAATCCTTTCTTAGTGAGCACCTAGATGCCAAGAGGAACATAGGTGACAAATTTCAAGTTTGTAGGCTTTACTGTTCTGAAGATTTTGTGATGATGTTTGAGTGGTATTTTGCTTTTATATATATCTAGATATAAAGTTGTAGAGCCCTTGGCTATATTACCACTAAGGTCAATTTAGACTTTAACAAAAACAGTTTGTTGCTTTCCAAAAAGGCTGTTCAATTAGCTCATACTATCAGGAAATCCTGCTCAATTGTTAGGGACATTGGCAGTTAAGAACTTCTTTGCTTTGGTGTGACTCTTCGTCACTCAAATAAAAATAAAGCCGAGAGAGATAAAATGGAAAATGTTTTCAAGTTAAATACATGAATTGAGATTTAAAAAAATTGATTTCATTTTTATTAAAATGGGGAGAATAATTATGGTATTCTTTTTAAATATTACCAAAGGATGATACAACAAGCAAAATATTGAACTTGCTCAGTTCTTTCTTGTTTGGCAGTAGTCAGTGACAATGTATGATTGATAGAAAACAAATGAGATAGTTTGAACAATATATCTGGCAATCCAGCAATCAACATTTAGAAGACTCACTGCCGTGCAAAGCATGTGTTTTGCTACCATTACTTACTTCCTTCTTCCTTGTGATTGACCCACACTCTCTGTTATTTACTGAAAAATTAAAATGATCATCTTCTGACCATACAGTATTGAAGCATATAGCTAGGGAAAACAGTCCATTTTTTTCTCCTCCCCTTTTCAGAAGATAGGCCAATTTTTCAGAATATTAATAAAGTCAAATTTTATTTTATTTTTTTTACAGGAAAAGATCAATTTAAAGTTCCATTTTAATGCTAAACTTTTTTTTTTCATCACACAAAACCTTTCCCCCCGTAGAAGAGGAAAAATGTAAGAGTAGATTGAATGACATATAGCATCTTACAATGACCTCCAAAAGAAAGGGGAAAAAAAAACATAAGACTCTGGGACTTTTTTCCAACATTAATAAACAGAAAACCTTTTTTCCCCCAGAAGTCCGGGAATGCTGTTCCTTAGACTCAGTTCTTAGCTTCTGGCCTTAGGTTTTCCCAAAGAACTGCTTGCAGTTTTCAAAAGAACAAAAGCACTTTCACAGCGAGAGGAAGGAATAGAGGCAAATCCCTTTTTCTGCAACATGCTTAAGTAAGCATCTCTCATTTCACCAAGAAGATTTTGCTTGAGGCAGAAGGATATATTTTCCCTGTCTGAAGCATTTATTTCTATGAATAACAACACAACAGCTAGTTAAAAAGGAAAGATGGAGGTTTGTTAATAAATTCACCTGGAAGGAATGGGATGCTTATTTTAAATTTGCATAAAGATGTAAGAAGACTGGTCTTTTGTAATGTATAATCCTCTCTCTTCTACATTACATATTTAAGCAATGCATATTTTGTTGGAACGAATGTAATTGGCATGACTGCAGCCTGGAAGGTAAGAGGTAAAAAAAGATAAGCCTAGTTTTTTCACCACTGTATCACAAATTGAAGCATCAAACTTAATGAATTATATTTTATCAACAATAACAGTGAAGTGTCATGGTTTTGGGAATATTGACTTCAGAGATGACTTTGACTTTATTTTTAAAATACAAGCATCATGATAAATTGCTTATATCCAGTTGTATATCCCGCTAGAAGCTTCTGGTGACAAACATGCAGTGTAGTCCTTTTTAATATAGTTGATTTTCGTGGTGCTTATATTGAAAGACAAAGACAAGCCAAAGAGACACTCTGGTTCTGATACAACCCAGAATTGGGTAAAATTTCTTATTGATTGATCAAGATAGTAGGAATTTTGGTTCTTGTTCTGTCAGCTGTTTGTTCTGAAATGAAAATGAAATGAAAAATTGATACCCTTGAAATGTTTTTGATTGCTCTTAAAATATATTTTGTTCCTTGATGTGATAACTGATTAGCTATAAGACAAACTGAAGACTCAGTTTGTAAATTCAAGAAATTCTCATTCTATATAATAATGTTATCTAATTCAGACATGGCTCTAACATCAGCTGTATTTCTTCTGTTTTCCCCATCCCTTTCTAACCATCTTGCATCCTCAAGAACTTTGAAATCTTGAAAGTTTGCAACAACCTTCAGCTGGCAATACACATTTTACATTTTCTCCCTTATGGCAGAATACAACAACTCTTGCTTTTTAAAGTGTGTAATTTAAGCTCCAGTAATGTATGAAAGCATAACATGTTTTTCATCAAACACTTCCTAATATAGAAACAAGTCAGTCATGAAATCTAATAATACTGGAATTCATTGAAAGGATAATGTCATTAGAAATAATGCTTGATAGGCATCTTCTCCATCATATGAATAGTATCAGTAGTCACTAAGTTTGAGAGATAGTGTTACTAGTATTTCCCTGATCGTATTAAGCATTTTTTTTATTTCAAGATAATCATTTTATTAATAATTCATTATAATTTGGCTTCAAGCATGGGTCAGTCACTTTAAAATGGGGTATGCTAGGGGAACTGATGTTATTCTTTAGAAACCAGTTTTATACCCTGTTGAGTAGTAGCCCATGGAACTACTGGGAGAGACCATCCAAAGCCTGGGAATGCTTTGACATCAATATGCAGATAACTGGCAGTTCTTTCTTTTTCATTTAATTACTAGGGAAGTTGCTAATATTCTAGATCAGCATTTGATATTGTATGATTGAAGCCAAGTTAATCTATGGAGGCAAAAAGCAGAATGAAAATGGCACCACCTCCAGCTGACAAATGTTATTAAAAGTCATAAACTTTTGTGAGTTGCAGCTCATTTTATCAAATGCATGGTGGCTAGATTGATGTAGGATTTAAATTGGATGGTGGAGGAGGCAGGTTGGCTATATAGATGTAAGTTTCATGAGAGACAGTTTAAAGTACTTTAGTAAATTAAGAATTATAATGTATTAAATCCTATTGTATTGAGCCATGGTGGCACAGTGGTTAGAATGCAGTACTGCAAGCTACTTCTGCTGACTGCTGGTTGCAGTTCGGGAGTTCAATCCTCACTCGCCCAAGGTTGACTCAGCCTTCCATCCTTCCAAGATGTGTAAAATGAGGACCCAGATTGTTGGGGACAATATGCTGACTCTGTAAACTGCTTAGAGAGGGCTGTAAAGCACTGTTAAGCGGTATATACCGGTAAGTCTAAGTGCTATTGCTAGTGCTATTGAGGTTTGTGAAATATCTGAGATTTTCTGAGTATCTGATGATTGTAATGGACCAGATGAGAGATAATGCATTGAAATTTAATCCAGATAAAATGGAGACTATTTAGTTAGGAAATGGACATAGAATACAATTTCAGTATGTTTGGGGTAGAGTTGTATTCTTACTGAAAATAAGTGTCAACCAAAGATGATATGGTCAAACGCGCTCTGATTTGGTTATGGTACCAGTTATAGATTGACTAGCTACACTTAAATTGGATTAATAAAGTATACTTTTGATGGATTATCTATTCATTCATCCAGATGCCTAATCCATCTATGAATTCATAGAATATCAGTCATGTAACTCCAATTGCAGTACCCAGTTCCTTTAGAGGAGGTTGTCTTTTGCTTCTGCCCGATTTATAGTTTTTATTTAGGTATTCATATAATTTATTCTAATGTATTTTCAGCATGGTTTTTGTTTTGTCTCTTAATGAAAGTAAATTTTATAACAATTCCAAATACTGCACATATGCAGTAGAACAAGATGGCAGTCTTCCAGGAATGGAGTTGAATGTCCCTAGCTTACAATTGTTATAGAACAATTTGGCAAAATTTCTCTGTAGAAACAATTGTCATATGTTTCATGTACATGGACACCCTCGCATTCCATTGAGATTATTGGAAATTATGCCCAGAGAGCTGGAAATGTGTTTTATGTGTACATAATGTTATTTCAAACTCATTCACTAAGTTTTTCTTTGCTCTTTGACTGCAGGAATGACTTGTCAAGCCAGAACATCATACACAGAAGATGAAGTTCTCTGGGGTCATCGTTTTTTTCCTGTCATTTCCTTAGAAGAAGGATTTTTCAAAGTAGACTACTCCCAGTTCCATGCAACCTTTGAAGTTCC
Source organism: Arizona elegans (assembly GCA_022577455.1). Lineage (NCBI taxonomy): Eukaryota > Metazoa > Chordata > Lepidosauria > Squamata > Colubridae > Arizona > Arizona elegans. The sequence continues at coordinate 124,127,596 of JAKOOJ010000001.1, forward strand.
TACTACACCTTATAGTGTGAAAGAACAGGAAGAAATGCTGCTTATGTCCTCCCCTTTAATAGCACCAGCTGTAGGTAACAGTAAAGAAAGGAATAATTCTATAGAATGTCTAGATGGCCTCGATGACATTGGTACAAAGATACCCTCCAAACTACAGAAAATGACTGGAAGGGAAGACTTTCCTAAAAAACTGTTGAGGATGAGTTCTACTACTTCAGAAAAAGCCTATAGCATGGGGGATCTTCCTATGAAACTTCAGCGAATAAGTTCTGTCCCCGGAAACTCAGAGGAGAAACTGATATCTAAGACCACAAAAATGTTATCAGACCCTATGAGCCAATCTATGGCAGACTTGCCACCAAAACTTCAAAAGTTATCTGGAGGAGGAGGAGGCAGAATGGAGGGAAACCTTCCCCCAAAGCTGAGAAAAATGAATTCCGATCGATTTACATAACAGGAACAAACTTTTTAGGCATTACTTGAATTGCCATTATATATAATTGGGGGCAGAAAAGCAAACACATTTAAATAATATTTGGTGACTGTGTTTCTTTATAGCTACACGTACTCTGGGATAATACTCTTCCCTTTTAAGGACTGATGAAATCTACAATAAAAGATCCGGAAGTTCAGCTTAGGGTCAATTTGAAAGCTAATAAGCTAATACTATTTGGCATGTAGTATCATCACAAGCATGCAATAATAGTGTGCAAATTTTGCATATAGTTTTATGGCATGGTTCTTATTATATTTATACTGTATATTCTGGGGAAAATGTAAATGGAGTGTTAATGCTCCTATATTTCTTAAGCTTTGATTAATCAAAGCTTAAGTGAGCTACTAACAGGGCAGATTATAATTTATAAGGGCACAAAATCCAGCAAAAGATGAACATTTCAGGCATGAGCATGTGCCCATTGCATCCTCCATTTCCTTCAAAAAAGACAGGGAGTTTTCTGCTGAAACATCTCCCACTCATTCAGTAGCAGCAGCAGGTCTCATGAGAGTAAGGAAATATGCAGGAGAAGGCTATACATAAATAAGAAACTGAATCAAATCTTTGGTTAATCTTTAAATACATATTTAATTACTTTCCAGTCAATATAGTTAAATGTGTATATTGGCTGAATCATGACCATTTTTTTTCCTGATGTAAATTGTGATGTTTTCTTCAGACAGTTACAGTGCATGTTTTCTTTGTTCAAATAAGGCTATAGCTATTAAGAATTCTGAACACCAAAACTTTTAAGCCTTAAGCTTTTTTTTCTTGCTTTAACACTTTCCCCAGTTTATTTCGCTATATGGATACTCTAGCTTTTCTTTACCTAAAAGTCAATTCTGGTTAGAAGCAGGCAAAATTACACGGCAGGCAGAGTTCTATTTTAGGCAGAGGTCATAAAATCAAGAAATTTGTTGTGATACATGCTTGTTTCATTTTCATTAAAAATAAGTATGAAATAAAGTTCAACATGGAAATATTTTCTTGATTTATTATACTGATGGTTTACTCTGATACTTCATACATTAAGTAAATTCCTTTCTTCATATTAATTATTCATATCCATATTCATCCTACAGAAAAGTTAGGTTCAGATAACCCAGGGCCTCAAAAGCTTACTGTGAAAGATATGTAATCCCTTGTGAAGAGCTTTTTGGAAATCTGTGAGCGCAGATAGGTTCAGAGTTATTCATAGCTTCTTAGAAATCAAAGACCTCGGGAATAGTCATCTCAACAGTTATTATAAGGTTCCTGATTATTGGAAATTAACTTGCAGATTATTTTATGAGAATAGCATTTGTCAGGGTCTGCAGCTTCATTAATGAAAACAGCTTTTTTCTCCACAGTACAAGCAGCCTAATCATCGATGCAGTCTTGCCTAAGTCCACCTTAGCTGTACAAAGGCAAATAAAAACAAATTATAACGGTAACTACTATGCATTATCAGAAATAGACCAAGCAGCTTTAGTGCCCTTCTATAAGGTCTATGGACCGCTTCCAACGGATGTACAAAAAGGATTAAAAGATGCATTTGCAGCCCAAGGTTGCACTTCCCTTGCAAAATAGGAAAACAGATCACGGGTAAAAGGCACAAATCAGTTAAAAGGGCCATACTTGCAACTCAGAACAGGCAGTTCTACTGTCGTTGCATTATTATGCTACTCGTTTTTGCTTCTACATGCCACTGAATCAACCAAAATGATATTAAACAATCAGGAAGAGATAATGATAATTCTACGTTATAAATAGCCAAAGGACTTAGAGATTCTTGGCTGGAGGCACATCTACATCCTGTACCTTGTTTTCCAAGGTTATTCCCAGCTATTACATGTATGTAGAGCCATCCAAATGTAATTTATACTCATTCAGAAGCCACTACAGTGGATTAATGAAGAAGGGAAGCCTTATAACTTCCTTCAAAAGAATTCAACTGTAAGGATCAGTGAGATGGGGGGCGGGACTTGCAGGTATAATTTAACAGCAAAAATGCAAGTCTTCTCTTTTTGGGGCTATTTTAGCCAACACAGATTTAGAATCTTATGATTCTTTCATGAAATTCTTATAACCATAGTCCAAAAGAGTACCAAAAACCCAGAAATACATAAGTACAATCTCACTGCACAAAATCCTATAATAATTTTGTTTACAGTGTGCTACGCACACAAGACATCAGGGATCAAGGAGTATCATTGCCAGAGGTGCCTGTAGGGTAGGAAAAATATTTTAACACACAATCCAGTTGGCTTAATTATGGAAATTGTGTTACATGCTACAGGAAAGGATGAATAAATACCTTGGGGAAGATTTCTTCTAAGTAAGCTAAAACCAAGCATCCAAAGCAATGACGATTGATAAACCTCAGAGCAGAACCACTCTCATTGTGTAACACAAAACCTTCAGCAAGGAACTAAGATACTTTAGGTGATTCCAAGGGCTTGTGTGCTCCTAGAAGTGTATTTGACTTTTTTTCCTTTTCTGTTAGAAACTGGTTCCTAGGCCATATCAGAAACCACTTCTGGAGCTCCCTGCAATATGCCATAATTTGAAATAGGGAACTGTTCACCGAAAAAGAAAAGTCCAAAATTATCTTGAGAATTTAGTGCTAGCTGTGCTATTCTTTAGACTTTGTAACTTGGAGCCTTGGGTTGAATTACAGTTCTGCAACCAGCTTAATCAGTTAATGCTTGGAAGGTGGAAATCTGGCCTTAGACCTTTTTTCTTTTGCCATGAAGCAAAACCAGAAGAGGAAAAAAAATGTACAAATGCAGAAATCAATGAAACCTGCATCATTCCAGCATTGGAATCACAAATATTAACAATTCAAGCTTTCACAGCTGGTATCAATCCAATGGGGTCAAGCTTCTGAGCTAATAAGCCATGACTAATTATCTGGTATACTGACATTTCACCAGCAACAATGGCTGGTATCTTCTGAGGTAAAGTGATCACAGGCAACTGAGCAGAAACTGACAGAGCTCTTGTATTTGTAACAGAATTAATCTCTAATTGGATAATGTCACTGGAAAGCCGGTTTCTGATTGGTTCTTTATACAAGTGAATTTGTAATTGGTCTGATTTTAATAAGTTCCAAAGGGGCTAATTTTTTTTATTGGTCTGTCTGAAACCAGCTACTGATTATTATTATTTCAGGTAAGACCGCTGAAGATTCTATAAAGTGTGGTTAATCAAGGGCTTTTTTTTTTTAGGGTGACATAAAACTGGAAACCAGGTTTTGTTAACATTCAGACTTTCTTGTTAATGTTGGAGTGTTTATAAATCTCAATAGCTTCTCTCTCTGTAATTGTGCATGACAATTTGACATGATTACTAATACTTGTGTGTCTTTAAATTGAATCTATGCCCATTATGTAGCAGTGGGTGTTCAGCTACCACTGATTTTCAAGTTGTAATATTTCCCATGTTCTTTTAGTTGAATATTTTTTTTTAGTTCCAATACATACCTGTGTACAACTGCAAGGTTTGTAACAAACCTCCGATGATGAAAGATGACTTCTGCCATCCTTAAGTGAATGAATAATTTCTTGGATTTTTCACATTGGTTTGTAGATAGTTTCTAAGTTGTATTTCTCCAGTAATGTTCAGTTTGGTTTGTAATTTTCTCAATAAAAGGAGAACCACCTTTCCTACTCTGGGTATATAGTTTGTTCTTTGATGTACTGTATACGTGAAGCTGTTTTTATTGTTGGATTGCATCACTTAGGTGATCTCGCCTCCAGAGGAACCATTAGCTGGTAAAGTCAGGATATCTTAACTCATCCAGTAATCTTTTCAGATTACAAATAAGTCAAGTATGATCAGTGGAAGTTTTAATTATACTTTACTGAAGGAGATGATGGGTAGAATCAATAGTGAATTAAATAGAATTAAAACCAAATACATGTTGATTTTTAATATACTGTATGTTCAAATTGTTTTTTTTAATGATTAGAACATCCAAAAATACAAGTTGGCCATTCTTCTCTTTCATCATAAATTGAATAGTTTAGTGGACCCAATTCAGATGCTCTAGAAATTTATTGAGTTCTTCCTCACCATAACTCCAGTTCACAAAAAAGTCATCCACATACGGTTTTAAAGCTGCAATGTCTAGTCAACATTGTTCAAATTTCTGTAGGTAGAAATTATAGAAACTGAACTCAGTGGGTACCCTATGTCATCACATTTAATTTGCTCAGAGAATTTGATGTTCCCCTGGAAATAAGTGCCAGTTAGGTCATGATGGAATAAATTGGTAAAGTCTTTGGAGAAGATTTTCTTAATATACACAGTAGTAATGTTTCCTTAATCAGCAACTTTCTAAAAAGTAAAACCACATCAAAACTGATTAGTACATTACCTTGTCTAAGACCAAGCTTATTTATTTCTCAATGAAATGGGTTGAATCTTTAATATTTGTTGACATAAGTCCACTACAAGGCTATAAAATTACAGATAAGTGTTTTGCCATAAGACATTAGCTGTTGGATCACATTTAAGTTTTTATGAGTTGCCTGATCTAAGAGGTCCTGGAGATTGTTCTGACAGTCATACATATTCATAATCACTGTAGCATTTCCTTTATCTGCTGGCAGAATAATAATACTCTTGTGTGGACCATCAATATAATAGTGAGGGGATGAGATCTCTTTAAAATTTGACTAGTCATGTCTTATTTCTTCTATAACCGTGTTTCTCAACATGAAGATCTGGAGGCTTCAATTCCCAGAATTCCCCCAGCCAGGATGTACCTAAAAGCATGCTTGCTGGGGGAATTCTGGGAGTTGATGTCCATGCATCTTAATGTTACAAAGGATGAGAAAGACTATTTCACATACGAGATAATATCTCATATCTACTGAGTAGGTGATTGGAAAGTGAATGATTGTACAGGTAGTCCTTGAGTTACAACAGTTCATTTAGCGGCCGTTCAAAGTTGCAGCGGCAATGAAAAGAGTGACTTATGACTGTTTTTCACACTTACAACCATTGCAGCATCCCCATGGTCACGTGATCTAAATTCAGATGCTTGGCAACTGACTCGTATTTATGACGGTTACTGTGTCCCACAACTTAACAAATGTGGCAAGAAAAGTCGTAAAATGGGGCAAAACTCAGAACAAATTTCTCACTTAGCGACATAAATTTTGGGGCTCAATTCTGGTCGTAAGTCGAGGACTACCTTTGAGATGGGCAGCTATACAAATAGAGAAAAAGAAAGAGAGAAGATCTGTGTTTTGAAGAGCTTCCAGTTTTCCATATAAACCTGATGGAAAATATCCTTGCCATAGAGGCGAACAATATATTGATGCAGCTTTCTGTAGTATCTGAAAATTACCAGGGAGATCACTTTACCTCTGAAGATCCAGCCATAATTGGATTGTCTTAAATTCTCAGAATACCAGATAATTGGACCATGCCCTATAAGCCCAGAAGTTCATCCCCACTGCAAGTGTCAATCTTTGCTTTGAAATTTGGGTTTAGGGAATAAAAATGTGTGGTAGTAGTAGCAAATTTCAACAAACCACATACAAATTATTATATTTACTTTTGTTATACTATTCTATTAAGATCTGTAAGTTATAATTAATAATAATTATTTGGAAAATAATTGAATTGGGGAAAAACAACCATTTGAATTGTTTTATTTTTGTAAAGACAGTTAGGAATTTTTGTTTGAACAATAACCCCAAAACATGTTTGAGTGCATTTGAGTTAAAAAAAATCTCATAATGTAAGCAAAAGGTTTTGTTACAATTACCTTTTCTCTACACTGAATGTTTTTTGTATGTATTTTACATATATACTTGTATTGTTTGATATGCAGTGATGTGATGACTTATCTTTGAACCTTTAATTTAGACTGGGTTAATCCAACAATTCATGCAAAGGGACTTTCCCATTTTCTGTCTTCCCAGAGGAAGCAACTCCTGGAACAGCTTCCCATGAAACATGGGAGCCTTTGATAGGGAGAGAGAATAAGTCACCTCTGCAGTTGTTCAAAATGTCACAATGCATTGACTTTGGGATACTGCAATGAGATATAAAATGCATAACTGCTCTGAACTGGCTGATGCCATTCTTGCATGCCTGAGGGATCACAAAATGATTATTGAAAGCAATGCCACTTCAATAGTTGTTTCTAAATTGCCCTAATTACTCTTTTGGTAAACTATTTGTATAGTATCTTATTCAGTGGAAACTGCACAACAGTGTAATTACAATAATTACAAAATCTGTCAAAATATTACAGTATTATTCAGTGGAATCTACACAATAGAGTAATTAAAATCAATAATGACAAAATCTGTCAAAATATTACATTGGATACTCCTATAAATATATTCAATTATTTGAATGTTCAGCTGGGATGGGACGAGGAGGCAAAGGGAAATTACAGTATAGTTTTGAATATATTTGGCAGTAAGATCCACTGTTTTCACATGAGCCTGTTTTTAACTAAATGTGCATCGAATTGTGTGGTTTTATTCCTTTTTTTAAAAAAAAAATCTAAATATTATTTTACTCATCCATCAAGTTCTCAAAGGGCTGTGAATCATTAAAAATGTACATGAGTCATTTTTATCGATCAGTGACAACAGTACAGCATATATCCTTGTAGCTGAAAGTATTTAAACATTTTGCAACCTGTCATAAGCAAGGAAAGGCAGACAGTTCATCCATAGTAAAAGAGTTTAAGTGAACCTGAGGTATCATAATGGGCTTTGTATAATTTTCCCCCTCATCTTTGAAAATTTGTTTAAAATTTGTGAACTGAAACATATGTTTTTGACCTTAAGTTTTGAGTTATTGGCAGTATGAATGTGTCTAATTGCAAGCCAAAAAAACCCTGCCTAAACACCAAAAACACAGAATGGAGCTGGTGTCCACAATTCTGCCATGTAAAAGAACAAATGTGAAAAAAAATTACATGATTTTTCCACATCAAATTAGTAAGTGTGAGTGTGATTTTTGTATCACACTCACAAGGAAAGGCAATTTAGAGCATATTGCCCTTTCTTCTGCACATAGAACATTTGTGATATTTTACTGTACCATTTATGTCAAAGGCTAATTTTATTCATACTTCTGTATTTGAACCTTTGCACAGTCAGCTTTATAATCATGCATTAGAATCCACTTATATGTAGGAATAGTTCTGTGTAAAGTATATGCTAACCTAACTTTTGTGCAGTGTGAGATAGCAAAGAGAAAGTGAACGGTTCTTTTGTAATTGGTAAATGATATGTAATATCATGGTGGAAACAAAGTTAAGTCTATTTTATAAGACCTAAAACATATTAAAATAGATTTTCTTTTTCTCTAAAGAATTGTCATTGTTTAACTAATGCTGTGACAAGTTTTCATTGCGATATGACTTTAGGTTAAAATATATTTTCTTCTGATGATTTCATTTAACATAAAACGTGGCTAATAATATTTTTTCCTTTTGCCAACTGTTTTTACTTTTCACTTCATAGCCTTTTTTATCAATCTGGCAGCCACTTCAGTTTCATAGTCCATATTTTGACAAGTCCCTGTGCTGAAGTTTCTAAGAAAATTATGTTTGTCTGCACAGCAGGTCTGTGTTTGACTGCTGAATTTATGCTTGAATTATATTGTAAATTGTACATATTCAGTTTAGAATCAACTAATTGCATTTTCTGGCATGCAATCTATAACTGTATAAATGTACAAGTATATTTGGATAATGTAAAAATTAACGAACTCTTGTACTCATTAATACTGCAAATTCAGTTTTATCTAAAGCTATATTAAACTTTCAAAAAAGAATGTACAGTTTAAGTGTCAGTCTTTGTCTAGTTTATCTCATTACTTATTTCTGGAAGGAGGACATAAAAGAAAAATAATATTTCTCTTGTTTATGAAATTATGTAGGGAGTGCACAAATAACCTCTTAGAATTTGATAGATCAAATACAGAAAACTATCTAGACTTTCCCTAGGATTTTACTTTGAAGGAAATACATTTGATATCTGATTACAAGTCTAAATACATCATCAGCTCTTTATTTACTATGTCTGTATATCATGTGGAGATTTATACTTTTATACTTAAAAATATGGCAACTGTACTTTTCTACAGGTAGTCCTCCTCTTATGACCACAATTGAGCCCAGAATTCTGTTAATTTGAATTTTGCCCCAACTTACAACCTCTTTTACCACAGTTGTCAAGTGAATCACTGCAGTTGATAAATTAGCAATCCGGTTGTTAAGTGAATCTGGCTTCCCCATTGACTTTGCTTGTCAAAAGGTTGCAAAAGGTGATCACATGACCTTGGGGGACACGGCAATGGTCATAAGTATGAACCAGTTGCCAAGCATTTGAATGTTGATCAAATGATCATGGGGATGCTACAAAGGTTGTAACTATGAAAAATGGTCATAAGTCATTTTTTCCAGTGCCGTTGTAAGCTTGAACGTTGACTAAATGAACTGTTGTAAGTCGAGGACTATATGTACTAACCCACTCATATTCACATATTACTAAATTAATATCTTCCGCATTCCATCTGTGAAAAATCTTGTAATTCTTGCCTGTGGTCCTATAATGCTTTTTCTCCTTTTCCAACAAATAACAAATGCATGCACAGTTATACAAGCTTATGTTTCTTTTTTTTCTCGCTAGATACAAATGCAGCACTTTGAGTTGAGTAAACAGCAATATCGTGACATCTAATGATGAAAAATATGCACTGCAACATATAGAAGCAAAATTGAATTAAATCCTGGACAAGAATTTGTCCAAAAAAATTGATGATGTTTCTAGTTCACAGGGAACATGTTTAAATAGATTTGCACTCTAAATTACTTAACAAAGAAGTACCCAGTTTTCTACTCACCTCAAATCATGTTCAGCAATAACAGTAGTTAAGTGTGTGTGTGTATCTGTGTGTGTGTATGTGTGTGTGTGTGTGTGTGTGTGTGTGTGTGTGAAAACCTGCAAGATGGTGAGTGTGGCATGTTCTCTGGTATGTGTGTGCAGTCTCTTTCGGTGTGAATTTTTTCTATAGATGGGAAATATAACAACTGTACTTTGCAAGAACAAGACAAAAGAAATCCTGCTCCAAATTGTATTAACTGGCTTGTAGGATATTAAGTAATTTCCCCAAAACATCCTCAATCAATCTTTCCAGCAAGGAGAGGTGTCAATCATTTTACTAGTGGGAAAGCTATTTACAACTGAAGTATCTCCAGGAGTAAAATGAGGGAATTTGCAAAGGAGGCACAGTCTTGTAAGATCATACTGTTCCAACCTCTGACACTTGCATTTAGTGAAAACCACTTACTACAATTTTACCATTCAAGTGTAGTAGGGTTTTTTCCCCCTGTCCTAACAGCACTAGGCAGCCAGTCTTGAACATGGTGCTTATGTTTAGCAAGAGCTGAGCAGATTTTGAAGTCTTTGCAGAGGGCACTTAAATATATTCCTTTGTTTAAGCATAAAGTATGTCAACCTGAAGATTTTTTCTCCCTCTCTCTCCTTCTCCCCTCCCCTTCGTTCATTTGGGTTTGGTTGGGGTTGGGTTTTTTTTTTTTTTTTTTTTGAACCTTTGGATTGGCCTTGACTCCTAGCAACTACACAGACTAATCATGCAGTTTCTTGGCAACAATTTTGGAAGTGGTTTATCATCAACGCCTTCCTAGGGCAGAGAGAGATTGACTGGCCCAAAGTCACCCACCTGTGCTCCATGCCTAAGCAGAATTAGAACCCAGTCTCCCAATTTCTATCTCAGTCTCTTTAACCATTATACTCTCACCCTTTACTGAGGGTAAGCCTCTCAGCTTATTCTACAGACATAGTAGAAAAGTTGTATTATGGTCAAATGGTGTAGGGCAGTGATGGCTAACCTTTTTGCCATTGCGGGCCAAAAACGGGGGAGCATGGGAGCGTTGAGCGCACACATGCCCATACCCATTATTCAATGTGCCCCGCCCCCGTGCATGCATGCGCAACTCCCTTGTGCAACCCCACTTTTGGCACTTGATGGTCCGGTGGGCCCAGTAAGCCCATTTTTTGCCCTCCCCAGGCTCCAGAGGCTTTCTAGGAGCCTGGGAAGGGCGAAAACGGCCTTCCCCACTCCCCCGAAGGCCCTCTGGAGGCCAGAAATGGCCCATTTCCCAACTTCCAGAAAGACCCAAAAGTCAGCTGGCCAGCGCACGATGCGGGCTGGAGCTGAGGTAGGGCAATGCTCGCGTGCCCACAGATATGGCTCCGCGTGCCACTTACAGCACACGTGCCATAGGTTTGCCATCACGGGTGTAGGGTCTCCTACTTGAGTGGAGAGGTTGGATTAGATGACCTATAAGGTCCCTTCCAACTCTGTTAATCTGTCCCTGTCTTAATATAAATTATTGGTTCTTCTGACAGTTGAAGACAAGCTGCTTTCAATCTCCTGACCTGTCTGACACAACATAGGGTGACACTGAAAGCGTCAAAGCATTTGATTCACTACTCCTCCATCATGTTTTATAACCCAGTACTCCAACTCTGCATGCTTATTCCTCATCTGCAAATGACATTAAATGCATCCTGTAAGGCTCTATTAAGACTACTTTGAGAAAGATGAGTTTTGTGCCAAACATCAGCATGGGCTTGAATAATAAATATATATAAATGTCCTCTGTGCCAGTAAGGACACTACATAAGTGAAGAAAGGGATAAATATCACGAGAATGGAAGCAACTTTTTATTTAATAAGCATAATTCAATAAGTCAGCAAACAATTCTGAGTTTGGATCTAACACCCTTCCTATGGAATTTCAGCCTCTCTGCTTGCTTTCTTATTTATTCATCTGACTACTATAGCTGGCCATCTCAACAAGTGATTTTTTTTCCTCCCAACCTGTCATACACCATACTCTAATATAGGTACATTTTCATGTTCATGTGTATGTGTGTGTGTGCGTGTATGTGTATATGCATATATGTATGTGTTTGACTGTACACATATGTGCATATGTATATGTGCATATGTATAAGAGCCGAAGTGGCGCAGTGGTTAGAGTGCAGTACTGAAGCTACTTCAGCTGACTGCTAGTTCAGCAGATCAGCAGATCAAATCTCACCGGCTCAAGGTTGACTCAGCCTTCCATCCTTCCAAGGTGGGTAAAATGAGGACACAGATTGTTGGGGGCAATATGCTAATGCTAATGCAATATGCTAATATGCAATATGCTATATGCTAACTTTGTAAACCGCTTAGAGAGGGCTGTAAAGCACTATGAAGTGGTATAGAAGTCTAAACAATAATAATATGTATGTACACATACATACACACACACAGGCAATAAAAATACAAATTATATTAAAAGGTTGTAATCATCATTAGATCAGACACAGAAAATATTTTGAGGTCAAAAAGCTCAATGCAAGGGGTACCTTGTGGCCAGTAAGATTAAACCACTAGCACTGATAAAAAAACTTTTCTGTCTTTATGTTTTGTCATTGGAGAGCTCTATACCTTCCGTATTCAGCATTACTGTAAATGGAGTTCACAAGAATTTTATTCAGAAGTCCAATCCCACATATTCTATGCAGTGTTTGCATTGCCCATCTCCAAGGCTACCTCCTGACAATAAAATTCCTTCTTTTGTCCCTGTGCACTCTCTCTCCCTCCCTCCCTCTCTCCCTCCCTCCCCCCCCTCTCTCTCCCTCTCTTCTTTCAACATGCTGAAAAAGTGAATCTCTTTCTCAAAAGTAGCACAGAACATTATTCAGCTGCCTCATGTCTTCCCTTCTTCCCCTCCCCCCTTTCAATTACTGGTCAATTACTCACAATATTTTTTATCATGATTTGAAATATTGTTTTTAAAATATTGGTAGGCTCTGCCTGACTGCAGAGTTTAACTTCGTAAGAGTTCCACTGGTGGGATAAAACGATGCATAACAGGATTTTATTTAGAAGATTTATTATTGTTTGTGAATAATTGAATAATAGTTGGGTAACATCTTTCTGTCATCTCACAGATAATGAGTGTAATACATCAGCAGATGTTAAATCTTAACGCAGGCATATTTCTAGTGACAATATCAAGAAAATAATCCAGGACTTATCTTCAGAAAAAGAAGGCAATGTTTATTCCTGAGGCTGATGACAAACATTATCTATTCTTATTCATAATAATTGTTCAACCCACTAAGTAGAAGGTGCTTCACTCAGAGGAGGAGGTTTGGAGTTGACCCTTTAAAAAGTAAGTACAAATGGAAACTGCCATATATATATATTGGCACTCCAGAGAAGGTGGTGGCAGTAATTCCGGGCCCCTCCACCAGAAGCGGGGAGGGAGAGGCACAAGGAGTAGTGCCTTGGGGTGATTGACTAGACAACAAACGGCCTATATCCAGGGTCTCTTATACCCCTAGCCTTTCCCTCCTGTCCTGGAATATAGCTGGCTGGAAAGGCATTGCAAATCGGATGGATCTTATAAAACTGATTTCAACACATCATCTCATCCTCCTTCAAGAAACCTGGCTGACTACTAATGATCCACAGATCAGTATATATATATATATATATATATATATATATATATATATATATATATATATATATATATATATGTGTGTGTGTGTGTGTGTGTGTGTGTGTGTGTGTGTGTGTAGTTAATATTTCGGGTTTCTTCCCATGTAATTGTGGATATATCTCTAAAAGGGTAGAAGCGACGTTTCGATAGAATCCCATCTGCCATCATCAGGCTTATGTGAGGAGTCTTTTGCAGTAACTGCCGTTACTATTTCAAATCTGGTGCTGGTAGTCTGGGATGGCTCTACCTTTTCATTCTGATTGGTTGTTTTTAATTGAGGACAGGGCTTCTTTGACAGGTTTTGTGTGAATAATGATACCTGTCAAAGAAGCCCTGTCCTCAATTAAAAACAAATATCAACTACCGAAACATATCACAGATTTAACAGAACATTGTTTATCCAACACATATTTCATACACAGAGGACAGAGATAAAAACAAGTAGAAGGTGCACCAATGGGATCACCATTATCACCAATCATCGCTAATCTTTTCATGAATTCAAATCCAATGCTTTAGAAAAAACTGTTAACAAACCAAAATTATGGGTCAGATATGTTGATGACACTTTTGTGATCTGGCCACATGGAAGAGATAAACTGGAAAACTTCTTAGTATATTTGAACAGCCTCCATCTCAAAATAAAGTTCACCATGGAGATAGAATCAGAAAACCAGTTACCTTTCCTCGATGTATTAATTTATAAAAAATCTGATGGCACCTTAGGACATACCATCTATCAAAAGAAGACACATACGAACCGCTATCTCAACGCCAAATCACACCACCATCCAGCACAAATAAACTCTGTTGCCAAAACATTAACCACAAGAACTAAACGTCTGGCTAATGAAGCACATTTACAAACAGAATTATATACACTAACTAATGTACTGACATCAAATGGGTTCTGTAGAAATAAAATCATCAGTATGATCCAACATGCAACACCTAGACAGAAGAAAAAACAACAAGAGGAACAAAACAATGGGAAAGCCATCTTGCCCTATATAAGGGGAACAACAGATAAAATTAGCAAAGTACTACATAGACACCACATCAAAACCAAATTTTGCACAGATAGAAAGATATCGTCCATTCTGAGAAACCCTAAGGACAAAATAGAATTAGAAAATCAAGGCATATACGAAATCCCGTGTGCTTCCTGCCCATCAACATACATTGGACAGACCAACAGAAGAATGAGTGTGCGCATCGAGGAACACAAAAACTCAATACAAAAGCAAGAACACACATCATCATTAGTTCAACACATAAATACAACAGGACATAATATTAATGTTAATAACACAAAACCAGTTGCAAAAATAGAATATCTCAATGGCAGAATAATCAGAGAGGCAATTGAAATAGAGAAAAGACCATATTGCATGAATAAACGGGATGACACTTCACGTCTGCCTAGTATTTGGAAACCTGCTCTCATAGATAGACGAATCTTAACACCAAATATAAAACATAGATCAAGTATTAATCAAAAGGCATGTATTGTCACAAGTCCCAACCAAATCATATTCAAACCAGCCACAAAGATGAAGCCCTGCCACCTGGTGGAGAAAAACCGACCATACACCCGAAGCCAAGCCAATAAACACATACTGGGACTCCCAACCAATTAGAATGAAAAGGTGGAGCCATCCCAGACTACCAGCACCAGATTTGAAATAGTAACGGCAGTTACTGCAAAAGACTCCTCACATAAACCTGATGATGGCAGATGGGATTCTGTCGAAATGTCGCTTCTACCCTTTTAGGGATATATCCACAATTACACGGAAAAAAATAAAAGGAACACAAGCAGAAGACAACCAAGATCCGAATGAATGAAATAGCCTTATTAAATACTTTGTTCTTTACATACAGTAGTTTATACACTGCTCAAACAACTAAAGGGAACACAAAACTACTGTATGTAACGAACGAAGTATTTAATAAGGCTATTTCATTCATTCAGATCTCGGATGTCTTCTGCTTGTGTTCCCTTTATTTTTTTGAGCAGTGTATACATTGGTAGTATGATGACAGAACAAACAGCAAAAAGGATTGTTTTGATTTCTTGGAGTCTAGAAAGTTAAAAGTTCTTGGAGTCTAAAAGAATGAAATATTTTAGGAACTATTAAAAAGGCAGAATATTATATTTCCCTAAAGAAGGAATGGAAAAACATGCTCTCGGACATAGAAAGCAGCCCCCAGCTTTCTTAATAGCCCCCAGGAGATATTTTGTGCCCATTAAGAAAGACTGGGCCAGCTTATCTACAAAACAAAAGACCTTCAGCTCAAGGATGATGGGATTATCCAACACAGGACAAAGCCATTAAGCCACAATAGGAATTGCCCAACACCCTTTCAGAACATAAACCTTCATTGCATCAGCCTCATTGCATCAAACTTCAACCAAACTTATCTTAGACAAACACCTAGGATTTGTACTTTGCCTATAGAGCCAGCTATAATCCCTACATGACCCATACATAACACCATAGGAATCTGACAACAGCCAATAGAATACATGTTCTTGCACAGGAACAGGAAGCTCAAATTCAAAGCCCTAAAGAAGGTATAAAAGCCACCCACTCTCAACTCCATGTGATCAGCTGCCAAGAGCCACATGTGGTTCCGTTCATCATTAAACCTTTCCAATCAGCTTCCATGTTTCCAGTGTCTTTCTCCCACCTTGGAACTGAACCAGATGGATATTTCTTCCCACAGGAGCAAACCTAGCATGAAAACTGACCAACTGCTCTTAACTCTGAACAGGGAAGATTTTGATTTGTTTGCTTTTTAACTACTCACATGGTATTTTAGGACTCCAATTGAACTGACAAGCATTTGTAATTATATTTTATTATAGCATATTGTATTGGTTATCCTCTTTCATACCGCTAATATATAGTTAAAATTTGCATCTCAAAGAGCACTTTATTTTTATTTTGGCTAGAATTTAAAATCTAGTTGCTGATTGTACCAACAGGCAAACTCTCTGGAGGAATCTGGTAATAAACATGAAAAAAAAAAACCCACATTGATTTATTTTCTTAATCTTCCTGATGATTATTAAAAAAAACTCTGACAATCTAGTTGGTTGGGTGTTTCATCTGTAAGATGATAAACATATCTTTTGAGTAATATTTCAAGAGCTGTTTCATAGCAATCATCCTGTACTTGAAAGCTGTAAACAGATTAACAAAACCAGCATTGCACTCATTTTGAAAATGAAATTTATCAAAAGTGGAACATTTTTTTCTTTTTCTTTTTTTGAGCAGCAAAAATGTGAGAAGCACTGAGTGGCTGCTGCTGCAGATTTATGGCCAAAATTTAAAGGACCCAAAACTAATTCTAAACCCTAAATGCATTTTGGATTGGTGTTGTCCCCACAGGAGCACATCCTCTGCAGTTATCTATATGTATTTCTATCTACACTACACAAACATACTTGCATCCAATGACATAGAGTGACATCAAATTAATAAAACCAGCATCGGTGATCTTCAAGTGGCCTTCCGTGATGATACAGTGCTTAGAGGCAGTATTGCAAGCTGACTTTGCCCACAGCCAGGAGTTCGATCCTGAGTGGCTTCAAAATTGACTCAGCCTTCCATCCTTCCAAGGTCGGTAAACGAGGACCCAGATTGTTGGATGCAATATGCTGATTCTGTAAACCACTTAGAGAGTGCTGTAAAGCACACTTCATAGTGCTTTAGTGGTATGCAAGTGTAAGTGCTATTGCTATCGCTATTTCATTCACTAAGCCCACCAGCAGATATGATACAATAATTCAGAAAGGAGCAGCATACATTCAGGTTCTTTACATACTGCAGAAAGGTTCACAGGTGTAGTAACTTGTGCCTATGCAGAAAAGACAAATATCAGCAACCTCTCACTTGCCTGATAGGGCTGTGATACTCTGGATTTTTGTTCCTGCTTTCTGATGCTGATAGGTAAGAGTCCTTAAGATTACCGCTTTCACTATGCCATAGTCGTTGGCAGTGTCCTTAATACGAGTGACCACAGGTCTTTTTTATTCCAGGTGAGGATGCAGGTGACTTCCCTATTTCCTTGGCAATAGGTACAAATGGCTATTACGGCTATTCAAGTTCCAAAAACAACCACAAACAACAGGCTTGAGCATTTAGGGGAGGGGGTGGAGGAAAGATTTACCTACAGTAGGCTTGCATCAGGACTGAACAATGCTGGAAATGAATGCTTTGATTTAGAACATAGAAATAATTTGAAGCAGAGACCTGTAGTTTTAAGTCTCATGATAAGGAATACATCATCATGGCATTTACAGGTGATGGACTCATTATTACAGGTTTTTAAGAACAGGGAATGTCAAGGCTATAAATTCCACTTACTCTGTGCCAACTCTTTCCCCGTGCCTTGCCTGTCTCTCACTGTGACAGCCTGTTATGTTGCCTCTGCTAATTAACCAACACAGAGAGTTTTGCTAGCAAGCCACAAGCCTGGTACAACTGTATCCTGCCACTAATGAGGAGGTTCTTCCTTGGAGGGACCGAGCTTGCCAACTAGCTGTGAGATTTAATTTGTAACCCGCTAGGACTAGCAGTTATGAAAACAGTCAACAATTCCATGTCACCCCCACCTTCACAAAAGCAGTGGGCTTCTAGCCTTTTTGTGAAAAACATCAGAAAATAAACAACATCACTGCCATAAATCTGTCTATATATTTTACCTCATTTGAATATTAGATACTTGGCGTAATTCTTCTATTTTACTCTTAGTTTTCCTTCTAATAAATATACTAATCAGAACACTTAGAGTGGTTGTTTCTTGGAGTGATGATTTCTTGAGGGGGAAAGCTATGCCACAAATGCTGTAAAATCCAGCAATCAAAAGCAACAAAATCTCTTTTTCTATGACCTGCCCAGATAGGCCCTGCCAATGGGCCCTGCCCGATCTAGAATCCAATGATGAGGGGATCTTTGTAAGGGAAAATCAAAAAATGCCATCTAGGGTCATCATGACATTTGATTTCTGACAGCACAGAAGGCAGAGGCAATGAAATGGGACAACTCGCTATGGCTGGCTCGCCCTGACCAATTCACCACAAGACAATTTGATGTGGCCAGCTCATCACAGGATCATTTAATGTGAGATAACTGTTAACTGCCACTGTTTCTTCGACATTCATTTTTGTCATTCACGTTTCATTTTATCCCCCCTTTTTAGCATCCTTTCTTTAATGATTCTGTTCCACCTTTTCTTTGATATTAGAGTAACTCTTGTATTTCTTGATTCCCTTAGTTCCTTTTACAAGAGTTAGAAATGGCAGTGACAAAACTGGCCGCAGTGAGTTGTCCTAGACCCCAGAGGCAACACCTCAGAAACCAGAGACTGGCCTTGAAGACCATTCAGAAGTGACAGTTGGAAAGTAACGGTGCTAATCATGTTAGGAATTGTCCTTTATGCTCACAGAATCTACTGCTTCATGAGCTGTATGAGTTAACAATGGGCTTCTGGATTGAACTCAGGGTTCTGGTTATCACTTTTCTGGCTATCTGAATGACAGTTTACCTCTACTTGGTTTTGCCCATCTGGTAAGTTCAAGCACTGTGGATGCCCTCTGGGTCTCCTCAATGAAATATTGCTTTTTTGTGGGCTTCAGGAAGCATGCTTACTATGTTGCCATGAATGCCCTTTACAATGATATCACTCCAGATATTTTGGGGGGTTCCTACACCCTTAGGATGTTTACGAAACTGTTGAAAATTTACTCATTTTTTCTTTGTCCTTCATGTACAAACACAGACAGACAGACAGACAGACACTATACCTATATCTACACTTACACCTACATCTACACAGATGCTGCTGTAGTGGTTGAGACGTTGAGCCACCTTGACACCAAATTAATGAATAGAATAGAATAGAATAGAATAGAATAGAATAGAATAGAATAGAATAGAATAGAATAGAATAGAATTCTTTATTGGCCAAGTGTGATTGGACACACAAGGAATTTGTCTTCGGTGCATATGCTCTCAGTGTACATAAGGAGAATAAAATACATTCATCAAGAATAAAAAGATACAACACTTTGTGATAGTCAAGGTTACTAATAAGCTATCAAATCGTACTAGTAAACAAATAAAACAATATAAATGGAAAGATACAAGCAACATGGTTGTAGTCATAAGTAGGAAGAGATAGATACTAGGAAGGAAGAGAAGAATAATAGTAATAAGTCTTAGTAAATTATTTGACAGTGTTGTGGGAATTAATTGTTAAGCAGAGTGATGTCATTCGGGAAAAAACTAGATAAGCAAAGAAACAACTATACCATTCTACAGCGTTGACTTAATAGACGTTAATGATATGCCAAGGTTGCTACCTCGGAAAAGTTAGAGGAAAAAGAAGAATTTGATTTTTTTAAAAAATCACAGTTTTTTTAAAAGGTCTATTTTTATACAGGACTGTGACACCGGCATCATTTGTCCTGCACAACCTAGGCTATTTGCTGGACAATTCGGACTTGCAGTGTTATATCCTTTCCCCATCCTTATTATCTTTGCCTCCATAGAAGTGCCAGGAAAATAAATCGGAAAGTTACTGCAGTGAACGTATCTTGAAGATACAGCATTCAGGGAATACTTGGCAGGAGTAATACCCTCTTCAAATCTTGAATAGTAAGTTCAGTTTGAATCAAGGCTCCTTCTTGCCAGCCTAAAAAGATGGGCCTTTGGGGGGGAATGATATTAAACAAAGTTGATCTTCCCCTGCCTTGCAGCAAATAATTAGCCTCTTCCAACTCCTGTAGGACTAGGTCAGTTAGCTTTGTAGGTGCTTCTGACACGAAGACAGACAGGTCAGCACTGCCTGAAAAATAGCTGGGTAAGGGTTAAGAAGGGGCATTTTGGGTGAAGAAGATTGTCCTTTCTCAGCAGTCTGTATGTCTTCCCTTGCAAAGGCTTAGAAGATGTCAGGGATTGAAAAAAAAATGCTAAGGCTCACTATCCTGGGGGTTTGTGATTAGCCAGGATGACAAAAAAAATGATACTCATAACAAAGTTATGGCACATATCCTTCCCTAATGTATTTGAATCTTCATATTGGATGCAAATTCATAAGCCACAGGGCAGTAGTGGGTTCCACTTACCTTCACTACCGGTTCAGAACTTCCACACATGCGCAGAGCATCTTTGATGGCGTCCGGGCGGGTGGGCGGAGCCTTCCACTGCCACCACTACCGGTTCGCCCGAACTGGGGTGAACCGGTAGAAACCCCCACTGCCACAGGACTTGTGTTGTGACACCATGATGCACATTTCATGACTTACAAAGTAATTTGTAAGATTCAGCAGTCCTGGCTGTGCAGAACTTCAAAAGAGTGCTTTGAGTCAGTGATCCTTCAGTCAAATTGCCTGTTGAAACAGATTAGTTTAGCAAAGCATGGGCCCTTCAAAGATAGAAGAGAAAAACCTTTCTATGTCTTGCCTAGGGCAGGTGTAAAACTAAATCTGAAATGGGTCAGTACCCGATGTGTATTACTGCTATTAAGCAGGGAAGGGAGCAAGATGTCAATGGTCTTTAATTGCTAATGTTAACCCTTTGTTTTCTTTCAATTAGAGACAAGGCAACGGGTCTTCTCTCTCCAAATCTGCTGTCTATATTGCTTTTAAGAAGACAAAAGTTATTGCTTTGGGAAAAAGGGAATTTAGCTTGGCTAGCAGTTAGGATTAATATCAAGCATAGAGCCACAAGTTTGTTCCATTCATATTTGACCATGGTTAATATTAGTCCAGATTCCGTGGCAGCCTAAAACATCAGAGAACTCATGAGTAAAACCCAGGATTCACAACCACTAGGGACTTGAGTCTCTGAAGACCTCGCTGCCTAGGAAGACAGCTGACTGTCTTAGTCAAAATTATTGAAATAAATTGGTAAGGATCAGCTTGGCGGAGACCTAGTCTAATAGACAGTGAGACTGAAGGTAGAAAGGTGATGGTTGAGTTTGTTCTTGTGTTAAGCCATTTCATGGATTTTGCTGATGAACCTGTTTTGAGGAGGCCTTGAATACTTAACTAGATCTTCTATCCTTCTTCTGCTGTCCTTCAACTCTTATGGACTCCATCTCATTTGGACTTTATCGAAACCTCACAAGATGTTTGGAAGTTTATTCCCTCTTGGAAGTTTGTGATACAATACACACTTCAAAAGATGCAGTTTTAAAAGATTTGTTGGAATTGCTGTTCTCGTTCCAGTTTGTCAAAAATAGAAGCAGTTTCAAATGTTTTGACGTTCCCATGTTACAGAGGGCAGACAATTTTTTGCTGTTACATTTTCTATTTTTCTATTCTATCTTTTTTTCTATTTGAAGTGGCAGTTCTCAGATACCAAACTTTTGAATCAAACTGTGTTCTTTTTAAAATCCCAAATTAGGGCTGACTGAATTAGCCTATATTGTACAACTACTCTGATCTCATGCTGTAAGTTTCTTTAAAATATTGTTTTAATTCTGTTTCTTTAATAAAAAAAAATACTGGTTGGGGACTGGATGGGAAAGAGAAATAAAGAGTTATGTCCCCGTCATTATTCTTTTTTTTTGTTTCAATTTTTTTATTTTATTTTACATATACATATCAATGCATGAACAGTGTGCCACCTGGGAGTCATACATTCTAATACAAATAAAACTAGTAAAATTAATCATAGTTATTACATTAAACCAACTTATATATTTCCAATAATAATACGCATTTATATTAATTTGTAGTCTATCATTATTTAATTATTTCATTTTAATATATTGCTCTAATACCACTCACCATGTCAAGCTGTTCTCCTGTTCATTTAAGGATTATATTAATGGAATGCTAATAATTTTCACTGCCATCTGTATTTTCCTTGGACTATAACAAGGATAGTAGGTCTCATATCAAGAGGCAATACAGTCTAGTGATTAGGGTGCTAGATTGGCACTCAAGGAGATTCATGCCACAGAAGCTCAAAGGTTAATTGGGAATTAAATCCAATACATTCAACAAAACATGCAGTCATGGGAAAGATTGCACATCTCCTCTTGTGATTCAGTTCTAGATTTCAAATAAATGATATACTGTTCGTTTGCTTATCAATGTCCTTAAGTTTGCCATTGTTCATATATGATCTTAGTTTCAAATTCCATTTCTCTTCTGTCTCATTCAAGTAGACAGTGACATCATTCTGCAGAGACCCTTAACTTTATCAGTTCATTATAGATGCTGAAGATGTTATGTATTAGGATATGCATTTTCCTATTATTTCTGCTAAAAAGGTAAATTGATCAACAACTGAATGATGTTCAGATTACCGTCTGAAGCAACTAGACGATGCCAAAGCCATGTAAGAACTTTTCATCAGTTTTCTTAATTCTGCTAGATGCTTCAAATATGCATCTTATTTCATTATTGCTTGGCTCTCTATAGCTCCAGATAAAAGCCAAAGCATCTGACAGCTAACAAAAACAATTGTTTAAAGTTAGAAGAAATCAGCAGAATACATATGTCTATTGCTCTAACCTTAATGCAGTTTCACAGCCATCATTGGATGCCCCATCAGATAATTCCCTACTATACTGTACTCAACTTGGGATGCAGTGGCTCAGTGGCTAAGATGCTGAGCTTGTCGATTGAAAGGTCAGCAGTTCAGCGGTTTGAATCCCTAATGCCGCGTAACTGGGTGAGCTCCCGTTACTTTTCCCAGCTTCTGCCAACCTAGCAATTCAAAAGCACGTAAAAAATGCAAGTAGAAAAAATAGAGACCACTTTTGGTGGGAAGGTATCAACGTTCCATGCGCCATTGGCGTTTAGTCATGCCGGCCACATGACCACTGAGCCATCTTTGGACAGTGCTGGCTTTTCAGCTTTGAATGATGAGCACTGCACCATAGAGTCGGGAATGACTAGCACATATGTGCGAGGGGAACCTTTACCTTTACCTTTCTACTGTACTCAGTGCCCATGAATGATTGTGAAAACATTTAATATGTACAAAGCATTGAGATGCATGTTTTGACTACACCACGAATAAGCGAGACAGATGCATGTGAGTCTATAACGTAAATTATTGAATTATGCAAGTTGTTGAAGTGCAATGCTGCAGTTAGCATCATGAATAACTCCGCTTGAATCACTGTTCCTTCTATGCCCTATTGATCAGTTCCCCTGCCTTAATCCGTTTATTAGATTGGGGTCCTGATCTCAATTTCTTGATTGCCCCTTCTTCCTGCTTCATTGCCAGTCTATTTCCCTGTTGAATTTGCTCTTGATTCTTTCTGCCAAAGCTGCTATTAACTACAAATATGCACCCTCTGGGAAAATGGCATCCAGGCTGATTTTTAGGGACAATCAACGCAATGTGAAGGAACTACTTTACAACCAGAAACAGCATGTTTAATTTGATCTGCAATTTGAACCAGATCAACAGGATGATGTGAGAGAAATGGACCAGACCTATTCCTATTGTGTCATTATATATTAGGGGATGAATGATACAACACTCCAGATCACAGTAGTAAAAAAAGACTATTTATGGGAACTGACTCTGGCTGATTAGACTATGCTATTACCAGAAGATCTGTCTGGTTGGGCCGAAGCAAGTTTGAACCCTCCACTACAGGTCACTCTTCCTGAAGCACTTCTTCTGATCCAGAGTGTGTGTGCATACAGTGTTTACATCCTGGCCTTGCTGGACATCATATTCCATATCCACCAAAGTATTGTTGCAGTATAAAGGCCATGACTAGAATATCTCCAAGGCCCCTTCCAACTTTATTATTCTGTTGTTCTGAATTTGAGACTCCTAGTCTAAATTCCACCAGGGAGAGATTTCTCCAAATCATAGAGAAGATTATTACCACATACATATCATGGCTCTATTGTCTACCAGATTTCCTTTTGCCAACAGCCTCCCTCCCTCCCTCTCCCTCTCCCTCTCTCTCCCTCTCTCTCTCTCTCTCTCTCTCTCTCTCTCTCTCTCTCTCTCCTCTCTCTCTCTCTCTCTCTCTCTCTCACACACACACACACACACACACACACACACACAGAGAGAGAGAGAGAGAGAGAGAGAGACTTCTACCTATCTACCTATCTACTTATCTACCATCATCTATCCATCCTATCAACAAATTTCCAGAATTTAGTTTCAATTCTAGAACTACACATTTTGTCCTAAAAAAGTTGATAAAATGTTTGTTGGAGGTCTATTTTAGTCTTTATCAATTTTAAATGCAATGTATGCATTTTGTACAATAGTCACCCTACTTGTATTTTATAATAATATGCCAAAAGAATGGTTAGATTGATTATTGAACTAGGTATACCAACTGATGGAAGAGTGATATGGATACAAATGCCAGGTTTTCATGCTACTTATCATATTACTGTTCAGTTTTAATGTTTAGTTTTAGGTGCCCAAGCTTTTTAGACATACAGTCACTAAAGGCTTTTATAGAAAACAGTATCTCATCGTTCCACTCTAATAAGCAGAATGACCTTTCTTGAAATTCTGTTGAGTGACTTGAGATTATTTGATACCTTTTAAAAATACCACAGGACTGTGTTCATGATAGAAGAATAAAAACCTCTAAGGAAAATAGTCTAGCTTTCCTGGACTGTGCAGTACACATTAAGGAAGACAGAAGCCTTAACATTGAAGTTTATCGAAAACTCACACACACAGATCAATATTTACATTTTGATTCTCGCCATCCATTGGAGCACAAAATGGGAGTTATCAGAACCCTACACCACTGAGCTGAAGGCCTGCCTGCAAGCAAAGATGGGAAAGAAAAAGAACTAAAACACAAGGAAACTCTCAGAACATGTGGCTATCTCAAGTGGTCCTTCATCAAATCTCAAAAAAGACCCAACAAAGGTTCCTCCATAATAGACAAAGAAGAGAACAATAAATGAAGCAATGTTGTCATTCTATACATTGCAGGAATATCAGAAAAGCTCAGGAGGATCTTCAGCCAACATAACCTGCACACACTTTAAACCCAAGAATACACTAAGGCAGAAGCTTGTCCACCCCAAGGATAAAAGACAAAACTGAGCAATGTGTATATGCAGTACAATTCAGTGAGCCATGTGCAGAACTTTACATTGGGGAAACATAACCATCACTTCATAAACACATGGCACAACAAAGGAAAATAAACCCATCAGGACAAGATTCAGCAGTACATCAGCATTTAAAAGACAAACACCACTCTTTTGAAGGCAGCAGAGTCCACATTTTGGACAGAGAGGACAGCTGGTTTGAAAGAGGGGTCAAATAATCCATTTATGTCAAAATTGAACAGCCCTCTCTCAACAGAGGGGGAGGGATACAACATTATCTATCTCCAGTCTATAACTCCTACCCTCAAAACGACGTTATAAAGCACACTAGAACAACTAGAAACAAGAACATTTTTTTCCGAATGCCATCACTCTGCTAAACAAATAATTCCCTCAACACTGTCAAACTATTTACAAGTCTGCATTACTATTAATTTTCTCATCGTTCCTATCACCCATCTCCTCCCACTTATGACTGTATGACTGTAACCTTGTTGCTGGTATCCTTAAGATTTGTATTGACTGTTTCCTAATATGATTTGATTGCTTATTTATTCGCTATGACTATCATTAAGTGTTGTACCTTATGATTCTTGACGAATGTATCTTTTCTTTTATGTACACCGAGAATGTATCCACCAAGACAAATTCCTTGTGTGTCCAATCACACTTGGCCAATAAAGAATTCTATTCTATTCTATTCTATTCTATTCTATTCTATTCTATTCTATTCTATTCTATTCTATTCTATTCTATTCTATTCTATTCTATTCTATTCTATTCTATTCTACAACACAGAACTTTCAACAGTTCCAATAAGGCTCCACACCCATTTGCACCATTCAGGTGATCCTGACGACACAGATAAACCTCCAGGTAGCCTCAGTGACTCTTTGAAAGAATGCAAATGACTAGCTGTCTGCAAGGAGTATACATCCTTCCATTCCCCACCATCCAGTCAGAGTTGAAGAAGCTTCTTGGATGAGAAGCAAAGTGTTCAATTGCTCCTTGAAAAAGCACCTTTGGGACAACTATGACCTGGAGGACTGAGAATCTCCATAGAAATTTAAAAAGCCAACATTTGCTTAGATGCTGGCTGGAGAATTCTGAGAGTTGAAGTCCACAAATCTTAAAGCTGCTAAAGTTGGACACACCTGATTTAGACAGTAGAGACCATTTACATCTGTATCCCAAATGTAGCAGCCTTACTGTAAGAAATATTTTTAAACCATGTCTTTAACAATTATGCCAATTTCCATATTTGACATTTCTGATTTTCTGAACTGTTTCCCTTAAAAAGATCAGGTTCTATTATAAACCTTTTGTAAACTGGTTAAAGTCACTAAGAAAGCAGCTTCCTCTTACAAAACAGTGGTACATTTCTGCCAGGTCTCCTTTAATCAGTCTTTAATGAAGTCTCTTTTCTGAAATTCCATTTTTAGTAGCTCCCTCAAAAGTTGACAGAAAAATAAGGGGATCTTCCCCAGGCATAGATGAGCTAATTATTAGGAATCACAGATGTTTGAATTTGATGTGAAATTGAAACATTTCCTTTTCTTTCTGAGTTTCAGCCTCTTTATATTTCAACATTTGAAAGTGCATCTCTTTTGCTTTCATCTCTAATGCCCCCTGCCAGTTTTGTTCTTTTAAAATATCTAAATATTCAATATTTTTCTGATTAAAAATTTCATTTCACTTTGTGATTTCTTCTTTTAAGAATTCTTTTTTTCCACCACTAAAAGCTCATTTATATTTCAGATAGGCAAGTCTGAAAGTATATTTCTTCTCTCTCTCTCTCTCTTCCCCTCCCTCTCTCTTTTCCTCTCTCTCTCTCTGTCCCTCCCTCCCTCTCCTCTCTCCCTCCCTCTCTCCTTTCCTCCCTCTCCCCCGCCCTCCCTCTATCCTTCCCTCCCTTTCCCCCTCTCTCCCTCTCCCCCTCCCTCTCTCTCCCCCTCCCTCCCTCCCTCTCTCTATCCCTCCCTCTCCTTCTCCCCCCTCCCTCTCTTCTTCCCTCCCTCCCTCTCTCCTGAAGAATTCTCTTTGCTGTTGGTGTATGAAAATGTTTCTCTTT
Source organism: Arizona elegans (assembly GCA_022577455.1). Taxonomy (NCBI): domain Eukaryota; kingdom Metazoa; phylum Chordata; class Lepidosauria; order Squamata; family Colubridae; genus Arizona; species Arizona elegans. The sequence goes on from JAKOOJ010000001.1 coordinate 124,154,795, forward strand.
ATGCCAACATTTGGTATCTATAACAGGTATTATTATTTTATGGATTTGCTTTCATAGCTCAGATTATAAAGTACGGCCATCTCAATAATAAAGGTTTCCTAACTGCAGACAAAGCAAAATGTAAGTACAAATATTTTTTATTTATACTTTGTAGATATTTTCCTTATTCATGCAGCATCTGTACATACATAATTTCATTAGGGGTGAAGAATTTTGCACTCAGCAACCACCAGGGCCATGCTTTTATTGCAATGGCAAAGGAAGGGTCATAGTTCAGTGGTGGAGCATGTATTTTGCATACAGAAGATCCTTGATTTGCCCCGCTAGGCTGCGTTGGAAAACAGCTGTCAATCAGATTGGTCCTAGAGTAAGTTACCACAGAATTTTAATGTGAAAGAAGGGGAATTATCAAACCCAATGGGCTTAATCATACTAACTGTATTCAACTGCTTTAATTGTAACTACTTCTATTTCAATTATAGCTAGATATTATTATTATTATTATTATTATTATTATTATTATTATTATTATTATTATTTATTTATTTATTTATTTATTTTGTATACCGCCCTTCTCCCGAAGGACTCAGGGCGGTGAACAGCCAGCAGATAAAATACAGAAAATACAAAAATTAAAACAATATTAAAAAACAGTTAAATTAATTTGGCCCACAGTTAAAACACCCCCATATTAAAAAAAACCCTATAATTTAGCAATTTAAAATTAAAACAACTTTAAAAATATGATCAGGTCAGCCCAGCTTGATGAAACAATTTAGTGTTTGTCTTGATGTTTTTCAGGTTTTGGAGCACAAGCCTGAAGTACTTGGGCAGACTTCAGTGTCATTCCTACCTAGACAATATTACAACTTTAAATTAGCTCCATGGTTCTCAATCTGTGGTGGGCAGAACATGGTGTGTGTGTGTGTGTGTGTGTGTGTGTGTGTGTGTGTGTGTGTGTCTGTGATGTCAACAAAGGGAATCCACAAAGGCTTAAAGAAATGTTATAATTTAAATCTTGAGCTAAGCCTTGGGGGGTCCGTGGCCATGATATGTGGCCACAAAAGGTATTTAAAGGTGGTCCATGGTGAAGTAAAGGTTGAGAATCACTACCTTAGCTTACTTAATTCGTGGCATTTGACTGAACTGGAATCCAACATAGGTCACAAAAGCTTACATTACAATAAAAGCAAGGTTATTAGACTATAGGCTACTGAAACTTGGTTACCTATAAAAGTATGTCTGGTTTCGAGGAATCTTCATCAGAAGACAAAAATTACCTTCTTGATGCATATCAGAGTTAGCAGGCTTCAAAGTCTGAAAGCTTGGAAATGCAGTTCCAGGTTCAGATATTACAAAGCAGATGTGCTCTCTCCCTCTTCCTTCCTCCCTCCCTCCCTCTTAAGAGAGGTCAGAACTCTGCTATTTGTGGGCACAAATATCAGTACACTGATACAAAGTACAGTACACAGAATGTTCTTTCTGTGCCAATTCAGAAAGTTCAAACTGTCCAAGAAGTGGCTGATCCAGTTCTATAGAGGAACTATTGAGTCTGTCATCTGCACCTCTATAACTATCTGGTTTGGTTCTGCAACCCAACAAGACAGACAAAGACTTCAGAAGATAATTAGAATTGCAGAAAAAACAATTACTACCAACCTGCCTTCCATCGAGGACCTGTATACTGCACGAGTCAAAAAGAGGGCTGTGAAAATATTTACAGACCCCTCACATCCTGGATATAAACTGTTTCAACTCCTACCCTCAAAATGACTCTCATTGAACCACATCCATGACCAACGATCTGGTTTTGCCATCTTTTCTTTTATTGCATTCTTCACTGTTTTTTGGTGGCTGCCACTTCGCATCTGGTTACTGGTTTAAGAGCTAAAACCAAACACCTATTCAGGTTTGAATCACAGTTGAGATATCAATTTAAACTGGTAAAAGGCCCTCCTTGCCACTAATATTATGTTATTCTTTGGGATAATGCTTCCTGAAATATTGTCAGGCTCCAGAACCCAAGAAAGTCACATGATTCTTTTAAGCAGATGCCTTAATTGTTCCATACCGATAGACAGAATCTTACCAAAATAAAGCAAACTACTCCCATTAACCATATACCGGAAACTTTTAAGGAGGAACCATCTTCACCCTCTTTCTCTCATGCAAACTATCTGAACTGAGTTGTCTTTTGCTCCTCCTGGGAATGCAGACTACATTCTACAAATGCTACTTCTGTGTTTATGTAGGAATGAAAGCAGACCTATCATACCAGACCATTAAAATCATACCTTTTCCATACAGTATGAATATGGTAATGTGCTTCCTATATCATTTTTTTTGCAAAGAAAAAATGGAAATGAAATCAGAGCCCCTGTTATTGCAAATGCCATTCGTGAATTTCAAGAGCACCGTGTCCCATTTGCATAGCCTTTTATCTTACTCATGGGAGGTACCACTTTTATAAAAACTGAAAAGATTTAAAATATAAAAATATTACCTACAGTTTTATAAGATGTCCTTTTTTGCAATTACCTTTTTTTTAAAAAAATAAAGGCTTCAATTACTGCAGATGAAAAAGGAAGAGTAGCTTGCATTTTTTATTGGCAGTGGAAAATGTTTATGTTTAGCCACCTGGAGGGATGAGCAAAGGTTTTCTTAATTCAGCAAACAGGATAAATTCCAGTCATCTATTTGATGCAAATGATTGCTGAAGGTTTAATTGACTGAGTAAGATAAGAAGTTGTGTAATTGACTGATACTTTGTGTTCTTATTCAACACAGGAAAAAAGAGAAAAACCTTCTGACTGTAAATAGAGAAGGCTTGATGGGAATAATTACGGAAAGGTGGGATGGCATTTTAAGATGCAATTTTCGAGACATAATCATAGATAATTCCACTGTATGATGTTCATCAGCACCTTGGAGAAGGAGCATTTTGAAAGGGTACGCTCTTTTGTTGACTAAGCTGTAAAATCATTCTAGGTATCATTTCATATTCTGATCTGTGGATCTGCTTGGTAATTGAAATACACTGTTTTAATCAAGAAATCAATAGGGAGAAGGCAAAACCAAAGCTATCAAGAGAATAAAAAATGTCTCTTCTAAAAGATAAGAATGAGCTAGACATGAAAAAAAATATTCAAGGCCTCTTTGAAAATTCGACGGTATCATTAAACTGGACTTGATGAGCTGAATGGCCTTAGAATTGTGAATGATTAAACAAACAAACAAACGCCGTAAGACTTCTGCAGAGAGCAATGCCATTTATGTTGGCCATTTTCAACCTGATACTATGGAAGTAGACTGAGGTTACAAATTCCAGAATTCTAATAAGAAGGTATTCTGGGAATGTTGGGACTTTTGGTCTCAGCCTATGTGCCTGGCATTAGCTTTGGAAAGGTTGTTAAGCCAGATACTAGGGTTACCAGTAAGGACATTTGGACCATTGCTGAGAATGGATGAGCAAATAAACCTTTGCATTTGGTACAATGTACTGGTTATAAAGAGACATGACTAAAATAATGGGCCTATGTGCTCAAACAAGTGTCAAGTTTCGAGGTCGTCTCAAATAAATTGCATTTCAAACAAAATCTTTGAAGGAAAACTCCTATTTATTAAGCACGGCATTCTAAACCTGACTCCATCGAAGCCAACACTGACTTCCAGACCCAAAACCCTCCCTTTCCATTCCCCACTCCCCTGCACTCATTGGCCATCTTCCAAGTCATTCTACCCCTAATCTACCGCTCCAGCTCAAAGGAATTTCCCCCCTCCCATCCTATCTCCTAGGGGATATTATCTCCAGGGAAAATAAGTAGGTGAAAAGTCAAACGTCCCTTTCCAGACGCCTCCGCTTCTCCTTCTTATGTCAGCACTAGAGTAAATGCAGCTTGAAGTGCTGACATCAAGTATGTGTGTATGTGCACCTCTCTATATAACATGTGCTTATGTGCATGTGTGCATGGTAAGGAAAGGAAATGTGTGACAGATGAAATCCTGGAATTAAGATCAAGTAGTTCAGGCAATTAGGGAGCATAGGAAAGAGCTGATATGGTATCTCTTATAGCAAAGCTTTGTTTCTGAACCATAGACCCCATATGCATATTTGCGCTACCTTCTGGAATCTTAGCAATAACTAAACATGATGTTGAGTTGTCCTCCTCCAAAACAAGAAAGTCCAGTTGCCTTCTGAAAAAGAACCTTTGGAACAACCATGGCCTGGATGACTGAGAATCTCCATAGATATTTAGCTATACACTTTAGGATGAACACCCTTCGAATGATGCGGGGGTATGAATGGATTTCCAGAAAAATTGCAGACTACAGGATCCATTTGTGCTTCAGTTTGAGATGCAGCCAACAGAGACTCATCCCCAACAGCCTGCGCCTGCCTTCAACAGTGAAAGGACACTGGGCAGAAAACATCTTGCAGCCAAGAAGGCTCCACACCCATTTGCACTATTCGGGTGACACTGAGGACACAGGTGAACCTCCAGTTGGCCTCAACAACTCTCTAAAAGAATCCAAATGACCAGCTGCCAGTAAGCAATATAAATCCTTCCATTCCCCACCATCCAGTCAGAGCTGAAGAAGCTTCTTGGATGAGAAGCAAAATATTCAGTTGCTCCTTGAAAAAGCATCTTTGGGACAACCATGACCTGGATGACTGAGAATCTCCATATATGTCCTCCTCCATAGGTACAGTAAGATTGATGAAGAAATTTACTTTGCCTTCAGGAGCATCCCATCCCTTCTGTCAAAGTCACAATTTTGCAAGAGTCATGCAATATGCTTACTGAACTTACTACAATATACTTAGTAAGTAAATATTCACCCATGTGTGAGCCAGGAACATGACATGAAAATATGAAGATTTAAAATCCAATAATGGTAGATCTGATAGTACAGCTAACTTGATTGGTTGTGATAAGGATCTTTTACTGCCAATGCTCATGCTGATCTTCATGAGGATTTTGCATGAAAGTACTTACAATGATTGAAACTATTCTACTAGTTGTCCAATCAGCACACTACTTTCTGCTTCTCTATATCTCAAATCAAAGTCTAATGATTTCATCACCATGTAATTTTCTTTTGGTAAATCTTTCCATATTACTGGAATCAGAGAATGAGCAGAAATATGTAAGAGCAGAAGAGCTTCAGATCCTGAAGCCCTAGCGACTTTTTTGTTTGCCTGTCAAACTTCACAGTCTTATTTTGAGAATCTGCCTGTTAGTAAGAGTGCTGTTTAACTAAAGTGATTATTACATGTAATACACAATGGTGCAGAGGTAATCTGCAACATCTAGTGCAGGGGTGGGGAACTATGACCCCTTTGTATGACTTATGGCCTTCAACTCAGTGGCTGGCTCAGGAATTCTGGGAGTTGAAGTCCACAAGTCATAAAAGGGGCCACAGTTCCCCACCTCTGATCTAGTGGGATGTTTTCTCCTGCTCAAGTTCCAATGAAATCTATAGGAATTCTTCAAAACCACAGTAGTAATCCATGCACAAGCTTGTCTATAAATATTTATACAATATATAAAATGTATATAAATATATATCAGAAAAACATATAGGCGCAGAGAGAATGATTGGCTCAAAGTCACCAGCCAGCTTTCATACCTAAAGTGGGACTAGAACTCATAGTTTCCAGTTTCTGATGCCTTAGGCTTAACCAGTAAATTGAACTGGCTTTCTGATGGATGAGATTTTCATATACATTCAGTCCTAGGCTACTTACAATCCACTTCAGAGGCATCAAGACACAACAGGCCTAATGGAGCCAAACACAAGCTGTAGGAGGTTGACTTCATTACCTTATAGCTAACCATTCCTCTAAAGAAATCCTGCTATTCTCAGATTGCTGGAGAAGGATGGAATAGGTAAAATCTCAGGATGAAGTGGCACTTCAACAAAATCAAGACTTCCTTGAGTCTTGAGGACCGCATGAGAAGGTCCAAGCAGTTGCTACGGCAACCATTTGGAAGTTGTAAGAAGTCACTGCCTTCTTTTCTGGTTTGTTTGTCTTTTGTTGTTGTTGTTGTTGTTGTTGTTGTTGTTGTTGTTGTTGTTGTTGTTGTTATTTCTTGTCAGTCCTACCTTCAGCCCTGGTGGTCTCCAAATCCAATATTAACCTGGCCTAGTCCTGCTAAGGAGTAGCTAAAATTACATAGCCACTACAGACTTTTACATCATTGCAGTTTAGTGAATAAACTAGAATTGTTTGAACTCAAAAAAGCCAAATTTAACAAAGCACATTATTTAGCATGATGCGTAAACCCACTCTTGCCGCAGTTAGAACACTTTTCTCCAGCTGAAGGAATATTACTGCAATGACATTAAAGGACATACCGAAAAAATGAACCATAAAAGGGATGAGTGGGAAACTGTACTGGCCCTCATGTACTTTTTATGAGGAGCATTGGCAAGTTAATCAGATATGTGTGAGAAATCAAAAGGGGATCTTGAAGAGAATATTTATTCCTTTTATGAATTGTTGATGCATCCTTCATCCAGATATCTCTCTATGGATGGAGATTATACATATATAGTAGTGATGGCTAATCTTTTTGTAGTCACATGCCAAAAGCGGGGAGAATGGGGGGGTCACACACATGTGTGCCGACACACATAATTCAAATTCAATGTGCCCCCCATGCATGAACGCATGATCCCCCCTGCACTCTCCCCACTTTTGGCACGCAATGGCATGGTGGGCCCAGTAGGCTCATTTTTCGCCCTCCCCAAGCTCCAGAGGCTTCTTGGAGCCTGGGAAGGGCAAAAACGGCCTTCCCCACCCGCTCTAAAGGCCCTCCGGAGGCCGGAAACTGACCGTTTTCTGTCTTCCGGTGGGCCCAGAAGGCCCAAAAATCAGTTGGCCAGTGCGTGCATGCGTGCCAGAGCTGAGCTAGGGCAACACTCGCGTGCCCACCAATATGGCTCTGTGTGCCACCTGTGGCACAGGTGTCATACGTTCGCCATCACGGATATATAGTCTCATGGAACGAGCAGAGTTTTTAAGTCCTACTTGAGGAATGGGTTTTGCATCTTGATCTTCACATAGTTAGTTACTACTGAGAAACTTTCATCAGTTCTTCAGTGTCATTGAGGAATATTCTCAGTGGTGGGATTCAACCGGTGTAACAACCGCTTCGCTGGGAGCGCTTTCCCCATTGACTTCGCTTGTCAGAAGGTTGCAAAAAGTGGATCACATCTCCCCAGGACACTGCAACCGTCATAAATATGTACCAGTTGTCAGGCGTCCAAAAGTTGATCACATGACGTCAGGGATGCTACAATGGTTGTAAGCGTGAAAAACTATCCTGTCCCTTTTTTCAATGCTGTTGTAACTTTGAATGGCCACTAAATGAATTGTTGTATGTCAAGGACTACCTGTAGTTGATATCCATGAAATCCTGCAACAGGAAAAGGTGAAGGAATGAAAGGAGTACCATGGAAAAGAGTACATTTGGCTGGCTGGGAGACTAATTGAATTAAAAGAATTGTGCACCAAAACAGCATGTTTTGCTGCTCCTACTTAGATTTCTTCCCATGCTCAAGTGTTAAGCAATAAGTATTACGTCACCTGTGTTCTGCTAAAGTGGGAAGAAAGAACCTAATATAAGAGCAATATTGGAAATCTTCTGTGCCAAAATTATAAATCAAGTTAAGTGGAATATTCAGCTTCCTAAAAAAAATATATATACTTGGCTTCTAAAACACAGGATATTACTCATAACAGTGGATTTTTTTTCCCCCCAACAAAAATTATTGTGCTGGTAAGGATGAATTTTGATTTGGATTATCATGCCAACTTTCTTTTTTTCCAGTGACTCATTTAGATCTCTTCTTCCTACATTTCTAGATCAAAATTTTTATTTGAAAATCATACTTGGGGCCCGTTGTTTTTTTCCCCCGTCAAGTTTTTTATTTTATATTACATGTACATATCAGTGCGTGAACAGTGTGACAGCTGCGTGCCATCCATTTCAGTACAGATAAAATAATATTATTAATCATAGTTATCACATTCATCCAGCTTATATATTTCTAGTAGTAATACACATTTATATCAAATTATAATCTTTCATTATTTCATATTGTTTAAACATACATAATACTACCGCCATTCTGTTTCTAAACCTCCCTCTTATCATTGCACTTACTGCACTTACTTATTTTATAAAAATGTGTATGCTAATATTCCCCCTTTCTCTTATTTCTGTCTTTATTCTAACTTTTATTCATGTCACCATATTAAAAGATCTTCCCTTTGTATTACAATACCATCCTTCATTATTTTATTATTCAATATTTAAATATACAGTTCTAATATCAATCACAATATTATTTAAACATACAAATTAATTCTATTCATAATTTTTACATTCATCCAATCTATATGATTCCATTATTAATACACCTGTTTATATTAAAATATGTTCTTTCATCATTTTATTATTCATTATTTCACTTTATTATTCCACTACAAATCATATTATTTAAACATACTCAATAATACCATTATTCAATCTCTAATTTCCTCCTTTTTAATACTTAGTTCTTATTCATATTTCCCATATTTCCCATTTTGAATCTATTTATATTAAAATACTATGCTTCATTGTTTCATTATTCAGTGTTTCAATATACTATTCTAATACCAATCACAATATTATTTAAACATACAAAATAACTCTTTTCATATTCTTTGCTTTCATCCAATCTATATAGTTCTAATATTAATACACATATTTATATTAAAATATGTTCTTTTCGTTATTTAATTGCTCAGCATTTACCAATCACAATATTATTATTATTTACTTAATAATACCATCATTCAACCTCTTATTTTCCCATTTTATTATTACTTTTGTTTCATCATGTAAAGGTATATGTACAAATAATCCCTCAATCTCTTATTGAACATATTCCTATCTCTGTTCTAATTTCTCCTCTTGCCACCATTATAAAAAAAAGGAAAGAAAAAGATTTTTTCTTTCTTCTCTGCCTTCTATCCATCATCTCTTGCCCGCATCAATACTTTAAATCTTATTCGTTTTTAAACTTGTCTCCCATATTCTTCTCTTAAATCTTTATCTCTGTCTGTATCTGTGTCCACATCCTGCCTAGTCAATCTAAGTGTTTTTCCCCACCCCTACCCTCTTCCTCTGTCTAGCTTTGAAATTATCAGTCCGGACCACTGCCGCCCTCCCCAAAGTATCTTCCTGCTCCTCCTGTTCTCTTTTCAGATCTCTTAGAATGTTTCCCCCCTGGTTTGATCCATCAAACATTATTAATTTTATTGATGACTCCTTGTTATCTTCTTTTTGTTGATTCCTCAATTCTGTTTTTCCCTCTATTCCTTCTGCTAGCTCCTTCCTTTCCTGGACATTATTCATTGTCCTTTGTATAATATTTTCCAATTTTTGATCTATGCCATCCATTAATTCCATAATTGCCTTATATTCTTTCTGTATAATATCCTTTATGCTTTGACACATCAAGTCCATCTCATTCAAAGTTCTGTTCATTTCCTCCTTATATTGCATCTTATCTTGTTTTAATAAATTCCACTTTTGGCCAATAGCCCAAGAACCATTTGTTCAAACCTGAGGTTACTCTTCAAAGTATACACTAATCACAGTTCTTCATGTTCCATAAGTAGTCAATCAGTTCCATTTATATAGGCCAGGGAGTTTTCCAAGCCTCTTTAAGTCACCTTTATAGATTCAGTCATATAACTTAACATTCCGGGGTCACTTTAATTAAATGTCTTCCTTGTTCTCACATTTAAACCTCCAGTGGTCATAGGGTAGATATATATAATCCAGTAAATATTTTCATAGTCCTTTAAATGGGTATTCCCAGGCTTGTATTTTTTCCTTTCATCAGCAAGTGGGACTCCCAGGTTAATTTTAAATACTAGAAATCTTGTTTTAATTATTTTAAATTGTAATTAAATTATAGAAGCAGTGTTAATTTTTTAAATCTGTGATTCCAGCATTTTAAATTGCCTTCCCAATGTCATATCTTCCCAATTTGAGAGTCTAATTATCTGCATTTTTAAAGAAAATTTTTTTTCCCCACTCTTTAATCCTTTCCTTCTGGTCTGACAATTTTCTCAAAATGTTTGATTGCCACTTTAACAGATAGTTCTAAGTAAATCCTAGATTTCTCTTTTGGGGTTAACTTTTGGGTTAAAAAAATCTTCTCACCCAGTTCCACATTGTTCACCAAAGTCTGTTCCAGCTCAAAGCTTAGATGGTTGTTGGCTGTCCCAGCTTCGTGGCAGCCATCTCAGCCTCGTCATGGCTGAGAGGGAAAGTGAGCCCCTTGTCAGGCAGGAGAGCCGTGACTCTCCAAGACTTCGCAGGGCATCCCTCTTTGCTCCACCGCCCCTCCAAGTGGCTTTGGCTCCTTCCAGAGCCCACCAACAGGGAGAACTCAGCACGGAAGTGCAGAGACCCGCTCTCCGTGTCCAATCTCACCACAACGTCAGCTGGAAGTCACTTGGGGCCTGTTGTTATATTGTGGGTTGAACTATGAAGAAAAAAATTGCTACAGAAAACTATCTAGGAAGCCAGGCTCTATTATGGTTATGGAACAGAGCTAGCACAGAGAATGCAATCTTGTTTTCAAATAGCAGTGTCTCTAGAACAGTTGAATTATTTCCTACTTCCAGGCAAAGAGAATAAGGAACATTGTGTCTACTGACACATTCAGGTACATACAGGTAGTCCTCAACTTACGACCACAATTTTGATTGCTAACCAAGACAGTTGTTAAGTGAATTTTGCCCCATTTTACACCCTTTCTTGCCATAGTTGTTGAGTGATTCACTGCAGTTGTTAAGCTAGTAACATGGTTCTTAACTGAATCTGGCTTCCCCCATTGACTTTGCTTGTCAGAAGGTCACAAAAGGGGATGACACAGCCCATGACATGGCCACCATCATAATTACATGTCAAATGCCAAGTGTCTGATTTTGACCACGTGATCTAAACTGGGAAGTTATTTCATCCACCATCTTTTTGCATTCTCCTGCACAGATATCTCTTCCCATTTCTTATTGCATCACATAGGGAGGTCTAAATCCCAGTCTAATCTTCATTGGTCTGGTTGTTTTACTTTTCTAGGATTTTAAAGCCCACCTGGAATAGCTTAGACCAAGACCTTTGGTTCTCAATGATTTTTATAAGGGAACCTCACTCAATCTGAAAAAACAGCAGCCACTTCTTGACAGCAATGGCATTAAAAAAATAGCCTGCAAAATAATCATGGGAAGTGTATATTTATCAAACTGGGAAATATATTTCCAGTTTGATAAATATACAGACCCCACAATTATTTTGCTTATATTCCCAGAACATGATATTTGGGTTTCCTTGCTTCAAAACAGACTTCCTTCCTTATACATTGAAATAGAATTTTGTGGATGAAAAGAACTAATCCAAATAATCCCACTCAGTCATCTTTGAAAGGATCCAATCTAAAATATTTATTTATTTATTTATTTATTTTTATTTTATTGAATTTGTATACTGCCTTACTCCCGAAGGACTCAGGGCGGTGAACAGCCATAGAATAAAACATATAAATACAAAATTTAGAATAGAATAAAACAAATTAAATAATTTGGCTGAACAAATTTAAAACCCCAATAATTTAAAACTAAATTTAAATTATATTAAATTATATAAAATATGATTTAATGTTTGCAGTGATCAGCTGGATCAATACTTAACATTCAGGATAATAAAACTAGTCAGTTAAAATATAACCCTAGAAGTCATATATGGCCATTTCGATGGCCATATATGATGACATATATATGGCCATAACAATGACAGTGTTAAATGACAAAACACATGTTGTCATCCTTCCTTCCTTCCTTCCTTCCTTCCTTCCTTCCTTCCTTCCTTCCTTCCTTCCTTCCTTCCTTCCTTCCTTCCTTCCTTCCTTGTAAACACAAGCTCCACCCTTTTGTACTTGTGTTCTAAGATTATATGCAAGTACTAAGGGGCAGAGTTTGCATTGTGATTGTGAAAGATTGTGGACAATCTGAGAAAAGAATGGATGGAGAGTAGATACCAACAGTTAAGAGATGGCAGGCAAGTCAAATTATGATAAAAAGTAACTTAGCCCAAACCTGGGATGTAGAATTTCAGAGTGTTCAAAGAGACTTAATTAATTCACTATCAACGAGGATTGCTGCATATAACAGCCAGGAAAATGTACTATTTAGATTCCAGGCTAGGAAGGAGAATTAGTCCTTTCTTACACACAGAAGCCAGTTGGGCCAGTTAAGCCTAGACCGGGAAGTTAAAAAAACAACAACCATGAATCCCCTTTGGACCAAGATGGTAGATTATAATTATCAAAGTGGTAGATTATAATTGCAGGTGAATGGACTGATCCAGGATAATGGAGGAGGAGGAGGAGGAGGAGGAGGAGGAGGAGGAGGAAGAAGAAGAAGAGGAAGAAGAAGAAGAAGAAGAAGAAGAAGAAGAAGAAGAAGAAGAAGAAGAAGAAGAAGAAGAAGAAGAAGAAGAAGAAGAAGAAGAAGGAGAAGATGATCATAATAATCATCATCACCACCTTTTTTTTGCCCCAAATCAGTATTAAAGGGACATTCCTGAAATTTGTGTAGTTCTTTCTTCTTTGATCTTGCCCCACTATCTGGCTCTTGACAACAATATTACAATACACATTTCATCATTTACCTTTCCTTGTTCCTCTGTAAAGTCCTATGGTAGGAGCGATTTTGTTGTTTGGAGCTTTCATAATTGGTTTCCAGGGCACTGCTTCAATGGACAAAGTTGAATGGAGAGAAAAAAAATACATTGGCATGCAAGACCCAGAAAATAAAAGCAGAAACAAAGGAATCAAGCAACAATTTTATGTCTGGTTTTCTTGGTAAAAATGGTAAAACCCAGCTGTAGTTAAGGGCCAAACCTGAACAGAAACACCTTGCTACTAAGAAGCTCAAAATCTGGATAACTTTCAAATCTATTGTTGGCTCAATTGTCTGAAGCTCCATGGTGCTTAATCCCTAACTGCCGTTTATTCATTCCCCCTGTATAGGCTACCCAACATGCTTGTTCCCTGTTCTTTGGAATCAAGAAAGGTAAATCCTTCATTTGGGGTACATGCTATTCTCCAGTTCTCCAGCTGATTCTGATTCCTCTGGAAATAATGTACCCACTTTGTTTAAATTCAGGATGTCCTGTGACTTTTTGTGAAAAGAAAAACTTTAATTTTGGGATTAGTTTTTCTCCAAATTAAACCCATCAGAAACACAAGGGACTAACATTTCCACCATCATATAGTGTTCCGTTACAGCCTTTAACAATGTTTTGTATAGAATGCTGAATGTTTAAGGCAAAATGCTTTCTCTAATTTAGGAGGCCTGTCACCACAATTAAAGAATGTTTCCGTACTCACAAGTGTGATTTTGTCATTTTACCAACGTTTCCCGTTCCCTCTTCTCTTTACTTGTGTTCCTCCCACTGCCTCTCTCAATCTCTGCACTGCTCTAAGCACAATGTTGTAAAGGCCTCTCTTTTGCTTGTTCATTCTCACCCACCACCCACCAGAAAACTTTTCAAAGCACTTCAAGTAAAAGGACCTTCACAAGCATTCATGTCTCTGGAGGATAAAAATAAGCAACAGCCGACTGCTGTGTGGTGCTTAGGCATGTTATGACAGATGAATTATAAAAATTTCTGGAATGTCATGGAAAAATCACAGCAACTGGTCAAAATAAAGCTTTTACTTCAGAAGGCAAATTAAGTTAAGCCAAGCTCTCTTGCTGTTAGAGGTCATGCACTCTTGCAGAATAACTTGCACTACATATAAGCGTTAACTCTCTGTACATGATTGTTTTTATATTTTTTCTAATGGATTTGTTCCAACTGAACTTCTTAGACTCAAGGTCTCTCTTCCACTTCAAACTATATGGTCCACAAAGACTGTTGTCAGTCTGTTGACTGAATGCAAAAAAAGAGCTGAGAATTTAGATGCAATGGTACCAGTAGTGGGATTCAAATCCCGATGCTAATGGTTCACTATTGGGAGCGCTGGGGTGCACACGCTCACTTTGCTAGAGCGTGGCGCTTCTGCACATGCGCAGAGCATTTTTGATGATGTCTGGGCAGGTGGGCAGAGTCTCCCGCCGCCGCCACTACTGGTTCATCCGAACTGGGATGAACTGGTAGCAACTCATCCCTGAATGGTACCCACCCCACCCCACACACATACTATGGTTAACAGCAGTGAATCAGAGACCAAGGCTCTCTGGGTCCAACATAGATTCATTCTAAAGGTTGAATGATACAGAACAGTGTTTCTCAGTCTTAGCAATTTTAAAATGTGTGGACTTCAACTCCCAGAATTCCCTAGCCAGCATACTACCAAAACAATACCAAAACAAAGTCACTGCTCTCTCTTGGAACAGCAGAATCTTGATAGCTAAAGACACTTGGTGATTTGCAAATTACCTCCACACAATAACCTTCCCCAGGTTGAGAGGAAGGACTTCTAGAGGATAAGCACAATGTTTTGCCATTGCCATGGGGTCCATTGGATTTGGGTGACTATGCCATCAAACAAGGGCATCTGCCAATCCCAAGTCCTTGGGGAGGACCTCGACAGGTGGATAAAAATGCCAAATCCAGTCTAAATATTTGGTTGACCATGTGACAAGCCATAATACAGGGCATATACTATGATCCCAGTAACAGAACACACCTGCTCATGGGATTCTGGGAAAATTATCCTACATACATTCTTTCACTCTAATTTCTTAATGATATGCACAAGAATTATACAGTATTATTCTTTCTACAGAGTCTCTCAGGAAAGGTAGAGTAATGTTATGTCAATCCTTTTCTCTGAGATTCCAACCATGTAGGATCATCAGGACAAAGGAAGGGCATATGGCAGGAATCCAGGGGACGCTGTTTGAAAGCAGCCCTGTAGTCTGTGTACTCTCAATGCCTGGATATTGGGTTGCCTCATTGGCCCTGGGCTCCAACTGTCACTTTTGAAGGCAGGTCAGTTGATAATAAAATTTTCCGTATTTCTGATCTTGTGGACCAGGGAGCAACTTGGTGATTCTAACTGAAATCTAGTTGAGCTGGGAGGGGTGTATGGCTTTCTTCTGCTACCCAATTTGGCCCACCCGGAGCTGTGCATCACCCAAGTTCCCAGGGAAGATGAGTAGTTATTGTCACTGGTGACTCCTTAAAGGCTTTCAGAGACCTTGCTCTATAGAAAACTGGATGTGAGACCTCCTGGTATGAGTGGTCTTTAGGGAGTTACTGGAATTACTGCTAAGGTATTACCCTTCTTGATACCCACAATCATCTCTAATTTGAGCTGCTGGATTCTGTTAACAGGCTGGCAACAGAGTTTCCAATGTTCCTGATAGCCCAAGATTTCAACTTTCTACATAATGGCCTTGAATCTGAGGCAGCTCAAGACTTCATAGTCTCCATGGCAACCATAGATTTATCCAAAATCGTTGATGGTCTGAGGAATGCCAGTGACTGCACATTTGATCTGCTTTTTGTCTCAGGGTAGTTGTATCATGATCTTGTAGTGGCAAACATTAATATTAGGCCATTGTTATAGGCAACTGATGGACCCACTGGGGTTCCAGTTGCAGCATACAGCTTTCCTGTAGATCTGGTAGGGCCATGGCTGAAGCCTACGCAACCTTTCCTTGTGTGCCAATTCTGGGGCCTACCTTAATTTAATGAAGAGCTCTGGGAGGTGATGCTCCAGAGCATCAATGTCTGCAACACTATAGGAGGAATACCCAGATTGAACAGGAATACAAATCCATATTAAGGATTATTTTGTAGCAATAAAGGTGGCAAAATGTCTACTAATAGCTATCCAGCAGTCATATCATTTCTCCTTTACCTTTAAATCATTGTGTTGTAGAGGCCCCCATAATGTGGTAGCCCATAGCGGTATGCGAATTCTATGTGAAAATGTTGTACTCTCTGTATAATAGACAGTTAATGTAGTCTGTCATAAGAAGCCAATTAAATATTAATTGTGTTGTTTGTCAGCTACATCCATGGGACTATACCCAGAGTGTCTGCCCAAATGTGGATGGATTTGTTTCCAGCCTTTAAGCCTCCAGCCAATTTCTCATGTCCTTGAGAAATTGTTAGGGATCATATTCATTCTCTAATATAAGCAGTGGCATTTAGTATTTACTTCCATCATCATATTAAGTAGTTGATGCAGGTCTGTGGTAAGGCTTATATCACACTGTTCTATCTTGAACATTAATATCTGTGTCTCTCCAATGAACACAAACACATAAACAATGCCCTGCTTGATTGGGCCTCTGGCCCATCTAGTCCAGCAGTCTGTTCTCACAGCGGTCAACCAGTTACACAAGGAAGTTTACTTGTATTTCAGCAGATGGTCTTCAAAAGCAGTCATACTGCCATCAAGGCTAATAGTGTGGAGCCTCTCTGGAGCCTCTCTTCCTGCAGTGACAAACTTAATTCAATGGGCTTCTATCATCCAAGAAATAATCCAAATCTCTCTATTTTCTATTGGTTGTAAAGGGAGGTATTTTGGCTTTCTGAGCATGGGAAATGGACCCACAATTCACCAGATGCTGTTTTCTGCCATTTCTCCAAAATGCCCCAAGCAAAATTGCATTCGGTAGGCACTGCCATTTTATTTCTTGCAAGCAGGTTAGAGTGAGATTAAACCTTGATTAAGTGCTGTTTCGGGGCATTTGGGGAAAATGAAAATTGAGAGGACAAAAACAGGAAGGGTCTAAGAGATGGGTAGGCATTTTGCCTCTCGCTTTTCTTTGGAATCCCTAAAGTTCACTTTAAAATAAAACAGCTTTTCCCAGCCATAATTAGTAATTTACCACCTGCTAATATCTCTCACTCCTCCCCATTGCCCCACCTCCTCAGTTGGCTACACTGGACAATAAACAAAATTTCATGATGTCATAGGCTACCATACTAGACTGTTATGTTTCCATTCAGGTCATAACTATTTGATTTCATTTAGAACGCTTGATTTTATTGTTGCTGCTGTTTTATTTTAAAAGCACTGCGTATTAATTTCTTAGAGTTAACCAAGATAAGTCAGTTTCTGTGATGGATCAAGAATTTGGTGAACGAAGTGATTGGCATGTACAAAACATGAACCTATTACAGTTCGTATTTTTGGTCAGGCCAACCAGAGTCAATATTGTTAGTTAACTAAGTTTCAGCATTTCAACCAAATAGAGATGAAATATGATCATTGCACATCCTCATCTTGAGTTTCCTGTCTCAGAAAAAAATGGACATATATCACAGTCTAACCTCTCATGTGTTCCTTTGGTCCTAATATACTTATTTCTAATTATTCACCAGAAATGTATATTGTTCACTTTGGTGGAGAAACCTCATTGTGATAAGGGTGATAACCAGTTGCCTGAGCTTTCTGGTCTGGATAGAACTATAGATGGCACTAGAACCAAAGTTGGACATAGACTCCCTTGGTCATGGCCTCCATAACCTCTTCAAGTAGTAGCTAGCAATCCAGGAGAACCAGGGGTAAAATGCTCCCGGTTCGGACCGGATCACCTGATCCGGTAGTGATGGAGGCAGGTGGTTCGGAGAACCGGTAGCAAAAATCCATGCCCCCCCCCACATACCCAGCTGAGCTGCACAATCATCAGAGGCTTTTTTTTTAACTTTTAAAAGCATTTTTTCTACAACTTCTTTGGCTGAAAAAATGCTTTTTAAAGTTTTTTTTAAAAAAGCCTCTGATGATCGCACGGCTCAGCTGGGATCCTCAAAGGCTTTTAAAAGCATTTTTTCTACAACCTCTTCAGAGGTTGTAGAAAAATGCTTTTTAAAGCCTCTGAGGATCCCAGCTGAGTTGCCTGATTGGCAGAGGTTTTTTTTTTTAAATGCCTCTGACGATCCAAGCTGAGTTGCCTGATCGGCAGAGGCTTTTTTTCTTTTAAAAGCCTCTGACAATCCAAGCTGAGTTGCCTGATCGTCAGAGGCATTTAAAAGAAAAAAAGCCTCTGCCCATCAGGCAACTCAGCTGGGATCGTCAGAGCCTTTTGAAAGCATTTTTTTACAACCTCTTTGCCGAGGTTTAAAAAAAAAGGTCACACCCACCCAGTCACATTACCCCCCACCAAGCCACGCCCACAGAACCAGTAGTAACAAATTTTAGATATCATCACTGAAGAGAACCTCTAATTATGAACCTGATTCTCTAAAGAGAGTGCAACCCTCACTAAAGTCACAACTGAAGTCACAACTGAAACCAGCTCCATCTTGATAAAGTTCAGTCTAAGCTTCTTCCTTTCCATCCAGTCCCTCCCAAGCCTCCATACAGTGATTCAAGACTTCAACAGATGCCCATTTGATCTCCAACCCCTTCATCCATTGTTCTTGACATTTAGCTTGTTCTTAGATCCTACCTTCTAGCTTGTCCTTTGCTCCTAATGTTTCCCTATCTACTGCCTTGTCACAGAGCTTGTAGTTCCCAGTCCCTGCGATACCACAGATTGCTATCCAAAGCCCAAGCAGCATTATTACCTCAGGAAATATTTTTTATAAGATATCTTCCATTTGTGCAGCCCTGTCTCTATGGATACCAGAGAGAACAAATGGGAACACATCTTGCTCTTGACAACTTCTTTCCTTTGGCAAGGTATTCATTATTATCATCAGTACAGATGATTTCTCAAGTATCATAAAGTAGAACTTACTAATGAGACATCTACAAGCCGTAGCATGCACACAATCACAGTTGCTAATCTATGTGAAAGAGCCAAAGCCGTTTCATTATTTTGGCAGCAGTTAGCTGCCCAGAGTCCCTTGGGAGTTGGGTGGCATAGAAATATGACAAAATAAATAAATAAATAAATAAATTACAGTTTTGTGTTGCAACCTACCAGGATTTAAGAAAATAAATGGAATGGAGATATATCAATCTCCTTTGAAAGCTTCATCCCTCTGAGAATGCTTCGGACTGAAAAACAAAAGGAGGTATAGGAAAAAATGATATAGATATAGTCTACAAATATCTCAATATTCTACTGAAAAGTGAACGTATTTACCCTCCTCCAGAAAAACTGGGAAACATTTTGAAGGTGGTAAGCAAAGTAAAGCTAAACTGTTTATGGCAATATTTTTATTTGGTCAACTCACAAATACGTAGCAGCAAGCAAAACCTTTTTTAAAAAGAACTCTTCATCTAGCAAATCATTTTTTAAAAATCAGAAAAAGGTCAGAACTGATACAGAAATGAAGATAGAGAATGGGAAATTTTTGGCTTGAATTTTGCTTATCTCAGATGGAGAACTCTTGAAGCTTGCCCACTCATTTATAGATTGTAATTAATGTATTGGAAAGCAATACCTCAAATGGAATTGGTTTATGATCTTCCCCTTACTTTTGCTTTTTTTTGTAATGAAGCCAGTTAAAGGTTTTTGTATCTTTGATGGCCTTTCAACTTTGGTCATCCTAGATTCATACATGGTATTTTGTAATGGGGAATCTATTGCTTCAGCCCAGCCATTTGCGCTAGGAAGATGCAGTTAGAATGGGAATGCACAGAAAGCTATTTGAAGATTTGAGGTGAGCTTATTAGTACTCAGAAGGATTCTTTTGAGACTGAAGATCAAACTTCACTAAGGATAACTGAGATGATAAATCTGGGGTTGGGAAGGGTTCTGCTAAACAATTGGGAAGAAAGATCTAAGCCCAAAAGGGAATGAACTGAAAGGGAAAGGCATGTGAGGACTTGAGGATTGTCAGAGAGTTGCTAGGGAAAGTGCTCTTGAAACAAAAATAGTATTTGATGGTAAAAAAGAAAAAGAGTCTTATTCGTTGAAAAATCAAGGGTTCTTAACAATTCCTCAATTAAATATTGTTTTATTCAGATCCAATTTCATTTCTGATACAGCTGCGGTGGTTGCAAAACATAGCTGATATTGACTGATCTAAAAAAAAAAAAAAAAAGCTAAGGCCAGTATCAAATCAAGTTAGTAATTGAATGGGAGGCTACAAGGACATCTTGGTAGATTAGTTTAAAGAAGACAATGACAAATAATTCATATTCATAGAGGTTAGATTTCACAATTGTTACTTATTAGTTACTTGATTTCCAGATAATTCCATGTAAAGCAATGGAGACTGACTGAGGTATTACTAACCATACTGGTAGCTTCTTCAGACCAATTCTGAATCTGAACTTGGCAACATAAAGTTATGTCCATATAGAGGGCACAAAATGGAATGGAAAGCACTCCCCATGGTATATGGAGTTGAGGGAGATGAAGCACAAGAAGAGACAACCATGTGCCCAAAGTGGGTCTTATCTCTTAATATCTAGATTACAAGCCCAGTTCATCCTAGCTTCACACACAGAGACACACAGTCATCAAAATGTACACTTGTATGTAAATATTTAGTCAATGCTGATGAAATAGTGTGTTTCAATGAATCCCCGAGGAAACACATATTGACCTAACTTCAATATAACGTTAAACACAGCATCTTTTTTCCAAGTATGAATGCATAGATAACAATTTGTGTGCAGTTGGATGCAACCATGGTTTAGGGCCAGGGTATTTACGAGATCGCCTTCTGCTACCGATAACCTCCCACCGGCCAATACGCTCTCACAGAGAGGGCCTCCTCAGGGTGCTGTCGGTCAAGCAATGTCGGCTGGTGGCCCCCAGGGGGAGAGCCTTCTCTGTGGGAGCACCCGCCCTCTGGAACGAGCTACCTCCCGGAATACGACTGATTCCGGATCTCCGCACTTTCCGTAAGGCCCTGAAGATGTTTTTATTTCAGCAAGCCGGCCTGGCCTGAATAGGTTTTATGGGTTAGTTTTTTAATTGTATAGCTAGGGGTTTTAAATTGGGAAGCCGATTAATTTAATTTATTTTTAATTATCTTAACTTTTATATTGTATGTTATTTTAATTCTCGGCTGTTCACCGCCCTGAGTCCCTTCGGGGAGAAGGGCGGGATATAAATTCAATAAATAATAATAAAAATAACAACAACAACAACAACAACAATAATAATAATAATAATAATAATAATAATAATAACAACAACAACCACCACCAAGAGGACACTGAGTATGGCAGGTACAAATATATGAATATTCTTCTTTCAGGGCTATTTTTTTTTAACTGTAAAGTTTTTAACAATGTCCCAAAAGGTGATTGACTCATTGCCTTCTGTTAGCCAGGTAGAGACAATTCAAAATAGCATCAAATCTTATGACCCTTCCAATCTCTGAGGATTACAGTCACCTCTGTATTGTTCTGCCTATTTTTAAAAACCATGGGTTCCTCAAGGTGATAGTCTAAGCATTTGACAGTGAAAACAATTCAATCTTACTGTCAAGCACTGGGGAAATCAGGAGATGCAGGCAGTTCAAATGAGTATAAAGATTTATTACAAGCTTAAGCTGTGTACAAGAATCTGAACTACTAACAGTCAAGGGAAATTAGTGGGAGTTAAGAATAGAAAGGAATTCAAGGTGGGCTGGATTTAAATTTCTCTTTTTTGTCAGAAATTTGTATTAAGTTATAAAATAAGGTACAAAATACAAAAGAAAATAGGAAGACAGTGAGGGGAAAGGGAGTAAAGAAAAGTGAAGAAGGGCTGAGAAAAAAAAAGTGTTGACTTAGATCTCTGGTGGGCCCACAGGGATTCATGACTGATGACATGTTTGACCTCTCCCTCATGCTCTGCCTTACAAGAGACGGAAGGTTTTTTAAAAAGTACTTCCTATTACTCATTTCAGCTGTGAGAAACATTATTAAGGCATGGAAGTTACATGGAACTGAAATCTCAACCTGAAAACTGTTCAGGTGTGCAAACAGAATCCAAGATTACTGCAAACAGTCTGCTCAAAAGTTTAGCTGACAACAGAGCAGTGGGCCACCAACCCATAATACAGCATTATTTATACAACAATGATCTGAACAGGACAACTTCAGAAGGAAAAAAAATATTTGACTGCAACACAAAAGGCACTACCTAAAATATGCAAAAGAAAATCTATTCTGCAGCAAAGTGAGAAATCAAACACTGAACTGTTCAGCTACAACACACATCAGGAGAATACATCAGGAGAAAAAAAAATAGATAAACTGTCTGAAGAACAGAACACCTTGCCCCCACAGAGGTAGCTCTATTATGCTTTGATGCTGTACACAGAAACAATTGTGCCAGAAAGGAAACATGGATTCAACTGAATATCAACATATTCTAGTGTTAAGTCTGGAGAGGTTTTCATGGGTTACTTCACAAAATAACATCTAATGTCTAAAGTTGCTTCATTTCCTACTTTTATGTGATATGTCATTCCTTCCTCTCTGAAGGCAAACCTTTGCTCTCTACTTGTTACTGCGACAGGAAATGTGCCATCCTTCTGAGTTGAGCAATGAATCTCTTTAGGCAGAAGAAACTGTCAGCACAACTTCTAAATTAGATATTTCTCAGGTCCAGAGCTCATATCTGGGAGTCTCTGCCTTCCAAAAGAGTGCTATGGGCTGCGAGTTCCCCAACCCAGCACATTTTTGGATATACAATGCATCCAGATAGCAGTAAATATGTCTACCTGCTTTAAGTACCTTGGTACAGTTTTAGGTTGCCAGATATAAACGGGGAACACAGTTGATATTCTTTTCTTAGTTATTTAAAGAATTTTGCAAAGTATACAAAATAAGCGCATAACCTGTAAGAAATGACCAATATGAAGAAAGGTAGAAGCATACGAATATATTTATATGTAGACACATCAGACAATTGGCCAATCTCCTCTGTTTTCAGAGGTACTGAGAAAAAGAGATAAGCAAAAAAGCAAAAAAGTGTTGGTTTACAGCTGAGAGAGCAAAGATCAAGGAATCATGATAAATTTCCTTGTCCTTTGCTAAATGTCTATGGAAATTCACATTCATCCAGGTCATGGTTGTCTCAAAGGTGCTTTTTCAAGAGGTGACTTTCTACGAATGTCTTCAAAGAAAAACCAGATAGTCCAGTTGCCTCTTGAAAAAGCACCTTTGGGACTCCTTTGTCCTTTGCTGTTAGTTGGCTCCAGTCCATTCTTTCCTTGGCTATTTGGCTACTCTGGATTGGATCCCTATTACTCAGTTGAGTTTGGGATTGGCTCCTGTAGGCAATGTTCCAACCTTCCTATCTTTATGATTGGAACAGAGAGATGCTGCATCTCCTGACAACTTAGTATTCCAGGGTCCCTGACTCCTGACTTTAGCCCTTCAGCCTCCTTACTGATGTTACTGGACCGGGACGCCTTGCGCACGGTCACTCATGCCCTCGTCACTTCCCGTCTGGACTACTGTAATGCTCTCTACATGGGGCTCCCCTTGAAGAGCACTCAGAGGCTCCAACTGGTCCAGAATGCGGCCGCGCGGGTGATTATGGGACCGACATGGCGCACCCATGTACAACCTCTCTGGCTCCCGGTGGTCTTCCGGGTGCGATTCAAGGTGCTGATGAGAAGGGCGGTACAAAAATTTAAATAATAAATAAATAAATAAATACACAGGATTCTCATTTATGCAGATACTATAAACTGCTTAGAGAGGCTTTAAAGCACTGTGAAGCGGTATATAAGTCTAAGTGCTATTGCTATTGCTATTATCACTCTTTCCTTCCCAGACTATAGGATTCCTTAGCATATTCATGCTTATGAGGAACATAAAGAGATAAAAACTAATGTTTTAGATAGTTTCATTTCCATAATAACAACAATGGCGGCAGCAACAGCAAGGTTGCATGTCAATGTTCAACATTCAGCAGAGAACACAAAGCTGATCAATCCACGTCATATTCCAGTGCAAGACAAGAGAAAGGATTACATATCATGCATAATTGACATACAAGTAACACCGTAAGCCTAATACAAACTTACTAAAAGATCCTGGGGGCAGCTAGTCCTAACACTAGCAACCAATGTTTCACGGGCAGGCAAGGAAAAAGCAGCTGAAAAGACAATGACCTTAAATATATGTCTAAATTATCCATGAAGCACTTAAATACATAAAAGAAAGATTTTGGAATGGATTTCATGGTCTCCAGACCTAAACATTATTGATAATCATACATGGAGTCCATGCAAGCCAATCTAAGAATATTTCTTGGGTAGAAGTGTTCTGCAAGAAAGTGTGGGGAGAAATACCTCAAAGCAAGGATGGACTCTTAGCTGGTTAGAGGAAGTTGAGAGTTTAGCTGAAAGTGGTATAACTGAATGGTCGTCCAAACTTCTGTGTATAGTAAGATAAAGGTAAACGTTCCCCTCGCACATATGTGCTAGTCGTTCCTGACTCTAGGGGGCGGTGCTCATCTCCATTTCAAAGCTGAAGAGCCAGTGCTGTCCGAAGACGTCTCCGTGGCCGGCATGACTAAATGCCAAAGGCGCACAAAACACTGTTACCTTCCCACCAAAGGTGGTCCCTATTTTTCTACTTGCATTTTTTATGTGCTTTTGAACTGCTAGGTTGGCAGAAGCTGGGACAAGTAACGGGAGCTCACCCTGTTACACGGCACTAGGGATTCGAACCACTGAACTGCTGACCTTTCGATCGACAAGCTCAGCATCTTAGCCACTGAGCGACCACGTCCCTTTTCTGTGTATAGTAGGGAAACAGATATTTACAAGTTTCCTCTCCTAAACAGCACTGTTGATTCTCTGTAGCTTTTTTGCTCAATATTTCTTCCTTTAGCCTCTGTAAAAGGAAGATATTTGATCATGCACACTGTTTCTCTGTTTCTCTGTTTCTCCCTCTCCCTCTCCCTCTCTCCCTCTCCCTCCAGAGATAAGGGCATCATTTAGAGAGCTCCTTTCACTTATCTCAAGTTCGTCCTCAATCTGAAATATAAACTGGAAAATATAAGAATGCTAAACAGTTTCTTCCATCTGCATATGATGAACCACAGCCTCTCTTTCCCTTGAATACATTAAGAGAGTGTTTGAATAAGCCGACTAAGTACCGTGAATTAAGCTTGGCCATTTGCTTAATCTGAAAAGTGAAACAGAACTGCAAGAATTGGAGAATGAGTTTAAAATAGAATCCTCAGAAGACTAGATTGGGGATGTTAGAGGGCAACACAGCATATCAACTACTCTGCAATGTACAGTTCACAAAGAGGAGACAAATATTTCCTTAGCTCTACCAGCACCAGCTTTATGTTTACTTCCATGTTTTCATTTACCCTTAGTTTCTGCAATGTAAAGGTTTTTCAGATTAACATATTCTTAAACATTAGGATAGTCTGCTATTGCTATTGCAAAACACTGTTCCTGTTTTAGCAGTAAATCAGCAAAATTCTGGAGCTGGTATTTGCATTCAGTCATGGCCTTCTCCTTCTGATTTAATCTTGATGATCACATATTCAGACTATAAGAAGAACACCAATAACTGCAATCCTCATGGTGCCACCTTTAGAGGACAGAATATTTTCAAGGCATATCAGAATCTGTCAATATTAGAAGCTTGAAAAATCTTGCAACTACATGTTTTTTAAAATTCCCACTTATCCTTGCAATTGGTCATGTCTTTGTGGCAGGCATATGAAGCCGACAAATCAAATGTTTCTGTGGTACATCAATTACTCAACAGTTTGATACAAAGGATAAGCTTTTTCAAAAAATAAAATGGAACATAGCACCTGAGTTGGGAGTCATCATTTTTTTTTCAGCTCCAGGTGCCAATATATTGTATTTTATGATTGTCCAGGATTACAAACATTCTACCATGCGGTTATATTCTCCTGCATCTTTTCTACTAGTTCTTATTCAATTTATGAATGTGAGTTTAATTCAGAAAAGTTCAAAAAAGAGAATTTCAGAGAAATACTGTACAGGAGTGTAGTCTTGTTTTAGCTCCAAGGTAAAGCAAAGAAAACATTCAGACATTGATGGAATCAAGGAAAAATAAGCTAACGTATCATCCAGAGACAATCAAAAGTTAATTGATAGCTAATCACGAATAACAGTTTTCCCCCTTCCAGGTGCACTTTTCAAAGGGGGAAGCATCCAGCTCCATTTGCTTATTTATTTATTGGTTTGATTTATATGCCGCCCTTCTCTGGAGACTCAGGGTGGCTTACAGTGCGTTAAGCAATAGCCTTCATACTTTTGTATATACCTGCTTAGTAGGGCTTTCGGCCCCCCTAAGCGGTGTTCTTTTTATACAAAGTCAGCTTATTGCCCCCACAATCCGGGTCCTCATGTCCTTATGTTTTTTGTCCTTTTTGAGCTTTTCCCTCAAATTGGTTAAAAGCCAGATGAGAAACATCCCAACCTAAGAGAGATTACAGTTGGAGATTACAGAATTCTATGGCAAATTGGGGATTAACAAAACAACGTGCAGTTTAGATTTATTTTATGGGCTCTACTCAGGGGTGGGTTCTACTTACCTTTACTACCGGTTCACAATGGGAGCACGCATTTCTGCACATGCACAGATCGTCAATTACTTTTACTACCAGTTCTAAAGAACCAGACAGAACTGGGAGCAACTCACCACTGGTTCTACTCTGAGATGTAACTTTGTTGTCTGTGAGAGAAAAAAAATTATTGTGGCAGAAGTAATGGAACCAATCTCTCTAGAAGGGTTCCCCCCCCCTTTCTCTTCTTGTGCTTTTTTAGTTCCTTTCCAGTTTTTAGATTTGGTGTGGACAACCAAAAATTCACTTGATTATTCAGTAACACTCATTCTGAGGAAAGCCTTTAGCATGCAATTCTCACTCTTTGGTCCAGCTAGGAATAAACCATTTGCTTTCTCCCAAGAAAACCAGAGCAGAGAAGGATTTCTGTAAGGAAAGGTGGCTGATGACAGCATTATTAAAGCAACTTTTTCCAGAGGTTTGGGGAGAATAGTTGGATTGTGGGTAGAAAATTAAGATGGAGAAACACTTTTTGTAGAAGAACACTTTTCAGGAATTTCAAGACAGGTTTTGACACAACCTTACACATAATATTGAATCAAATGACCCAAGGATAAGATAGCTTTCTAAATGTTCTCTTTGAATTATCCATACAAGTCAACCACATAATGCCACATTCTTTTGAATACCAAAATACTGGAGACAAATTGTATGGCATTACCTTACATCACCTGCTTCCAGAGACATCTGCTTGGCTGCTATAGGAAATAAAGTAGGCTAAACAAAATTAATCTAAGAATCACTAGAAAAATCACTGTACAGTCTTAAAGAATGGAAGTGCGTGGTGTCGTTTGCAGTTGCTTTCCTTTTAGTGACTAACAAAAGCTACAATTGGGTGTAATTGTATCTTGGAACTTTTCTTTCTTTGTTGCTTTATGACAGATGTTTGGCTGTTAAATAGCTTATTAATATTGAAAAGGGATGAGTATGTTGAATTATCAAAGTTTTCAAACTTCATAAATGGGTATTTTTTTTACTGTATATTCCAGCCATTCTGGAGTTTGCCTCAGTTCTGAATCTTCTCAGTTTAATGGAAGATTCTTAAACTCTATGAAAGGAGACACATCAAAGGAATCTGCATCTGATGTGGATTTTTCTGATGGATTACCCACAGAGCAGAGGCCTGCAGGCCAGATACGTCACGCGCCGGCCACGGCCACCCCAGCTCTGTGAAGGCAAAAAATACATCACATGACATCAGCATGACGTGGTGAGTTTGGCACCAGTGCCACAGAGGGAAATAAAACAACCCATCCACATTGGTTTGATGGAGTGGTCTTTCTTTTGGATTTGTGCTCCCTTTACTTCTTTGAAAGCTTGTTACTATCGTTTTCTCTATTTGCATAAGGAACTAGTACAGTAGATAAATCTGGTAAAAATCCATTATTAATTAACCCTAAAAAAAGAATCTTAGCTCTGACATGTTTGGTGGCCTTGAGGCATTCATTCACAATTGTTTGAACTTTCTCTGTCTGCTTCTGTAGGCCTTATTCATCCATGCTGTCATGGCAATATTAGGTCTAAAGAACTCACATTTGTTGCATTGTGCTCAAAGGTCAAGCTCTGCCAATCTCTGACATGTTGCCTTGAGGTTATGCAGAGACACATCATCATTTTCTCTTGTGACATTTATTTATTCATCCATTTGTTTGATAGATTTATTATCCATCACAATTCCAAGAATCAATATTTAGATTATGTCATCTGAGTAACATTGAGTGCCTGAACAACCTTGGAGCATTTGATCTCTGGCTATCTACCAAAATGTTCACACAGATGTTACTCCAAAAAACAAGACTGTTATAATGATATAACCCTTCAGATGGATGGATGGTTGGTGGAAACACCTTGGAATTATCTTTCATTTCCATCTATAAATAAGCTGCTAGTAGGTCTATTTTAATGAAATGCTGTCCTCCACCAAGGTTAGTGAAATGTCTTAAATTCTAGGCATGCAGTGATACTCAATCTGGTAAATAGTACACAGAGGATTAATGGTAACCTTACAAACACCCTAGTTCCATTCCATTCAGCCACAGGAATTATGGGGTAGCAGATGGCTTTCAATAAATTTTTCTCCTTCATCTGACCCAATTCAGTTTCTGCCTTTTTATTTCTGGCATCTGGAATTGTACGCTCTTTGTAAAACTTGGGTGTGGTGTTTTTCTACAAAATTATTGTACCCTTGATTGTGTTTGAGTGTGGCAAGGCTACATATACATCACCAGCAAAATCCACTACCTTTTCCAGCTTCCTCTTGGTCCCGTGATTGGATGTACAGCTCATGAGGAACCATTCAGACATGGCAGTCAGGACCCCTGAGTGCTGCTTCTCCTGGTTTCAGAAGATATACATCCAGCGATTGTATTTTATAGCTACAGCTATCACTCCAATGGGAATATATTCTCCAGTAAAAGGCTGTAATTCTTTTTCGGATGGCCTCTCCAAATGCTGTTCAAACTTGCACTGTAACTGATACAAGGGAAACAGTACAGGTAGTCCTCGACTTACAACAGTTCCTTTAGTGAACAACATTACAACGGCACTGAAAAAGGTGACTTATGACTGTTTTTCAGTCACCTTTGCAGCATCTCTATGATCATGTGATCAAAGTTTAGATACTTGGCAACTGGTTCATATTTATGACCCTTGCTAGGTCCCATGGTCATGTGATCGCCTTTTGTGACCTTCTGACAAGCAACGTCAATAAGGAAGCCAGATTCACTTAACAACTGTGTTACTAATTTAACAGCTGCAGTGTTTCACTTAACAACCCGGTTACTAACTTAACTGCAGTGATTCACTTAACAACTGAGGCAAGAAAGGTCATAAAATGGGGCAAAACTCACTTAACAAATGTTTCACTTAACAACATAAACTTTGGGCTTAATTGTGGTTGTAAGACAAAGACTATCTGTATAGCACTGATAGGATTTTGCCATTTGTTTCTGGTGTGAATCGTACTGTGGTCTCATTTCATCTTTTGACATACAAATTGCCAAGTTAGCTAGCTCTGTTTGCCTCCATGATTAAATTATTCATCTGTATCATGTGCCACTTTATTCCTTTCAAAGAAGTGGCCTGATTGTTTATCCTCAGCAAATATTTTACTTTTTTCATAAGTGACAGGATCTGCAAATATGTCACACCTTACTGCATTTTCTGCAGATTCCTTCTATAAATCTGCATGAAGATGGCGTATGCGAAGTTATGCCACCATGGCATCTGTGAGTAAGATGGGCAGCATCAAAATTTGATAAATAAATAAAATAGCACAGTCTCTTTTGATCAATTACTTTCTGTCTGCTCCTGCAAGCTTATTTACATTTGTTGGTACTCCTCACTGTATCTCTAGCAGCAATTTCCATGGAGATAGCAATCTCCAGCATTCTCTTAAATGTTAAATCTGTTAAGAGGGTTTTAAAAAAAGAAAAGATTTTCTTTCAGAATTCCACCCAGTAGCTGAACTCTCAAGGCTCGATTTGGTGGTTCACCAAATTTGCAAAATTCAGACCTATTTTTTTAATGTTCAGCTAGTTCCCCTTTCTGTTTGAGCTTATGAAATATAAAATGCTTAGTAGTTCATGCATGTTTGGTACCAAATGTCCCTGCAAAACTGGATTTTGGGGTTTTAGGGACATTTCTTAGTAAATTAGTAAGTTTTGCTTACCATAATCCTCAAAAAAACAGACACTTTTATGCAGCAACTACCTCATGGACCTCAAAAAAGTGTTCAAGTCTCTTGGTATACAGGTAGTCCTTGACTTACAGCAGTTCATTTAATGACATTGTTCAAAGTAGCAATGGCACTGGAAAAGTAACTTATGGCCGTTTTTCACATTTATGACCATTGCAGCATTCCCCCCCCCCCACGTTCCCCCGATTGAAATTCAGATGCTTGACAACTGGTTAATATTTATTATGGTTGCAGTGTCCTGGGGTCATGTGATCAGCTTTGGTGATCTTCTTTTTCTTTTCTTTTTAAAAATTTTATAACATTTTATTAGATTATAGAATAAACTGCAAAAATACAAAAGCAAATAGTAGGACACAGTGGGGAGGGGAAGGGGAAAGAAAAGTGAGGAGGGGAGGGGGAGAAGAAAAATAAGGCGTTGACTTCCAACTCCCTCTGTTGCAGTAGAATAAAGCATAAACTTCATACCTCAACTTTTTTTTACTTTTCCATAATAGTATAAACTAGTCATTCCTATAACAACAAATCAATCTAACCAGTAAAACCCCAAAATCAATTTCCTTTTTTTCCACCTCGAGCACAAAGTCCAGAAGCGGTCTCTGTGTGGCAACAAAAGTACTTATATTCTTTTCTTTGATCAAAACAGTCAATTTAGTCCTCTCCATGATGATGGAGAAGCCATCTCCATCAGCTTCTGTAGCCATTCGTCCATGGTGGGAATCCAAATGGCCTTCCCTTATTGTAGCTTTTGCCATTTTCTGAGAAGCAAAGTCAAATAGAGAAGCCAGGTTCACTTAACAACCATGTTACGTCCTCCCACTTAAGGCTGTAACCTTGTTGCTGGCATCCTTACGATTTATATTGACTATTTCCTAATATGATTTGATTGCTTATTTGTACCCTATGACTATCATTAAGCATTGTACCTTGTGATTCTTGACGAATGTATCTTTTCTTTTATGTACACTGAGAGCATATGCACCAAGACAAATTACTTGTGTGTCCGATCACATTTGGCCAATAAAGAATTCTATTCTATTCTATTCTATTCTATTCTATTCTATTCTATTCTATTCTATTCTATTCTATTCACAACTGCAGTGATTCACTTAACAACTCTGTCAAGAAAGGCCTTAAAATGGGGCAAAATTCACTTAACAAATGTGTATCAGCAATATAAATGTTGGGCTTAATTGCGGTTGTAAGTCGAGGACATTATCCAGGTATTTCCATTAGTATCAGATTCATTCAACATCTCAAGTCAATCATTTTGCTAAGCAGTTTTTTCTCCACTTGGTCTTTATAATGGTATTTGGGTCAATGTTACTCTACCTCTGTTGTTACTGCCTCTCTTCCTCCCCAACACACACACATACAAGACAAGGTGTGGTATTTTTAAAATGATTCTACTTTGCTATCTCTTATTGTATATTTGCTACTAACAAAACAAATACAATAGAGTCAGCAGTAGGGTTTTTTGTGTGTTCTGCTTGCTTTATTGAAACTAAATGAAAAGCAAATTTCAGGAAGTCTACAAGAATTATGATACATCCAGGCAGGCCAAGTTAACTGAGCCACAATATAAGATCACATGCATGATTAATAATCAATGATAATAACATAATATGCTACACTGCACACTCTCAAAATATTGTTTCGGTATCTTGGGCAACTTCCAGAAGAGAGTTGGTGGATTGTTGAGAGAGAAAGAGAGAGAGATGGGGGGAGAGAGAGAGGGAGGGAGAAAGCAGACGAGGTAATCTCATCATACAAGCCATTTATCATCATTTCATGATGTTAAATCTGACCCTTGACAATAGGGCAAGCAGAATGAATATCTCTCTCTCAAAATAACAAGAATGATGGAGACATTTTTCTAATGATTGAATATGGTGAATAAAAGAATTAAAGGATTTCCTCATTACCACATGTTAAACAGAAAAATAGAAGACTGGAGAATTTGCCTAGCTGCAAAACAAAACAACTTAGACTAGTAGCATAGCTACTGAGAAAATCTTTTTTAAAAAAATTCCAGTTACAATATTCCCATGCAAGCACACAGGTTCCCAGTGGCATTTGATGAACTAATTGGCAAAAAACTCAGGAATTTCTCACAATAGCAAACATGCAAATATGCCTATGAAAAAAGTATTTTGCAGGAAAGGGACTGGGTGGGGATTTACCATTTTCAAAAGCAGATATGGGGGGGGGGGGGCGATTAGCAAAACACGGCACACTGCTGAGACAGGCGAAGGGAAAATGGTAAAGCCTGTTATTTTCAATTAACACTCAGCAATCCAGTGGCCAGGCTAGGTCCCATATAAAGACACACTCTGAGAATAATAAAATGGATTTTATTGGGGTGTTCAATTATGGCACAATCTGCAGGTCATGTTACAAAATTATTAGTAGGGAAAGATAGTAGAGCAACATTTCTCAATCTTGGCAACTTTAAGTTGTGTGGTGGATCTCAACTCTTAGAATTCCCTAGCCAGCAATGCTGGCTGGGGAATTCTGGAAGTTGAAGTCCACACATCTTAAAATTGCCAAGGTTGAGAAACACTGTAGTAGAATGATAGCAGAGTATTTTGACTGACTTGTGGAGTTCCTCCCAGTCTCATAGCTTCAGAAGGACTGTCCCATTTATGTGGCACTCAAAAAGAGAGGAAAGTACATCACCAAAATAAATACATAATGTGGAAAAAGACTGACATACATTTTGCATATACTTATTTATATGTCAGGAGCAATTAAAATGGAACAATTAAAATAGAAATTCAGGATATTGTTATGTAGATGAAAGTGATTTAAAAAAAAACAATCACCAATTAGGGTAGAAATGGAATAGAAGAGTTTGAAAGAATAGAAAAATAAGGTATATAGAAAATGACAGACAACTTCTGTATTATACATTGTATTCGCTTTATGACAATTTGCCATGAACCTGGTTAACTTTTTATTTTGCGACCATTCTGGGACAGAATAAACAAGCCAACATCTGTCTACTCTTTGGGATCATGCAACAAAGCAGTTGCATCCACCTCCATTTCCCCAAGAATAAGCTCATCCCTTCTTTCAAAGGATGGTATAAGTACATAGCCCCAGAAATTTGAAACTGGATGGATGGGATCACTGATTCCCCTCTCAGTTTTCTCTCAAGCATTCACAACTGTGTTCCAGATGTGGAGCTAATTGGAGTCCCATGTCCATAGGCAGCCTCATCCAACCCAGGCCCTTAGCCTACAAATTAGTTCTTCATTCTTTGTTCTAGACTAGACTAGACTAGACTAGACTAGACTAGACTAGACTAGACTAGACTAGACTAGAATTTTTATTGGCCAAGTGTGATTGGACATACAAGGAATTTGTCTTGGTGCATATGCTCTCAGTGTACATAAAAGAAAAGATACGTTCATCAAGAATCATAAGGTACAACACTTAATGATAGTCATAGGTTACAAATAAGCAAACAGGAAACAGTATCAATATAAATCGTAAGGATACCAGCAACAAGGTTACAGTCATACAGTCATAAGTGGGAGGAGATGGGTGATGGGAGCGATGAGAAGATTAATAGTAGTGCAGACTTAGTAAATAGTTTGACAGTGTTGAGGGAATTATTTGTTTAGCAGAGTGATGGTGTTTGGAAAAAAACTGTTCTTATGCTTAGTTGTTCTGGTGTGCAGTGCTCTATAGCGTCGTTTTGAGGGTAGGAGTTGAAATAGTTTATGTATGTCCAGGATGCGAGGGGTCTGTAAATATTTTCACAGCCCTCTTTTTGATTCGTGAAGTATGCATTCTTTGTTCTAAGCACTAACCATTGGAGACTTATTTATTCAGCTACATCAACTTGCAAAGCTTAGGAGGGTGGAGTTAACTCAGGGCAACAGGAAATGCTCTAATAAGGCATTTGCAACACAGCGATGTGTACAGACTTGAGAAAACAAAGAACCCTCACACAAATTATTGTAATGATGATAATGAAGATGTGGACAGTGAAGGTGACAAAGATTGCTTTTTATATTTTCATAATCTCCCTCCTCTAATTAATTTCTCTTCATAGCATCTACTGCTAAAGTTTCTGAGAACTACTTTCTGTCTGAGGCATATAATGAAAAATATATAAGGTAGTAGGTCATTCAATGCTGGAGCCACCTGGCTTTTCTCCCCTCCCTCTGTTCTGCAATAGGTAAACTGATGGGCATTTTTTTGAGATCCTAGCAACAAGACAAAGCACAGGCTTTGTAGAAAAGAGATCCTGCCATCACATCCTGAGGTCTCCCAATGCAGCGGACATTTCTGGGGTTCAACAGACAATCTTCTTGTCCTGCCATAAGGATATCCTTGTGTTAATTCCTAAAACAAAGGGAGAGGGTAAAATTTAGATATGAAGAGAGCCACTGTTTTACAATCCCCCCGCCCCCCACAAGAACTAGAAGTTGTAGTGGATAGGTTGGCTATGCTATGACATTATTAGATGGGATTTGAGATGTGGGTTCTGCACCACCCTTGCATTATTTCCAATCTCTAAGATCTATCAAAGATAAAGCATAAGTGGATAGCTGCGTTCCTATCAAACAGGCAACAAGTAGTCAAAATAGGGAACGCCCTATCAAACTCTGCACCCGTTAACAGTGGTGTCCCCCAAGGTAGCGTTTAGGACCCACACACTTTATACTTTACACAAATGACCTTTGTGGTCA
Organism: Arizona elegans; assembly: GCA_022577455.1. Classification (NCBI taxonomy): domain Eukaryota; kingdom Metazoa; phylum Chordata; class Lepidosauria; order Squamata; family Colubridae; genus Arizona; species Arizona elegans. The sequence goes on from JAKOOJ010000001.1 coordinate 124,189,695, forward strand.
TATTATAAGCAACTGCATTCTCTTCGCTGATGATGTAAAACTATTCAACACCACTGGCAATGCTGCTACCCTACAAAAAGACCTTGAATGGTCAGACAATTGGCAACTCCAAATCTCAACCAACAAATGCCCTGTCTTACACATTGGAAAAAAAAAAATCAGAACACAAAATGCAAGCTGGGTGGATACGACCTTGTAGATGACCCTCACTCTGTCAAGGACCTTGGAGTACTCATCTCAAATGATCTAAGTGCCAGAGCTCACTGTAACAGCATTGCCAAAAAGGCATTAAGAGTTGTTAACCTAATCTTGCGTAGCTTCTTCTCTGGTAATATTGAACTGCAAACTAGGGCATACAAAAGTTTTGCTAGACCAATTCTTGAATACAGCTTATCTGTCTGGAACCCTCACTGCATATTGGACATTAATACAGTTGAACGAGTCCTGAGATATTTCATGAGAAGAGTCCTCCATTCCTCTGCTCGCAACAGAATACCTTATGCTACTAGACTTGATTTTTTTAAAAAAATTATTTATTTATTTAATTATTTAATTTGTCAACAAGTACAAGGAAACAAGTATCAGTATAGACATAGACATGGACACATGAAAAAATGGCACAAATAAATAGATATGAATAAGCAAAACATAGCCATAAACACATAAAAAGAGTAAATATAAATGGGGACAGTAGGACAGGGATGGTGGTCACGCTGGTGCACTTAATTTTGGGCTTAGACAATTTAGAACTTTGCTGTCTTTGGTCTGACCTAAGTGTAGTACATAAAATTATCTGCTACAATGTCCTACCTGTCAATGACTACTTCAGCTTCAACCACAACAATACACAAGCATACAATAGATACAAACTTATGGTAAACCGCTCCAAATTTGCTTGCAGAAAATACAACTTCAGTAACAGAGTTGTTAATGCCTGGAATGCACTACCTGACTCTGTGGTTTCTTCCCCAAACACCCAAAACTTTAACCTAAGACTGTCTACTGTTGACCTCACCCCATTCCTAAGAGGTCTGTAAGGGGCATGCATAAGGGCACCAGCGTGCCTACTGCCTCTGTCCTAATGTTCCCTTTTATTTGTATCCATTTCAGTGGTGAAATGTAAAATTTGTTACTACCAGTTCTGTGGGCGTGGCTTGGTGGGGGTAATGTGACTGGGTGGGTGTGGCCAACTTTTTTTTTTTTACTTTGAAAAGCATTTTTTCTACAACCTCTTCAGCCAAAGATAAGGTGACCAGATTTTAACATTGGTAAAGAGGGACATTGTGGGCGTGGCTTATTTTGTGGGTATGGCTAGCTGGTCATGTGACTGGGTGGGCGTGGCTAGCTGGTCATGTGACCGGGTGGCCATGGCTATGTGTATAGGGTAAGGTGAACAGATTTTAACATTGGTAAGAGGGACACCATTGTGGGCGTGGCTTATTGTGTGGGCATGGCTTGGAGGCCATGTGACTGGGTGGGCGTGGCTAGCTGGTCATGTGATCGGGTGGCCATGGCTGTGTGTATAGGGACTACTCAGAGGGCTGAAAAGTCATTTCTGACAGGTCCTCGCACTTTTGACTGGTCCTCACACTTACGACCATCCTCACATTTATGCCCGTGCAGCATTCTTAACAACCATGTCACTCATTTCACAACTGCTTCTCTTCACCATGGTGACAAGATAGGGCAAAAAACGTAAAATGTGAGGACAGTCGTAAGTTCGAGGACTGGTCAAAAGTGTGAGGACCAGTCAAAAATAACTTTTTCAGCCCTCTGAGTAGTCCATATGCACAAAAGGACTAACCAGAGGGCTGAAAAAAGTCATTTCTGACAGGTCCTCACACTTTTGACTGGTCCTCACACTTATGACCATCCTCACATTTATGCCCGTGCAGCATTCTTAACAACCATGTCACTCATTTCACAACTGCTTCTCTTCACCATGATGACAAGATAGGGCAAAAATGTAAAATGTGAGGACAGTCGTAAGTTCGAGGACTGGTCAAAAGTGCGAGGACCAGTCAAAAATAACTTTTTCAGCCCTCTGAGTAGTCCATATGCATAAAAGGATACAGTAATAGAGAGGGATGAAGGAAGGGAAGGGAAATTAGAGTAGGAGTGACGGTTAAGAGAGGGAGGAAGAGAGGAGGAGAAGGAGAAAGGAAGAGGAAGTAGGGAGGAGAAGAAGAGGGGGGGGAAGAGAAAGTAAGAAGGAAAGAAAAGAGAGGTGGTAGGTTTGAGGAGAAAGATTGCTGTACAATAAAAAAGATGAAAGGGAAGAAAGCCAACCCCAAACAAATATAAAGATATTAAGATAAAGAATGAATTGTTAAACTTTAAAGAATAAAAGAGAACAAATATGAATAAATAGCAATAATTAGAAACACACATACATACAATGTATTTTCTTTGAACAGAATATTTGGCTGGTTCACAAATTTAAACAGTGTTTAGTCATTTCAATTAAATTTACAATTTCTATATTTCCTTTTTGCCATATTTATTCCTCATCTATTTTTTTAAAAAAACAATTTTACCCTTCATCCTCATCTCTAATCTTAATCAAATTCAATTTTTCCCTTCTATTCTATTTTATACCCCTTCCCATTGTCATCTATTTTTATATCCATCCTCACATTGGTTAATTATGTAATTATGTAATACAGTTGTTTAATACAAATTCAACATTTTAATATAAATCAATTAGTTATATAACTATCTTTTTTGTATATTAATCAATATGAACATGAATATTCCAATTATTTCCATGCAATCCAATTTCTTACAAATCAATTAATTATACTTACCAATAATAATAAACCAAATAATTTCCCCCATATATTCCTCCAAACCACAACTTAACCATTTCTGCTTTCAACACAGTATACAATTAATAATATCTCAATTATTACAATTCCCTAGTTAAAAAGAGCTTTTTTTTCTTTTGTGTTTTAAAATCTTGAACTCTCCTCTTTTGCCCTAAATAATTTTCCATTGTTTGCACTTACCTTTTTTGGTGAGGAAAAGGAAAATAAATCTGCTGCCTAATTTTCCAACGTTGCAAGCAAACCGCAAAGCCAACAGCCTGTTTTACTTTCAGTTTCGTTTTGAGCTTGGTTTGCACAAAGAGGAAAAAAAAACTGAGCAATTTAGCAAGAGCAGAGCCCTGTGCAAATCAGCTGAGAGGGGGAAGCCGAGCTAATTAACGTAGGGCGGCCCTTTGAAGCCCCGCGGCAAGAGTTTAAACAGGTTTTTTCCCTCTAGCCATCAGCAGGGATTCAGGAGGCAGCCGGGAACCAGGAGGCAGAATGAAAAATCGGGACTTTTTTAAAACGCCGCGGGACGCGGGACAAATTGCTCAAAAGCGGGACTGTCCCGCCAAAAGCGGGACGTCTGGTCACCTTAGCCAAAGAGGTTGTAGAAAAAATATTTTTAAAAGGCTCTGACAATCCCAGCTGAGCCGTGCGATCATCAGAGGCTTTTTTTTACTTTTAAAAGCCTTTTTTCGGCCGAAGAGGTTGTAGAAAAAATGCTTTTAAAAGTAAAAAAAAAAAAAGCCTCTGATGATCGTGCGGCTCAGCTGGGCATGGGGGGGGGCAGGGATTTTTGCTACTGGTTTTCCCAATCACCTGCCACCATCGCTACCGGATCCGGTCCGAACCGGGAGTATTTCACCCCTGATCCATTTCATGTATTCATAATCATGATTATACTTATATCTGTTATCTAATACATGCTTGATGAAATAAATAAATAAAATAAAATAAATACAGTAAATAAAGCAAGCCAAGAATTCAAGGGAGGAGCATGGATTATTGTTTTTTACAGATAATTGATGGGTCTTCATGCTGCCCTTGTTTTGTAGTTGCTGCCACATTAGACGGTACCATTTTGGTAGGGGGAGCTTAGGGTCCACCTGCAGGATGAAGGTTTCCCTACTTCTAGAGTAAGTAAAGAGCTGTGAGCAACTTGTAAAGCAGAATTATTTAAAACACTCTTGTATCGCTTTCTCTTTTTCTTGCTATCTTATTAGGGTTGTTTCTATGCAAATTAAATTTGTAAGAGGTTGTGTTTACATGCATGCAAGATCAACACTCAAGGGCTCCGAGCGTATGCAGCCTGAAACCCTCAAAATGGAGATTCCTAGTTGTGCAGAGAAAATCTATTTGCATACCAATTGTAGGTGTTAAATTGAGTTCATGGTTCTGGATGAAGCTGTGAAAGTTGGGAGATGTGGATAAATGTACACCCCCCCTTTTCTTCTTCTTTGCAAGATCTCTTCTGAATAGAAACAATTTTATGCAATCAAAATGATCTCGCATGTCCATGTAATATCTATATTAAGGATCCAGTTATCTTATCATTTAACTCGCAGCTCTTCAGGATTCATGAACTATAAGGAAATGCTACCCATAGTTTTTGCCTTGCACACATTACCCATTGCATCCAAATTACATTAGCTGCCCGGCAGCCAAAAAAAAAAAAAAAAAAGGTTTAATTTCCGGGAGGCAAACAGAGGAATCAAGAAAACAGAATATACTGTAATTGTGAAACAATGGTAGATCAAAAATTGGCTGAATGATCAAAATCAAGGATGGGGGAATCATTGAACTTTCTCTTTCTTCCACTGAGCAGGAAATTTCACATCCTTAGTAGACCAGGAAAAATTTAATAAAACAAGTCAGGCGTGACATCTGTAGTCTTCTGTTGAAGCTGAGATTGCAGCTGCCCATGTCCAGAAAACAGCTAATATCTCATCAAGCCAAATGCTCTTTGGTAGCTAACCCAGTGGTGGAATTCAAATGTTTTTACTACCGGTTCTGTGGGCGTGGCTTGGTGGGTGTGGTGTGGCTTGGTGGGTGTGGCTTAGTGGGCGTGGCAGGGGAAGGAAACCACTCCTGGGGGAAGGATATTGCAAAATCTCCATTCCCACCCCACTCTGGGGCCAGCCAGAGGTGGTATTTGCCGGTTCTCCAAACTACTCAAAATTTCCGCTACCAGTTCTCAGAACCTGTCAGAACCTGCTGAATTTCACCCCTGAGCTAACCCCAAGTTTAAATTTCCTCCCCTCTATATCCCTCATTCATCTCAAAACAGGATTTTGCACCTCACATGGTATCTGCCCGATATATATATATATATATATATATATATATATATATATATATATAAACAATCCTGTACTTCAATGGTTAGATGGCCTAGACCAGTGTTTCTCAACCTTTCCGATTTTAAAATGTGTGGACTTCACAACTCCCAGAATTCCTCAGCAAATGATGCTGGCTGGGGAATTCTGGGATTTGAAGTCAACACATCTTAAATTTGCTGTGGTTGAGAAACACTGGCCTAGACATTGATATTTGAACATAGATCTTTTTAATATTTATATTTTATTGGGTTCTACTAATCTAGTTGAAATATTAATTTATATTGCAAGTGCATGCATATCCTGTATGCTAAATAAATGAATACATCTCAAAATTGTTCTCTCCTTCTACCTAATAATAATAATAATAATAATAATAATAATAATAATAATAATTTTATTTCTATACCGCCCTTCTCCCGAAGGACTCAGGGCGGTGTACAGCCTATTTAAAAACACAGAAACAAAACAGCAATTTAAAATTTAAAATCATTAAATAATTAGGCTCCAATTAAAATCCCAGAAATTTAAAATACCCCCAATTTAAAACGTTATGTTAATAGCCCTGCCTGGCGGAACAACAGGGTCTTCAGAGCGCAGCGGAACACCCGGAGGTCGGAGATCCTACGTATTTCGGGGGGCAGTTCATTCCACAGGGCTGGGGCTCCCACAGAGAAGGCCCTCCCCCTGGGTGTCGCCAGCCGACATAACTTGGCCGATGGCACCCTGAGGAGACCCTCTCTGTGGGAGCGGACTGGTCGGTGGGAGGCTACTGGTGGCAGAAGTCGGTCTCGAAGGTACCCGGGTCCTATGCCATGGAGCGCTTTAAAGGTGGTAACCAACACCTTGAATCGCACCCGGAAGACCACTGGGAGCCAGTGCAGCTCGCGCAGGAGGGGTGTCACGTGGGCGCAACGAGTTGCACCCATAACCACCCGCGCGGCCGCATTCTGGACCAGTTGGAGCCTCCGAGTGCTCTTCAAGGGGAGCCCCATGTAGAGAGCATTGCAATAGTCCAACCGGGAGGTGACAAGGTCGTGAGTGACCGTGCGCAAGGCGTCCCGATCCAGAAAGGGCTGCAACTGGCGAATCAGGCGAACCTGATAAAAGGCCCCCCTGGCCACGGCCGTCATGTGCTCTTCTAAAGACAGCCGTGTGTCCAGGAGGACACCCAGATTGCGAGCCCTCTCTGTGGGGGGCAAGGATTCACCCCCAATAGTCAGCGATGGCACCTGCTGACTATATCGGGGCGCCGGAAGCCACAGCCACTCGGTCTTGGAGGGGTTGAGTCTGAGCCTGTTCCTCCCCATCCAGGCCCGCACGGCCTCCAGGCAGTGGGACATCACATCAAGGGCATCGTTGGGGTGGTCTGGGGTGGAGATGTACAGCTGAGTATCATCAGCGTACAGATGGCACTTCACCCCAAAACCACGGATGATCTCACCCAGCGGCTTCACATAAATGTTGAACAGGAGAGGCGAGAGGACCGACCCTTGCGGCACTCCCCATGCGAGATGCCTCGAGGTCGACCTCTGCCCCCCTGCCAACACAAACTGCGAGCGGTCGGAGAGGAAGGAAGAGAACCACCGCAGAACGGTGCCCCCTATTCCTAACCCCCTCAACCGCTGCAGCATGATACCATGGTCGATGGTATCAAAAGCCGCTGAGAGGTCTAATAGGACTAGGACAGAGGAGCGACCCCTGTCCCGAGCCCTCCAGAGATCATCCACCAACGCGACCAATGCCGTTTCTGTGCTGTACCCCTGCCTGAAGCCCGACTGGTACGGGTCCAGATAGATAGCTTCATCCAGGTGCCGGGGAAGTTGTCGTGCCACCACGCTCTCAACAACCTTCACCACAAAACGAAGGTTGGAGACTGGACGATAGTTGGCTAATTCAGCCGGGTCCAGGGAAGGCTTCTTGAGGAGGGGCCTCACTACCGCCTCTTTCAAGGTGGCAGGAAAGGCACCCTCACTCAGAGATGCACCTATAATCCCCTGGAGCCAGCCTCGTGTAACCTCCCGGGAGGCCAGCACCAACCAGGAGGGACATGGGTCCAATAAACACGTGGCGGCACTAATCTTACCCAGAACCCTGTCCACATCCTCGGGAGTCACAGGATCAAACTCCTCCCAGATAACATTCTCAAGACCTGCCCTCGTCTCCTCCCGTGGACTCATCCAGTCGGAGTCCAAGCCATCCCGAATCCGAGTGACTTTATCGTGCAGGAATTGCACAAAATCCTCAGCACGACCCTGCAAGGGATCTTCCCGCACTCCCCCCCGGAGGAGGGAGTGGGTCACCCTAAACAAGGCGGCTGGGCGGTTCTCTGCAGATGCAATAAGAGTGGAAAAGTGGTTAGACTTTGCCGCTTTTATCGCCACTAGGTAGGTCTTGATATAAGACCTCACCTGTGTCCGGTCGGAATCGGATTGACTAGTCCTCCAAATGCTCTCTAGGAGTCTTTTCCGATGCTTCATCTCTCTCAGCTCCTCAGAGAACCAAGGAACCAGTTGAGATCAGCATCGGGTCAGAGGCCGCAAAGGCACGACGCGGTCCAAAGCTCCAGCGGCCGCCCTTTCCCAGGCGGCCACCAGCTCTTCAGTCGAGTCGTGTGTTAGGGTCTCAGGGAACGGCCCTGAGTGGTGGCATTGCAGGTGGCATTGCAGAACAGCAGGGATAAGATACATAATCTCTTTCATTTCTCTAAGCAGGTGTTGTCTTAATATTTAAAAGTGATGATTTATAATACATTAGCCGAGTGGCATATATAGCACTCCCTCTTCTTTTTACCTACAACAATAAACCTGACAGGTAAATTGAGATGCACGTCAGTGATTAATTGACAAAGCCATGTTGTGAAATTTTGGGGCAAAGGATGGTTTTAATCTAGGCATCCCTATCCCAAGCCAACCATTATGCCATACAAATAGTCCTCAACTTACAGCAGTTGATTTATTTACCATTCAAAGCTACAACAGCCTGAAAAAAGTGATTTATGACCATTTTTCACACTTATGACTGTTGCAACATCCCTGTGGTCACATGATTCATACTCAGATGCTTGACAAGCAATTCATATTTATTGGGGTTGCAGTGTCCCAGGGTCATATGATCATTTTTTTTTGCGACAAGCAAAGTCAATGGGGAAGCCAGATTCACTTAATAACTGTGTCACTAATTTAACAGCTGCAGTGATTCACTTAACAAATGGTGCAAGAAAAGTCATAAATATACAATATACAATGTGCAATATACTTACCATTCACGTCTACAACATAACCCAGTTAAATATGTTCATGAACAGGGCCAAAGTAATGCTAATGGAGGTAACATCCTAAGGCACTGTAACCATTGTGCATTTCTAGTGCAATTTTCCTCTAGGAATTGCTTTAATATTTGAGTTAGAAGAGTTGTAGAATAAACTGTGAAGTCAAACAAACCAAAAACTGGAAGAAAGCTATGGCAAACCACTATTTTATTATTCCCATAAAAATAAGTGAAATTCTAATAAATATGACAAATTTGATATAATCCTATATCAAGCTGGAGGGATGTGTTGAATGGCAGTCTGTGGGCTCCATTTTAGGCACTGAGCCATTTAACAAATTTATACATTCCTTGGATGATGCATTAGAAAACATGTTTTTCAAATGTGTGATGACACAATTGTAGTGTAAATACTTTAGAAGAGAATATCAATATTAGGAATATATTGTAGTTTAGTGTAGAGGTTAGGGGCTGGCCTAGGAACTAGGAGACTATAAATTGTAGGTCTCCTATATGCATTAAAGCCAGTTGGGTGACTTGTCCCTCTCCGTATCTAATAAGGAGAACAGCTTACTGTTGTAGCGCGGGAATAACGAGAGGCACAAGCAGGCTACAACAGCTCTTTTATTCAGGGTGAGACTTCAGCAAAAGAACACAGGCAACAGCACTCTTTATATACTTTCCAGAGGCAACCAAGAACCAATCAGAATTCACTATGCATTTGAATTTCCCGCACAAATTAGATACATACATAACACTTACCTTCTGTAATGGTATCTTCAATACGATCAAACAACAACAACTGCCTATCCCAATGCCTTGGGAAGGACTTGATAGGCTGGATTTGACATTTTTATCCATCTAACATCTGTTTGACTGTGCAAAGAACCAAAATAATAATGTTAGACAATAAGCAGAAGCCAGCAAGATGACTGTAAACAGAGACAAATGCAAAGTCCTACAGTTAATTAGGAAAAATCAAGGATATAAATATGGGGGGAAACTATACTAGGCATCAGTTCATTTGAAAAAAAAAATCTGGGTGTCTTGCTGAATCACAAGTTGAAAGTGATGTAATGCAGTTACAAAACAAAACACATATAATTCTAGGCTGCTTCAATAGAAATATAGTGCCAAGATCATTCTCTTTTATATTGTATTGGTCAGACCATACCTAAAATATTCCTTTTGATTCTGGGCTAAATCAGGAGGAGTTTGGAAGGCAAGCTTGCAAAGAATAGCATTGAGCTACACAGATTTGGAAAAGAGAAGATTGGTCAATGTTTGGTACTGGAAAAAAAATTCAACTTTTTATGTGTAATGTATATTCTTTGCTCACCATTTGTAGCCTATTTTCATGTTATTGAACTAAAACGTTTACTCGGACATGTATAGATAAATATATTCCCACCTCCCTGTGCCAAATTACTGGAGTTGCAATTCATTCCTAACGAATCGCTCCCCGTTGCAATAGGCACTTACACCTGGGGTAAACTTGGCCTTGCCATTCTCGCTCCCGTCTGCTAATCCAACATCATCATAATAAAAAGACATTAACATGCTGAAATGTTCATCCATTTCGCAGAGAAAGAACTCTCAGAACAGCAGGCATTATTTACAGCTCAGTAAACAGAACTCTAATTAACCAGAGCAACCTGAGAAAGAGAGCCAGCTAGTTAAGGTCAATAGATGTAATAATTTTGAACATAACAGCCTAGCAGACCATACGGCGGTTACAAGAGAAACACAGGAACAAAATGCATCACATAATCAAAAGGGGAGGGCAGTTACCATAACAGGATTTTAAGTGGATGCAGGTTCTTACATTGAGGGTATAAATATTGATTGCAACTGCTTCCTTACCACCAGATATTCTGGCTTGGAATTTTGCTTGGGAATCTAGGTGTTCCTGGTGTTCTTTGAGCTTGGTGGTAGCAATGATGTTACCTAGTTTGGGTAATGAAACATCGGCAAGAAAACCCCCAAGTTCAGAGAGCACCAGGGACCCCACAGTTCAACCCTGAGCTACAAATATTCTCTTCTATCATTAATATTGGGAATTTTAGTTTCATGCACCTGGTGGGGCTGGGGAGACTGATACAGTGCATGAATGTTTTTCTAACACTAATTATTCCAGATTCAAGAGACAAGTGGGCAATGAAACCAGTTGATGCTGGAATGGATAAGACAAACAGCTTCTGGTGATTGTAGAAGCTGAAGTCTCACACATTTAGAGAAAGTCAGGCTGGGAATTATACAGACTAGTATAATTTCTTCTTTATTAGCAAAATATAAATTTGGTATAAAATGGTTTGTTGTGAATGCGACTGCTTGAGGGCTCCTGGATTGGAGCTGAAAGGCAAAAGGGATGCAGTACACTCCCTCCCATATGCTGGGGTAGACCAGGTGTCTCGATAGAAAAACACTTAATCTCTCCCCTGGCTCAAGCTGATGAAGGGAGGAGAACTTGTGGCTCAGAGATTAATACAACTGCCTAACGTGCAGGCAGCCCAAGTTCGAATCCAAGTAGGGATATGGCTAGCTGATGAGAGCTAAATAGCTTGAAATAGATCTAGACTAGTCTCCCTTTATTTCTTTATCAGTCAAATATAAATTATATATATATATATGTATGTATGTACACACATACACATACACACACACACACACACACATATATATATATATATATATTTCTTTTTCGTAGGCTTTTATGTGCATATTCTTTCTAGCCAGGTTTTACCTACGTAAACTAAGTTGTTCTGCAGCCCTGGTTCTGTGAAATCTCATTCACAAGCTTCTGGGCCTTTTTTTCTGTTGACAAACTGCAACTCTGTGTTGCTCTCTGGGAGACTCAGATAGCTATTTCTGCCTTTTAAGGCGTCATCAGTGAGCCACACCCACTTCTCAGATATCCTCCCTGTAAAGGTACAATGTGTCTTTTTCTTTTACGTAGGCTTTTATGTGCATATTCTTTCTAGCCAGGTTTTATCTATGTAAACTAAGTTGTTCTGAACAACTTTGGGCTGGTGTTCTCGGCTTCGTGCTTGGCGTCGAAACGTCGCCAAGACACTTCCAATTTTACATGGGAGAAGACCCGAATAACCAAAGACTTACATATATATATATATATATATATATATATATATATATATATATGAAAAAGATACTTTCTTCAGAATATATCAGAAATATCTTAACATAATAAGATTAAAATATTATAAATATGTTTTTCTTTCGTTTTTGTAGGTTTTAGCCAGGTTCTACCTACGTAAACCAAGATATTATGCAGCCCTAGTTCAGTGAAATCACAATTCACTAGTTTCTTGGCTTTTTTTTCTTTTTCTTTTTCTGGCAGCCAGAAGACCCTTTGCTGCCCATTGGGAGACTAAGATAGATCTATTTCGGCCTTATAAGGCCTCATCAGTTAGCCACACCCTCATCTCATGTATCCTCCCTGTAAAGGTACAATATTTGTTTTTCTTTCTTTTTCATAGGTTTTATGTGTATGTCTCTTTAGCCAGGTTCTACCGATGTAAACCAAGATATTATGCAGTCTTAGTTCAGTGAAATCACAATTCACTAGTTTCTGGCTTTTTTTTCTTTTTCTGGCAGCCAGCAGACCCTTTGCTGCCCATTGGGAGACTAAGATAGATCTATTTCGGCCTTATAAGGCCTCATCAATTAGCCATACCCTCCTCTCATGTATCCTCCCTGTAAAGGTAGGATAGACATACACATAAAACCTACGAAAAAGAAAGAAAAACAAATATTGTACCAGGTTCAAATATTGAACCTGGCTAAAGACACACACACACACACACACACATCCAAATTATTATATTTTAATATTATGTTAAGATATTTCTGATGTATTCTGAAGAAAGTATCTTTTTTCAAATTTAAACTATTCTCCCTCCCTCCCTCCCTCCCTCCCTCCCTCCCTCTCTCATATTTTTTTTTTATGATTAAAACCTTTTTCTATTACATAATTTTGCTCTGTTTAAAAAATGCCCACAACATGTCATTCTGGCAGCTCATTATGATATCATCTTAACTTTTAAAAATTGCCGCTACATTTTTCCCCCTTCTCTGTTATTCCTATACCAAACATACTGCGCCCACGCATACTATTTCTCTCAGGAAAATTTAGTCACTTTGGGTTTTTCTCAAAACTGTGAGTAGAGTAGAGAATAGAGAGAATAGAGTAGAGAGGCTTTGGACAGGCAGGGACAATACCTGGAAGCAAGGTTTACTCCTCTCCCCCAGCCCAAATAATTTAAAACATTTATTATGAGCAAATGTCAGTTTGAGTCTCAGTTAATTAACACAGCTCTCCAAATACCTGTTAGGAGTCATCCAAATCTGGAGTGCTCTAGTGAGGTCCTAAAGCAAGTGGGCAAAATGGAACTATAATAAACTTCTCCTGTCTTTTCAGGGGAGAGGGGCTTGGAAGGATACAATATAATAATGTTAGGGGAAAAAAACTTTAGCCTGTCTAATGTAGCAGAGATTTGGGTGGATGACATGTAATTAGGAGATCTTCTGATCTAATAGATAATACAGTAGATAATGCTCCCTTTTAAGACTTTCTAAGGTTAGGAATTCCAGATCTTGAAAAAAATACAGTCACCAAAATAGAAAGCAATACAGATGGGAATGTAGGAGAAGAGCGGGCAGAGTTGGAGGGCAGAGTTAAGTGTGTCATCAGTTTAGAGTCATTATGTTGCCACAAAGGGTCCAAGTCCAACCTCTCTTGAATTTCATTGATCCTTATCTGGTGCCACTTTAGCTGTTGGATTCTTGTTTATAGACTGAGTATTAAAGCTTTGAATTGCAGTTCACATCCTTTCTGCCTGACAGGGGAACTTCTACATTTGACTTCCTCTCTGAGATCTGATACCACATACAACTTCAGAGTGGGAAATACAGCTTTATTTTTATTATATTGATTGATTGATTGATTCAGAGAATTTATACGGCCAGCCACCTCACTCATGGTGACTCTGGGTGGCTTACAGAAATAAAATCCCAATACAAAACCAACAAACCCTCCCTCCATCCCCCCTTCTTACAATCAAACCAACCACTTGATCATCTCTGTATCAGCTTGGAGTCCCCAGGCCAATTGGCAGAACCATGTGTCTGGGGCTTTTCTGTAGCCCCTGGGATGTTTGGGGCAAAGTTAATTAGACAGTGCTCTAAAGATGGTGCTCTATGTCTATATACAAAAATCTCATTGGTAAAAAAAGATGTTTTTCCCAAGTGTTAAGTTTGAAGTGCGGGAAAAGAAGAGACGGAACTCCAGAAACTTTTCCTTAGTTTATTCAGAGCACTGCAGAATGAGAACTCCAGCTCGGCAGCCACGACTTGACTTTTAAAGCCATTCGGCTTGCCAGACAGCCACTGACAGTAATTTATTTTTCCCGCTGCAAATTTCATCCAATCCGCGGCAGTCATGCAAATTCCTACGTACGTACATCCGTAACACCAAGCAGTGTGTGTGTGTGTGCGCGCGCGCGCACACGCGCACTAGAGAGAGCGAGAGAGCAAATGTGTATCTGAAAATTACAATTTAACATCACCAGAAATGCCTTCCAGCAATATTTAATGTATTTTAGCATTTATCTCTGTTAGATTGACTACTTTTAAAATTATCTGCCAAGATCAAATAATTTCCATAATTCATGTTGTCAACTTAGAGTTTGACTCTAAATTCACAGTGATGTGATGCTGAATGTTCTTTTCAAAAAATAATCACAAATTATGATAATAAACATAAAGCTGTTTCCTAAGTGAGATCTTTTCTAAGGAAACTATCATCAAATAGACAAATTAGTGAACAGGACTAAACTTGTCCGATAATGATCATTTCCACTGAGAAACATATCACAGCTCCAGAGCAAGATGGGACTAGCATTGATGGAAATAACTTATAAATAAATAGTTTGTCTCCATCTATGATGAACTGTCACTAGTGAGAAAATATTACATGGACATAGTGGGATGGGGTTGAAGTTGGCAAATATACACTGTAGGAACAAGAAATCTTGACTTCTGATCATGCTTAAGGTAAGTTAAGAATGGCCACTTTAAAAAGAGAAAACACTGGTTTCAAGGAATCTTCATCAGAAGACAAAAATTACCTTCTTGTTGCATATCAGAGTTAGTAGGCTTCAAAATCTGAAAGCTTGGAAATGCAGTTCCAGGTTCAGATACTACAAAGCAGATGTTGTCTCTCTCTCTCTCTCTCTCCTCTCTCTTCCCTCCCTCCCTCCCCCCACCCTCTCTCTCTCTCTCATTCTTTTCTCCCCACCCCAATTCATTCTACTCACCATTCCATGTATTTAGAAACAAAATTATCCTTTCTTTTTTTTTTTTCACTGTAGAACAAGAATCTTCTTCACCAGAAGGCACTACTTCACAAGTATTCATCTCCCATATGAATTGTATTCATTCGAAACAATCAACTTTGCTGATAGGAAGGAAATGATTATGAGTGGCAAAGGCCTCTCGGGAGAAAAGAGAAAGGCAAAATGGGGCACAGGGAGAATGTTGTAATTTCTGAAATGTATTTCTAGCCATTTTCTCATGGTGGGCGTATAGAAATATCTATCCTATGAGCATGATGAGAGAGAGAAAAATGGAGAGAGGGAGGGAGGGAGGGAGAGAGAAAGAGAGAAAGAGATTTGGCTATCAATGACAGATTTTGTTTATTACAGATAGTCCTCAATTTAAGACTATAAAGGATCTTGACTGTCATAAATTGTAACTTTTGTGGCAGTTGTAAAGTGGCCATTGCAGTCATTAAGCGAGTGCCATGGTTATTAAGTAAACCAATGGTTTGCTATGGGCGAGTTGTGCTAAAATCTGGAAGTAAAACTAGGTTTTTGGCAAAAACATCATACAGTGTGGCCATGTGACCACAGGACTCTGAAAACAGTCATAAATGCAGGCCAGTTGCTAAGCATCTGAAATACTGTCACATGATCATGGGAGAGGCAGTTGTCAGAATCTCAGAATCAGTTTGTAAATTCTCCTGGAGAAGTCTGTCATAATTTCAAATGGTCACTGAGCAACTGGTTATAAGTTGAGCACTACTAAAATATATATTATTCTTGCTTATTAGAGTGGGCCTACCTCCTGAAATCGCTTGCCCATGGTTTCATCTTGAAGGCAGCATTTGCATGACTGAGACAGGCCATCTATGACTTATCCTGTGTGCCAGCCAGACACACAATCAAAATCCTTCAATCAGATGAGGAGCAGCCATTTTCCTCTTCCTCCAAGACACCCAAAGGGAACTAAGCAGCTATTGCTGCATTTCCTTCTCCTCTGAGAAAGCTGTTAACAATTTGCTGCAAACAGGGCCAATAGATTAGAATTCCTTTGCCCCAATGGTTTTATTTTTATTTTTTTTAATTTTGCATAAAGTATTATCAAAAGAAAGTAGAGAAGGCCCACAAAAGATCAGTTTCAAGACTGGATTTATACATGTTGCCTGTATGCTGAGAACACTGAACAGTGATATGACAATTTTAACTGTAAGAATGTTTGGAAAGGACAGCATGTTTCACAAGAAGAAAAAGTGTTATGTATTGGTGCACTTTTCTGTTCCAGCTTGCATTTAATAGGGTGAGCAATCATTTTACCCTCCTTTAACTCTTAATGCTGAATTTCCACATTTCAGCAGCAAAATGGCTGCACTGGGCTAGCACAATTTTGATCCAATATTTTGATAATATATTGAATCAAAAATATATTGATTCAATGTGTTCCAATATTTGAGGGGCTGCCACAATGAAGAGGGGGTCAACCTATTTTCCAAAGCATCAGAAGGCAAGACAAGATGCAATGAATGAAAACTCACCAAAGAGAGAAGCAACCTAGACATAATCAGAAACTTCCTAACAATTAGAACAATCAACCAGTGGAACAACTTGCCTTCAGAAGTTGTGAGTGCTCCAACCATTGAGGCTTTTAAGAAGAGGCTGGATAGCCACTTGTCTGGAATGGTATAGAGCAGGGGGGTCAAACTGGAGGCCCTCAGGCAGGATGCGTCATGCACAGCCATGCCCACCCAACTCTGTGAATGGGAAAAACGTCACAAAACGTCACATGATGGCAATGCAAATTTGACACCCGTGGTGTAGGGTCTCCTGACTGAACAGGGGGTTGGACTAGATGATAAGATCTCTTTCAACTTAGTTATTCTGTTACGTGTAGGAAATCTATTTTTAACATCTATTTTGTATAATTTTTAAGGGTAAATGGTTTGTCCCTGGGAAATACGATTATGCTTTTTTAATGACATCACGGAAACACTGGATAGCTTTCAGAATATTAAGAAGGTTCATTTAGGGAAGGATGGCATCAATAAATTCAAATGTGTATTTCATCATTTTCTCCTCTAGCCCTAGTTAACAGAAAACGATGCTTAAAATATTGTGGGTTTAGTTCAGTGTCTCCTTTAAGCCTTGTGGAATATCTTCCCTCTTCCCTGCTTGTAAGCTGCTCTGAGCTTCTGTCAGCTTTTAAGTCCATTTCTTCTATCATGCTCAGATCTGTTACTAAATTTACAAGCTAAGGAATGATGTGAAATTAGTTATTTTTCCTTGATGAGTGCTACATTTGTTGCATCGCCCTCATTCAAATTTTATATCTCGTTTTTCTTGGCTGTCTGTGAATAGCTAGATAAAAAACCATGTTATAAACTTGGGTGAAATCTGTTTTTTTGATCGCATGTGGGAGTTATTTAAAAAAATGTAAAAGTAAAAGCAACCAGGTTATAGACAGCCCCAAGGGAAGCTGATGATATCTGAGTCATGACTCAAGGGGTGCAACTTATATTGATCACCAGGAAAATGTACTGGTTTTGGTCTCTTTGGAGCTTATCAGATGTATCTCACTAGAGATATTTCTATAATGTCAGAACCTTCTGTGGGAAATTCAACTCATGGTCCACTACACTGTGGGTAACTGTTCCTTAGAGTCATTTAGCTTTAGGAGCTGCTCTCAGACCAAAGAAGTACAGATGTTACATTGCATCATGTCCTTGTGTTTGAAGTTCTACATACTTCCATCTTCCATCTTAGGTGGCAGGGAAATTTCTGTTTTTACACAGTGGATATCCCTTGTGTAACTTTCAAAGCCTGGGTCAGATATCATCATTATCTATTCATCTCATTGGTCCAATGATGTTACTGTGCACCTGTCACCATCCTGATATCATCATGGCTTGCTATGGGTCAAGCCATGTATCTTAGAGTACTGAAGCAATCAATACCTGGTAAAAATAATGTTCCAGTTATCTTGCATAATCGTCATTTTATTTTAATCTGTATCAGAACAATATTAATGAAAGCATTTGGGAACATACAAGTAATATATTTCCAACATTCTTTATATTGGAGAAAGTGGACCAGAAGAACCATTTCACCTTCTTTCACAACATTAGAACCAACATCAACAGAGGTGGGTTTCAGCAGGTTCTGACCAGTTCTGGAGAACCGGTAGTGGACATTTTGAGTAGTTCGGAGAACTGGTAAATACCACCTCTGACTGGCCCCGTCCCCATATATTCTCTGCCTCCCGAGTCTCAGCTGATTGGGAGGAAATAGGGATTTTATAGTATCCTTCTCCTGGAGTGGGGTGGGAATGGAGATTTTATAGCATCCTTCCCCTGAATAGGGAGGGAATGGAGATTTTACAGTATCTTCTGGAGTGGGGAGGGAATGGAGATTTTACAGTATCCTTCCCCCTGGAGTGGGGTGGGAATGGAGATTTTACAGTATCCTTCCCCCTGGAGTGGAGTGGGAATGGAGATTTTACAGTATCCTTCCCCTGGGGTGGGGAGGGAATGGAGATTTTACAGTATCCTTCCCCTGCCATGCCCACCAAGCCACGCCCACCAAGCCATGCCATGCCCACCAAGCCACACCCACAGAGCCAGTAGTAAAAAAATTTTGAAACCCATCACGGAACGTCAACCAATGAAGTTGGGAGTTGTAGGTCACAGCAGATAAAAGGAAGTGCTGTAATTCTTCATTTTTTTACACAGTTAAATTATAGAAGTGACTATTAGAAGATCCACCAATCTGGATACCTTTGAAGAAAAAAATAGAAGAAACCATGGAGGCAGGACAGTTGATAGTCTATATTTCCACCATTATCAGAGGCACCATGTTTCCCTTCAAGTAACAACAAGCAACAACACTAGACTTCTTTCTCACTCATGGATGAAATATTTGGAGATCCATCTATGTCCCACAGCAAATCTTAATGCTGAGAAACTGCAAAAGCATGCAGGGATGGCAATGATTTGAATGGACAGGATTGTTAATTCATTTGACCCCCAAACTCTTGAAAGAGCATCATGTTGCAACTAAGTGAGTTAATCTGTGTTTGTTATGTACCCATATAGTGGGAAATTCAGTAGCACTTGTTGCTTTAATACCTTGTTAAATTATCTCACTTTGCTGACTCTTGCAATGGCATGAAATGGAAATTCATCACAGCCTTGCCTGTAGTAAGTAGCCTGACAGCTTATTAGAAGGCCTGACAGGAGTGGGAAGGACGGGTTACCAAACAACAGGGAGAACCTATAGAAAATGTGGTCTGTTTCATATTGTGGTGCTCTGGATGTTTGGAATTCAAAGGGATTCCATCCACTCAACTGAGGAGGTCATGTAGCCTGACAGTAAACAAAGAAAGCTTCAAAGATAAGAGAGCCAGGTTTATTTGACAAGCACAGATATCACAGGCTTTTACCTTCTCCTGTCCCTTTGAATAAGTGTCTGCTATTCCCACAATTTCATGCAGCAAATATCACAAATCATTGTTGAGGTATGAAAAAATACATTATTTCTGATAATTCTATATTTCTCTTCAGTGGATAAAGTTGAACACTGTGAGACATGGAGATAAACTGCCCTTTTCCCTCATTATCTCGGCTTTTTATATCTATATATCGTTCTCTCTGTCTCCATCTCCATCTCCATCTCCGTCTCCATCTCCATCTATCTCTATCTATCTCTATCTCTCTGTCTCTGTCTCTATCTTTATCTCTATGTATCTCTATCTCTGTCTCTGTCTCTATCTCTATCTTTATATCTATCTCTATCTATCTCTGTCTATCTCTATCTTTATATCTATCTCTATGTATCTCTATCTCTAAATCTCTGTCTCTGTCTCTGTCTGTCTCTCTCTCTCTCCATCTATCATCTATCATCTATCATCTATCATCTATCATCTGTCATCTGTCATCTGTCATTTATCATCTATTCTTGTTCCAAAGCGTCCCAATGGTGCTGATCTTCATTGTAATGAAGCTACTGCAGCCCCAATAATTTAGATTGCTCCCCTTTTTTAAATGTTTGAATGTGTGCCAATTACAGCTGTATACAATAGTCAAGTGAGTAAACCATGTTTTTTTTTTTTTTTTAAACTTTGGCAACTTTAAGATGTGTGGACTTCAATCCCCAGCATACTGGCTGGGGAATTCTGGAAGTTGAAGTCCACATTTCTTAAAATTGCTGAAGTAGCAAAAGCATTATTATAGCCACAGTTGCCTTCCAAATAGTTGGAAGACTTACGCTCAGTCACTCTTACAGTCCTCCCTAACTCACTGGTTGGGGGATCTGGGAAGAAAGGGGCAGGGAGAGCCACGTGTATTGCCTTGAACTCCTGGAATGAAATATGCATTATAAATCAAATGAATAATTAACTAATATCCGAAGGATGCTAAACCAGTGTATACAGGAGAGCACTTTTCTTAAGCGAGCACCCTTCCTATGCTGCAGAGAAAGTGGATGTAAACTGGGAAGGAGAGCCGAGTGCTGCCTGCTGCATGTTGCTGATGCTTTCACGAATCAGGACATTACAGGTTTGCCACCCTATCTGTCAGCAAAAGGTTTACGTGAGCATGTTTTATTACTTTGATGTGAGAGATGTCATTTTACCTAGGAAGTGTCTTTTTAAAAAAGGGGTCTATGTTTCAAATGAGCACTAATCCTGGCTATAGAATTAACCCGTGTTGGAGAAGTACACTATGTAGACAAAGCCCTCTGTCTAATCTGTCCTGCTGTCCAAGGCAAAATGGCCCTGGGGGCAGAGAGCATGCCCAGAACAGCTAAAATGGTGAACAGGAGCTGAGTAAATTCCAGCCCCTCAGCACATCACTGATGAAGTGTGTCAGATCACATCCATGACCACAATTTTCTCCCTCTTTGAGGAGAAGAGGGAAAATGCTATTTTAAGACTGGAACAGCTAAAGATTATTTTAAACTGCTTCCAATTTGGGTTGTGGAGGATAAAAAAGTGGTGTCATGAAGACACGACTTTAAAAAAAGAGAGAGAGAGAGAGAGAGATTGCCAGGACATATTTGGGCCGCAGTTAGGAAAAGGCAACGATGTCAGCCTTGTGGAATAAATCAGAAATGAATCACAACCAGATGAGCTAATTCTACTTTATTGTAAAGCTAAATTCACAGAATCTTGCAAATGTGAAATTATAATCCCCCTCCCTGTCTGTTTTACAACCCAAGAAACCAGGGTCAGTCTCTTGTATCCCTCTTGCTCCGCCTACTATCCAGCTGAAGGCTATGCTGTCCCATATCTGACCATTTCCTTGTCACTGACTCTTGATCCAGTCTTCCAAAGTCTTTCTCACACACCCTTACAAAGGATGAGTACGTTCTTGTGCACTCAGCAAAGTGTGTCTCCTTTTGGCTTATTTAAAATTCTTTCCTTTTTTTTTTTTTTTTTTTTTGCAGTAGTTTGTGTTTGGGCAACACTTCCATTTTTTGAAGAAAGCACTTTTTTTCTTCAACAGAATGTCTATCCTTGCTTATTAATCAGTCTGCTCTCCTCTTGGGGTTTTTTTGAGTATCTTTGTGCATCTGAGGTTTAGAGAGTGCAGTTCAGATTTGTTTATTTACATGGCCACTCAAATGGCAAAAATGCTAATCTCTACAGTAATTTCCAAACATTTGGAAAAAATGATTTAAAATTATTTTAAAATATGCAGAAGTGAATGTCTAAATCCCAAGCTTTCTTTCTTTCTCAATCTCTCCTTCCTTCCTTCTCTCTCTCTCCTTTCTTCTTTCTCTCTCTCCCCCTCCTTTCTTCCTTCCTTTTCTTTCTTTTCTTTCCCAACGTTATTATTTTTACAAATAACTCAAGGCAGCAAACATATCGAACACAACTTCCTCCTCCTATTTTCCCCACAACAGCCCTTTGGGGTGAATTGGGTTGAGAGAGAGTGACTGCCTCAAGGCCACCTAGCTGGCTTTCATGGCTAAGGCAGGACTTGAACTCACAGTCTCCCACTTTCTAGCCTGATGCCTTAACCACTAGTCCAAACAATACTTGTAGAAAAAGGAGAGAGAACATGATTTTTCTCTAGAACCAAGTTGCCTAATGACAAAGCACTGTAGAAATTGTGGTCTAAAAAAATCTGGAAGTTATTTTTTTTCTAGAAGTTTTGTTGGATCAATAATTTACTGAAGAGTTCAAGCAACTTTACTCTGTTTGCTTGATAGGATGAGAAAACAAATTATTCTGCTTCTATCACCTTTAGCACCTCCGTCACAAAAGTGATTTTTCAAGAGGCAACTGGACTTTCTTGATTTTCTTTAAAGACGTTTCACTTCTCATCCAAGAAGCTTCTTCAGCTCTTGGATGAGAAGCGAAACATCTTCAAGAAAAACAAGAAGGTCCAGTTGCCTCTTGAAAAACCACCTTTGGGACAACCATGACCTGGATCTCCATAGACACCTCCTCCTTAGACTTTAGCAACCCTTCAAACAAGGAACATGGTTCTTGTCAAGGGGATAAATTGATTGATTTGCCTCAACCAGCCATGTAGTATTCCTTTGATTCTCAGCTGGCACTTGCAATAAGCAGGAAAACACTTCCTATTCCTGGTTAGTAGTGTCAGAAGAGAATTCTACACATAAGGTAAAGGTAAAGGTTCCCCTTGCACATATGTGTTAGTCATTCCCGACTCTAGGGCATGGTGCTCATCTCCGTTTCAAAGCCGAAGAGCCAGTGCTCTCCAAAGATGTCTCTGTGATCATGTGGCCGGCATGATTAAATGCCAAAGGTGCACGGAACGCTGTTACCCTCCCACCAAAGTGGTCCCTGTTTTTCTACTTGCACTTTTTATGTGCTTTCAAACTGCTAGGTTGGCAGAAGCTGGGACAAGTAACAGGAGCTCATCCCATTACGCGGCACTAGGGTTTCGAACCGCTGAACTGCTGACCTTTCGATCAACAAACTCAGTATTTTAGGCACTGAGCCACTGCATCCCTCATAGAGCTATATACATAGAGCTATGCAAAACCCTCTTCTGACTGCTCTTAATGCTATCAGGACTTACTTCACAGGAAGTAAGTGAAGCAGATGAACCAGTCACTTCCCTCTGAAAAGTCAGGGAGACACACTGCTTTATAGAACAGTTGTGAGGGATAGTTTTCTTTGAGTCCATCTTGAAGCAATGCTGCCCTTGAAGGACACAGCCCTATAAAGCAGTCCTCAAGACCTTCACTAATTTCCCAGCTGAACTGAATCTTCAGCAGTAGAATTTTGTAAAACAGCAGCATTTCCCCACCTATTTCCTCATTAGAGAAGAGTTGTTAGAATCAAATTGAATGTGTTATTATTTCTTGGGACAACTTTTCTATATCCGCTTGGATAATATTATGTTCAGTATCATGCTGGGGCAGCATGACACACTCAGCAGTTCCTTTGACAAGTGGGGAATTTTATTAATAGGGCACATTATTTATTTATTTTTTTAATAGATAAAGAGATGTCTGGACTCATCTTCAAAAAAGATAGTGCTATTTATAATGGGTGTTGGACTTGATGACTAGAATTTTCCATGGTTGCTGTAACTGCTGACAGTAAACCTTTGGTAAACAAGATATATGCAGCCTCTGAGATCTGAGAAGCCTGCCTTCATTTTGAATAACACACAACAGACTCATGGGTCGATTAATAAGCAATATATTGTATGAGACGCCTGAATTTTTGCACTGATTTTTTTTTCCAGGTAAAAAATGTTATGTTCGAATACTGCAAAAGCCTCTTATTCATTTTTCTAAAAATAAATTATAATTAATAGTCCTAGTATATAGCTAGTTTAACAGGGGCAGGATGGATCAGTGGCTAAGATGCTGAGCTTGTCAATCAAAAGGTTGGCAGTCAGTGGTTCGAATCCCTAGTGCTGCGTAACAGGGTGAGCTCCCGTTAGTCATCCCAGCATCTGCCAACCTAGCAGTTCAAAAGCACATTAAAAAAAAAAAGTAGAAAAATAGGGATCACCTTTGGTGGGAAGGTAACAGCGTTCCGTGTGCCTTTGGCATTTGGTCATGCCGGCCACAGGACCATGGAGATGTCTATGGACAGCGCTGGCTCTTCGGATTTGAAATGGAGATGAGCACCGCCCCCAGGGCCGGATTTTCCTATAGGCTAACTAGGCTTCAGCCTAGGGCCTCAAGATCAAGAGGGGCCTACACAGTGGTGGGATTCTGGGGGTTCTAGGGGGTTCGGCCGAACCTTTTGTTAAATTGCTGGCTCTCCCGCCCCTCGCCTCCCACCCGTGCGGCGCCAGCCTACCGTAGCCAGGGGTGGGCAATTGTGGCTCTTTTACAACCTATGGACTTCAATTTCCAGAATTCCTGAGACAGCTTGGCTGTCGCAGGAATTCTGGGAGTTGAAGGCCACAGGTTGTAAAAGAGCCACAATTGCCCACCCCTTCCCTAGCCTGAGTTCCGCTGCCTGGGATCCACGTGGGCTGCCACGTAGTTCCCCACCAGCTCTGGACGCAAGAGAGCAGGATGGAGAAAGCAGCTTCCACGCCTTCACTCACCCTCACTCTCTGCTCTGTTGGATCGCCGGCCGTTCGCTTACCCCGCCCACTCCCAATCTATTGCTGCCTCCGATGGCTAGAGGAAAAAAAAAACTTCAAATTCTTGCCGCGGCCTGCGGGGCTTCAAAGGGCTGCCCTAGAGCCAGTGGTGCAGCCGAACCCTTTGTTAAATTGCTGGCTTGCCCCGCCCCTCCGCACCACTATGTATTGCCAATAAATAGTGGTGGGCGAGGGGCGGGGGAGCCAGCAATTTAACAAAGGGTTCGGTGTTTTTTTTGTAATTTTATTGGCCCACGGAGCTTCAGCATAGACTAATTGGCCTCCCGGCTCTCATCTGATTTGTCTCAGCTGTTTTGCTCAGGGCTCTTCTGCTTCCTTGCAAAGAGTGCTAATTTTTTTCCCCCTAGCTATGCTGAGAAACGAAACTGAAACTGCTTTGCTGTTGCTGCAAGGTTGGAAAATTAGGCAGGCAGAATTCTTTTATTTTTCCTCACCAAAACAGGTAGGTGCAAACAATGGGAAATTTAGGAAAAGAGAGGAGAGTTCAGGATTTTAAAACACAAAAGAAAAAAAGCTCTATTTAACTAGGGAATTGTAATAATTGAGATACTATTAATTGTATATTTCTGAAAGCAGAAATGGTTAAGTTGTGGTTTGGAGGAATATATGGGGGAAATTATTTGGTTTATTATTATTGGTAAATATAATTAATTGATTTGTAAGAAATTGGATTGCATGGAAATAATTGGAATATTCATGTTCATATTGATTAATATACAAAAAAGGTAGTTATATAACTAATTGATTTATATTAAAATGTTGAATTTATATTAAACAACTGTAATATTACATAATTAACCAATGTGAGGATGGATATAAAAATAGATGACAATAGGAAGGGGTATAATATAGAATAGAAGGGAAAAATTGAATTTGATTAAGATTAGAGATGAGAATGAAGGGTAATATTGGTTTTTTACAAAAATAGATGAGGAATAAATATGGCAAAAAGGAAATATAGAAATTGTAAATTTAATTGAAATGACTAAACACTGTTTAAATTTGTGAACCGGGCAAATACTCTGTTCAAAGAAAATACATTGTATGTTTGTATGTGTGTTTCTAATTATTGCTATTTATTCATATTTGTTCTCTTTTATGCTTTAAAGTTTAACAATTCATTCTTTATCTTAATATCTTTATATTTGTTTGGGGTTGGCTTTCTTCCCTTTCATCTTTTTTATTGTACAGCAATCTTTCTCCTCAAACCTACTACCTCTCTCTTTTCTTTCCTTCTTACTTTCTCTTCCTCCCCCTTCTTCTCCTCTCTACTTCCTCTTCCTTTCTCCTTCTCCTCCTCTTTTCCTCCCTCTCTTACCCTCCCTCCTACTCTAATTTCCCTTCCCTTCCTTCATCCCTCTCTATTGCTGTATCCTTTTATGCATATGGACTACTCAGAGGGCTGAAAAAGTTATTTCTGACTGGTCCTCGCACTTTTGACCAGTCCTCGAACTTATGACTGTCCTCACATTTTACGTTTTTGCCCTATCTTGTCACCATGGTGAAGAGAAGCAGTTGTGAAATGAGTGACATGGTTGTTAAGAAAGCTGCACGGGCATAAATGTCAGGATGGTCATAAGTGTGAGGACCGGTCAAAAGTGCGAGGCCCAATCAGAAATGACACCCACCCGGTCACATGACGAGCTACCCATGCCTACACAGTCACGTGACTAGCTAGCCACGCCCACCCAATCACATGATTGCCAAGCCACACCCCCAACTAAGCCACGCCCATAGAACCTGTTGTTAAAAAAATTGAATCCCACCACTGGTGAAAGGGCCTCATAAGTGGAATAGCCTAGGGCCTCTTTTCATCTAAATCCAGCCCTGACCGCCCCCTAGAGTCAGGAACGACTAGCACATATGTGCGAGGGGAACCTTTACCTTTATAGCTAGTTTTATGTTACTTTTAAGATACTTCATAAATAATGTGACCCTGATCAATCTGGAATCATTTACTGAGGACAATACAATTTTATACCGATAATTACATTTTGGTTATGATTACACCATAGGAACTTTGTTAAACCCCTGTACTATCCTCCCCATGAGTAGGGGGTAAAACACCTCTCTTTGTTAAAGCAATCTGACTAAATCCTACCGCATATTCATGTACATCTCAAGCTGAATATTGTCAATATCCTGAAAATCTGTTTTTTCCCCCTGGATTTTGCAATATAATCATTCAAGAATGAATATGCACAACTGAGAAGCACACATGAAAAAAAGTATATGTGAATGGGGATTTAAAGTAGCACTGTCAATCAGAAGTGGATTTTCTTGTAATCTCACAGTCAGATTTAACTGGCTGTCTTGCTTGATGTTGAAGACAAATCCGTTGCTCAGTGGGTAAAATAAGATTCCGCTCCCTTTTCTTTTTAAGCAACATCTTTAGCACCAAAGGAAGCAACTGAGGAAAAACAATCCCTCTCCCAAATAAGCAGAGAGGAACATGATATTCAGTTGATGCTCCTAAATACTAATCTTCAACTTCAGGGGGAAAAAAACAGTTGTGTGTGGTGTTATGAGTCACATTCCCAGGACCCGAGGGGTGTGTTCTTTTTTAAAATGATGCCTTATGCAACACAAGATCCCTCTCCCAGTACTTCTCTCAGCCAGATGTGGCCTTCCGCTGACTCCCAGCTATGCATGCACAGAAACCCATTTCCCCAGTGTTGGAATAAATGTCCATGTGGGTTCAGTTCCAAGTGGGGAAAAAGACACTGGAAACATGGTGGCTTCTTGGAAAGATGGTTTTAATGGTGGACAGGATCACATGCCTTGAAGATCTTGGGTGAAGAGAAAAAATGGGCAGAGATGCTGAGAGTGCCTGAGTTTTATAACATCTCTGGGCTTTTGAATTTGAGCTTGTATTCTGATTGGTTGTCAGATGGGGTCATGCAGGGGTACCTTTGTAGGTTGTCCCAAGCTTGGTTGAATCTTGCTGAATGATAATGTAATGAAGGGGCTTTGGGCAATTCCTATTATGGCTTAATGACTTTGTTCTGGTTTGGATCTTGAGTGAGAATTCATGTCCTGAGGGCCATGTAAATAAGCTGGCTCAGCCTTTGTCTTGTAGATAGGTTGGCACCAAAATTTCTTTGGTGGTGGTGGTGGGAGGTCAGGGAGCTGAGGCTCTGAGTTTGTCTTTAGAAACATGTTTCTCCTTTTCTCATCCAGGGAAATATAATATTCTGCCTTTTTAACATTTCCTAGAATATTTCATTCTTCTAGGGGAGGGGTGGGTGCTAATTTCCTACACCAGCAAAGGGAAGCTGCCACTTGCCTCTGTTGTTTGGCAGGTTGGGATTAGACTACTCTGCAAACCCTTTGCTTTAAAAGAATCCTTCACACAAAGCTGCATGGAAGTTAAGCACACTTTGGAGGATTTGCAGAGCCCCAGAAAAAAAACATTTGGCATCACAATGTTAAAGGAGAGCGCAGCTCTCTGATCTGATGCCAGGAGAATGTGAAAACCTGATTATTCAGTTTTAAAAACACAAGAAAATAGGGCTAATTTGGGGTGGAAATGCTTTTGAATGGAAACAGATTGCGATTGACAAGCCTTGGCCATTTCTACACCACCTGTTTAGTGGCCCTAATTATTCTGAGGGTCCAGTTATATATTGAGCCAAGCTTTATAACTTCTCTGCAAATGCCAAGAAATCAAGAGAAATGGAGAACAGAGTAACACTTGAATTACATTCAAGAAATAGCCAAGTGGCCGCTTTTCATTCTAGATAGAGGCCCTGTGCAATACGTTTTAAGCAATATCTAATTATCCATTGTTTCTGCTTTTTGTGTCATTTTGAACAAAATTCATGTTTTCCATGTATAAGAAAGAACCTCTCTCCCCCTCTCCCTCCCCCTCCCCCTCCTCTCTCTCACACACAAATGTATTCTTCTTTAGACATAAAAACTAAAAAAAAGTATAATCTCCAGGGCCTGGATAAAATTATTATTCCAGGCTCGCATTTTAGTCCCATATAGCATACCCTGTTTTCCCGAAAATAAGACCCAACCAGAAAATAAGCCCTAGCATGATTTTTCAGAATGCTTGAAATATAAGCCCTACCCCAAAAATAAGCCCCAGTTAAGATCGTCAGCAGACAGAGGTGTTTAGTACTGTATTTCCCCCAAAATAAGACATAACCGGAAAACAGGCCATAATGTGTCTTTTGGAGCAAAAATTAATATAAGACCCTGTCTTATTTTGGGGAAAACATGGTAGAAGATAATTGTTGTAAGTTTAAAATGGAATTAATAATTCTATATAATAAAATAATTAATTTTAAATAAGCCCTTGTCTTTCTTTCAATTTGTTCATTTAGCATGATGTACCTGAACTGTAGAAAATTACTTGACTGGTCCAAGTGTTTCATCTATTTATCTTGACAGACCCTTAGCCAGAGAACTGATTTTCTAGGTCATTTCCACTATCACCCTGCCAAATTTTTAAAAAATAGCTGGTGCTGTTTTTACACTTTTCACTATTGTCCAACATGGATATTCCATTCATTAAACTTTTCCCAGTGAAAAAAAAAGCCATCTGCAAAAAAAAAAAAAAATTCCCCCAAGACTCAACCAAAGGAGGAATGGAAAAGTACAGAAATGGAAATTAAAAATGAAAGGTAGCAAACTAAATTCTTTTTCAACCTACACTGAGTCAGGATATCATCAATGAAAAGATCAGATAAAACCCCCTTTTATAAGGTGTTGCCATGGAAAACAGAATATATCAATCAGTAGCCATAATCTCTCCTATTTCCTTTCTCTATTCGCAAAAAAATTAAAATTGGCTTCCAAATCCACAAATGCCACCTTCACAGTTTTTGAGAAAGATGAACCAGACTAGGACAACAATATTATACTTCTTCTTTCTAAAACCTTGAGATGCAATTGCATGATTTGTTTCTATCCAATTCCCTGGGAGCAAAAGAATGCAGCTGGTTGGGAAATCAAATTTGGATGACTGTTTTTCAAACTGACTTGCTATCTTTTTAATAAATATAGACAGTATCACCAAGGATCCAGTTAGTACACCTGTTGTTACATTTATATATGAAAGCATTTTAACAAGGAACTGTGTAAAGTCCTTCAGAATCTTGGCAGACAGCATTACCTCCATGGGAGTTTATTTTGTATGAGAGAGGTATGAATTTCAAAACCTATTTAGTTGCAACCCATAGCTCTGGAATAAGATCTTCCAATTTTGCCATAGGGGAACTGCATGGAAAGTATAAGTGCCCCAAGGTCAGATCAAAAATGTTCCCAAAGTATCTACAAGCAGGGATTTGGTGACCTTACCCAACCTCTCCCAATGAGCTTAGTTCCCAACTTCCTGTTCTCCAGCAGAGCCTGGCCCGATCTTGAGCGGATCTTCCTTTCTACTTTTCTTTCATCTTAAAAGGATCTTTTTGAGACCTCATTTTCCTTTGCGAGGGAGCTTTTATTAGACAATATTTTTCTGCCTGTCCCAAATTCATAGTCAAAGTGTGTGGGATTGCAGGTTTTTTTAAAAAGAAAAAAGAAAAGAAAAGAAAAGAAAAAAGAAAGCACAAATGAATTTAGTTTATTTTCCACTGGTGACTGAATTTAAACCCACCTTTCTATCCACCCAATAATCTCAGTAGTTTATAATAATAAAAATGCAAAAGTAAAACACTAAAACTAAAAAACTAAAACAGATTGAATAAAATTAGAATCCTGGTTAAAAACAAACCAATGCACACAGATTAAAGAAAAGCAATAATATGTTTGGAGAACAGGCCAGCTCCTTAGGGAATACATTATACAGTTTGGAAGCCACGTAAGATTTTTTTCCTACATTCCAGATAAACTAGATTTTAATCTTGCAGACATCTTTCAGAGAGCCTTTCTTGGTGATCTAAGTAGCTAGAAGATTCCCAGTAGAAGAGGGCAAATCTGTTTCTAATCTGGACAGTGATTAAATATTTTTTTTCGCCCATTGGTATCTAACATGAAAAGGGTTACAAACCCACAGATTTATGGATTTGTTTCCTTTATAGACAATTTATTTGTAATAATGATAGGGATGGCATCTTGATATTACAGGAAATGAGGAAGAGTGCAAACCAGTGGTGGGTTCCTCCCGGTTCCGCCCGGTTCCACCGAGCCGGTAGCGGTGACGATATGATGTCACCAAACCGGTTCTGACCCCCCGCTCCCCGGCCCCCCCGCTCCCTGGCCCCTCTGCCCCCCCACCCCCCGCATTATTCTTACCTTTTATTTGTCCCCACCCCCAATCTATTGCTGCCTCCTGAGTCCCAGCTGATGGCTAGAGGGAAAAAACCTGTTTAAACTCTCACCGCAGGGCTTTAAAGGGCCGCCCTACAGCTGATCAGTGTTAAAAGAAAACAAATGAGTAGATCGGTGGCAAAATAAATGGGTAGACCAGTACCGGAAAAAAAAATAAGTAGACCAGTGCCTGCAAAAATACATGAGTAGATCAGTGCCTGCCAAAATAAATGGGTAGATCGGTACAGCTCTGCAAGCAGTTAAAAGCCTGGTAGACCAGTACCTCTGCTAAATCCTAAATCATTGTCACATGACCATCAAGCCACGGCCATAAAATAAGCCTCGCCCACAGAACCAGTAGTAAAAATTTTTAGAACCCACCCCTGGTACAAACCCATAATTGGTCTTGGTATCTTTAACAAAAGAGATGGTGCTTTTCTTCAGTCAGTTTTTGGTGTTTTTCATCCTATGAAGAACAACTTTACAGATTTCATTTCTGAAAGGCATCAGAACTGGCACATTTCAGGTGGTTGCTCAGACAGAGCGCAATAAAGGAAAGCTAAATTTTAAAACTTCTATCGTAACCTAGGGTTGAATAACCAGGGCTATATGTAGTCCTAAAATTCATTCTCTCTGTCTCTCTGTCTCTCTCTGTCTCTCACTCTTTCTCTCCCTCCCTTCCCCCCCGCCCCCTGCTCTCTCTCACATACACACACAAATATATTCTTCTTTAGACATAAAAACTAAAAAAAAGTATAATCTCCAGGGCCTGGATAAAATTATTATCTCTCTCTCTCTCTTTCTCTGTCTCTCTCTTTCTCGCTCGCTCTGTGTCTCTCTCTAAAAAAAAAACAACCTGTCATGTTTGCATTGTCCCATTAGCCTAAAATTTGGTCTATTTAAATATTTTTTAAAAACCAAAATACAATCCCAGATTTCCTCTGAAGCCTTCTCCTGCCCTGATGTTATGCTCACTTTGTGGATTTTGGTTCCAGCCCAAAAGCTGATAATCAAAAGTTCCCTCCTCCTGAGAAACCAGTTTGCAATTCATGTAAAATGTTTGACGCTCAAGAGGAGGAAACTGATCGGTCTCTGAGCATGCTTGACTTATCTTTGCGCAGAAATGGGGAACTTACTCCCCAGAGGTTGTTATGCTACATTGCGCAGCAGTTTTACTCAGCGTGTGGATGGATGCTGGGAATTAAGAGTTTAGCATCTGAAGGATACGGAATTCCCAATCTTATTTTACAGTGACTCTTTATTCCAAACTATGAGAGCGAAAGTTGATTAAAATGCAGCCCCAGTCCAACTCTGTTTCAAATCTGGCAAAAAAAAAAAAAAAAAAAAAAAAGTTGAATTGAGATACTGAATTACAAGATCTGCAGTGATCACCTAACAGTTCTAGCCATGGAGAGAGAAGAAGCTTGGTTGGCATAAAAATAAAGTACTGAATGCTTGCTTGCTTGCTGTTATGTATTGATACTTTTCAGCGGGAATTTCAAACCTGCCTAAGTTTCTGATTGGCTGACAGTCCCTCCAGGATTGTATATAAGGAGGGCTGCAACCTCTGAGTTTTTGCTGAAGTCTCACTGTATATTAAAGAGCTGTTGTCACTTGCTTGCTTGTGCCTCTCATTATTCCCGAACCACTTCATTGGCGACGAGGATGGGATCGAGGCCACAAGAAGCGAACCAGTGAGACCACGAGCTTCAGCTAGGCGACGAGGCAAACTACAGGAGGCATACCGAACATGTCTGCCTACGTTCCGCCCAAGCCTTTTGATCCGACCCGCGAAAAATGGGTCTCGTACCTAAAGAGATTTGAGTGCTCGCTGGAAGCCAGCGACATGCAGGGACTCTCCGCTAATCGGAAGAGAGCCCTCTTCCTAAGCCACTGCGGACCGGACATGTTTGAGATGGCGGAGTCACTTTGTGAGCCAACGCCAGTCCAGACCGTTTCCTGAGACACCCTGATGGCAACTCTCCGGGCTCACTACGCTCCCGTGCCCTCCAAGTTCATGCAGCGATACCAACTCAGACAGCGCGTACAACGAGAGGGAGAACTGGTCAGCGCTTACATGGCGAGCCTGCGTAAAGCCGCAACTCATTGCGACTATAGGGACTTGGATGATGCGTTGCTTGAGCAACTAATCTGTGGCATTCGAAGAAGCATTGTCCAGGCTAGATAACGGGGACTGGCAGGCCAGGATAGACCAATTCTTAGCTGTCCAGCATGCCACACCATGCACGGCCACAGGGAGAAGCCCAACCAAGCTCCTCATGGGCAGGAAGCTTCGGTGCGTGTTAGACAGGCTTCACCCTAATTACTCACACGAAAATTTCAAAGGAGAGACCACCGGACTAAGACAGTTCCAGGTTGGGTCCCCGGTGTTCGCTCGCAATTATGCTAGCAGACCTCTATGGGTTGCAGGAACCATAGTGGGCATAACAGGCCCAAAATCGTACACGGTAGACGTAGGGGTAGACAGACTCTGGAAGCGCCACATAGACCAACTTAGAAAAAGGATAGTTGGCGAAGCAAACATCAATTTAGACATCTCCGAACCTAACTACAACAACTTTCCCAAAACAGCTAACTCAAGCCCGGGTTCGAGAGAATACTTAGCTGACAAGCCCTGGTTCCAGCGCTGCCCCAGCGAGTCGCCACTCCCAACCGGGGATAACCACGCCCCAGACAAAATCCAGGAGGTTCCATTGGCGGAGCCGGGAGAGACAGAAAGTCCCTCTGACCAGCTCGACACCCCACCAAACACTGAACTGCGCAGGTCAACTAGAACAAGAACTCGGCCAGGGCACCTGCGAGATTTTGTGTGTACTTATGTAAATATCTGAAGGCTAGTGCCTTCTGGGAAGGGAGGGGTGTTATGTATTGATACTTTTCAGCGGGAGTTTCAAACCTGCCTAAGTTTCTGATTGGCTGACAGTTCCTCCAGGATTGTATATAAGGAGGGCTGCAGCCTCTGAGTTTTTGCTGAAGTCTCACTGTATATTAAAGAGCTGTTGTCACTTGCTTGCTTGTGCCTCTCGTTATTCCCAAAACACTTCACTTGCTTTATTTATTTATTGTGTCATATTTTTCCCTCTTTTCATCCTCAGATAACGTTGAGCTGAGAGAGTGTGACCTGCATGGAGCCATTCAATGTGTACCACAATTGAGTAGGGATGTGGAACTATAACTTCCAGAAGTTAGTTCAATACCAGAAAGATTGAGACACGCAATAGATTTTTTTTTAAAAAAAATAATCTTTATTTACATTTGTCATTAAAAAAGAAGACAACACACCAGATAAATGACAAACAAAACAACAAAACAAATAACATACATGTCTATAAGTAGTACCTTAATAACTTAATATTCGGTACAATATATCTTATAAGGTTGCCAGGTGTCCACTATATGAGCTGACAGTCCACTTTTTTCACATTATGTTCACTATTTTTTTTCACAAAATAGTGGACAGTTTTTTTATTCAAAAGCTTTATGATCGTATATTTTTTAATATTTCTCAACGTTGTACTGAAATTAAAGAATTATTCCTTAAACACAAAGAATTGATCAAAGCTGCACAGTCAAATAAAAAATACACACGACAGCAAAGTAAAATGTAATTTAATATTTTACATATTATTATAATATATTTGATGTTTTGAATTTTAAGTAGTTTTGAAGTGATTATTTTAATACGTGTTAAAATGTTTGTAAGAAAATATATAATTTAATTGTAATTTTTTTTAAATTTTTTTACTACTTAACCCCCCACCCCCCGCTTGTCCACTATTTTTTGGAAGCAGACCTGGCAACCCTATATATCTATGTTACATTCTGGGGGAGGCAGAACAACCTAATTTACATTTATAAATCAATTAGGTCTATCCGACCTCACTTTACTTGTATCATATAAATTCTTCAATAAATACGACTCCTAATCTAGTTTGGGATTATAGTTTCCTCTTTGATAGCCAAACATATAGTTTTTCCCAAGATAAACATGTTTGTGTTTGGTCTCTATATTTCAGTTTTTTAGTCAATTTATCTGCTTCTGCACAATCCAAAATCTTCTTTATAATTGCTTCCTCTGATGGGGTATTTTTATCTTTCCAGAATTGAGCATATGTTAATCTCGTTGCTGTGATAATATGTAATGCAAGGTACCAAGAATCTTTTTAAATATTTTCCGGTTTGGAGCCGAGCAAGCATGTCTCTGGTCGCCATTCAATCTCTTGGTTTAAGATCTCGTTGAGCCACTTTTTTTATTTTTCCCCAAAATTTTACTGCTTCTGGGCACATCCACCATTGGTGATAATAAGTGCCACGTTCAAACCCACACTTCCAGCATTCAGCGGACTGTCCAGTAAACATTTTGGCCAATCTATTGGGGGAGAGATGCCATCTATATAGCATCTTGTAAATATTTTCTTTATATGCCGTAGAAACTACTAGCTTCATATTCCCCCACCAAATCTCTTGCCATTTTTCCAGATGAATTGAGTAGCCAAAATTTTTCCCCCAGGCAATCATTGTATCCTTTATTATCTCGATGCCAATCTCTAACCTCATCAACAGTTTATAGCTTTTAGAAATCATGCCTTTTTCCTGGCCCATCAAGATTTTGTCTAACTCCTGCAAGTCAACATTTATACCTTTCCTATCTCTGTCTTTTTCATATTTTGATTGAATCTGTAGATAGGTCCACCAATCCAATTGTAGTCCCTGGGAATTCAACTCCTGTTTTGGCTTTAGCCTTTAGCTCTCCTTGTGCATTCAGCAAGTCTTTGTACATTAATTTTTTCACAGGGTTATATAATTTTGGATATATCCACGCTTCTAGATATTTTTTCCTCTTTTCATCCTCAGATAACGTTGAACTGAGAGAGTGTGACCTGTACCACAATTGAGTAGGGATGTGGAACCATAACTTCCAGAAGTTAGTTCAATACCAGAAAGATTGAGACACGCAATAGATTTTTTTTTTTTTATACAGATTCCATGTTATATTTATGAGGCAGTGGTTTTGTTTTTCCTCATTCATCTAAATGTTTGGAAAATAGAAGGAGCACAATCTACCTGTTATTAATTCACAACATCTTTCTCAATTTAGTCATCTTCTAATCACCGCTGAATAGTCACTGTTTTATTTATGCAATTTACTATTTCATACCAGAACAGATGTTGCTCATTTGGCAAACTGCAAATTAGGAATCCCACTATGAATTAGGTGGTTAAATTTTACCTGAGGTATATTTACCACCCATATGCTTTCTGATAGATTTTTGACACCTTTGATAAATAATCGACTCAGGAGAAGTAGTGGCTAAATAAATATTTGGGAGAAAGGAAGGAAAGAAGGAAGGAAGGTTAAGTTAACAGATGCAAGGGAATTCCCCCATCCCATTTTCTCTCTTGGTTCTTCTCTTCAAGGTATAAATTCAAGTAGAAGTGAGATTTTTCTGTCTTCATATACTTCTCAAGTAATTTAATATTCACTTCAAATACATTGAATGTCCATTAGCATCTCTTGATAACTGGGCTAAGCCCATGTTCTGCATCCAATACAGTTACTATATAGAATGGATATTTTTCTTTGTAGTGAAACCTTCTGCTATTTCAAGTGTTCTTTCTGATATTCTTAATGTTCTACTTTGGTTATGCTGAGGAACATATGACCTAACAAGAACTTGTGCTGAATTTAAAGTTCTAAAGTGGCAGAGCCTTTCCCCCTGTGCACCTGGCCCTTCTGAGTCAATAGTTAGTTACAGATCTCCATTGAACCAGGAAAAATTAAAAACCGCAATTCTCACATTTTTTTGGTGACAATGGATGGTTGAAAGTCTGAGACATCTCCTGTCATGAGATTTCCCATTAGTCTTCCCACTAGTCAGCATCATTACAAGGATAAATTTGAGGGGGAGAGGGGGGAATAGTTTTGCATATGGAGTTTTGCATATATGCAAAAATAGTTTTGAATATTTGCATATGGAGGACTTCTGCAATGATCCAGTACCAATTTTTAATTTGGCTTATAAACATCTGGGCAGCGTGATGGGTCAGTGGTTAAGAAACTGGGCCTGTTGCTGGAAAGCCGGCAGCCCAGGTTCGAGAGCAAAGCACCACATGATGGGGTGAGCTCCTGTCCTCTCCCCAGCTCCTGCCAGCCTAGCAGTTCAAAAGCCTGCAGATGTGAACAGCTAAATAGGTACACTTTGATGGGCAAGTAATGCTCCATGACAACATACTGGCCACATGTCTTCGGAAATGTCTTTGCATTGTATTAGCTCAATGGTCTTGAAAAGGAGAGGAACACTGCCCCCTATATTCAGTAAAGATAAAAGTTCCCCTAGCACATACTGTATGTGCTAGTCGTTCCCGACACTAGGGGGCAGTGCTCATCTCCATTTCAAAGCTGAAGAGCCAGCACTGTCCGAAGACGTCTCCGTGGTCATGTGGCCAGCGTGACTAAACACCAAAGGTGCACAGAACACTGTTACCTTCTCACCAAAGGTGGCCCCTAATTTTATACTTGCATTTTTACGTGCTTTCAAAATGCTAGGTTGGCAGAAGCTGGGACAAGTAACAGGCGCTCATCCTGTTACACGGCACTAAGGATTCGAATCGCTGAACTGCTAATCTTTCAATTGACAAGCTCAGTGTCTTAGCCACTGAGCCACCGTGTTCCTCTCTATATTCAGTAACAACTACCAAAGTAAAATTGATAGGGATTCCTTTACCATTTTTTTACTACAATAGTCTATTGGGATTCTCTAACTCAGGGGTGTCAAACTCGCAGCCCACAGGCTGGATGCATCATGCACTGGCCATGCCCACCCCCGTTTCAGCGAAGGGGAAAAAAGTTGCAATACATCACACGATGAAAACGTGTTCGTTGTGAGTTTGACACCCCTGCTCTAACTGCTAAGTTAAATGCTAGGTTAGCACTATAATACCGAGACAGAAGCTACAACACAGAGGTTTTTTTTTATCCTGTGCTATGGAAGTTTGAAGGCTTTGTCTAAAACTCACTGAGCATATATGTTATGTGAGTTTTGAACGAGTTACTAAAGCCTGAAAAGAGACCAGCTCAAAAAATCTTCCAGTTGATAAAAAGATAGATGGAAGCATTTCCACTGATTGCCCAAAGCTTCAAGAGCCATCTTTTCCATTGCTGCAAAAGACTGATCACCATTCTGGTCATAGATATTTGGAGTGCATAGGAGATTTGAAAGGAAGGCACATAGGTAGATTCACTTCTCCTCCCATGACAAGCAGAACATTTCTACTAAATGACATCATCTGTTGATAGGACATTTCCAACATGGGGTAGGACAGACTTTTCCAGTTGATGAGTGAAATCACTGCAATCACCACACATTCATTGTGTAAGACACTACTATTTCATCTACTTGTTAAAGGATTGTTTTAAACTTCGTAAACCCAAGTTGGCTAATTCCTAGAGCAAAAAATAATCCAATGAATCCTTGTTGGGTTTCCCCATACAAACGTGACTTGTGTCATCCCACATAGTCCTCCTGAATGCAGCTAAGAGAAATCTTTAAATGTGTTCTTGTAATCCCATGGACTTTATTCAGGGGTGGGCTTCAAAAATTTTAGCAAGGGGTTCTCTGCATGGTTGCTGCGAGGGTGTGGCCATGGGGGGGAATGGCCTAGTTGGTCTTCTGCATCACCATGGGGGGGATTTTTGCCCTCCCCAGCTCCAGAGGCTTTCCTTGAGGCGAAAATGGCCTCCCCAGACTCTGGAGGCCCTCTGGAGGCTGGAAAGTTCCCGAACTTCCAGTAGGTCAGTTTTTTGCCCTCCCCGGGCCTCTGCATGCACCCTGCACTTACCTGCATCCAAAACAGGCTGCATGGGGACTCCTGGAGGGGCAGGGAGGGGTGGGCAGGGCCAGCCAGGAGTGGGATTTGGGGGTTCTCTGAACTGCACAGAATCTTAGCTAGAGGTTCTCCTGAACCCCTGCAAACCTCCAGCAATTCACCCAACTTTATTTATTTCTTTGTTTATTAAATTTATATTTTGTCTATCTCATTATTGGAGCCATATATCTTATGAAAAGTCTGTTTTGTGGTATCCAGAATGAAGTGGGGGATAGTTTACACTTTAAACAAAGTAAAAAAAAACAAAAAAAAAAAACACCCAGAAGTGTGTAAAATGAATGGCATGCATGGGAGTTGAAGCATCATTGCATGAAACTGATTTAGCAAAAACTCTCACCTTCCAGCAAGCTACCTCCATGGCCCATTCCTCCCTTATCTGGTATACATGGAAGTTAAGAGAAAAATCTTCCATCAGGGTAGGGGAAAGGGAAAGAGAAAGAGAAAGGGAAAGAAAGGAAAGGAAAAGCTGAGCTCTTGCAGAGAGACCTTGAACAATAAATGGAATGGAATTTATTGAAACGTACCCCCTCTGCTCCTATAAGCGGTTACATAATTTCTCTGTCCTTCTATAGCACATTTCACACAGAGTTTCATAAGGAAGTAATTTCCTCTCAAGGTTAAGCAGATTTTGCGGCTACCCCTTTGTTCCTTAAGGGTATAATTCATGGTTGAATATTTTGACTGATCTAATGCAAATAAATTGAGAGGATCATAGAACAATAGAGCCGAAAGGGACCTCACTGGCTATTTCATCCAACCCCTTGCCCACAGATAACATGATTAATTCTATCGATCATCCTCTTGTGATTGGTAAAGTGCA
This sequence comes from Arizona elegans, assembly GCA_022577455.1. NCBI lineage: Eukaryota > Metazoa > Chordata > Lepidosauria > Squamata > Colubridae > Arizona > Arizona elegans. Next base: position 124,229,031 of record JAKOOJ010000001.1, read on the forward strand.
AGGACAAGGGGGAGAAAAACCGGCTGTCATTTTACAGAAGAAATATGATCCCAGGCAGAGCGATAGCTTCTCTTAGAACAGTAATGCAATTAGGACATAAAGCATTTGCTATATTTCTTTGAAGGCAGAAACCAGGAAGGGGTGGAGGAGAATTGGAGTGCTGTGTACATGCCTTTTCTCATCATCATGAGTCTCATTGTGAGTCAATCTCATAGAGAGATGAATACCTTTCTACCCATATTATGCTAAGAGTTAAAATAATAATAGTTTAAAAAGAAAAAAAAACTGACCTGGCTCATAAATTGTCTTGTCTGATCTGTCCTAAAGAACTCATAGCATCTCAATTAAATTTTTATGCTTTAATTTAAAAAAATGGATTCCAGTCTTTATTAGATGTGTTAAAATATGGAATCTTAAGCTCTCACCTAGAGTTGTTACAACTTGAGTTACCTCTTTATCTATTAAGATATTTTGTGGGAATGGTCTTCATTTTCTTGTTTATTTCACTTGACAACATTAGCCTGTTTGACCAGCATTCAGTCGGTATTTTTGACATGAAGCTGGCAGGAGTTGGAACATAACATGGATTGTGGTCGTCTTGGTTCTGGACTTTGTTCCCTGTTGTGAGGGGACAGCGGACTTGGTCCTGTAAATATGTTCCTAGATCCCCCATTTCTTTGTCTTCTCCCCCGGTCCTTTTATAGACCCTTAGGATATGGTCGTGCTACCCGTTTGGCTAAGATGTACTCAGCGGCGGAACTTCTTGGTCTGCGAGACTCCCCGTTCTCGCAGGCTTGGCCCTCCACTTTATCGAGGGCCTACCTCGATGACGGGCTTTGGAACCCCGAGAAGTGGCATGCCACAAAGAGGGGGCTGTGGGATTTTTTAAAACTGTCTTTATCCAAACTTTTAAGGGGTTCGGGGAGGGGGGAGGGGGGTTGGACAGGGATTAGGGTTTTGGGTTTGGGGGATAACCCACTTAGGGGAGGGTCGGACCGGGCCAGGATGTGCGGCGGGGGTGGGGGGGATCCGGGGATAACGGGGGGGGGGTCAAGCTTGTCCAGACTGTGTTTCCATCATTGGTACTGTGAGTGGGGGGGGGTAGATATGGCAGGGGGCCATATCATGTTAAGGGAGCACGCACCCGCTTTCTTCAAGCGGTAGGGCGCTCCGGCCCCCATAGCTCCACTCGTTCTCCAGGTTGCATAGACCCTCAGGGCCCGGGCCTTTGACTGATGTTGTGCAATGCCAGGTCTGTAGTAAATAAAGCCCCCCTCATTTGTGATCTTATTCAGGAGGGGGGAGCGGACCTGGCGGGTATTAAGGAGACCTGGTTGGGCCCGGAGGGAGGGGTCCCTCTGGTAGAAATGTGCCCACCAGGCTTCCATGCATTCCATTAGCCGAGGCCTCAGGGGAGGGGAGGGGAGTAGCGGTTATTATTAGAGAAGGCCTTAGGCCGAGGGAGACCACTGTTCCTCAGACAGGCGGTTGTGAGTCCCTCCTCGTGAAGTGGGGTCACGGGGTTCAGATGGGCTTGTTGATCATGTACCTGGCTCCCTGCCACGTGGCTGCAGCCCTGCCCGAGCTACTCAATGTTATCGCCGCGGTGGCGGTTGATACCCCCAGACTTATGGTCATGGGGGATTTCAACCTGCCGTCCACGGGTGAGGCATCTGAGGTGGCTCGGGAGTTCATGGCTTCCATGACGGCCATGGACCTGACCCAGCTAATTTCTGGCCCTACGCACCGGGGGGGGAACACACTGGACCTGGTATTTGTCTCTGGACAGTGGTTGAGTGACTTTGAGATAGGGGACATAGTCACTGAGCCCTTGTCATGGTCAGATCACTCTCTCCTTCGCCTTGACCTTCAAACCACGGTACCCCGCCGCAGGGAGGCAGAACCGGTAAGATGGTACCGCCCCAGGCACCTGATGGAACCTGATAGGTTCCAAAGGGAGCTTGGGCCAATCCCCGAGGATCTTGCACACGCCTCGACTGGAGACCTAGTGGCCGCTTGGGATAGAGCGGCTGCTTCGTGCCTTTGCGGCCTCTGACCCGGCGCCGTTCTCACCTGGCTCCTTGGTTTACTGAGGAACTGAGGGAGATGAAGCGCCGGAAAAGACGCCTAGAGAGTAGTTGGAGGGCTAGTCTTTCTGAATCGGACCAGACACTGGTAAGATCTCATATTAAGAATTACCTAGTGGCGATAAAAGCAGCAAAATGTACTCATTGTGCTGCTCTTATTGCGTCATCAGATAATCACCCAGCCACCCTGTTTAGGGTGACCCGCTCCCTGCTCCACCAGGAAGCGCGGGAGGACCCCTTGGAGGGAAGAGCCGAGGACTTTGTACAATATCTGCATGACAAAATCACTCAGATTCGGGAAGGTCTGGACTCCGACTGGGTAGGTCCAGCGAGGGTGACGGGGGCAGGTCTTGAGAAGGTTATCTGGGACGAGTTTGATCCTGTGACCCCAGATGACGTGGACAGGATTCTGGGTAGACTGAATGCAACCACATGTTTGTTGGACCCGTGTCCCTCCTGGTTAGTACTGGCTTCCCGGGAGGTGACGCGAGGCTGGCTCCAGGGGATTATAAATGCTTCATTGGGTAAGGGTGCCTTCCCCGCCGCCTTGAAGGAGGCGGTGGTGAGGCCTCTCCTCAAGAAGCCTTCCCTGGACCTGGCAGTATTGGCTAATTATCGTCCAGTCTCCAACCTTCGCTTCGTTGCGAAGGTTGTCAAGAGTGTGGTTGCATGACAGCTTCCCCAGTACCTGGATGAAACATCGTATCTAGATCCATTCCAGTTGGGTTTCAGGCCTGGGTACAGCATGGAAACGGCATTGGTCGTGTTGGTTGATGATCTCTGGAGGGCTCGGGACAGGGGTTGCTCCTCTGTCTTGGTCCTGTTAGATCTCTCAGCGGCTTTTGATACCATCGACCATGGTATCATGCTGCACCGGTTGGAAGAGTTGGGGGTGGGAGGCACCATATTACGGTGGTTCTCCTCCTTTCTCTCCGACCGGTCGCAGTCTGTGTTGACAGGGGGGCAGAGATCGACCCCGAGGCCCCTCATATGTGGGGTGCCACAGGGGTCGGTCCTCTCGCCCCTTTTGTTCAACATTTATGTAAAGCCGCTGGGCAAGATCATCCGTGGTTTCGGGGTGAAGTACCACCAGTACGTTGACAACACCCAGCTGTACATCTCCACCCCGGACCACCCCAACGATGCCCTTGAAGTGATGTCCTGGTGCCTGGAGGCCTTACAGATCTGGATGGGGAGGAACAGGCTCAGGCTCAACCCATCCAAGACTGAGTGGCTGTGGTTTCCGACGTCCCGATATAATCAGCTGGCGCCATTGTTGACTATTGGGGGCGAATCATTGGCTCCCACGGAAAGGGCTTGCAACTTGGGCATCCTCCTGGATTCACGGCTGTCTCTAGAAGAGCACTTGACGGCCGTGACCGGGAGGATTTTTCATCAGGTTCGCCTGATTCGCCAGTTGCGTCCCTTTCTAGATCGGGACTCCCTACACACGGTCACTCATGCCCTCGTCACCTCTCGTCTGGACTATTGTAACGCTCTCTAAATGGGGCTTGAGGTGCACTCAGAGGCTCCAACTGGCGCAGAGTGCGGCCGCGTGGGTGGTTATGGGAGCAACGTGGAGCTCCCATGTAACACCTCTCCTGCGCGAGCTGCACTGGCTCCCGGTGGTCTTCCGAGTGCGCTTCAAGGTTTTGGTTACCACCTTTAAAGCGCTCCATGGCTTAGGACCTGGTTATCTACGGGACCGCCTGCTACCACCAATAGCCTCCCACCGGCCAGTACGCTCCCATAGAGAGGGGCTCCTCCGGGTGCCATCAGCCAAACAATGTCGACTGGCGGCCCCTAGGGGGAGAGCCTTCTCTGTGGGGGCACCTACGATCTGGAACGAGCTCCCCCCAGAGATACAGAGGATCCCAGATCTGCGCACCTTCCGCCGCACGCTTAAAACATTTTTATTTCATCAAGCTGGCCTGGCCTAAATCTTCTCCCTTTTAAAATTTTTAAATTTAAATTTTAATCACTAATTTTAATTTGTTTAATTATGGGATATTTTTAAAATTGAGCCAAATTGTTTAATCTGTTTTAATCTATTTTAAATTTTGTATTTCCGTGTTTTATCTTTTGGCTGTTCACCGCCCTGAGTCCTTCGGGAGAAGGGCGGTATAGAAATCTAATAAAATAAAATAAATAAATAAAATAAATAAATTGCTATTATATGTAGATGATATTTTCAGTCATAGAATTATTAAAGTTCTCCACTACACTTTGGTAATAACTGAACATTATTCAGTCAAATACTGAAAGTAATTTTGAATAATTTCAAAATTACAGATAAATATTGTTATTATCATTGCTCTTGGTATGATAGGTGATCAAGAAAATACAGTACTGCAAGAATTTGAATAGCATAAAATTGCTGAATGGGATTCTATTCTATTCTATTCTATTCTATTCTATTCTATTCTATTCTATTCTATTCTATTCTATCCTATCCCATCCCATCCCATCCCATCCCATCCCATCCCATCCCATCCCATCCCATCCCATCCCATTCCATCGCATCCCATCCCATCCCATCCCATCCCATCCCAGCCAGGGATGGGCTTCAAAAATTTTAGCAAGGGGTTCTCTGTCCAGTTGCTGGGTGGGCATGACCATGGTGAGCATGGCCCAGTTGGCCTCCTGCACCACAGTGGGTGGGGGGTTGTTTCTGCCTTCCCCGGGCTCTGGAGGCTTTTCTTGAGCCTTCAGGAGGGCGAAAATGGCCTCCCTAGGCTGTGGAGGCCCTCTGGAGGCCGGAAACGGACCTGTTTCTGGCCTTCCTGAACTTCCGGTAGGCCTGTTTTTGCCATCCCTGAGGCCCCCCCCCCCTGCACCCTGCATTTACCTGCATCCCAAACGGGCCGTGTGCAACTCCTGGAAGGGGGGGGGTGAGGCGGGGAGGGTGGTGGGGCTAGCCAGGAGTGTGATTTGGGGGTTCTCCAAACTGCACAGAATTTTAGCTAGAGGTTCTCCCAAACCCCTGCAAACCCCCAGCAGCTCAGCCCTGAACCCAGCCCAGCCCAGCCCAGCCCATCCTACCCTATCCTATGATATCCTATGTTATTTTACCCTATCCTACCCTTTTATTTTGTTTTTAGTTTGATATATTAGCAGTTTCTGGACCTTATCAATGATTTTTTTTCTATTAGAAAGTATTTTGGAAGAATTTAAACAGTTTATCTAAATCTAGTTTATTTCCATAGACAGTTAGGGACCATTACTAAGACAGATACTGGTAATTATTAAGATAAAACTGCAAAATGAAATGTGATTGGGATATTTTATTTTAACAAATGAATTAACATCAAAGAACGTTACATGTTTCTTATGAAGTTAAAATATTTCTTATGAACTTAAAATGAGACTAATTTATCAAAAGATTCTTTTTCATGTTTATTAGATGCCTTGAATGATTTTTTTTTTTTTTAGAACTGCTGGATGTCAGACTTTTATGCAGGAGATATATTTGAGGGAATTCTAATGTTTTGTAATATATTCAATTCTAGGGTCTTTTTTTTTTCCCATTCTCTTTAATTTGGTGACCCATCAATTAAAACACATATTATCATTTAAATTACTCTAATTTTGTTGCATTGTTTAATCTGCTTGATTACAGCATAATTTTTCTTGAATTCTTTTTTCCCATCTTTTCCAAAGCAAAGAATTTATCACAACATAATACCACCTTCCCTTCTGCCCTGAGCAGCTCTGAATTTATTCTACTTTGATTACTTTGCAGTGGAAACCAGGGATACACAGTTGTTAGAAAGATTTGTGATTGCTACTGCTTACCTACAGAATGAATCTGAGGTCCTTGATTTACAGAGTTCCATGAAGTACTATGCAGTTAAAACATGGACACCGTTTAATTCATATCTGGGAAACAATAATAAAAGCTGCAGCTTTAGAAAATGGTATCTCCAAGTTTTACTAAATGAATTATGCATGGCCTCAAAACAAGAGAGATAATTTCCTGCAAATTGTATGATTTGCCTTCAAAATTTTCCCATAATCAGTTGCAATCTGTGGAGCTGAATCATATGTTACTGCCATTATCAAGTAGCTGCAAGCATCTTCCCACCCACGTGACTGTTTTCGCGTATGGGATTTGACATGCCCTGTTTGCATTAACATTTCAGAAACAAGCAAATCCATAGACCTTGCAAAGATGGGAAACAGAAATAGCATAAGGAATAATACAGTATACAGCATTCACATGTTTGTTGGAAGAAGAAAAAATAGTCCAACCTCTGTCTAATAACCCAGTTCCATAAAAGACTAAAGACTGTACAGAAAAGGTGCATTAAAAGTAAGACATAAAAGCATCAGAAGATGAACTCAGGCACAGTTGGAAGCTGTCTGTTATATGAAATGTATTAACTGAACGGAATATTAAAAATGACGACTTCATTAAGTAGATTCATAGAAGCAAACAGGAACCACAGGAAATTACTGCTCATTCATTCTGTCTAATCGCATCAGATTTTGGCTACATTTACACAGTTTCAAAAGACAGAATGGGGGAAATAATCACTTTCAAACAATTTTCCCAAACGTGGATTTCTACACTGATGCACACAATGATGCGACTACAGAAATTCTTTGACATCATTTGTAGTACAATGCAGTGGTAACAAAGAGGGATGGAGAACACAATTATTCATTTCATTCCAATGACAAAATGTCTGTGGAGATCCCCAGTCATCCAGGTCATAGTTGTCAATTCCTCATCCAGTTCCAGTTTTAGTTTCCAAACCTTGCTGGTAAAGACCTGGGAACTGTTGATGTTGCCAACCAGAGGAGCTAATAAGGTGGTTAGATGTTTCGCAATGTTGTAGGTGACAGAGTTGATGCTATTGACAATTGATTTGAGTGGAGTTCCCTCTTTGGGGATTTTGGGGAGTCCATATATGCATGGAGTGGCTTCCCCAGGGTAAAGGCATAATATTATGGCTTGTCAATGTCATTGTCCTTCAGTAGTTGTTGCAGGAAATTGATGACCTTTCTCTTATAAGTGTTGGTAGGATTTCTCTTCAGAGTCTCACATGTAGCAATGTCCTTCAGAAAAGTGTCCAAAACAGTCAGGACTGTGAGAGCACGGTCCTTTTGAAATAATTCTTGTAGTGGCTTTAAATTATTAAACCGAAGTCCAAGATCAGGGGTGCACCATTTTGTTGGAACCTAAAGTTGGAGCTCATAATACTGGGAAGTTGAAGGAAAGAGAAGAAGACGACAACCCTGGATTATATTTCAACAACAATAGATGCATCAACAGAGAAACTTAAAAGACCAATTTCACTGCCTTTGGATACCCTGCTCAAAAAAGTCAAAAGGAGCAAGCAAAGGATAGGGCAGGGCAAATGACAGTGATATTTGTTGTTAAGTTTAGTTAAAGTCAATGAAATAACATTGCATGCCACCCAGATTTGCTGGGAGTACATGTCAACAGGCGAAAAATGGGCAAAGCCAAGTGTCAAAGCTCTTCCCTTTACAAGCATTTAAGCTGTCTCTGACATAAAACCATTCCAGTCCTAGGTGAGTTTGGTGAAACAACCCAGGAAATTATTTATTTTTCATTCAAATTGGATCTTTGCTAAATTCCTTCATGAATTGAAAATTCTGGGCTAGAAGAAACTTAGAGAACCATGGGCTAGGTAGGTAGCCCATTTCAAAGGCAGCCTTCCTGAATCAACCTTAACCTGAGTAACTTAGGCACTTTCTTCACTGCTTATAATGCTGGGAGAATAGCAGAAGAGCAGAAGAACATGGCATCAAAAGGTGCCATTTGAAATGCAGCTCTTTTTTAAGGGGACGGCTGCCTCTTTATACAACAACTTCTTTTAATCTAAGTTAGATACTGTAGTAGGATGTAAAGTTCTTCTAGATCTATATTCCTGGTCGGAAACATATTAATCAGTGAAGCTGACACTTCTGAATAAGCATGTCATACAACACACACAAAGAACACAAACAGAATCATCCCTAGCAATCAGCAATACAATAGTTGAATATTTTTCTTTCCTCATACAACACCAAACTCCATAGTACATACTGCATTTTGAAAGGTCACAGTATGATTGGGGTATGTGTACCAAGTATAAGTATGTATGGATAGTCTCCTTTATATTGAGTTTTAGTCCTGGGGATACCAATATAGTTTTCTTGAGAAAATGCACAGATGGTTTGCCACTACCTTCTTCTGGGATTTTTTGACACCCTAGTCCAGCTTCTAGTCATGTTATTTTCTCATCCAAGTCCTGTCCAGGTGCAACCTTCCTTAGCTTTTTGAGAACAGCCATAATAATCTAGATGCTGCTACCGAGTAGTACACATGCAGGGGTGAAATGCTCCCGGTTCGGACCGGATCGCCCGATCCGGTAGCGATAGAAGCGGGTGGTTCAGAGAACCGGTAGCAAAAATCCCCTCCCCCATGTCCAGCTGAGACGCACAATCATCAGAGGCTTTTTTTACTTTTAAAAGCATTTTTTCTACAACTACGGCTGAAAAAATGCTTTTAAAAGTAAAAAAAAAGCCTCTGATGATCGCGCGACTCGTCAAAGGCATTTAAAAGAAAAAAACCCTTTTTTTCTTTTAAATGCTCTGACGATCCCAGCTGAATTCCCTGATCGGCAGAGGCTTTTTTAAAAAGCCTCTGCCAATCAGGGAACTCAGCTGGGATCGTCAGAGCCTTTTGAAAACATTTTTTTACAACCTCTTAGCCGAAGAGGTTGTAGAAAAAATGGTTTTAAAAGTTAAAAAAAAATTGGCCACACCCACCCAGTCACATTACACCCCCCACCCCCCACCAAGCCAGGCCCACAGAACCGGTAGTAAGAAATTTTAGATTTCACCCCTGTATGCAAATATGTGGTAAATAACCAAACAAATTACAATAGTGGAAAATACAGTTTTGAAATGCGCCAGGTAAAAAGTACTCTTTTGCCTTCAGATCTCGAGAGCTGCACAACCTTAGTAAACATCCATTCTGAAAGTGCTCTTTGTCCTCAACAGCTACGTGTTTCCTTCTGAAAGCTTGCAAAATAATAATAATAATAATAATCCTGAGGGAAATTTTATCTAATATTGTGGATTGTACGTGATTTTAGCTGACAAAACCACTGAGAAAGTAAACCTATCCCCTTTAAAAATAATTAAGGCCAACTCCTCAGATTATTAAAGTCAACTTCTCGGCATCTGTTTTCTATAAAATTTATCTTATCTACAACCCACCATATCACAAGAGCTTTGTAACATACAAGCCCAGACCTGTTGCCCCAGCATAAGATTCAAGACAGATTTATATCTCTGGTATCTTTTTTTTTTCTTCCTGAGTGTCTGCTAATACATTACCTACAGTCAATCTCTTCTGTTGCTTGAATAAAGATTTTCTTCAGAATGAATCTTTAATAGGATTTGGAGCTGCTAAAATACCTAGAGAGCTGGCTTCTATCAATGTTTTGGGAGGGAGGAGGTAGGAGGAGGTAGAAGATCAGGACTTGTGCAACCAAAAGGGAGTTAAGCTAGGGTTGAAGGAAGGAAGGCTCATCTAAGTCCTCTTTAGAATTCAACTTTCCTAGTGATGATTGATTGTACCTCAGTACCTCCTTTAGTCATGGATACATTATAGAATCTATACTTCGGAGTTTACCCTGGATCTTCTCAATAACAGCTGATATGATTGCAAATTTCATGCAATACTGCCTAGAATTAATAACAAATATTTTAAGAGTTTGTCCCGAGTCTACCCCGAAAGGGATTATATAGTCATAAAATGGGAGTTGGGTAATGCCATTAAAGACTTGTGAGGGTTTAAAATGCAAGCTCTTAATGCCTTGGATCCAAACTGAACCAGACTGTCACCGAAAGATCAAAACGAAACTAGAGGAAAAAATGGTTCGTACCTATGCTATAGAAATAATCTTGAAGCCATGTATTCTTGACATATTCTTACAGCTAAAATATGTGTGTATCTGTGTGTATAAACATTATAGTTTACATACAATAAATATTACCTACTTTGTTGAAGAGTTACCTGTAATAATTAGATTATGAGCCTTAACAGAGATTCTATACATCTGCCATTGGATATTATTTCCTCTCTTTCCTCCTTAAAGTGAACAATGAGGCAACATGTCAGATGGCTTCAGTACTATCTGTTTAAATGTATAGAATATGCGTAATGAGCAGGGAGGAACAGACAGGCCTTATGAGCCTTTTAAGCAGGGGTGAGCTGCTGAGGGTTCATAGGGGTTCGGGAGAACCTCTAGCTAAGATTCTGTGCAGTTCGAAGAACCCCCAAATCCCATTCCTGGCTGGCCCAGCCCACCCTACCTCGCCCTCCCAGGAGTCCCCACGTGGCCTATTTTGGATGCAGGGAAGTGCAGGGCACGTGTGGAGGCTCGGGGAGGGCAAAAAATGGGCCTACTGGAAGTTCAGGAAGGCCAGAAACAGGCCTGTTTCCAGCCTCCAGAGGGATTCTGGAGCCTGGGAAGGCCGTTTTTGCCCTCCCAGAGGCTCGGGGAAAGCCTCCGGAGCCCGGGGAGGGCAATAACCACACCCCCGCTGTGGTGCAGGAGGCCAACTAGGCCACACCCACCATGGCCATGCCCACCTAGCAACCAGGCAGAGAACCCCTTGCTAAAATTTTTGAAGCCCACCCCTGCTTTTAAGCATTATTTATCTTCCTCAACAAATAGGAACTCTGGAACTAAACCTCCAAGCTACTTCTGCTTGCTTTGATTGCTACATTACATTTTATATCTAAGAAATATGAGCTTTATTCATAAGTGTTTGTTGAGTAGGGCCAGTGCAGCATCACTGAATCTACATGCATTCTACATGCATTCAGCAGGTGGTATTAAGAAAGCTACAGACAGAAACTTCCTGGAAAAATGTGTACATATGGCATATATGTACAGGTTCAACTCATGCAGTCTAGTGAATGTATAAATGAAGAAATAGAGCAGAGCTGACTTATACTATATTGTTTAGTCTGAGACCAAGGATGAAATTTCCTCTTTTGTGTACATAAAATGAACCAACGCAACTGCTGAATTTCTATTGAGCGTTGTTGATGCGATACCATTTTCCACTGCATCCAAGGCAAGCACATGAGTTTAAAATAGTGATAAGAAAGAAAGATAAAAGCCTATTTGATATAAAGGGCAAGCAAAAGGAATTTTTGCAATGGTTTCAGTATATTAAAAACTTCAACATAATAGATCAAGGACAGTGTGGTTTGACATGAAATTTGGGATGTGTTTGACTGTTCATCACAACTTTGAGATCAAACAGTTAAAGTCAGTCAGACCAATTTATTGTTAAAGTCAAAGAGAAATCTTTGAACTTTGGGGAGTCCTGCTTTCAGAGAGGGACACTGTCTTTATTATCTTGCCGTATCAATTTGTGAAAGTGATAAAAGAAAACAGAACAGATATGGTGTGGAAGAAAGTGATGACCTGGTGAATCATTTGTTTGCCTTTGAAATGTGTTTCATATAAATAATTAACTAGGATTTATACAGATACTTCCTGGGAAAAAATTGATAGTAAAATCCTAGGAATGGTCCTTAGAAATACACCCACTAAGTTCAGTAAGACGGTCAATAATTAGCACAGGAGAAAAATCCTTATGCAGCAGTTCTCAACTTCTTGTTTTTTTTAAAAGTCCTGCTAATTTTCCTATCAAAGGACACAGATCCCATCAAGATATAAACAGAAGTTCCCATTTCTTCCCCCAAGAAAGACATTTGGATGTTACTTTATCAGTTATATAATAAACTGTATAGTATGATTTAAGTACATACAAAAATGCTATACAATACATACCAGGAAAGGTCTGATAATAAACAAAAGTTTTCAGCGTGGTAGCTAATTCACATTTCATTCAAAAGAAAATCAAATTGCTCTTTATACAGAAAAAGTATTTCCCGATCCTGTGTCTGGGTCTTCAGCCTTAAAGAAACCAAGCTAGGTTTCTTTAAAGTTACAATGGTGTTGTGTGCCAATAGAGGAAACCAGGACAGCAAGCTCTGTGGTGGTACAGTGGCAGGCAGAAGTAGGTGTGGGTGAATGTGGCAGCTGGTCTCACGGAATAGTGATAAGAGCAACCATTAGATGGCAGCAAAGAAGCACAGAACATACTAGCTCTTTGCTGTCATCTAGTGTTCATTCCATTTTTTGCAGGCCTGCTCTGAGAGGAGTACTGTAGTAATTATGCCATCTGCTGGTGCCACTCTGCTCCCTACAGAATGTCACAAACTGCCACTGCTGTTCTTTCTCCCTGAGAACAGCTTTTGTGTGGAAGCTCCAGAGGCATCTCTTTAATATTGGCAGGGACAGGGGGAATGTCACACAGAGCTCTGGGTTTGTTGAAGCATATGTTGAGGTTGTACATGCATGTCAGTTACCAAGTACCCCAATTTTTATCAAGTGACTACAGGGGCACTGCAACAGCTATAACTTTGAAGTTTGGTTGTAACTACCATTTGTTCAGAACTGTTTTGATTATGACAGTTGCTGAATAAATGGTTGTTAAGTTTTGGACACCATGATGTAAAAAAGATGTTGAGACTCTAGAAAGAGTGCAGACAAGAGCAACAAAGATGATTAGGGGACTGGAGGCTAAAACATATAAAGAACAATTGCTGGAGTTCGGTATGTCTAGTTTAATGAAAAGAAGGACTGGGGTGACATGATAGCAGTATTCCAGTATCTTAAGGGTTGCCACAAAGAAGAGGGAGTCAAGCTATTTTCCAAAGCACCTGAAGGCAGGACAAGAAGCAATGGATGGAAACTAATCAAGGAGAGAAGCAACCTAGAACTAAGTAGAAACTTCTTGACAGTCAGAACAATTAATCAGTGGAACAACTTGGCTCCAGAAGTTGTGAATACTCCAGCACTGTAAGATTTTAAGAAGAGATTAGACAACCCTTTGTCTGAAATGGTATAGGGTTTCCTGCCTAAGCAGGGGGTTGAATTTGAAGACCTCCAAAGTCCTTTCCAACTCTGTTATTCTAAGTAAGGAATACTATACATGTAATGTCCCAATTCAGAGATTACAAAATGAAAAAGCAAATCTCTTTATTTTAGGTATGTATGAGAAGCTGTTATAGAAACTGTCATTTTCAATGGCTCACATTCTTGCACCAGCTCTGCCCACCTCCATTTGTTGGCTTACAAGCTCACACTACGATATGATGGACAAGAGGGCATTCTTAAAAGGTGGGTCCTATTGCCTGGTGTTCAATATTTGTTGTGTTGGAGTTGAAGGCTGGTCCAAGACTGGGGAGACGGAATCCAAATCTTTATTCTAGCATGGAACTTTAAGAGTGACTTTGGGGAAAATCACTCACCACCCCACCTACATGTTGGTGATCATAGCAATAGCAATAGCACTTAGACTTATATACCGCATATGAATTACAACTGCAGGAAGAATTGCAAAACAGCTTTTATGCTGATTTGAGTGACCAGAGAAAAAATGGGAAATAATAAATATATAATGAGTAAATAAGGTCAGATGGCCTTGGAAAAAAATAGCTAAGTTGCCACAAAGGTGCTTTTTCAAAAGGCAACTGGACTTTCTTGTTTTTCCTTGAAGATGTTTCACTTCTCATCCAAAAAATGTCTTCAGCTCTTCAAGAGAATGGATGAGAAACAAAATGCCTTCAAAGAAAAACTAGTAAGTCCAGTTGCCTCTTGAAAAAGCACCTTCGAGACTACCATGATCTGGATGACTGAGAATCTCCATAGACACTAACTTGCCACAGTTGTTTCTGTAATCAAGATTATAGGGTATCTTTGTCCCCCCCCCCTGCAATGATAGGCATATCAAACAATATTTGATCTACTTTAACAACATCCCTTTTTATAGGACACTAGAAAAAGTATAGTTGGAGTTCATGCGTTGACAAATCGATTAGATCTTACCTTAGATGTGCAGTTTTTGTGATGTCAAATTGCCCTTTTATTTAACAGTAAGCATAAATTATGCATTTTTTTAAAAGGAAGGGTGTATAATAATGAAGGAAAACAGTCCCTTGATAGCAAATAGTGGGTTATGTGAAGCATCCCATTTAGTTTGACTCTCTGATAAGCACTTTACTCCCCTTCTACAGGGGATCATATTATGGCAGTCCCTATCCCATGGCAATTTGGCTATAAAACTCATTTTCCATGGATGCCTGCTAATAAATACATAGCTGTAGCTGAAATCCTATCACCCCACTTATCTAGCAATAAGCCTACTCAACCAAGGCAAAGTTACTATTGAATAAAATGTACAGTCTGGTATTGGATATTGCCTTCATAAAATAATTCCAGCACAGTGATTCTTTGGAATCAGCATTGCATAACAAATTAATGCAAGGGTTTAAAAAGCAGTGTTGCAGCAATAATCTAATAATAGTAATTATCTTGGTGGATTATGGAACCGTATGTCATGACTTCTGTGTAGGATTTTTTTTCTCAATTTAACACACTTCCAGTTGTCCTGGAATTTCACGGTAGTCTCCCATCCAATACTATTCCAGATCCCCACGCCTTTTTAAGCTTCAAAAACAATCCAAGGTTTATTAGTGTTTTTTTTTTAAATATTTTTATCAAACATAGGTACTGCCCATCCTGTGGTGGAATGTAATCCAGAGTCACAGGAGGGAGGGTCTCTTTCCCAGGTTGCTAAGAGACAAAAGAGCTTGGAATCTTTGGTATAGAGAAAGAGGGGGAAAGTGGACACCTCACTAGCAATTCACAGGTTTTTATCATGTGACTATGGGAGCACTGCAATGGCCAAAACTTCAGGGATTGGTTTGTTCGGCACTGTTTCGACTTTGAACGGTTGCTGAACAAATGGATGTTAAATGAGGAATACTGTACCTGTAATGTCCCAATTCATGGGTTATAAAATGAAAAGCATATATATTTTACTTACGCAGATAGTTGCTCCAATCGGGCAAAACTTCAGTTTATCAGTGTGCAACAATAAAGAAACTACTCATATACAGGAATTCCTTGTATTGTTCTTGTTTGCAAGGGCCTAACGCTATCTCACTATCAGAGTGACTTTGGGCAGAGTACAGCTAAAAGCATAAAAGCCGTATAAAATACAATATATTGATAAAAGGAGCCAGGTAAAAATAAGAGAAGTTAAAAGAGGAGAGGAGAGGAGAGGAGAGGAGAGGAGAGGAGAGGAGAGGAGAGGAAAGTCTTCGAGGCGCAAACCACCTTTAGGGTTATGCGCCATTCTGGGAGCCCCGTGCGAATTGGCAGAGTCTAGTCTTCAAACTCTTTCAAAAGGCCAGGAGAGTTGGGGCCTGCCTCATTTCTGGGGTGAAGATATTCCAGATGACAGGGGAATGGCAGAGAAGGCCCTGAACTATACCAGTTGAAATTCTTTAACTGATGGGGTCCATAACATACCTCCCCTGACTGACCAGGTGAGACAGGCCAATGTGATGGAGGTAATCAGGTAACCTGGCCCCAACTGCTGAGGCCAAGCAAAAACCTCTGTGGGATTAATGAACTGCTTAATAAACATCATGAAATGGTTCATGCTCGGGCAGTTACTATCCCTCATAGCAACTTTCACAAAAAGGGAACCCTGTTATAGGTAGTCCTCATTTACTGACTGCTCTATTTGTTACACAGACAGAACATATAAATGCTTCCTATTGCCACTGTTGGTAAAGGGGTTGGAAAAGCACATGGACCAGAGGGCAGCACTGCAGCTTCCCAACTGCCCAAAACACAGACAGATACAACTTGAGAGGAGATCAGAAACAAGACATATGTACTCAGACATCACCTATGCACAGATGTTCATTGTACCTGACTAGGTGGCTCAGTGGCTAAAACACTGAGCTTGTCAATCAGAAAGGTCAGCAGTTCAGCAGTTTGAATCCCTAGTATAGATTTCCTGAGTGAGCAGAGGTTTGGACTAGATGACGTCCAAGGTCCCTTCCAGTGGTGGGATTCAATTAATTTAACAAACGGTTCTCTGCCCTAATGATTTTTTCTAACAACCAGTTTGCCAAACTGCTCAGAAAGTTAACAACCGGTTCTCCCAAAGTGGTGCAAACTGGCTGTATCCCACCACTGGTCCCTTCCAACTCTATTACTGTTACTGTACCATGGGAAAAAGTCACACAAAGAAATAAATGCATGTGAACACACTACATGCAGAAAACAAATACACACATACACACACACACACAAAGACACATAACACAAATGCACACTCCCTGAGAGGAATTGCCCACATTCAGATCAATGTTCTATGCAACACATGATGATGAGACCCACGCACAATGCTGGAAAAGAATTATTTAAAGGATTCTCTCTGCCTGCCCATTGGTTGGATAATTTTCCAAAATGGGAACAAAACAGTGGTGGGTTGCCCCCGGTTCAGACCGGTTCATAAGAACCAGTAGTAAAACCAGCGGGAGGCTCCCAGACATCATCAGGAAGCTTCTGCGCATGCCACGTTGCAGCCCCGTTGCGAACCGGTAGTAAAGGTAAGTAGAACCCACCCCTGGAACAGAAGAGAAGCAAATTTAGGACTGGGAGAGAAACCGACCCAAACTGAGTTTGAAAATGGGTCACATGAAGCTGGAGAAAATAGGGGAGGGGGAAGCATACACAAAGGTACAACATACTCCTTTGTTATGCAGAAGAAAATGCAGAGTCCTTATCTGGCTGCTGCTTGGAAAGAATACCAAATATAGGTGCTATGCATTTTTCCTAACTTATTGTGTATCCATTCTCATTTTAGGCAAGGGGATAGGAGAGTCACTGAACTTTTTGAAGTGTCTCAGGACATTATGGTTCCTGTTTCAAAGGAGCCAGCAGGCTGATTCTGTTCCTTGCTGCCTCTCTTCTAGAAAATCTGAATTCCTCCAAGGACAACCCAAGAGAACGGGGCTATTATGCAAGGCATTATCCCTCTCTGCATCACAGCTTCAGCTGCTCTCTGGTGCTGGCAGCCAGCTTCATTAGTAGGCATTGTTCTAGTGTGCTGAACTGGGAGGACAGACCATCATTCGAAATGCTTGCCAAAACTGGCGGATGGCATTTGTTTTCAGGCCGGGGTGTGTTGCTCAAATTAGGAATCCTTGAGAAATTTGCTATTTTTAAATTTGGAGATCCATTGCTATGTTCAGCCTCTTGCATCAGAATGCAGATCAGAAGTTATTTTTTCAACAGTTTTCATCTCTGGGAATGTTTCCTGACTTCTGATGAACTGATGGATTTTTTTAAAAAAGAAAAAGACTAAAAGTAAACATATGTGTTGAGAAAAAAAAATTTTTTTAGAAAAAACATTGAAATGTTATTTAAGTACACTTCTTTCCATATATAAATTTAAAAGTCCCAGATAAATGCAAGAATAGGAGGGAATCAACTATATGAGTCCATTAACATGTCACGGAACCAGAAATAGATTGACACTCATTATGAGTTCAAACCAGTTGTAGTTTAGAATGTTATTTGTTCTATATTGCTTCAGATTATAGTGCCTACTCGCTCTCCTGTAGTGTCTTTTTAGAAGCAGGAGCCTGTAATAATTCACAATGGATATTAGGCAGTATTCTGAAGCAATACCACAGCGTTTAGAGCAGAGGGACACAGATGAGCCCTAAATACCCAGGGATCTTGTACACGGGGCTCTGTGTAATGGATTTCATTTCATTTCAATTCAATTCAACTTAAATGAAAAACTATCAAATTCATTTCCATTTTGACCACATTGACTCCTAGCACAGAAAGACCAAACACAAATGAATTGTATGACTAGCGTTAAGTGATAGAATTCCTTCCTTCCTTCCTTCCTTCCTTCCTTCCTTCCTTCCTTCCTTCCTTCCTTCCCTCCCTCCCTCCCTCCCTCCCTCCCTCCCTCCCTCCCTCCCGGATGTAATTATAACCTGTTCTGTCAACAATAGGGAATGGGATTCTGGAAATATTTGAACCCAGTAATTAATTCAAGAAGACTTTGCTGAAGTGGAAATAGATCTTCAGATCTGGAATAGCTGGGAACAATAGGGACTTTCTTCATGTTATTTATCAGATAACAACCAAGATTAGACTTAAATTTAAACTTAGAATAACTTGATTGTCACTTTGAATGTACACTAATCGGCATATATTAAAATGAAATTCCGTTGAATTTGGGACATATGTCAATGACCTATATTCAGCACACTTGAGCCTGTCTCTATCGTTAATGTGTAGATGTAGATAAACATGTAACTGAACATCTTTGAGGAATGACCTGAAGGTCAGATATATCTCACATGTTTTATCTATAATTGCCAATGTTTTGATCTCAGATACTTTTCAGTCTATATACTAAACCTTTGTAGCTTACATTTGTCCTTTGATCTGTTTAAAGATCAAGAGTGTTCTTCAGTCTGAAGAAGTCTGCAACTATTTATGCCCTGCATTCTAACCAGAAAAACTTCCCAAATGTTTAATAATAATAAATCAGAATTATTCCACCCTTCAGGTTTCCAATTCTTATCAGGCCACCTGCCTGGAACACTTGCTCATGATGGCCTTTGTGAAGAAGGAGAAGGAAGAAGGAGAAGGAGAAGGAAGAAGGAAGGAAGAAGAAGGAAGAAGAAGGAAGAAGAAGGAAGAAGGAAGGCTTAGGTCCATGTCTTAGGACCTGATTATTTATGGGACCGCCTGCTATCACCAATAGCCTCCCACCGGCCGGTACGCTCTCATAGAGAGGGGCTCCTTCAGGTGCCGTCGGCCAAACAATGTTGGCCCCCAGGGGGAGAGCCTTCTCTGTGGGGGCACCTACTATCTGGAATGAGCTCCCCCCTGGAGATATGGAGGATTCCGGATCTGCGCACCTTCCGTCGCGCTCTCAAGACTTTTTTATTCCATCAAGCCGACCTGGCCTAAATCTTTCCCCTTTAAAATGTAATTTTTAATTTGTTTTTAAAATTATTGGGTGTTTTAAAATTGTCGGCCAAATTGTTTAATTCGGTTTTATTCTGTTTTTAAATTTTGTATTTATGTGTTTTATTCTGTGGCTGTTCATCGCCCTGAGTCCTTCGGGAGTAGGGCAGTATATAAATCCAATAAATGTAAATGTAAATGTAAATGAAGAAGGAAGCGGAAGGGTAAGGGGAGTGGGAAGGGGGAGAAGAAGGGGAAGGCGAAGGGGGAAGAGGAAGGAGAACTGGAAGGGTAAGTAGAAGAAGGAAACTTCTGCCTCAGTTGCTCCCAGCAACAGTGGAATTCCTTACTATCTGTTTCTTGCTCTCAGAGTTGCTGGGCCTGATGATCTCAGTTATTATACATGCAGACGGTGACAACACAGCCCATAGGTACCCAATGGTGTTTACTTAACCATGAATGTTTAAAACTACACTTCAAAGTATCAGTTATTAACTAGATTTAGTAGAAGGTGATATTTCAAATCTCATTATTTATGAACCAAGTAGCAGCAGTGCATGTTAAAGAATATTGTGCCCTCATCAGTATTCATAAAGACTTTTGCATTTATGAAGTAAAGCCTGCCATTGTAACCAGATAACCTAGAGTCTAACCCACTGTCAAGCACGCCTGGAATTTTCTAGCATCTGAAGACATTTAGAAATGAAGCTGAAATTCTTTGTTTCACTATTATGCATAATTTATTCTGGAAGGTTCTAAGACTTTGAAAATAGCTACTTTGCATCCACCGAAGTTTCTTTTATTGAGCCATAGTTAGAAGAATACATTGCAGCATGGATTAATTATATAAATGTATTCTGCAGCACAGATGCACACATGCGCATACCCAGACATAATTTGCTGGCTCATGCAATCATTTTTTTTAAAAAAGAAAAAGCTTACGACTTGTTATTTTAGTTTGCATACTTTAAAAACAATTAGTTGTTTCATAATAAACAAACAGCGAAGACGAACATAGATTTTACCTTGATTTAGCTGCTTCTTCCCTAGTAGAATCTCTGACAAGACCCTTTATTTTTTACATAAAGAAAAATAAATATCTGAATTCGTATTAAAAGTTCAGTATGCATATTTTGTTTTCCTGCTAAAACTGGATGATAATCTATATCTAACAGAACTAAATCTGTTCATGAAAACTATTCACTGCATTTATTGTTATCCTTTTTAACCTTTTATTATAAATGTTCTTTCCTTTTCCTTTTTTTCTTTCTTGCACAACCCTGTTCTCCACACAGTTTTGATATTTCAATTACACTAAACCGAAAAGAAGTTAAATTACAGTTCAGTCTTATGCATGTTTTTCCAAACTAAGATCTTCTGTATCTGATAGCATTTATTTACTGATCAATAAATACTTAGAATTTCTGCTTCAATTAAGTATAAGTTAGCAACTATTTTAGCTCAAGGGGATGCAAAGGGCTTTCAGATCTTGGCAAAATGAATTCTAGAGGTATATCTGTTATATATATGTGTGTGTGTGCACACACACACTATATGCACACAAACACACACAAACAAATATATATATACACACACACACATATACATATGTATGTATATGCATATATACATGTGAATGTATGCATGATATATATTAAGATATATCCTTGAAATGTATCTTTTCTGCAAGAAGAAGGCAATCACTCATCTAAGAACAAAATCAGATACAACTTGATTTTTTCCCCTTTTATTAAAAATAGTAGATATCTAATTCACTTTCATGAATTATAACATTTTAATGTGTCTTGGTTGCTTGAATATATGATCTGGCCAGTAGATGCAATACTACTGAAAAAAACAAAAAACAAAAACCAACACAGTTCAGTCACAAACTGGGTCAATAGAAACTAATTTTAAGGTTCTTTGCTATACAGGAAGAAATGAGTATTTTTGGACATTCTCATCCCCCCCCACCCTTAAAAAAACTGCTCCTAAAATGTTCCAGTGAAAGCTGCCTTACAGCCATTCTGAAGCATTTTCAATGGGGGCGGCTACTGGAAATAGAAAGGTTGCAATTTTAGAATCTTAGTCCTTGTTAAGCTTAAATATGCAATTCTGAGAGGTTGGAAAAGAGCTTTGATTAATTGCAAGAGATTTGAGGCTGGAACAAAGCATTTAGGTTAGTTATCCTATTCTAAATGACCTATTGGCAAGAGCAAGCTCCCTTTTAGGACCACTCAACAAAATAAGGTTCTATCCCATAGAACAGGGGTGTTAAACTCGATGTCATTGAGGGCCACATCAGGGTTGTGTTTGACCTTGGGGGGGGCGTGGTCAGCTTAATGTTACTTGTGTTGGGGGCACCTGTGATGGCCCAAGCACTCGGCCAGTGAAAATGGAGCTTGGGAGGGCTGCACACGGCCCTCCCGAGCTTCATTTTTGCTGGCAGAGGCACCACGGGCTGGTACTTTGCTGTTTCCAGGACAGCCCCACAGGCCAGATCTAAGCACCTCGTGGGCCAAATCCGGCCTGCGGGCCTTGAGTTTGACACCACTGCCATAGAATGACTAACACAGAATTGGACAAAACACTACTGAGATTTATCCCCAACAATAAAATAAGTTAGTGATCTCCACCTGTTACAGGTAGTCTTTGGCTTATGACTAGTTACTTAGCAACCATTCAAGTAACAATGGACCTACTTAACAATGGTGCTACTTATGACCCAAATCCAAAGTTCCTGTGGTTTCTGGCAAAATCATGCCCAAGGCGAGCCACTGATTCCCTTAACCACCAGTGGCCTTCCCTTAACAAGCCCCACCAAAAAGTTAATAAAATCAGCTGGGTCATATGACTAACCCGTTTTACAACTACCATGACTTACGATCACAAGGAGCAGGCTCGATTACAGTCAATCAAGGGATACCTGAACAAAGCATCTCATTGTATGAAGAGACTAATTTTTAAGAAAATAACTTTTATTAAACAGTTTTTTTAAAAAAGAAAAAAAAGAATTTTTTACAATTTTCTTCTTTTCAACTATTTCGCATCAGTAAATATTTCTTCTCCCTTATCCATTTTTCTCCCTTACTTCAATTTACCATTTATACATATGATTCTAATATTGATTTATATACATAAAGATAACAATGTACTCAATTTCAATCATACATTCTATGTCCATTCCATTTCCACTGTTTTGTTACTACTTTTCAACACCTATATCTTCCTTATTTACTCTTTCCTTGCCCTTTATACCTCTTCTCTAACCATTCATACCATTTCTCCCGTACCATATAGTATTGTTTCCTCCTTTTCTTGTATTTCTTTTGTGAGCTTGTCCATCTCTGTGCACTCCAAAACTTTTAATTTAATTTAATTTAATTTCCAATTTATATACCGCTCTTCTCCCTGAGGACTCAGGGCGGTGTACAGCCAAGATAAAAAACATAGAATACAAATATTAAAACATTTAAAAATATATATAAATTTGGGCCGAAAGTTAAGAATTTTCTAATCAATTTTCTTCCATTGGTGTATTATTATTTTTCCAATTTCGTTCATATATTGTTCTTGCTGCTGTTGTAATATGTATAATTAATAATAATTTTTTATTTATTTATTGTATTTATTTATTTGTATCCCGCCTTTATTATTTTTATAAATAATTCAAAGTGGTGAACATGTCCAACACACTTTCCTCCTCCTATTGTCCCCATGACAACAATCCTGTGAGGCGAGTTGGAGGGAGAGAGGTCATACCTAAGGCAGGAATAGGACTCCCAGTCTGTCACTTTCTAGCCTGATGCCTTAACCACTAGACCAAACTGGCCTATTCATTTTTTAATGAATGTTGTAAGCTTAACTGAGCCCATACATTAGCACATTAAAAGATCTGTGGGCCAATTATCTATTCCATGTTTAAATTAGTTTCTTTGCTGAAGCAGCTGCCAAAAACCAACTCAGATTCTGCTCCAGTTGGAATGATTTTCCCCCACCACAGCAGATTTTTGTCTTCAACTATGCTACAAAAAGGCCCCTAAAGACTTCCGGTTTCCTCGTCTTCGGCGGCGACGGTGCTTTCCTTTGGCACCGCCACCCCCGCCGCTTGTAGAGCCGCTTCCTGATTGCGAAGTGGCTCGAAATCTTCGAAATCCCTAGGATTGCAGAAGAAGAGGCAGCAGGGCACAGGTAGAGCCCCTGCAACCCCCCCAGGGAACTGTTTCTGGGGAGGAAGCAGGCGCGGCTCCCTTACAACCTGCTGAAACTCCGGGCGGCGTGGGATGTCTTCTGCCTGTGCGGAACAAGCTGACCTCAGGAAACCTTTAAAGAGCGAGGAAAAAACTCAAATAAACATCCGCAATCCACTTGAACCCTGAAACTTTGAACTGCAAGTATCAGACCTTTGCTGAACTTTTTTACTGAAGTGAAAGTCTCGGAATGAGTGAAAGTGATTGAAAAAATATGGCGCTCAGCAAATGAATTAGTGGGTGTGGATTGGTGAAGTTATCTTGTTTTGCTACAAAGTTAAAAAGTTGTTACAGAGTTGCTCCGGCTGCAACAGAAATAAGAGGAAAATCTCTCCCTTTTACTTGTCTTTGCTGCATTATAGCTTTGCTTTGAGTAACTCTGGGGGACTTTTTTAGAAGGTATTGTGGAGGTGGCAGAAGAGGCGGACCCTCCCTTTTTAAGAAAGCTAGCTTACGTGGCAGGATGGCTTCAAAAAAGCAGGAAGGCAAAACAGGGGGGGGATCCCCCCCACGTAAGCAGGATACACAGTCACAAGCCCAAAAAAAAGATTTGGATATGGGAGAATTAAAAGCATTCATTTCAAATATTTTGGATGAGAAATTTCAAGACATGGATGACAAAATAAATAAAATAGATGAAAAAATTCAAAAGTCACAACAGGAAATCATGCAGGAAATGCAGCAGAGCCAAAAGATGGTGACCAAAAAAATAACGGATGTGGCGTCTGGTCTGGCAGGATTTATTATGAAAGTTGAGACAAAAGTGGATGAATTTAAATTAGAAGTTAATGCTAAGATGAAAAATAATGATCATAAATTTTTTGATGTTGATGACAAGATGCAGAGAGTTGAGAATGATATTGTTATGATGCAATTTCGTGCAATGGAATTTGCTATAAGGCTTCGAGGAATTAGAGAGGAGGAGAGACAAGATTTGAGACAGATCTGTGCTGAAGCCCTAGCTGTGATTTTAAAAGTTGAACCTGAGATGGTTTTTTGCAAAATAGATAAAATCTATAGAGTCAACTCGTGGGTGGCCAGACAAAGACAATTGCCTAGAGATGTGGTCATATATTTTACAGATAGAGCAATAAGAAATGACATTTTGCAAAAATCTTTTCTCACTTCTGTGCAAGTGAGTGGATCCAAGATTACAGTTTACAAGGAGCTCCCACCTAAGATGTTGAAATCTAGAAAAGAGTATGGTTTTCTTGTTAAAGAACTGCAGAATAATCAAATCCCATTTCGTTGGGACGCCCCAACTGGCATAATTTTGAGATACAAGGGAGAGAAACACCGTCTGAATACTGTGGAGAAGGCGGAGCAATTTTACAATGACATCTTTAAAGAAAGAACTCCATCCCCACGCACATCTACAGTTTTGGAGATTAAAGAACAACAATCTAAGCAGGAATTAGCAGAGCTGAAGGGTGCTGAAGGAGGCTTTTTGGATGAGCCTTTGCTGGAACCTTCTCCAATCTCGGAGCTGGCTTGGGCGGCTGAAGTTAAGGATCAGCGTATAACTCGAGCAAAAGCCAAGGAACTTAAAGAAAAGTTACAGCAGGAGAGTCAAGACAAGGCTGGGGCTGTGGGAAAAGCAGGACAGAGGATCTCAGATGACATCCTAAGGTTCTGCGCTTCGCTCCAGAAGGAGAATAAGGATGATTAAATGTTTATCTTGGAATGTGAATGGGTTGAATGCAACACAAAAAAGGAAGAAAATATTTGCATATTTAAAACAACATAATAATGATATAATTTGTTTACAAGAAACGCATATTACAGTTCAAGATCAAAACTATTTGAAAAATTCCAAATTAGGAACACATTTTATATCCTCAACTAATCAAAAAAAGAATGGTGTGGTTATTTATGTAAACAAAAAATTAACAGCCAAACTTATAGAAGCTGATCAAGATGGTAGGTTTGTAGCAATTGAATTACTTTCTGCCAATAGTCAAATTCTTCTGATAGGAATTTATGCTCCTAATCAACAACAGGACTATTTTTATAAAATGCTGCATACTAAAATACTTCAATGGGATTATAGATCTATTTTAATTATGGGAGACTGGAATGGAGTAATTGACTCTAAATTAGATAAAAAGACTTTGGCAAAATCAAGAATTAGATTACCACAGACTTTTTTTGATATGAAAGAAGACCTGGAATTAAAAGATATTTGGAGAGTACATAACCCAAAAGAACTGGACTATACTTTCTTTTCTGACAGACATAGATCCTTCTCCAGGATTGATTTTATTTTGTTGTCTGATGACTTACTTGTTAGGACAAAAAGAACAAAGATTCTGCCAAGAACTTTGACTGATCACAGTCCAGTCTGGATAGAAATTGAGACATGTAAGAATGAGAGACGCTCTTGGAGATTAAATGAAAACTTGTTTAGATATGAGAAAAATATAATAGAACTTAAAAAGTATCTGAAAGAGTTTTTTGAAATGAACTTGAATAAAGGCACCCCAATGGAAATTGTGTGGGACGCAAGCAAAGCTTATATGAGAGGGGTGCTTATATATATGAACTCTAAACATAAGCGGATTCGACAAAAGAAAAGATTTGAATTGGAAGCAGAAATAAAGGATAAAGAACAGTTACTTATTAAAAACCCAACAGATGAAAGAATACTTAGTGTTATAAAACTTCTGAAAGACCAATTCCAAATGCTTATAGCGGAACAAGTTGCAACAAACTTACAATATGCGAAGCATAATACATTCTGCAATGCTAACAAACCAGGCAGGTGGTTGGCTTACACATTAAGGAAGAAACAAAGCATACGGACTATTGATAGTGTTGATATTGGGGGGAAAGAAGTTTTTCAACAGAATTTAATAAAAGAAGCCTTTCTTCAATATTACACTAAACTATATGCCAGAGAGGAGGTGCAGAATGGACTTATAGAAAAATATTTGGATAATAAAAGAGTTACAAAAGTCACTGAACAACAAAAGGAAAGAATGGATTATCCCATAACAGAGGAGGAGATAATAGCAGCAATAAAACAATTAAAAACAGCCAAAGCTCCTGGAACGGATGGTCTGACAGCAGTGTATTATAAAACTTTACAGGCAGAAATGGTGGAACAACTTAGAGACTTATTTTGCAACATACAACAAGGGGGAAAAGTACCTCCATCGTGGACTACAGCTTATATTTCTTTGATACCAAAAGAGCAAGCAGGTCCCAAAAAACCGGAGAATTACAGACCAATATCTCTTTTGAATACGGATTATAAAATTTATGCAAAAGTATTAGCCAACAGACTGATGCCAGTAATTCAAAAGGTGATTCATGATGACCAAGCGGGATTTATTGAGGGTAGGCACATGAAGGACAATGTAAGGCAAGTAATAGATTTATTGGAATATCTTGAGAAGAATAAACAGATCCCTGCAGTGCTGGTCTTTCTGGATGCAGAGAAGGCCTTTGATAGAGTGGATTGGAATTTTCTACTAAAGACATTAAAAAAGATGGACTTTGGGGACCAATATATACAGGCGGTCTCAGCAATTTATCAAGAGCAAAAGGCACAGATCATTATCAATGGAAGTCTGACAACAGAGTTTAAAATTGAAAAAGGTACAAGACAGGGATGTCCATTGTCCCCATTGTTGTTCATTTTAACACTAGAAGTCTTGTTAAATACAATAAGGGATTCTAACACATTGAAAGGTATAATGATAAGGCAAGAGGATTACAGAATAAAGGCATTTGCAGACGATCTGGTTGTTACCCTAACACAGCCAATGGAATCGATAATCCAGATGAAGGACATTATACAAGATTTTGGTAAAGTTTCAGGTTTCAGATTGAATCAGAGAAAAACTAAGATGGTAGTTAAAAATATGACACAAGATCGTAAACTGGAGTTAGAAAGAAGGGCAGGTTTTGAGATTGTACCAAAGGTAAAATATCTAGGAGTTCAGGTTGCAGAATCAAATATGAAATTGTTTCAAAATAACTATGAGGCGTTGTGGCGAGAGGTGCAAAAAGATATGGAGATTTGGAAAAAACTGCAGCTGTCTTTACTTGGAAGAATAGCAGCAGTTAAGATGAACATTTTGCCAAGATTTCTTTTTTTGTTTCAAATGATTCCGGTGCTCAAAAATGATAAACAACTAAAAGCATGGCAAACTGGTATCAACAAATTTGTTTGGAACGAGAAAAAACCAAGAGTAAAAATGAAAATTATGCAAGACATCCCAGAAAGGGGAGGTCTCAAACTTCCAAACCTACAATTATATTATGATGCAACAGCTTTGACTTTAGTAAGTGATTGGTTTGGAGGAAAAAAGACTGGAATATTGAATGCAGAAAGTTTTGATTTGGAATTTGGATGGCACGCTTACTTATTTTATGACAGCAAAGTGGATAAAGTATTTAAAAGCCATATACTTAGAGATTCTTTGCTGAGAGTTTGGAAGAAGCACCGAAACAACTGGAATTACAAAATACCGCTATGGCTGGATCTTGGTCATATCTTGTGGAATACAAATATAATGTCACTCGGGGGGTTTTTATATAAAGAGGTTCTTTTTGCAGATGCGGGCAGATGGCAGCTGAAGACATTACAGACATTGTTGGCTGAAGGGATTAATTTAACTTGGTTACAATATAATCAATTGCAATTGAGATGGAAAGAGGACCAAAAAACTGGTATTATGATGTATGAGGAAGAATTAGTTAGACATATAAAAGAGAAAGGCCCAATGCATATTAAAAGACTTTATAATGTTTTGTTAGAAAGGGATTCAGAAACTGAACTAGTTAAAGACTGTATGGTTAAGTGGGCACAAAATTTTGAGGAACCAGTGATGTTGGAAACATGGGAAAAAATTTGGGTTCAGAATGTTAAATTTACACAGTCGCAGAATCTGCGGGAAAATTTCTACAAAATGTTTTATAGATGGCATTTAGATCCAAAAAAATTGTCGTGTATGTACCCTAGTGCCCAGCCTAAATGTTGGAGATGTGACTGCTTAGACGCTACATATTATCATGTTTGGTGGACCTGTAAGAAAGTTAAGGCTTTTTGGATAAAAATTTGGTGGGTCATGCAGAATGTTTTGAAGAGAAAGATTCAATTTTCTCCAAAACTGTTTTTATTGGGTATAGTTAAGGGTTTTACATTGGGGGAAACAAAAATGATATTGTACATGATAACTGCAGCAAGATTGTTGATAGGTAAATACTGGAAAAATGAAGCGCTGCCTTCGATTGAGGAATGGATTTTGAAGATGGCCAGTTTTGCGGAGATGGCGAAGATTTCAGCATATTTAAAAGACTGTTCTCAAGAGACTTATGAATGGGAATGGAAGAAGTGGATAGATTATGTTCAGAACAAATATCAAACTAGGAAGTACCAAATAGCTTTTATTTGAAAATGTTATATTAAGATAGAAATATTTTAAGGTTGAGGATGAAAATTTATTTGAAAATGTTATATTAAGATAGAAATATTTTCAAGGTAATCAGGATGAAAATTTAGTTGAAACTGCTATATTAAGATAGAAATAGGTTAATGTAATGAAGATGAAAATTCGTAAGGGGAGGGCGGGGTTCAAGTTTTATATACAAAGGAGGGTTTTTCCTTTTATTTGACATGATTATATTGTGAGGAAGTCTGGGGGGAGGGGTGGGTTAGGGTGGGTTAGGGAGGTTGGGAAGTTTGGGGCGGGTCGAGGGGGGGGAAAAAGGGGTGAAAATGTAATTGTAAAACTTTTGCAATAAAAAAAAAAAAAAAAAAAAGAAATGGAGAACCTGAAAGTTACACATCTTTTGTGACATTTAGGTTATTTTTTCCTTTTCCTTTTCTAATAAAGTAATGTGATTCTTATTGTCCCAACCAAATCATAGGAAATTATGAAATCATTAGTATATTATTGTAATATACTAATGCTGATAAATTAGATATACTAATGTTAATCCATTTCAAAATCTGTTCTGATTTTAAAATGTATATATATGTGATGTGTAGGTATGTATATGCACAATAAACCCAACACTAAATACGGAAAAAAAAAAAAAAAAAGGCCCCTAAAGATAAACTCTCCCTCGCATCATCTTTGAGCCCTGGTGACTTCCTTGACACAGCTGAGAAGAGGGTTTTTTTGGGGGGGGAAGGGGTGTTATTTCTTTTAGCTTGTTTATCTTGCCAACAAAAGAAGAATAAAATGATGTACACAACAGTAAGATCCTGAGGACATTAAACCAACTATTTGTTGTTTTAAATCAACTCTCGTCCAATCTTAGGTATGAAAAATAGTTGATGACTTTGGACAGTTCTCACTCTCTCTTTCTGCCCAATCCAATCATAGAGTTCAGTAGTGGGATGCCTCCGGTTCGGACCGGTTCACAAGAACCAGTAGTAAAACCGGCAGGAGGCTCCGCCCACTGACCCGGAAATCATCTGCGTGGGCGTGATGCGAACCAGTACTAAAGGTAAGTAGAACCTACCCCTGACAGGGTTGTAGTTGTGGGGAAAATAAGAAGAGGAAGAAGCATTATGCATGTTTACCACCTTGAATTATTTATAAATGTGGGATAAAATTAAACAAACAAACTACATAAAACTTATGAGAGCCAGTTTGGTGTAGCAGTTAAGGTACTAGACTAGAAACTGGGAGAATGTGAGTTCTGGTCTTACTTTAGGCGTGAAAATCAGGTCATCATTCTGTCTTCATCTTACGAAGGATACAGTGACAAACCCCTTCTGAAATCTGCAGAGACTTGTTCAGGCAGGCTCCTGGAGTCAACATTGACTCAAAAGCAACATACAAAAGCTACCATAATTGTTGTTCTTGCTATTCAATGCACAGCATGCCTTTCTGCTAAGATTTTAAGTGTATTTTCCCTGTTACTTCTGAATTGACTTGGAAGATTTTTGTTTTTGCAGGGTAAAATATACATAAAAGTAGCAAATAATATTCTGTATTGTTCTGATTAGGATATAGTATTGTTCCAGATATGCACATTCTGAAGAAGTTAATCAACCTTCTTTGTGTCTTGTCAAGTAAAAAAGAAAATCAATAGACAGTTAAATGATATTTAGGTCACCAACAAATGAACATTGAGCCTTCTCTAAGTGCTGTATTACTTCT
This sequence comes from Arizona elegans, assembly GCA_022577455.1. Classification (NCBI taxonomy): domain Eukaryota; kingdom Metazoa; phylum Chordata; class Lepidosauria; order Squamata; family Colubridae; genus Arizona; species Arizona elegans. The sequence goes on from JAKOOJ010000001.1 coordinate 124,259,393, forward strand.
TGGTTTTAAAATCCATATTCGCATTTAATGATTTTTTTTTAATTGTAACCAGAAGCAAAGGGTAATAATCTTGCAAGCTTTCTCTTCCCCACATGAGACCAATCATAGCAACGCAAACACAATTGAGGACTATTTTTTTTATTATAAAAAAAAAAGATACACTACTGACTGTATTAGTTCATATATATCCTCAATACATAATGAATGCAAAATAGGTCCTAAGATTTGATAGCAAATGTTGGAAGTCTACAGAGGTTCCTCTTCCAAAATAGCCTTCGTATAAGATACAAAATCTTCCAAGCCTTTTAAATTTACCATTTTTCCAAGACTTTTCCAGAGCCTGCAGTGAAGTGAGCATTCCTTTTCTACACTGGTTTTAAATATGTACAATCTTGACAGATGGAAAGTTAAATAAAAGATAGCATTTAAGTCCTAGTAGCACACAGAGAATGTAGTATTGCAGGCTGACTCGGCCCACTGTCAGGAATTCAATCCTAACCAGCTCAAGATTGACTCAGCCTTCCATCCTTCTAAAGTTGATAAAATGATGGCCCAGATAGTTGGAGGCAATATGCAAATAATGCTGATGTTGCAAACTGCCCAGAGAGTGCTGTAAAGCAGGAGTCCCCAACCCCCAGTCTGAGGCCCAGTGCTGGTCCGCAGCCTGTTTGGTACTGGGCGGTGGGAGTGGTGCGCACACACATGCCCGAAGCTCCATTTGTGAAAGTGGCACACACATGCAATCATCCCCTCTCTCTCCCTACCCCACTGCTTCCACCACTGCCTCCATTGAACTGGAAAGTTTGGAAGCGGCTGTTGTAAAGCACTACAGGGAGGTATATAGAATAGAATAGAATAGAATAGAATAGAATAGAATAGAATAGAATAGAATAGAATAGAATAGAATAGAATAGAATAGAATAGAATAGAATTCTTTATTGGCCAAGTGTGATTGGACACACGGGGAATTTGTCTTTGGTGTATATGCTCTCAGTGTACATAAGGAGAATAAAATATATCAATCAAGAATCATAAGGTACAACACTTAATGATAGTCATAGGGAACAAATAAGCAATCAAATCATATTAGGAAACAATCAATATAAATCGTAAGGATACAAGGAACAAGTTACAGCCATGTAGTCATAAGCGGGAGGAGATGGGTGATAGGAACGATGAGAAGATTAATAGTAGTGCAAACTTAGTAAATAGTTTGACAGTGTTGAGGGAATTATTTGTTTAGCAGAGTGATGGCATTTGGGAAAAAACTGTTCTTCTGTCTAGTTGTTCTGGTGTGCAGTGTTCTATAGTGTCGTTTTGAGGGTAGGAGCTGAAACAGTTTAGGTCCAGGATGCGAGGCATCTGTAAATATTTTCACAGCCCTCTTCTTGAATCGTGCAGTATACAGGTCCTCAATGGAAGGCAGGTTGGTAGCAATTGTTTTTTCTGCAGTTCTAATTATCCTCTGAAGTCTGTGTCTGTCTTGTTGGGTTGCAGAGCCAAACCAGACAGTTATAGAGGTGCTGGTGACAGACTCAATAATTCCTTTGTAGAACTGTATCAGCAGCTCCTTGGGCAGTTTGAGCTTTCTGAGTTGGTGCAGAAAGAACATTCGTTATTGTGTTTTTTTTATGACGTTTTTGAAGTTAGCTGTCCATTTTAGGTCTTGAGATATGGTAGAATCTAGAAATTTGAAGGTCTGTACTGTTGGTACTGTGTTGTCTAGTATTGTAAGAGATGACAGTATAGGAGGGTTTCTCCTAAAGTCTACCACCATTTCTATGTCTTTGAGTGTGTTCAGTTCCAGATTATTCCGGTTGCAGCACGAGGCTAGTTGTTCAACCTCCTGTCTGTAAGCAGATTCATCATTGTCTCGAATGAGACCGATCACTGTTGTATCATCTGCAAACTTTAGTAGCTGAACAGTAGTTAAAACAGTATTTTAACTTTAATAGAAGTCTAAATACTATTGCTATTTGACTACAATTCTGCATAGGTTTCCAGGGCTTCAAAGGGTACATACCTAACCATACTCAGAGCTGTTAATTCTCAGGACAGCTCAGTTTAGTTTTGCTTTAATTCCTCTGGCTACAAGGCATGTAGACACTTGTCAGAGATCTCATCAGCAAGTAGAGAATCCTGCCAATCAAATGTCTATGAAGGATGTACAGCAGCTTAGGGCACATTATAAAATCCTCAGCTCCCCAGCCATTCGACCTATAATTGACAGCAAAAAAACTAAATCAGCTAGAAAACTAAATTCCATCAGCTAGAACCATCTCCTGGTTGGCGATTTCTACCGCCCTGCTGTGTCTGTTTGTGAAGATGCTCACAGAGATCTCTAAGCAGCCATTAACACCTCATCTGAAAGACTCAGTTTCAGGTTCAGCTAAAGTTAAACTTGACCCTAATTCCCATGATCATATATAAGGATGCAGAGTAAGTTTGTCTGAAACTTAACAGTGAAGAATGGGGAAGATAGATTAAATTAAATTAAATTATTAATTTAAAGTACTGAATTCCTTTCAAACTGGAATGAGGAGTAGAGTGAGTCGGTTTGATTCAGTGGGTGTGAATTTCTGTACTTTCCATTCACAGCTATCATCATCTTTCTTTAATCAGGATCTTAGTCTACCAGCAAAGCATGGTAGAACCGCTCAAAGGGTTGGAAAATTGAAAAGACCAATATAAAATAAGTGTTTATGATTGTATGTATAGGTTTGTGAAGGGGCCCCATTGCATAAAACTCACTCTAAATCTATTCCTGACATTCAATCTTCTCATAGACTTAATGGATGCATAATCCTAACCCTAGGCTTGCTCCAGTTCCAAAATCAATGTTTTCCTTCTTCAAACAAACATACATTATTCACAGTTCAAAAATCAATGCTGAAGTGCACTAACACTAAGAATGATGAAGCCGGCTCCTTTTTCCGAAACTGTTTACTACAATGAGTTCTATGTAGAACTGCCCTTGAAAGCCACTCCGAAGCTTCAACTGGTGCAGAATTTAGTAGTGCGGCAATCATGGACATCAGTGGTGAGATTCAGCCAGTTTTCTCCGGATTGTGCAAACCGGTAGTGGTGACTACGGGAGGCTCCGCCCACCCACCTGGATGTAATGTGCGAGTACTGCACACTCACATTTGTGAACTAGTAGGGAAGGTAAACGAATCCCACTTCTGATGGACATACCTCCGTGGTTTTCAGTTTGCTTCCAGGTCCAATTCACATCCTAATTTTGCTCTATATAGTCTACATATGAGCCAACCTGCCATTCAACTAACCAGTGTCATTTTGGGGACCCAGGCCTCTTCTGTCATAGTGCCGAATTTGTGAACTGAGATCATGGTGGTTCTCACCTGATAAATGCCAATGGGTATTCAAACCTGGCTGTTCTCCCAGGCCTTGTTCTAGGGTGCCTATAATCCAAGGGTGAAATCCAGCAGGTTCTGACAGGTTCTGGAGAACCGGTAGCGGAAATTTTGAGCAATTCGGAGAACGGCAAATATCACATCTGGCTGGTCCCAGAGTGGGGTGCGAATGGAGATTTTGCAGTATCCTTCCTTTGCCTATTCGTATTATATTTTACCCTGTTGTGTCATGCATCATTCTGGAGGTGTGCAGTACCCAAATTGAATGAATTAAAATTAAATTAAGCATACCGATCATCAAAGACACTGTATTTCACCTTTCCTCCCTCCCTCTGTGTCGTTGATTATAGCTGCAGCATTCAATTTGTAGGCAACATTTCATATCATTGCATCACTGCCTTTCTTTTCTTTTCTTTTCTTTTTTTTTTGGAATTTCTGTATTGTATTCAGTATTGTGTACTCAATTTTGTTGTGCTGTCACTGTTACATTTTTGGTGAGATAAGACTCATCCATCACATTCCACTGATATCATTTTGGCACTTCCTGTAAGACATGACTTCCCATAACATCAGCAAGGACATATTTGGTATGAGAGAGCAGATGATGAACTCCAATTGATTCTGTCTACAGCTGGCAATGCAATGTAAGATTTGGAAAAAAGTGACTGACACTGAATATCCACATAAGATTCTTACTGCAAGTCAAATATTTGGACACCAAATTTTAATTGAACAGTGAAACTCATTGTCAATAAAAGATCTTGGATTAGATGAAACATTTATAGATATTGAATTTCTATCTCCAAGAAAATGTTGACAACAGAGCTTTGAGTAGGCTGCAATGAAAACCTTGCATGGACATTTTGTCAGTTGCCTCTTCAAATTTCAAGAATTGCATTGCTAGATTTCTTCCTCCCAGAAAATTCAGGGTCTTTTTTTTTCATTTTTTTTAAAAAAAATTGGAAGACCATAGGCTAGTGATGGCCAACGTTTTCCAGACCGAGTGCCCAAAGCATGCAACTGAACATCCAAAATGTGATGTGTGTGTGGCCCTTGCGCATGCCCTCATCCCCTGCATGCACACATGCCCCTGCATGTTCCCCGTCTCCCATGCATCTGGCCTCCCACACACACCTCACCACCCCGTATGAGTGCGCGGCCCCCCGCACATGCCCTGCCCCCCTCACATGCACAGTAGAGACCCGAAGACCAGCTGGCCGCCGGGAAGCACGTGTGCATGTACAGCAGAGATGAACTGGGTCAATGGCTCACATGCCCACAGAGAGGGTGCTGCATGTCACCTCTGATATGCGTGCCATAGGTTCACCATCATGGCCATAGGGATCTCAACGGTGTCAGGGGCTGCAGGCACTATTCAGTTGGTAGTGTAATTTGAGAAATAGCCATTCACTCATCTACAACGGTATCTTGATATCTGGGTCACATTGTTTTTTCATGCCTCTTCTTGCAACATAAAACTGAAATATATACTTCATCCTTCATTTAGTGAGATGTTTCTTTTTTAAATCTCCTTACAGATCACACTATTATTCTGGTAATTGGTAACTTTGTTTTCCTGTGATTTTGAGCAAAAACTGATGGAAACTGTAGCATAAACCCAAGATTGTAGCTAGCCTAATATCCTAGCGCAGTGATGGCTAACCTTTTTGTCATCACGTGCCAGGAGAGGGGGGGTGGGGAGGGTCACATGCATGTGTGCCCACATCGATAATTCTATGTGCCCTGCCCTGCGCATGTGCATGCAAACCCCTCCCCCCCTCCACTCCTGGCACGCGATGGCCTGGTAGGCCCATTTTTCTTTCTTACCTGGTTCCAGATTCTCTATTTATCTGGGAAGGGCGAAAACAGCCTTTCTCACTCCCTCGGAGGCCCTCCATGAAACGGCCTCTCTAGAGGCTGGGGACAGCAAAAAAGTCACTTCCTATCCAACCGGGAGTTGGGAAATGGGCCATTTCAGGCCTTTAGAGGGCCTCCAAGGGAGTGGGAAAGGCTGTTTTCACCCTCCGCAAATGCTTAGAGAGGATCTGGAGCCAGGTAAGAAAGAAAAACAGGCCTTCCCCATGCCCCCTACCCCAGGCCCTCCAGAAGCAGGAAACAGACTGTTTCCCTACTTCTGGTGGGCCCAGAAGGCCTGAAAATCAGCTGGCTGGCACGCGCATGCATGCCAGAGCTGAGCTGGCGTGCCCACTGATATGGCTATGCATGCCATAGGTTCGCCATCACGGTCCTAGCGTGTATCTGTGTGCGTGTGAGTTGCTGCTAACCAAAAAACTGGAGGGACTTGTTCAACCATTTACAACAATCTGAAGCCATGTATCGAACTGTACGCTGATTGAACACATCATTTTGTGGCTGTCCTATAATGTATGCCTATTAACATTTGTAGTTGCATTGAATTGTCTTGTTCCAATTAACCAAAAAAAAAAAAAAAAAAAGGTAAAACATGCCCAAACCCAAATCAATACATTGTAACAAATAACCCTTTTATCTAAATCGGATGATTCCCTGGTTCGTTGCAAGTTATCTTATGGCTCCTCAATTTCTCTAAGGAATTAAGCTTACATTTTAGACAGAAAAAAAAAATTTAATGGCTAATCAATTGATTTAAGCTTGCAACTGCAACAGAAGGTGGTTACAAAAAAGCAAGTAGAAAAAGCATTCTGGAAAACTGGACTATTACGGACTCAAAGTCATAACAAAAATCTTCTGGACAAATTCATTCAAATTCAGTGCTCCACCATCTATCATTCTACCCATTGTCTATCCACTGCAGGAAGAAGGCCCCTTCTACATGTTTCTAACCAATACAGTTTGAGCTTTCTTTTGCCAACTGGACACGCAATACTTGCTGATGTCATTGTTCCTTTAAGTAATACCATTATTATAAGGTAAAGGAACAAGGTCAGCTTTACATTTATGGAGTACTAATAATGTCTCAGGTTGTAAAACAGCAGTCAACTATTTTAGTACTGGATGAAATTTTTAATATAGCCTCAACCAAAAGAGCAATCCCAGAAAGTGCAGGAGTCACTTGAAAACATCTCACACCAGTGGTGAGATGATTTTTTTGGTAAGGAATTTTGCTGATTGATGTACTGCACTCAGATCATCTCATTTTTATAATTGTGAGGAGTACAGTCACAAAACAGACTGGGTGGCCCACATTGCAAACAACCAATCATTAACCTTTAGAACAGTACTACTCTCCTGTTACTTCCCGATTCCTCTTCCTCAAAGAAATCATTTCAAAATAGGTGCAATTAATTAATTTTCTTAGCACAAAGAAGAAAATATTCTCCCCCTCTCTCTCTCTTACACACACACACACACACACACAAATTACTAATTAATTAACAAATGCAACAAATCAGAAGTTAACACATTACCTATGCAGCTCACAGTCCTGACTACATAAAACACATTCCTCAAGTCCCTGCTATCCCATCCTTTGGCTTCCTGCTTATCCCCTTTCTTGAATTAGGAACTCCTTTTATGCATCCTACCCAGAGCCTCTTTTAACATCTTTCCCTGTAATTGCATCCCTGATTTTCTCAACTGCTTTTTTTAAAATAAGCAATTCATACCTGTTAGCAACCAAGGTCAAGTGTAGTACATCATGGGCAGCTGTCAATACATTGTATGCCATAAGTCCTTTACAATATCCCGAGAGTCCTTGATGGAACCCTAGATAAGTTCCAGAACACCTTCTAAAGGAAGATCACACCAAGATAATAAAAACATTAAAATGCCTTATCTTTTACTGACATTTTACTTAGAACACAAGCATGTCTTTTTGTTATGTTTTCTGTCCAAAACAAAAGGTCTAAGAACTTTAAAACTTGTACTCATTTTTTTACATGAGCAAACACAAGGATTTAATTATTCTAGATTGCTCAATCAAAAAACCATCACTAATTGTTGAAGGAGAATGGAAACATTGCCTTTACATAGTCCATTCATGTAAAAAGAACATCGGTGCAAAGGAGAATATGAGCAGGAAGAACACATCTAAGTTGTTCAGATTGTCTTTATAACAGCAGACAAATTGATGTTATTAAGGGATTTTGTTATCTTGGGTTTTAGTTTTTGATTTAATTTCTTGTGTTTTGATTTAATCTTGTGTTTATGTTGAGAGTTCTCTGTTTGCATCAGAGTAATAAATGTAACATTCAACACATGGTAAAGGATAGTGGGTGCCACAAAGGGATTGTTATACCTTATGTGGGACCTTGCTAACTTTTGTACTTGTAGATTGATTGATTGATTGATTGATTGATTATATGCCATCAAGTTGACTTTTTGACTTCTAGCAATCACATAGATCTTCTCCATGATAATCTCTCCCTAATCTGATCTTTTAGAACTCCCAAGAGTACACTCATCACTACTATAATTGAGTCCATGGATCTTGGTGCTGGTGGTCCTATTTTTCTCCATATGAGCAATACAACACAAGCATGCACATACTTCTGGGAATCCATATATCATTCATTAGTTTTAGTAGTTGATGTATGCTATGGACTAAACTAGCACATCCAACTGCCCTTGGGAAGCCACAAAGAAGAAGATATATTTCAAAAGTTTTAGTGAAGGAATGCTGCTTGCAAATATGTAAAGATGTATTGGTATCAGGAAAGCCAGTTTGGTGTAATGGTTAAGGTACATAAGGCTAGAAACCAGGTGACTGTGAGTGCTAGTCCTGCTTTGATGCACAAACCCAGCTGGTTGACCTTGGGCCAGTTACTCTAGCTCTGTCCTAGGAAAAAGGCAATAGCAAATCACTTCCAAGAAATCTTGCCAAGAAAACTATAGGAACTTGTCCAGACAGTCACCAAGAGACAATATTGTCCAATGCAAAAGAAAGAGAGAGAGAGAGAGAAAGAAAGAGAGAAGGAAAGATCAGCTTCTCTTAAAGTGAAGTTAAAAAGAACACTCTAATTAAAACTTCTCCTTAAACCTTCATATCTCTTATGCCAACAAAGCCACTGCCAGTACTTGTAATTGAACCCATTAATATCAGCTGGTCACAATATCATCTGCTTAGCATGTTGACTTTACAACTGCAGAATTTAAGAAATGTCCCTTGTTTAGGCAGTTACATTTTGTTAGGAAAAAAAGGTGTTCACTCGCAGCACTTAGGGATGCTCCCTACGGAATTTCTAGGTACAACAAGGTCTTAGGATAATTGCAGAGTTCAACTTCCAATAGAAAATAGTAGCAACTGTTTGCAGACCAGAAAGGTCTGGTTAAAGTTCTTTTTTCCTGTCATCATGGTTTTTCCCACATGCAGGATCCATGCTCTCTTTGACCATTCTAAACATTTTTTTATGCTGTAATTTTTCCAGGAGTACTTCTCTCACCTATTCTCCCCCCCTCCCATTTATTTATATATTTTCTTTTTACATGCAATAAGTGCTTCGTGAACAGGGTACTGTCTGCATCAATTGCTTACATAGTAATACTTTTTAAAATCCTAATTTCTACCTCTATTATCCAACCATTGATAAAACAAGTCCCATGTTCGATAGTACTCTGTGTTTTCCTTTTCTTTTATCTTCAGCGTTAGTCTGTCCATTTCTACACAGTCTAGTATTTTTTTAATTATATCTTCTTCTGTAGGTGTTTCCTCGTTCTTCCAATGTTGTGCAAATCAGTGGTGGGTTGCTACCGGTTCTCCCCAGTTCGGGACAGCCGGTAGTGGAAATATTCATAGGAGAGAGAATTGGTTTGCTATGAATGTCAGTTTGGCCCTCCCCCCTGCCCCGCCCTCGCGCTATGCCTACCTTTATTTCCTTTGTTTTTTTGTCAGCTGTAAGGCGCGGCTGAGGGGATTGCCATGCCTCAGCTGTCTTTTTTCCTAATGCGCTTGTGCAAAGCACAAGTTTGGCACGAGTGCAAGCGAAGTGAGTATGCGTATGGCGATCGCGCGCCAAGCGTGTGCGCGATGCGAACCGGTGGTAAAACAGATTAGAACCCACCACTGGTGCAAATGCAATTCTTGCTGCTGTCAAGACATGTAATATCAAATATACATTCCCTTTATCATATTTTTCTGGCATTATGCCAAACAGAAATAGTTGTGTTTTATAAATATATTTTGGTTACTTTAATATGATTTAGAGGGGCTTGGTAAGTAACTACATCAATATCATAACTTTTTACCATTTTGTTTGTTTCATCTGCAATTATTTAGCACAAACCTATAGATTTGGCATTATGGTATAGGTAGTCTTTCACTTACGATCACAATCAGAACCAGAGCTTCTGTTGCTAAGCAAGGTGGTTGTAATTGAGTTCTGTCTAATTTTACGACTTTTTTGCTATGGCTGCAGTTTATTTATTTTATTTTATTTTATTTTATTTTATTTTATTTTTTTATTTTATTTTATTTTATTTTATTTTATTTTATTTTATTTTATTTTATTTTATTTTATTTTATTTTATTTTATTTTATTTTATTTTATTTTATTTTATTTTATTTTATTTTATTTTATTTTATTTTATTTTATTTTATTTTATTTTATTTCTATACCGCCCTTCTCTCGAAGGACTCAGGGCAGTGTACAGCCTGATTAAAAGCACAAAGACAGACAAAATTTAAAAATAATTAAAATTATTAAATGATAGGCTCAATTATAAAACCCCAAATTTAAAATTCCATATTTAAAAACCAATTAAAATCTTTACATTGATAGCCCAGCCTGGCGGAACAACAAGGTTTTGAGGGCACAGCAAAATACACGGAGATCAGAGATTTTACAAATTTCTGGGGGCAGTTCATTCCAAAGGGCAGGGGCTCCCACAGAGAAGGCCCTCCCCCTCGCCAGCCGACATAATTTGGCCGATGGCACCCTGAGGAGACCCTCTCTGTGGGAGTGAACTGGCCGGTGGGAGACTAATGGTGGCAGAAGACGGTCTCGAAGGTATCCAGGTCCAATGCTTGTTAAATGAATCCAGCTTCCCCCATTTTTGCTTGTTGGAAGGCAGCTGCAAAGATTGCAACTGTCAATCACATGAGCCAGGATGCTATAACCATCGTAAATACATCGTTATCAAGCACCCAAATTTTGATCATGTGACTGTAGGGATGCTGAAAGAATTGTAAACGTGAGAACTGGTTGTAAATCACTTTTTTTCCCCAATGTTGCTGTAACTTCAAATGAGTCACTAAATGAATAGTTGTAAGATGAGGACTGTTTGAGTCAAAGGTACAACTAGCCATGGCAGGTAGAAATCTACATAAATATTATAAGTAAAAGAACTCAACCTCATTTGTACTGAAATATCGTCCAAGCAGATAAGACAAAATATCACTAAGGAACAAAGACGGAGACATTCCTTTAAGTACAAAGTACCGTAATAACTATTTCCTCAGAAGTAGTTTCTCTGTGTTCATTTATGCTACTTTCTTTCTGGAAAAAAAGTCCATGCACAGGGTTGGAACCCATGACTTCCCGTTCAAAGCACACCTTCTGGGATGAAATTTCATTGAACTCAATGATACTTCCTACTGAGTAGAAATCTAAGTAGCAATATTTTTCATGTTATTATTACACCATTGTGCTACCTACCCATCAGGCAATAAATAAACCAGTAGAACTCAAGGAATTTATTTCCGAGTAGAGAAATAGAAGATTGATGGTTGTGTTAGGAACTATATTTAGTGTGTAAAGTATATTTATTTCAGATCAAATTGCTTGTGGTTACCGAGGGTCTCCAGTCCTAAAGGTAGAAAAAGAAATCTTGCAATTCAACTGGCAAGCTGTAATGGATTTCAAAACTGCAGAACAATAGCATCCATTAATATAAGGAGCGAAATAGCACTGCTAGAATTACTGAGTCATGTATAACACATTTGGCTAACAATGCACTCACCAAGTGTTGGTTGTTTAAGCAATTTTAAAGTAAGTGCCTTCCTGTTCCTGTTCTTTTGTAGACGTAAAGGGAGCCTCATAAAGTATAGAAGTGCTTCCTGCTGCTACCACTCAACCTTTAGGGAAAGTAGTTCAAGGAAGGATTCACTGTTATTAAAAATAATGAATGGATGACTGCCTATTATGAGAGTTATTGCTAACAAAATAAGGCAAAAGGCACATCTGAGAATATCTTTCTGTGTTACAGAATAAAAAAGTCATTTTCATGCATGTGCATTCTCTCAAACACATAGACCCATACATATGCACATGGAGCAGACAAAATGAAAGAAATTCTTTAAATAACCTATCCAGTAAATGAAAGAAATTCTTTAAATAACCTATCCAGTAAATGAAAGAAATTCTTTAAATAACCTATCCAGCGGAAGAAACCCTGATCAGCACATTTCATTCAGGAATCAAACCGAAGACTAATTTCCATGTAGACAAGCTTTGAGGTCTGTTTTACTTGCAAGGATTCAAACAAAATCAGAGTTCAGCCTGATTAGTATCATCGTTAGCGAACCTGAGGTTCAAGAGAATTCATTGCTGCAAATGAAAAGGTGGAAGCATTTTTTTGTAAACGATTTTGAAAGAATAAATTTTAAATGGACCTTGTACTAATGTAGGCTTGTCTGCCAATTATTTTAGTACAATTTCAAAAGGCATAAACAAACTGTTTTTATTCCAGTTGTATTATTAAGAATTAAACAAATAAAAATAGTACAAAAAAACAAACAAACCCTAAGACAGAAATGGGGACATCTCAAAAAAAGAGAGAACCCCTCAGAAGAAGCAGGCCAGCTCAGCAAAAAGATATTTAATATTCTTTCCCCTTCAACTTGCTCCTGTTTTCTTTCTGATGATCGAATGTTTATTTTCCTCAGGAAATATGTACAGCATATATGCTTTGACTTCCTCAGTGTATCTATACAATAACTGTCTCTGATGGATTATGTGGAAAGCTAACAGTGACCAAAGCAAAAGCAACCAATATACAAAGGCCTGGTCTCAGCTGGAAAGAAAGCCATGTTCTGTCAGATGGGCTTTGCAAAGGAGAAACAGCAGCTGGGCATAAAGGTCTGTAGGGAAGATGCCATCACGTGTTCATTCCCTGGATCCCAGTTCCGACCTCAGCTTGAAATTAAATCCTGGAATTGTCCATGAAAATGACAATTGAAATGAGAGGAAATGAGAGACTTTGTTCTTCTCTTTTAGCTAGATTTGGAAATTGCACATGGGTAGTTCTATAGTCAGCCCCTGGCCCTGTCTTTGCTGTATATATGTGAGCTTTTTCTGCCTCCTTGTGACAATAATACAGTCAACTGGAGTTTCATCTCACGGTGATCCTATATACAGGTGTTATGTTGGTTGTTGGAAAATTGCATTGGCAATGAAGAAATTACTGGATTTGTGGAAATGGTTTAGTTGTTCTCCTGCTTCATTTTGGTTTTCTAGGCTAACTACATTTTCTCCTTGATATTTTCAACTTTGATATGCCAATCTCCAACTACAAGCACCACATCTTTCTTGCATGTTCTGTTGATTTCAGATTGAGCTTCACCATAAAACTCATCAATCTTCTCTTCTTCTGCATCAGTGGCTGGAGCATAAATTTGAGGAGCTGTCTTACTGAAAGATGGGCTGCAAAATTGAAATATTATGAAGTCATTGATGGCATTGTACCCAAGTATTTCTCTTGGTGTATATTTCTTGACTCTGAAACTAGCATTGTTCTTTCTTTGTTTGTGTTCTAAGTAGTAATCAATATGAAATGCTGATTGAAACTATCCAATTCTAGCCCATTTCAATTTGCCAGTGCTTAAGATGTCAATGTGTTGTCAGTTCACTTTATCTTGTCAGTGTCTTGAGCTTTCTCATGTTCTTGCTACTTATTTTCACGTTCCCACTGCAATTTTATCTTTGCAGCTTTGAATTTTCTTTTACTGCATGGCAACATCAGCAACTGGATGTCCAGAAAGCTTTTATCTAGTCCTGTCATAGATACCATTAATACTCCAAAATATCTGCAGCTGCTCTATCTTGAGTGTTGTGCAATCTGAAGGGCTCATCATCCATGGCTACATCCTCAGTTTATATTGTCAAGACATGTAGAGCTCTTGGTAAAATACAGGATTGGGTTATCATTGCCTGCTCCCACATAATATGTAATGATGTTTTTGTCATTGTCACTAAAGGAAGATCTAGCATCTTCCTCTACCAAGGCTGTTTAATAGATACCTACTTGCTTTAGCTGAGCAGCTGGAATGACCTTGTCACCTTGAGTAACCTGGCTAAGAATATATAATCTTGGCATACACTTTCAGGATTCTTTGGTTACCCCTCCTAGCAGGGGTGAAATGTAAAAATGTTTGCTACTGGTTCTGTGGGTGTGACTTGATGGGTGTGGCTTGGTGGTCATGTGACCAGGTGGGTATGGCCAACGTGACGTCACTCACTGTTAGAGTCAGGAACTGCACATTTTGAAGCACATTCTGCCCTTCTGAAGCCCCCAACGCTTTGGGTTTCCCTCCGCCACCCAAGCAAACATCGGAGCCTTCTCTTGCAGAAGCAGAATCCAGGTAAAGAAATGGAAAAATGGGGGGGGGGGAATGGGTAGAAGAAGGGGTAAGAAGACGTTTCCTTAGATCGCTGACGCTCCCAACAATGAATTTGGTGGCAATCTAAGAAACCATCTTCCAGCTCTTCAAGATCAACTTTAAGCCGACAGCAAAATTAGTGGTGGTGGGAGGGGGCAACAGGTGTCCCTCTCTCTGCAAGGACTTGGAGGCAGACACTGCCCCTCTGAGGAAAAGAGGAGGCGGTGAAGCCCTGGCTGTCAACTGGGAGAGGAGGACCGTGGAGACACACACACACACAGAGACACACACACACGCCCCATCGCCCCTGCTGCTGCTACTTTTGCTGTCAGCTTCTTGGCACTCTTAAAGTCTATCTTGAAGAGTTGGAAGACATTTCCTTAGATCGCTGACACTCCAAACAATGAGTTTGACAGCGTGGAAAGCAGGCAAGCATAGCAGGGCTGCTGGGAAGGGAGTAAGATGCTAGCTCCCTTCCCCACACCCTGCCATGCTTGCCTGCCTTCCACGTGGCCTTCCACTTGCCTGCCTTCACAAACTGGCCATGGGAAGGCTGCATGGAAGACAGGGAAGCATGGCAGGGCTGCGGACCATAGTCCGGTTCGGGGCCATGGCCAGCCAGCAATTGCTACCAGTACGGCGAACCAGCCCCAATTTCCGCTACCGGTCCTCCTGAACTGGTCCAAACCGGTAGCATTTCACCCCTGCCTCCTAGGAATAGACACCCACCACAGTAAGGTGTGTTTAAAGGGATCTTGTACTGATCCACAGCACAACAGGTCATGAGGGCATTCATCTCAAAAGAATAAATTATTAAGCCAATTATCTACAGATTAGTTTGATTAATTTATGTATTTTTAAGAAGTAGTGTATTTGTTAAAAACCCATACAACCTCTTCTGCATTTCATGATAAGGCACAGCAATAAGTTCCGGTGCTCACCTTTTTAAGACTATTTTGGTAAAACTGATACCACCCACCTCAATCCATCAGTATTATTATTATTTCCGGCACTAACAAGCTAACCAAAATTCTGGTTTACAAGATTACAGGATCTAATTTTTGGTCCTTTGAAAAAATAGAAGAAGATCACTTTGGTAATGATTTACCTTAGAAAGTAGATTAATGAATTAATGTGAACATTTCATGATTGCAAGAACAGTAAATTTACACTGAGTTCATGCAAATAGGAAAATATTAAACTTCCTATACAATCCTAAATCCTCTTGTGATTTTTTTTCCCTCCCTTACATTTAATGCCACATTGAGTTTGGTATTTTAATCCTTCAGAAGTGCAGCTCCTAACAAAGTGCTTAAATAAATGCATTTTTATATTTGTACAAAACACAAGAAGAAAAGCAAAGAGTCTTCCAGTGGAGAACATTTCATTTTGATTTCTCAAGGCAACTTGTTCATTAGGTCTTGAAGGAGGTTTAATAGGATTTTTTAAAACTGAGTTTTGAAACAAGTATCCCTAACAGAGACGTCTTTGTGCATAATTCTGCAAAGAGCAGCAATCTACGAATTAGCATACTTGGCAATTAGTCTTTGCTCAGACATGATTTTCTTTTTCTTTTTCTCTCCTATGTATATTGGTGTGGGGTTGTTTCTTTCTTTTCTTTTTTCTTTTTTTTGACTAAAAAAAGGAATATTAAGTTGGTTATAAAGCTTACGCTAATGGGGTTTTGTATATGTGTTACAAAAATTTTAGGGAAACAGGCCACCAATTGTCAACAACTATGGTAAGAGGTAACTGTGACTGAATGTCAAGCAGTAGTGGGTTCCCCCTGGTTCAGACCGGTTCGCAAAAACTGGTAGTAAAACCGGTGGGAGGCCCTGCCCACCACCCTAGATGTCGTCATCAGTAATCTGCGCATGCAGATCCCATTGCGAACTGGTAGTAAAGGTAAGTAGAACACACACACACACCCTTATGTCAAGCATACTCTGGGAACAAAGGAGAGAGCCCAAGAATTATGGAAAAGATTTGTGAGTCCAGTGAAGGAAGGAGGAAGGAAGACATGTGAAAAAGACACAGAATAACTCTCCTTTAATTATACAAGATATAACTTGAGCTGCAAAATGATTTTTGGCAGACTTTCAAGGTTCTGTTATAGTTCCCTACTACAAATAGAGATCTTTACAGATATCCAATTAATTCTTTTTTCCCTGAATTCACCTGACTCTAAGAATTGGACAGGAGGCACTCAGAACCACAAATAAAGACATGAATTCAGGAGCTATTTATAGCCTAGGTATGAAGGTTGCTTATCACTAGAGGGATATAATGAGAACACAATTTACCAAATCCAGACCTAGGAGAGATTAGGTGACAAAAATATTCTTGGTCATCACTCTTAACTTTATTTCTAAAGCAGTCACTTCGGCAAAAGCCCTAAACTACATTCCTGTTCCTTTAAAAGAAGTACAATCTTTGAGAACTTGAAATAAAGCTCTCAAAGGTGCAGAGCTTCAACCAATAGTAACTCCATTTTGCTGAGATTCACTTCTAGACTAAAGGCAGGAATTCTTTCTTTATGATCTTGTTGTCGGCCCAAATTTACACTATTAAATATATTTACTCCAGCTCTTGAGGTATAATATGGTCTTATGGTACATTGCTTTTATAAATGTTTTTTAATATTTTATATTATTGTGTACCACTTTAGACTGAAAGGAAGGGCACTGTATACATAAATTCATTAGTAGTAATATGAGTTTTGAAGGCCACAACCAACATTAGTGGCTAGAGTAGCTATAATGGAAAACACAACAACAGGCATTTCTTACAAAAAAAATCCACTGATTTACTTGAGTGGATGAGGGCAGTGAGAAAGAGACTGACACTAAACTGAGTTCAAATTGAGTCACTGCTTTGGATGGAGAACTAGATGATTAAGACTGCTTCAGGTGGTTAGTATCTAAAATAATCCATGAAATAATCATTTGGGAAACTGTTATGCCAAGAATTGCACAATTGTGCTTGCATGTACATTTCCCTTACAAAAAAAATCAAGGATATTGATGAAAGTATCTGGAAAAAATGTACTTATTTGACTGCATCTTGTGTCAGCTCTTTTTTCTATTTTAGCTTCCTATAGGTCACAATATCTCACTAAAGTAATATTAACTAATTATAGAAGCTGCACCTTAATAAAAGTCAAATGGCTCATTTCAATCCAGTTCATAGAAAACGGCATGGATTTTCTGCCTTTCCTCATTCACATTCTTCTGAGTTCACATTGTCACCATACATGAATGTGAAATGTTTGTGGACCTTGATTTTTTTAAAAAATTCACAAGGTAGGATTGCAGAATTCAGTTTTGTGTGGAATTAGTATGATTAATTGCATGCCCTTTAAATATTTGAGACTCCAGTTCCCATCATTCTCTGTCCTCAGCTGGAGGTGTTGAAATGTTTAGAGTCCCAAACAATTGGAGTATGTCACATTGCTTATTCTTGTGCACAGAGTGCTTAGTATCATGTATTTCTAAATAATAAAGGTACCATGGGTTTCTAATAGGCAAACTCAAGGAAGTTTTCCTCGTCCCTGATCCTAACTTTGAAATCAAGAAACTCTCTGTCTAAACCTCATCACTGAGTTGATGAGGCTCTAAACGGCTTTTCTCTGCCCTGTGTTTAACATGAGTATGTCATTATATTTCTGCCCAAATTCTCAATTTTATAACTCTAGTACCTTGTACTGTCAAGGGCCTGCTGATAGACAATCACTTTAAAGCATCTTTTGTTCTGATTTCTTGGGTGATGTTGTCCTTATTTTTAATTCTTTTCACTTCTCCCAGATGTTAATTATTGCTGCCCCTCCTTGCAAGTCAAGAAAACAAACCCAGAATAATGAGATGTAACCAAGGACGTATAACCAAGATAATTCTGCTCAGACAAGATATTTCTTTATGTGGTAGATGACAAAAATGGGGCTTGTGTAGCAGTGATGGGTTCAGTGGGTGTGGCTTGGTGGGTATGGTATGGCTTGGTGGGCGTGGCAGGGGAAGGTTACTGTAAAATCCCCACTTCCTCCCAATCAGCTGGGAGTTGGGAGGCAGAGAATAGGTGGGGCGGGGCCAGTCAGAATTTTTACTACCGGTTCTCCGAACTACTCAAAATTTCTGCTACTGGTTCTCCAGAACTGGTCAGAACCTGCTGAAACCCACCTCTGTTGTGTGGGAGTTGCCAATCTGATGTTACAATCACATCAGATTAGGAGTGTTATGTATGTATCTATTTTGTGCGGGAAATTCAAATGCAACAATGCTTGTGATTGGTTAACAGGTATATATAAGGAGGGTTGTTGTCTGTGATTTTTTGCTGAAGTCTCACCCTGAATTAAAGAGCTGTTGTCACTAGTTTGCTTGTGCCTCTCGTTATTTCCGCGCTACAACATTGGCGACGAAGGTGGGATAGAGGCCACAAGAAGCAAATTAAAAAGAGCTCTGACTTCCAGCCAGGATAACGAGCAGACTATGGAGACATACTGCAATGTCTGCCTACGTCCCGCCATAACCCTTCAACCCGACCCGAGAGAAGTGGGGGTCATATCTGATCAGGTTCGAGTGTTCCCTGGAAGCAAGTGAGATGCAAGGGCTCTCTGCGAATCGAAAAAGAGCCCTCTTCTTGAGCCACTGTAGGCCAGATGTTTTCAAAATGGCCGAGTCCCTCTGCGAGCCAACTCCAGTCCAGACAGTCCCCTGGGACATCCTACAAGCAAACCTGAGAGCCCACTATGCTCCTGTTCCTTCGAAGTTTGTACAACGCCACGAGCTACGGCAATGAGTACAAAGAGAAGACTGCCCTTAGAAAAACCGCAACGCATTGCGACTACCGGGATCTAGACGACGCACTCCTCGAACAATTGATTTGTGGCGTAAGAGACACTCGATTACAGAGGCGCTTACTAGCGAAGCCAGATTTGACATTAGCCGGCACGCTCGACGAAACCAGAGCACACGAAGCGTCCACTAAGGCTTCCGAAGCGCTACAACAGCCACAGCCGAGCAAAGACAGCCCGAAGTCAGTCCCTGTCCATAGAGAGGAGGCGTGAACCAGTACAGAGGAAGAGTCAGACAAGGATGTCTTCCACACAGACAAAAAGAAGAACGAGCAAAGTCGCCGCTGTGAGAACTGCTCAAGTTGCGGTGGAAATCATGAGAGACAGTCCTGCAAATACCGAGACGCCATTTGCAGGTGCTGTGAAAAGAAGGGCTATTTGGCTAGAGTCTGTAGAGCTCAATTTCCGCGAAACAACAAGTCATGTGACTATCACGACCAACCAGAACCGACACGTTCAAACCAGCCAACCAGAGATGGTGGCGCGAGAAAACAGCGCGAGAATCAAAAGCGAGAGACCTACAGCACGAGAATCGGCCAAGCCAGCACGTCTGCAGAGGAAAAGGTCTACACGAGAGTAGAAATTGAAGGAAGACCATGCGAAATGGAAATCGACACCGGGTCTACCCTATCAATCATGTCCTGGGCTATGCTCAAATAGCTTCTACCGAAGTTCCAGAAAAACCAGCTGTCACGGCAATGAGTTCGCCTCCTCGACTACCAAGGAAACCGAGTTCCTGTGGAAGGCGTGGGCATGTTCCGAGTTACCTATGGCGAGTTTCAGAAAGAGCTTCCCCTGACTATCATCAGCAAGCCGCTACCAAGTCTCCTGGGCCTAGCGTGGTTTCGAGCCCTCGGCATGGGCTTCACGGGTGTCCACAGCATCGGCGGACCATCTCTTAAAGAAAGCCTCCTACCTGAATTCCAGGACGTTTTTGAAGAGATGCTAGGCAAGTACGTGGGGACCCCTATCTCTTTTAATTTAGATCCAAATGTAGCCCAAATTAGTTTAAAGGCAAGACGAGTACCATTTGCCCTCAAACCAAAAATTGACGCAGAGCTTGACAAATTAATAAAACAAGGGGTGCTAGTTCCCATAGATCACGCTAAGTGGGAAACCCCAATAGTAACGCCAGTAAAGTCAGACGGATCAATCAGAATCTGAGCTGACTATAAATGCACGATCAATAAGGCGTTGCAGCAGAGCGCCTATCTAGTTCTGATCGTCCACCATCTACTTCACTCCCTGGGCCCTGGCAAGATATTCGCTAAATTAGGCCTTGCGCTGGCGTACCAGCAGCTGCCAGTAGATGACGCTACGGCAGAATCACAAACTATAGTAACGCACAGAGGTGCATTCAAATGCACTAGGCTACAGTTTGGGGTTAGCATTGCCCTGGGGCTATTCCAGAGCACTATGGAGCGCCTTCTACAAGGACTCCTGGGGGTTGTCCCTTATTTTGACGATGTCCTCATTAGTGGCAAGAATGAGGCACAGCTCGGAGATAGGGTTAGACAAGTACTAACAAGGTTTAGAGAAGCGGGACTTAAACTCAAGAAGTCCAAATGTAAAATTGCGGTACCCTCCATAGAATTTTTGGGCTACCGAATCGACGGCACAGGCATTCAGCCCACAGAAAGCAAAGTAAGGGCCATCTGAAATGCACCCACGCCAAAATCGAAGGCCGAACTGCAGGCCTTCCTGGGACTTCTGAACTTTTATACCATGTTCTTCAAAGACAAAGCCACCATTACGGAACCATTGCATAGACTACTACGAAAAAACATTCCTTGGGTTTGGGGCAAGACTGAAGTGGCCGCATTTAAGGCTGTTAAAAAACTTTTGTCTGAGGACAGCTTTCTGATACAGTATAACTCAGAATTACCGCTTGTACTTGTCTACGATGCGTCCCCTTTTGGTGTGGGTGCTGTGTTGAGCCATAGACTACCGAATGGGTTAGAGGCGCCCATTGCCTATTACTCTCACACTCTGTCTAGTGCAGAATGAAATTACAGCCAGCTGGGCAGGGAGGCCTTAGCGGCTGTAGCGGGGGTCAAAAAATTTCACGAATATTTGTTTGGCCGGACTTTTGAACTTATAATGGACCATCAACCATTGTTGGGACTTTTGGCTGGCGATAAGCCAAACCCGGCCGCTCTCTCCCCCCGGATGACCAGATGGTCTATTTTCCTGGCTGCTTACTGGTATAGACTGATCCACCGACCAGGCCAGACTCTGGGCCATGCTGACGCCCTCAGCCGATGCCCCTTGCCCGATCTGTTGGAAAACTCGATCCCGGAAGCCCCTGTTTTATTGATCGATGTTGTGTTCCTGGGGCCCCTCTCGTCTGGCGAGGTGGCAAGGGCATCTGCCAAAGACTCTGTTTTATGTACTGTGATGGGCTGGGTCATGTGGGGTTGGCCAACTAAGGTGGACAGTGGGGATTTTCAATTGTTCTTCAACAAAAACAATGAATTGTCTGTTGGGGGGCTGTTTGCTGTGGGGTGACAGGGTGGTTATTCCCTCTCATTTAAGGTGTCGGGTGCTAGAGTTGCTACACAAAGGGCACCCTGGTATAGTTAGAATGAAGAATCTGGCTCGGAGTTATGAGTGGTGGCTACATCTCGACCAAGACGTCACTGAGTGGGTGGGGAAGTGTAGGCCCTGTCAGGAGTCCCACCCGGATCCCCCCGTAGCTCCCGTTAGAGAGTGGGAAAAGCCTAAGGGACCATGGGGGAGGATCAATATTGATTTTGCAGGCCCCTTCCATGGCCAGAATTTTCTCATAATTGTAGACGCTTTTTCAAAGTGGTTGGAAATAGCTTTGATACCTTCCACCACTTCTGAGGCCGTAATTAAAGTCCTCGGAAAACTATTCGCAACCCATAGTCTGCCAGACACCCTGGTCTTTGATAATGGGCCCCAATTCACAGCAACTCAATTTGAGAGCTATCTGGCCGAGTTAGGCATACGGCACTCATTATCTGCTCCTTTTCATCCGGCTTCGAATGGCCTTGTAGAGAGATTCGTACGAACGACCAAAGAAGCTCTGTCCCGACTCGATGCGGGAGACTGGCAAGCTAGGATTGATCAATTCTTAGCAATACAACATGCAACCCCATGCACTGCCACAGGGCGCAGCCCAGCGGAGCTCTTAATGGGCCATAAACTCAGGTGCACCCTTGACCGTTTACACCCAAACTACTCCACAGATAATTTTAAGGGGGAAGAGGGTGGATTAAGACAATTTCAAATTGGGACCCCGGTATTCGCTAGGAATTATGCCAACGGCCCACTATGGCTCGAGGGAATTATTGTAGGGATCACCGGTCCGAAATCATACACAGTGGACTTAGGGCAAGGAAAAATTTGGAGAAAGCACATAGATCAGTTACGCAAACATTTGAATTGTGAAGCCTGTGAAAACTCCAATACTGTAAAACCTAACTTCCAAAGTTTCCCCGAAACAGCTATCTCAAGCCCGAGTAAACCGGAATACTTATCGGGTAAGCCTGAGTTCCAGCGCCGCCCCTGCGAGTCAACACTCCCAGCCGGGAACGGCCACGCCTCTGGTGAAATCCAGGAGGTTCCATTGGCAGAGCCAGGAGAGACAGGAGGTCCCTTTGACCGGCTCGACACCTCTCCAGCAACTGAGCTGCGCAGGTCAACCAGAGTAAAGTCACGCCCTGGTCACCTGTGTGATTTTGTATGTAAATATGTCAATAGATAGGATAAGTGCCTTCTGGGAATGGAGGGGTGTTATGTATGTATCTATTTTGTGCGGGAAATTCAAATGCAATAATGCTTGTGATTGGTTAACAGGTGTTTCAGAACTGTATATAAGGAGGGCTGTTGTCTGTGGTTTTTTGCTGAAGTCTCACCCTGAATTAAAGAGCTGTTGTCACTAGCTTGCTTGTGCCTCTCGTTATTCCCGCGCTACAACAAGGAGAACTGTGGGTTAAAGATGGACACCCTTTCAAAAATACCATAAATAGTCATTTTATTCTCAAAAAGGGCATATTATCCTTTTCCAATTAATCTTCCTTAATCAAATTAAAATTTTTAAACCTGATTTTCTTCAATTCTGTAAACATGAATAACAAGTAAATAAGCAAGAAAGCATGGCCCTGCAGCCTTGCATGGGGGAGCACAGAGGACCACGCAACTGTGAGGCTGGCTGGCCCCATGAGAGTCCCACCCCCACCTGAATTAATTAATGCTAAATGGTCATCTTGGAATTTTGTATATTTTTGAAATTTTACAATGTCATAATCTTATTTTTTTAAAAAAAAATATTATTCTTAAATTACTTTTGATGTTAATTTTATACATTGTTTATATGTTGATTATATTGTATGTCGGCCTCTCTCTAAAGGAGGTGGGCAGTTTAGAAATATGACTATAGAGAATCTATAATGGTGAACCTATGGCACGTGTGCCCGAAGTAGTACGTGGAGTCATATCGCTTGGCACATGTTCTGGGTTTTCTCTTCCGGGTTTCTGGCACACATGTGCACACAACGATCAGCTGGCCTTTGCACGTGAAGTGCTCCCTTTTCGGCACTTGGTGCCGTGCTTATGCACGCACGCTCCCTTTTCACCACCACTGCCGAAAAGGGTTCGCCATCACTAATATAGACTAAATGGAAAGGGGATATATATTTAGATCAGGGGAGGGAGAGAGGGAGGAAGGAAGTCCTGATTAAGCTTATTACAATTTTCTGTCGAAGCAGCCTCTCTCCAGCTATGGGTTAATTTTAAAAGTCATTTTTAACCTTTTTTAACCCTTTTAATAGTGACATCAACATCACTTGCACCTTCTTTCAATTTCTTTGTTTTCAATAGCACATTGTATTTTTCTCAATTTACATAAGATGAAATACCTTCCCAACTCAGAAATAGTTATTTGGGGGTGGGGTGGAGTGGATGTCATCTTCCTTATGGATATATATGGTGACATTTCAATAGATTAATTTAAAGAATCCATACAATCTATTTATCACTTTATTATTACAAATTATTACTTGCTGCATTATAATATTCATTATTTTCCATGAATATTTTTATGGATAATATCTCCATGAATTCTGCAGATTTTTTTTTTTTTAAAGACATACCACAGTTTAAATTTATAAAAAAAAAAACAATAATGAAAAAAGATAGACCTTTAAGGATTTTGTAATTGTTAGCTCATACAGTAAGTACTCTAGGTCCGGTTGTGTTCCATAGAGTATTTTTTTCCTCTGATAAACAGGTATACTGTCACAACCAAAATGTATTTTTGAACTATTTTTATCAGTAGTGGGTAAGAGTAACACACGGCTATTAGCAGTATGAAAACAAACATCAAATACAATACCACGTTCTTTGTTGGAGAAAAAAGCCTTTTGGGTGCATTTATTATCATTTTCAGTAGCGTAAAAATAAACCCATCTTATGCTAATTAACTACACTTCACCAGGGTTAATCTATTTTAAGTATACTTTTCTGTCTGAGAGGTTAAAATAATGTTCATTAGGATGTGAAAGAGATTGCAAAAAAATAAATAAATAAGTACTATACTGAATACTAAGAAATAATTTCTAGTTGTATAAATAAAATAATCTTTCCTTTCATCCATTTCCAGGCTCAACCTCAAATGATTAGCACATTTAATTACTACATTTTGGCTATTTATGCTGGAACAGATGTTTTCCTCTCCATATTGGCTGTCTTAAAGTATGACAAGAAATGTCTGCAGCTACACCTTTCAGAAGGATCCATCATCTATTTGTGTAAACCTTTCCACAAGCCCCTAAGAATTTCGGGTCTCCAATGCAATTTTAAGAAAAGCAGATCTCTTTCCTTGCTCAATATTAGAAATATCTTTCAAAAGCACCATCTTGCTAGTCAGTAGCGCCTTGATATGGAAAGGATTATATCTGTCAAATCGGAATTTGTTCAGAGAAGAAAAAGCTACGACACTCTTGGCCTTCATTAACTAATTTTCACAATCAAACACCCAAGCTACTGTATACATACATATCTTGATAAGGAATCAGTCTGCAGAGCTTTCTGAATGTCTTTGGTCATTGGCAACTGTGTATTTATAGAAAAGAAAAAAATAATGAAGGGAAAAATTCATAGGAAGCATGAGGTGAAATGTTAGGTGCCTGGAGTCATGAGAGATTATGGTGGTACATAAAACTAATAAATTAATAAATATCAAGGACAAGGAGCAAGGAGATATGATTGCTATGATTTATTCTGAGTGAGAGATTTGGCTAAACCTCATAATAATAATCACTCAGCGATAATGTTGGTTACTTACATTCTGTTAAACATACTTTCCCTCCTTTATTATTTCACTTTGAATGGTTTGAGCCTAGTAAATGGAATTACTTGATTTTGCCTCCTGTTTTCAGTTCATGGGGAACTTGGGGTGGTATTGTTGAGGAGTCACTATTGCAATCGGACAGATACTCTCATTACATAGATATTCTGCCAGATAATTCTGGATTTAATCCCATATTTCTGATCTTGCTTACCAGTACAGACAGTAATTCCTAGCATTAGATTTTTGCCCATTTCCCTTTAGGACACTATATATAGTATACTATGGGAGTGTTTCTTAATTCGGAGAGATGAGACGCATAATACCATGTCATGGCCAAGGAATCCTAGGTTTTCCTCCTAGGTTTTCCTATCTTTAGAATCAGGGATAAAAAGTATGTAGACCTGGCCAGCCATAGTGACTGTCTGGGTGTTAATCCTGTAAAACAGGGACAGACATTATGTTAGTATGTTGATGTACATAGACATAGATATAAAATTAAGTCAAATTTTATTACAAATCACTAACCCAGATTTCATTTTAAAAAGAGAAAGAAAAACACCAGCATGTAATCCAAACTGCAATATGATATACATGACAAAAGTATTTGTAGACATGCATAGCCTGCTTTGCTGCCAACAATGCATAAATTCTGCAGGCTACAAATGTAAACTCTGCAGCTACAACAATTATCTTGGGATTTTTATGTGCCAGAAGAAGCTGCCCATAGAATTCCTCTGTCTAAGCTGGAAATGGACCGAGAAGAAGTGTTAGCAACACATAGTGGATGTTTCAGTAATACAGGTGCTGGAAAAAATATCCAGTTCCGGTTCCAAGCTAGAAGAAAGGCACTGGAAATAAAATGGAGGCTGGAGGCTGATTGGAAAGAAAGGTTCCCTTTATTGATGAAGCAGAACCACCAATCACATGTGATTCAGGGGCAGTTGACAAAATGGAGTTTAGAGTAGGTGAGTTTTTATACCTTCTGGATTCCTATGGGGTCATGTAGAGGTCATGGCTGGCTCTATAGGCAAAAGAGGAAATGCAAATCCTAGGTGTTTGTCTGAGTTACTTTTGTCAACCTGTCTTGATTGTGTTGCTTATTGTGTTGCCTATCTGAAGTTTCTGCCTGACCCAGTCTTTCTGAATGGATTATCAAATCCGTGGTAAAGCTGGCCTCCTCAGTTTCTCCTTAAGAAGGGAAACAGTGGCTAGTTTCTTCCTACCTTAAGATTTTTTTCATTTCTCCTTTAGGGGAAATATAATATTCTGCCTCTTTTAATATTTCCCAAAACATTTCATTCTTCTGGGGGGATAGGTTTAGGGAGGCTTCCCACACAGGTGGTCTTTGCTTAATGACCAGTTGTTCAGTGACCATTTGAATATACAATGGTGCTGAATTAAGTGTAGTTTCAACTGGTCCTCGTATTTACATTCATTATAGTTGATTGCTGTTTGTGACCTTCGCTGGCTTCCTACAAGCAAAGTCATTGGGGGAGCTGGCAGGAGGTTACAAATGGCAACCATGTGATATCCTTGCTTAATGATCTGAGCTGATTTGCTTAATGTTGGTGTTAGAGAAAATTTATTTCTCTATAGCTGTGCCTACAAATGGCTTTTGGAATGTACAGATACATAAGCCAATCAGAGGGCAGCTAATATATTTGAATCTCACGGGCCCTCCCCTAACTGCCACAATTAGCAGTATAAAAGGAGATTCTTAACAGAAACTCTTGCTCTTCAATTTGCTTTTCAGTTTACTCTTCAGTTTTCTCTTCAGTTTGCTCTTCTGTCTAGTATTGTATTGTCTTCTAGGATATTAGATAACTATGAGCAATTTGGAAGTCGGTTAGAAGAGCAGTTCTGTGGTATATAATAATATTTCTTCTGAGGAAGAATAGTCATATATAACATAGCTTAGAGAGAATAGATAGATAGATAGATAGATAGATAGATAGATAGATAGATAGATAACAGTATAATTTATCATAGTAACTAAGTGCTGTTTATTAATTGAATAGATATTGTTATGTTTTTATTATGTAAATAAAAACATTTACTGTTAACTGCTTCAGAGACTCATTTTGTTTAAGTAGAATTTCATAGAGATAAAGGTTCACAGTTCATTGATTTATTAACCTCCACAACAGATGACAATGGAATTTACATTGCTTACTTGCAGAAATTCCAGTCCCAATGACCATTGTTATATGAGAACTATTACTAACTATAGTAGAGCAGGACATGATTCTGTAGATTCAGGGGCTCCATCTTAATCCTCCAGGGAAAGATTGAAGGCAAACGAGGTCCAGGTAGAAGAAGAACATCATGGCTTCAAAACCTAAGGGACTGGTTTGGACAAAACTTTTTCATACGGCTGTTGACAAAAATAGGATTGCCAACATCCGATGACGGATATGGCACAAGAAGAAGAAGAATCTTTGCAGGATCAAAGCCTTTCAGCATGAGGCATTTGGTGATATTTAGCTTCCAATCATTACTGATGGTGAGATATTAAATCACAGTGGTGTAAAGGCTCTACAAAGTTAGTTATTTGTAAGTTCAACCAGATATAGTACTAGTTAAAAATGGAATTTGCTTTCCTCCAACTGAGCTCCAAGTAACATCTCGGTACATGCTGTTTTTAATTCTTTGCCAAGACTTCTTCCTTTAAGAGCTACCATTGCCTGAGCTTGTCTCAAATACAACAGCGCCTCACTTGAGAACCCCAATTTCTGTAATCTGTCATTTCTTTGTTGTTTCTAAGAAGAGTAATAATGATCTGTCAGGATAAGAGCTACAGACCTTGAGGAGAAAATGGGCTGATATAGTTAGTTTCTGGGTTCATTTTAGGTTAAAGAAACAGTGTTTGATTATGAAAATCAGCTTGGCTACCTGAAACACAGAAGACAGTTTTCTGCCTGGAGGCTTCCAAACACGGAAAGTTCAGGAGTGAAATCCAGCAGGTTCTGACAGGTTCTGGAGAACCGATAGCAGAAATTTTGAGTAGTTTGGAGAACTGGCAAATACCACCTCTGGCCCCAGAGTGGGGAGGGAATGGAGATTTTGGAGTATCTTTCCCCTGTCACACCCACCAAGCCATGCCCACAGAAAATGGTAGTAAAAAAAATGGATTTCACCACTGGGAAAGTTCTTTCAAAGGTGCATTTGCCACCACTTTCAATATTTCAGGAAAAATGCTAAAACTTCATCTTTTGTCAAGCTTTTAATTGATTTAACAAACTTAAATTTAAAATTGATTTTAACTGCATTGATTGTATACTCTCATTTTATTTTGTGAACGTATTTTTGTTCTATCTCAAAAATGCAGATATGTTGTAGCCAGTAACATGTTCGATATTAGGGGTGTGCATGAAATGGAAATTGCGTTTGAACCCCAAAATTTCAGAAGTTCTGCTGAAAGAGTGAATTATGCTTTGGCAAGATGGAAACCCAAAATATTTAAGGTAGGGTTTTGGCTGGAATAAAAACTAAAAAAGTGAGCATGGCAAGAGTGATACCCCTCATTGTTTCTTTTCATCTGATCAATATGGCATGTGCATATTGAGCTGTGATGGCGCAGTGATTAGAATGCAGTACTGCAAACTACTTCTGCTGGCTGCACTTCAGCAGTTCAATTCTCACCGGCTCAAGGTTGACTCAGCCTTCCATCTTTCAAAGGTGGGTAAAATGTGGACCCAGATTGTGGGGGCAATATGGTGACTCTGTGAACCTCTTAGAGTGGGCTGTGAAGCACTGTATATAAGTCTAAGTACTATTGCTATTGCATTGGTCCATCCACAGCAGTTCACCAAGCTTCCTTTGTCCTATTTCCCCTTAGTTGCTGTCACTTATGTCCTTCAAGTGTGGCACACAAGCTACTCACCCCCTGGATGCTCTCACTGCCAAATTTTCTCTACTTCTCCTTAGCCAGAGGCATATCCAACCAACAATAACCTTGTCATGTGTTTCAGCCTGGACAAGGACTATTGGAACATTTTGTTATCCCTACTTAGCATCTCTAAGTATAACTAAGTATAGCTATCAGCTCTTTTATACCTTGAAGGAAATTCTACCTTGCAGTTTTGGACTGAAAAGGGGGCTTTCCTCTCCTCCTTAATACTGAATTATCGTAGTTGCCATTTTTAGATCAGTCATTTGATTACCTGTTAATATTAAAAAGGCCACAGAAAAAGAGGAAAGATTGGACCAGTGCTACTAATAGGGATAAATGGGCATGCTCCTCTTTCCTAGCTCTCTACCCTGATACCTCTCAAATATTCTTGTTTTTTAATATATTTGGAGAATGATTCAGATGAGAAAAAAAATCCAAATAAAATCCATTTGAATAATTCATCATATAATTGTTTCTATGCAATGCTCATGCATTTGTATTGCAAAAATATATATTTCTAAGAGCAGGATTTTACCTTTTGGACAGAAATTGCTTTTCAGGTTGTCTTAAGGACCCAAGAAAAGAAGAGTTTATTCGGAGCATGTTGCTAGGATACCTTAACATTTGGTATATTAATGTGTGTAGCATTTCATTATAGAAGAAATAATATAAGGTCTTGACTACAAGAGCACACAGAAGGTAGAGTAAATGAACCGTAGTTTTCCATTCTGATTGGCAAATTAAAAATCTGCATCTTCTCATGATGAAAATGTATAAAGTACGTTACGCATAGGAAATACACTGACACTTTAATTCACAGAGAACATGATGAAAATGACCCACTTGGTTTCTTACTAAAGAAAAAGGTGTTGTAGTTGTTGAAGTGTTGGACTGGGATTGGGGAAACCAAAATTCAAGGCCTGAACTTCAGCCAGAAGAGGAAAACAACAAGAATTAATGTGATCTGCCTGGAGAAGAAGTTGAATAAGCCTTTGAACAAGCAATGAGAAGTCTACCTCTTAATTTGTCATCAGACTCAACTTGTATTGTCTCGGGACCAAGGGGGAAGAGTCTCTTCTGAAGATTTTAAAATCTGGGCAAGCTCATGAAAGAGGATGTAGTCTTTAAAATAAGTACTCCCCAATTGGGTAGGATTTGTAATCCTTAACCAGAATGACTGTACAAGGGTTTGATTTATGGTTTAAAATGGCCTCATCACACTGAACCAAATCTTGAGAAAGGACCCTGACTGATCAGATCAGAACCATCACTTCTTTCATCCTTCGGTACTCTTTGGTTCAGATATAAGGGCATGAACAGAGCCTATTTTGCCCAAAGCAAAGAGCTGGTTGAGGTGGGCCGGTCTTGTATCAACACATCCGAAGATGGAGTGTGTGCTTTAATACTTCAGAGACATGGTAAAGGGTTTTTTTCCCTCATTTATGTATTTAGCAAATTTATAGCACATCCTTTCCAGTGACTATAGGTAATAAGGAAGCTGCATGCTTCTTTTTAACACTTTAGCAATATTACATCCTGCGCCATCCCCAAAGCTCTCGAATATTTTCAAATGTACCTTGGTACAATAGTCACAGCAGGATATAGATTACGAACATAAAATTGCATGAAGTTCCGGTTGAGCTTTTGAATTCCAAAATATCATTGATGTGGCCTGCCCCATTCCCCAAACTGCTATCTGGTGCGAGAAGGAAGCTCCTGTTGATATCAATTATAACTTTTCTAAATTTAATAACTTAAAGAGAGGTGTATTCAGTCCCAGTTCTCTCTCCCTCTCTCCCTCCCTCCCTCTCTCCCTCTCTCTCTCTCTCTCTCTCTCCTGTCCAGCTAGAGAAAAGGGAGAAAAGATAATCGATGTAAAGCTTCCCATGATATAATGAGCCTAAGGCTTAGAATGGCTCTCAGTGAAGAATATAAGCAATCACTTATATATTTAAATTTTTAAAAAGAAAATAAGAGCCCCACTTAGGCCTTTTTTTTTAATCTGGAATATTCAATATTTGAGTGCCATTACTGAAATGATGCTTTAAACTTACATTTAAAGATTTGCTTTATATAAACCTGTAAACCTTTAATTCCTGTAGCAAACACCACATTGGTTTCCTTGTGAACTCCATAGGTCAAAGCATAGAATCAGCGCACATACAGCTATATATATTAAGACTCCATGAGTAAAGTTATTTATTTTCACAGGGCAAATGCCTACGGTATCCATTGTCATTCCAGCAGCAACAGCAGGAGTGTTGAACCCCTTAGATATCACATGTTAAATGAGGCTAGTTAAAAGAAGAATTAGAGCTCTTCCTTATCCCTCAACTCCTTAAACCAAGGAATGAACCCTGGGATTTCAGTCCATTCTTCAGTTTTGGCATGATGCTAGCCCTTACTTTATTTACTCCCATTACCTATGGCAGGGCTGTCAAACTCCCAGCCTGCGGGCCGGATGTGTCACACACCCAGTTTAGCGAAGAGGGGGAAAGTCCCAATACATCACGTGATGCCACCATGATGACGTGAGTTTGACATCCCTGACAAATAGGGGATTGTCTCTACCCATTGATGTCTGTTGGATCTGGCAGGAGAGATATGCTCCAGGTCTTATCATCTATAGTAGAGGTGGGGAATGATGGCCCCTTTATGACTTGTGGACTTCAACTCCCAGAATTCCTGGCTGGCTCCAAATCCACAAGTCATAAAAGAGCCATTGTTCCCCACCCCTGATCTACACATGGGTGTCCAACCTTTTGGCTTGCCACATTGAGTGAAGATGAATTATCTTGGGACACATATAAATATGACATAGTTTTGTAACATAAACTCACATAATAAGGTTAAAAGTTTACAATCTTGTGGGGCAGCATTACTAGCTGTCAAGGGCTGTATGCAGCTTGTGGGCTATGGGTTGGACCAGAGGTGGGATTCAGCCTATTCGGTCTGGTTCAGGCAAGCCGGTTGCTCTGACAATCAGCTGAGAGTGAACCAGTTCTCTTCGACCATCAGCCCCTATGCTATACCTACCTTTATTTCGTTCATTTGAAGCCCGGCTGATTGGCACGGCAGAGCGGATTGCTGTGCCTCAGCTGTTTTTAGTGCTTTTAACACTGCTTGTAATGGTCTTTTGTAATGGACTGTGCGTGCGAAGCCCACACTAAGAGAACAGGTTGTTACACTGGTTGAATCCCACCACTGGGTTAGACTCACCTGGTCTAGGGAATTCCAACTTTTGGGACCCAGAAGAGAGCCTTTTCTGCTGTAGCACCTGCTCTCTAGAACATCATTTCCCCCAAGATCAGACTTGCCTTGATCCTACTAGCTTCAAACTGAACATCTAGTTTGGCCATCAAGTCTAGAATTTTGGCAGTACAGGGGAATGCATTTTATGGTCAATTTAAATGTGGGACATTATGAATGTTTTCAGCAGCTTTTTCACACTAATAATCGGGTTTTTAAAACCTTGGTTGTTTTATCTGTTTTCATTTTACTTTTAATTGTCAGCTGCCCAGAGTCGTGTATATGGGATGGGAAGCATTTATTATTTTCATTTATGATTACATTTATTAAATAAATATTTTCTCCAGATAGCAGTTACCATGACTCTTGATTGATGGTTTCTCTGATTCTTTATCCCTCACAGCTGTGACTAGAAAGCAAGCACCAGTCACTGAGAGGGTATCTTGAAGGATGTGCACTTTCCATTCATGGACCTTTTATAGGAAGCATTCTTTATTAACTTCCCTTTCTATTTGATATTTTTCCATCAGCAGATTAAAAGAAAAAAAATCAGTGTTAACTGTTTTCCCTTGTACCCAAGGAGAAACTGGCAGGACTCTTGTCAGTTTTTTCTATTTTACTTTGTTATTTACTTACTTACCTACTTTGTAGTTTACTTTACTTTGTAAAGATCCAGTATTTCACTGTTCCACAATAGGGGAGGGAGAAAATCCACTCCTTCACTGGTCTTCTCTAATCTGCCCTCAATGTTGGTATATCAATTGTATAAGGCTAGCAGATGAGGAATTGGCAAACCATTGTCTCACAACACCACTTATCAGAAATACAACCCATTTTACATATTATAATGCATATAGGCTTTATGTGGATATGCCCCACTCCTATAAAGGCTTGTGAGAATAACCATGAGAAAGGGTGACAGTCAAAGCAACATTCAGTTAGAGTAATCTGAGCCCAAAGCAGGAACAGAATTTGAAAAATCATTTCAGATCTGATCTTCCTTAGTTCTCTTTCAGATAAAGGCAAGGAGGAGGAGACACATTCAGATTTGTAGGTTTCTGTTATCATAACCCTCTAATAAAAGTAGTCTAAGTCTGGTTTATCTAGAAAGGTTGACTTTCAGGTGTGGTCTACCTTGAAGGGCCTAATTTCTCCTCAGACTCAGAGATGCTCAAATGACCATGGAAGGCAGTGATCAGTGACCAGAGCCAAGAGAAGATGCCCGGCAGTTTCCCCTTTGACCAGTAGAAGCCCAGGCATTGCTTAGATGGAATGAAAGCACAGCAGAGAGGCCACATAGCTGGGCTTATGTCATGAGAATTGGAAAAGACCACTTGTGAAGTGGAGCAGAAAAGTACTCTTCTTGCAAGCTTTCTCCATACAGGGTTAAGGATGTGTTGAATGTGTTGTCTGTTCAAGCCCTGAGGGTTGGCATCTGATGCAAATATTTTTAAATACGATCTTTTTATTTTAAATGAATCTGTCATGGGGGACCTGAACAGAGAATATACATTCAGGGGTATCTTTGGCATTGGCACTATCAATTACATCATAGTATCCTTAAATCTAATTAGTGTTAACTCTTTAAAAATTCATATGCAACCTGACAGTGATCATTTCCTGTTAACTACACAGTTAACTGACAGCTCATTGGAAAATTGTTCAACTAATGCTTCTCTGTTTCAAGCTCTAACTTTTAAGGACTTTCAAATTAAATCATTGCTTGAATGCTTGAGACAACTATCCTACATTTGTTCTGCTTTCTCACTAGAACTAGGCTTCATCAAACCATCTAAATCCCCAAGATTCCATTTCCTCCATCATTGTAAGCACCATTGCAACCAGCCTACCTTCCATTGAGGAACAGAAAGAGGGCTGAGAAAATATAGTATCTATAGATTCCTCATGTCCTGGACGTAAGCTGTTTCAACTTCTCCCCTCAGGATGCGGCTATAGGGCATTGCATGCCAAAACAACTAGACACATTTTTCCCCTCATGCCATCACTCTGCTAAACACCTAATTATTACAATACTGCAATGCAAGGATGTAGTATGGCTATATACTATATATGGCCATATAGTATGGCGTTCCCATGTGACACCTTGCCTGCGCGAGCTGCACTGGCTTCCGGTGGTCTTCTGGGTGCGCTTCAAGGTATTGGTTCTCACCTTTAAAGTGCTCCATGGCTTAGGGCCCAGTTATTTGCGAGACCACCTTCTGCCACCGATAACCTCCCACCGGCCAACTCGGTCCCACAGAGAGGGCCTCCTTAGGGTGCCGTCGGTCAAGCAATGCCGACTGATGACCCCCAGGGGGAGAGCCTTCTCTGTGGGGGCACCCGCCCTCTGGAACGAGCTACCCCCAGGAATACGACTAATCCCGGACCTCCGGACCTTCCGTCGAGCTTTGAAGACCTTCCTATTTCAGCAAGCTGGGCTGGCTTAAAATTTTAATGGGTTATTTTAAGGGTAATGGGTTTTAATATTTTGGGAAGCCAATTCTATTTAATTCTGCTTTTAAATTATTTTAAATTTTGTATTGTATGTATTTTAATTTTTGGCTGTGCACCTCCCTGAGTCCTTCGGGAGAAGGGCGGTATAAAAATTTAAATAATAAATAAATAAATAATAAAATATTACTATTATCTTTCTCATATTTTTTATTACTTTCTCCTATTGGTATCTTATGATTGTATGACTTTGTCTGCATGCACACTGAGAGCTTATGCACTGGAGACTATTTCCTTGTGTGTCCAATCATACTTGACCAAGAAAGTATTCTGTTCTGTTCTGTTCTGTTTATGTTCATCAAACAGCCACTTGGTTTCAAGAGAATCTAATTGTTAAATCCTTACTGAACCCTAAAAAGGAATTTCCTCCAGGTTCTTGTGTGATGAAACTAAAGCTAAACTAGCTAAATCTTAGACAATTTGTAGAGTTAACAGTACTGTTTACTTGAGGGAATTGGTATTTGTCCTGAGAAAAATTATTCTAAAGTGTTAAAAGAAACTGGGAATCCAATCAAACAACTGGTCAAAACTTGCTGAAATGGTCAAGAATGAGAAATGGTCAGCATTTGGTGTCTAATTCCTAGTAGTGCAATTCTCAAACAAATCAGCTGAGTTGGTAGGGTTGATTCCTCTTGAACTTTAGGCTCAGCATAATTTAGCAACAAATCATGAGGAAAAAGAATCTCTTTAGTCTTGAAATCATAGGCCAGATTGGCCCCCAGTGGCTCCTGACAAGATTCACAAGCTTATTCTTCAGTTGAAAAATGGTTGGGCAACAGAAAGAAACTTGATTTCAGATGAACTGATGAAGATTAATCCTTACAGCTGGGCTCTGGTATTGACTTCCCCATTCATCAAAATGATTGTGCCTGTCATATGCCAGAGAACTGGCCAGACAATAACAGATCCAACTGACACAAAAGGGAACTACTTCATATCTGGCAAATTACTTATTAGTTAAAGATTCCTCTGCTATTATACAGAGTCTCTGCAACTCTATGAGATGTATGGCATATAAATTTAATATATAAAAACAAACTAATGAATACATCCAATATCCTTTTAGTCCTTTTACCTGCATCATAAATAAAATTATTCATTTTTTTAAACTTCTAAATCTAGCTATATCTGTTTACTAGCTACTTGTATACAGTATATCTTTGCATTTTACTATTCAGCTTTTATGCTGTCTTACTTTCTTTTGGGCTTTATTCTTTGATGTTATTTTGGCATATTTGCATTGTTGTTCTTGCATGGTTTTGTACTATCCCTGTTCATTTTTTGGCTTCTCTTGTTTTTCATAAACTTTCAGATTTGTTTCCTTTGCCAATATTACTAACAGTGGGTGAAGAAAGGCATAGCCTCCTATTTTGTCCAAATGTTTCTTCCAGAGAAACATTTTATTTCTGGAACAGCTTTTCCAATGTGCTCTCCTGGTGTTTTAGATAATAGCTTTCTCTAACTGTAGCCAGCCTTGCTCACAACAGGTAAATTAGGAGTTGCCTCCAGAATATAAGATCAACTATTTTGGGAAAGGCAATCCAAGGAGTCGAAATCTGAAGTCACTATTTTGTTAATCAGGCAAAGCTTTTTAGGGAGTCTCAAAACATGGCTATTATGGAAAATTAATACTGTCTGCAAATTGTAGCTGGAGTGTTTTCTATTTCTGCACCTTCCAATATGAACATTGAGATCTTTTGACTACTCATGTGGTACATCAACTTATGCAGGACTTGTGGTGCATCAACAGATGTTGCAACTGGGAAAGGTTAAATCTCTCCATCTCACTTCTCTTCAGTTCAAATGTTTAATAATAACCCAAGCTCTTTCAATTTGTAAAAAATATTTACAAAAACATACTGAAACTTTTATTCACGGGTTATGAGTGCTTGGTGCTCTCTGAGCTTGATTGTTTTCTTAAAGACATTTCATTATCTGGCTAGACAACATTATCAGTCATAGTGAGTATAGGTTAATCCCTGCCTTTTGCCTGGTGTTAATCTTTGTTTATCTGAATGTTGGCTGTTAGGGAAGATGTGTTCTGATCTCTTTTTTTATTATTATTATCTCAATTGAATGGTGTGTAATGTGAATGGTATGTTGTGCAAACTCATTGCACAAAACACCATTCACATTACAAACCTTAATCAAGGAACTATCAAGGGAACAAACAAGCAAGCAAACAAACAATCAAGCATAAAATAGTAACCTAATCAAGGAACTACCAAGGAGAAAGCCACACCCCCATCCTTGGCAAGGCAAGCTACTTATATGAACAGGGAACAAAGCCCAAACTCACTACCACTGATGTTGTTACCTATCTGGGTAATGAAATGTCTACAACAAAACAACCAAGCTCAGAGAGCACTGAGTGACAGAATCCTGAGTGACAGATATTCTATTCTATTCTGAAGTTAGCCTAAAATAGAAAAGTCTTATAAGCATGTCTTATGCTTAATTCTGTGATATGGGTCCCCCCCCCAACCCAGAGAAATACTCATTTCTGTGTATATTTTTTCCTAACATATACCTATACTACTTGGTACTCTTTCTTGTTCATAATTCTCCATTGAAAAATTCTGAGATGGATTCCCATGTTAAGAAATGCAAAACAAGAAAGAGCTTAACAAACTATCAATTAAACACTAGTCTTGCCTGCCCTTATTCACAACTCAGTGGATCTCCTTTTGCACCAATAACTTCAGCTGTTGGTATCCTAGCATCTTTTATTGACAGCTTTGTTCTCTTGCCAATTTTTGTGGGTTAGATCTGTGCTTGCTATGGCAATACAATGTTATATTGGAAAATCACTGATCTGCAAAACAGAGTACAATCAAAAACCAAGCCGTGGCAATGTTTTAAGGATTTAAGACTGTTTTGAGGATTGAACTCTGTTTTACCAAGCTGGAGGAAGACTTCTAAAATATGTCCAGAGGTAACCAACGCCATCTTGATATTGTTTATAGATAGGCAGACAGCCATTTCCTGGAATAATTTTCTGCTATGGTTGAGAATTTAGAGAAATATACCAAAGCTCCTAGCAAGAAAAGAACATTTTCATCTTTGCACTTAAAATGCTTTGTTATCTGCACTGCAGATAGCTACTTAGAGTATTGGTTATTAAATACAGTATGTGCTTAGATTAAAGTCAATCTATTGGAAAGACACGTTTGCTAGCAGTATAAAATCAATAGTTTATCAGCATTACTTTTTGCTCCGCAGCAATCACTATTAGCTTTGAAATGAAATCAGAACCGTGTGCCTTTGCTGTCATCATATTTAAAACTAATAATGTTTAAATCCACCGTTCTTATGTGAATGCCATCTACCCTTAATGACAACTGAATGGCAGCTTTTTAGAAGGGCTTTAAACAAATGGTTTTTACAATTTTGAAAATAGTATTTACAATAATCATTTGCTGTTGTTGTTTTCCTAGGATTAGATATTCTTTTTGGTGGCACAAGCTTCACTACACACACACAGTCAGGCTATTGAGGAAGTTCCAGATGGTTGAGAATTGGAAGTTCGGGAATGGCTTGCTAGCTTGGAGAGTCCATGACTTTTACTGGATAGGATGGCAGGAAAGGTCACCAAAGATATGTAAGACCTGAAAAGGGGAATAGCAGAGGACTCCAAGGACATTAAGATAGAGCATGAGAAGGCAGATTTGGAGGTCTCCCTCTTTTGGTCATCCTTCTTTCTAAATAGTCATCTCATTTTTCATTAAATTAGATTCTCAATGCCCCATTCCATCAGTGCCACTACCTGTCTGTTACTTATTCTCAATTTCAGGAGCATCTGAAGGGCATGATCAAAATTTGCAAAAAGGCAAGTGCAATGCTGTGATTCAATGATGGGTCAAGGTAGATTCAAAAGGGGTAGGGCTTGACTCATGACTCTATTCCTACCATTTTGGAGATTTTGGCTTCCCCTTATGGACGATGCCATGAGAAAACTTGAGGATTCAAGACACTTCCAGCAAATATGCACAGGATAGAAATCCAAGTGAGCATGTGTTACATTGCTGAGGTTTGGCACCGGGATTGCTTTTATCACACATAGTCCTTGTGGCTGTATATACCATCAGCAGAGAAGCTATTTTGACCCTGTTAAAATGCTCGCCACAAAACAAATAAGAAAACAAACAGACAGGTACGACAATGCGAAAAACAAGAAAGAACATATGCATTTACCAAAAAAAAAAAGTAAAGTCTATTGTGAATTGAGTTCAACTGCTGAGGATTTCATGGGCACATCTATATAATTTCCTTGGCAACAAGACCAAGTAGTTTGCTGTTCTGGATGTTGTGTTTGATTTCCCGGCCTAATTTACAGCTCTCGTATTTTCTGTAGTCTTCCATCCAAATCATCCTGTTCTCAGCTTGCTGACTTTTTCAAGAACAGCCAAGGCAGCAGGCATGCTGCCATTTAGCTGGCAGAATCTGTAAGGGGAAAGAGAAAAAAAACTTCCAGGAAAAAATATATATCTAAAAATAGATCAACACATCATTCTGTTTGGCTATAATGAGTTGATTAGGCTGACAAGAAATGGAAAACTGTCCTGCTACAACATATCTAAAAGGGTATATCTTTATTAACCAAACTCTATGACTTATCTAGCCTGTACAGGTTTATACTTGACTTCTGCATATTATTCCCTTCAGTTGGAGGGATGTCGTTTGGTCTTCTAGTCCAGGGGTCTCCAACCTTGAAATTTTAAGACTTGTGGACTTCAACTCCCAGAATTCCTCAGCCAGCTTTGCTTGTGGAGTTGAAATCCACAAGCCTTAAAGTTGCCAAGGTTGGAGACCCCTGGAATAGTCATGCCTCTTTAGCCACGAATAAGGCCAGGGACATTGTACTCATAAACCTGAAGAAGAGCAAACTCGCTTACTAGATCTACCTTTCCCTACATCAGGGACATAGGGAAGTCGTGAGTGACTGAACACTGTCAGACTGGACACAGATCTTCTGCACCTGCGG
This sequence comes from Arizona elegans, assembly GCA_022577455.1. NCBI lineage: Eukaryota > Metazoa > Chordata > Lepidosauria > Squamata > Colubridae > Arizona > Arizona elegans. Next base: position 124,299,099 of record JAKOOJ010000001.1, read on the forward strand.
TAAAACTGCCCCACCATTTAAAATTCTAATTTTTCTAGGAAAACAAATGCATTTCTTAGCTCAGGATATATTTTCATGATTTTGTGGGGGAGGAAAAGAGATGAGGGATTTTAACATCTGTCTCCTGAATAGTGTTTTGGGGTGTTTGTAGAAAGAAGAGCATTTCAGTTGCCTAGCAACACCAGTTGCCCAAATTAGCTAAATCTATCTAAATAGGCAGAGTAAGGACAGGATAGTGCAGAAGCTATAGTTCTCTAATTAGAGAAACAAACAGCACCCACTTAAGTCTATGCTAGGCTATAGTTTATGTCTACCATAGCCTTATTCAAGTGCCCAAAATGATACCACAACACAAGGAGGAAACTGAAAATACTAGCTCTGTTATCCCCCCACCCCCCATTATCTATCCACGTTCTTGTGTGAATCTGGCTTGATGTTAATTAAAACCAAAGCTGAATCCTGTCTTGTAATAATTACCGTATGCATAATTGTTACAACCCCAGCATCTCTTAAGAAAGCAGGATTGAAACATTGAGCCTGTTAACAACATAGATGATAGGAAAAAATATTTTCCAATATTTGAATGTTTTAACAAAGTAATTTACAAAGAAAGCACCAGAGGGCAGGACAAAAAACAATGGTTGGAAACTAATCAAAGAAAGAAGCCTGGAATTAAGGAGAAACTTCCTAACAGTGAAGACAATTAACCAGTGGGACTGTCAGCGTTCCAGAAAAAAACCCCAACTCCAAGTAAAGCCTCTGAAGCAAGCATTTTCCAAACTTCTATTTACTAGAATAGGTAAACTGGCACATCTGGGAAAACCTGAATATGAGAGGTCTGGGTTTTCCCTCAGTAAATCAACACCCCCAAACCATCCCCTCACTCCTCAGTCAATCACATGCTCCAATCAATTGCTGTCCCATCTCGAGACCTCACTCTGACCACTCATTCTCCAGACTGAGTGGTCAGGAGGATCCCCCTGACCTTGACTGACAGGAAGAATGTTATTATGTCTACAGACACCCCCTCTACTAAATCCCCCCTCCTACTTTCCCACACATGAGAAGGTGGCAGTATGGAAGTTTCCAGCCTAATATGGCTTCCAAAGCTGACAGGGACAGCTTGCCTTCAGAAATTGTGGGTGCTTCATCACTGGAGGTTTTTAAGAAAAGACTGGACAGTCACTTATCTGAGATTGTATAGGTTCTCCTGCTTGAGCAGGGACCTGGACTAGAAAACCTCCAAGGTCTCTTCCAGCTCTATTCTATTCTCTCGTTAACAAATGTACAATTGTGAATGGAAACTTTATGCTTCTTCTCTTGTGGATTAAAAGGATGGGGGAATTTAAGCCCTAAAGCAGGAAACCTATTACTTCTGAACTGAGCCATTGTAAGTTAAACCGTGTGATGGTGCCGTTTTCTAATTAGACACTTAGCTTATTTAGATCAGTTTAAATTTAAATCAAATTTAAGTCACACTTCACTTGACAGCGCTATCTTTATTTAAGGTATGAATAATTTGTGGAGTTGCATTATGCTGTCATTTGAAAAAACGACATCAAACTGCACTGGTTTTAAAAAACGGCAGTGTGCGTTGTATTCCTTATATTTTTTTTTAAATGGTGGAAGAATACCATATAGTTGTCAGCCAAGTTTAGTGGTGCAATTCAAAGTGTAGGAGGGTCCAATAACTTTTTGGATTAATATATGGCATCTTACCCTTATTGTTATATCAGTCCTGTTGCAGTGGTGAAATGTAAAAATTGTTACTACTGGTTCTGTAGTGGGGGGGGGGGTGATAATATGACTGAGTGGGCGTGGCCAACTTTTTTATTAATTAATTAATTATTTATTAATCGAATTTCTATACGGCCCTACTTCTGGAGGACTCAGGGCAGTGAACAGCCAAGATAAAATACAGATAGTACAAATATTAAAAATCCCTTAAAATTATTAAATATTTTGGCCGAAACACAGATTAAAACACCCAATTTATAAAAAAAAAAAAATACTTTTAAAACCATTTTTTCTACAACCTCTTCAACTGAAGAGGTTGTTAAAAAAAATGTTTTAAAGCCTCTGATGATCCCAGATGACTTGCCTGATTGGCAGAGGCTTTCTTATTTTTTTTTTCCTTTTAAAAATATTTTTTCTATAACCTCTTCGGCCAAAGAGGTTGTAGAAAAAATGTTTTTAAAAGCCTCTGATGATCTCAGCTGAGCCACACAATCATCAGAGGCTTTTTTTTTTTAACTTTTAAAAGCATTTTTTCAGCCAAAGAGGTTATAGAAAAAATGCTTTTAAAAATTTTAAAAAAGCCTCTGATGATTGCATGGCTCAGCTGGGCAATTGGGGGTGGGGCAGCAGGGATTTTTGCTACCAGTTCTTCGAACCACCTGCCTCCATCGCTACTGGCTTGGGCGATCCGGTCCGAACCGGGAGCATTTCACCCCTGTCCTGTTGTATGTATACAGCAAATTGGTGTTTCTTAAACTTTGCAAATTCAAGAATACTGAATATATGCTTTTTAAGTGCTACCTCTGTCACCTCATTGATTGCCATGGATAATTCAGCTGATCTAGCTGGCTAAATGTGTGTTCCCTTCCCCCCTCACTGCTCCATGTGCCCCACTCTCAAGGACGACCATCCAAGATCCAAGGTGGGAACCGATCTTCGGTCACGTGTATGCAATAGCCACACTCCCCTGCTAGAACCTCCAAACAAGTTTTTTAAAATGGAACCTGCCCCTTAACATAGGTTAAGAAGCACTGCAATAGAGCATACTATTTAGAAGTCAATCAGCATGCTAGTTCTATAAACTTGGCCCACATACTATACCAAATAACTTTTCAGATAGTAACAAAAAATAAAACTCCTTTTAATCTTGGGCATTTATACCTTTTACGGCCACTCAAGCTTTACAACTTTAAAAACTTTCCTGAATGCCTCTGACAGCAAAACAGAGGCCAGGGGCGACACCGCAAGTGGCAACAAGCTGCCGCAGAAGAAGTGGGTCAGCAATGGGCTCCTGCTGGGTGGAGCTGTTGGTGCCGCCAACAGCCCCACCCAGCCTCACTGTGAGGTGAGTCAGTGGAAGACATCCCCCGAAAATAAGACCTGGTGCCTTTTTTGTTGGAAAAAAAATATATAAGACCGGGTCTTATTTTCAGGGAAACACGGTAGAAAAGTTTAAGTGTCCCAAACTGCATTGTTCACATTTTGCTATGGTGGACAGACCATTTTTTGAATGGGGTGTGCTGCAGGTAAATCTATGGAGCGCAGCTGGGAGCAGGATCTGCAGTGTGGCTAGATGATGGAGTAGTGATTTTCAAGCTTTTCCAAATGTAGCATATTTAGTTATTCACAATCAATTAATACCATACTGGAAAGTTAGAATTTCTATGACATTTGTCAATCCCTTGTTTACTTGTCTGTGTCATGCTTTCTCATCTCTTTCTTCTGTTCTTTTTCTTTCCCTGTTTATATATTCTGTATATAGAATCTAATAAATATATTAAGAAGAAAGAAAAGATGAAAATAACAAAGGGTCACAGCAATACAAGTTCCAATTAAAGTGTCATTTTCAGGGCAACCCAGTGACATGCAGTCACTTTAAGATGCTGGGCTCCTCTTAAAGAGCAGATTTCTTCTTGCAATATTCTTAATAAAATACAAACCACACAGTTCTATTTCTCTGATTTTGATCATCATTTTAAAAGATGGGGAGTAGGGATAGTCATAATTTAAAATTGTGGCTTCAAGTTTATTAAATCTGGACAGTCTCATTGCAGTAACTAATTTCCGGCTGTTTCTCCTGTATGGCTTATTTATTATTGTTAGCAAATAAACTGGAGCAAATGATAATGAGTTTTTTTTTAAAAAAAACAAACACACAGCCTCCTTCTATTTAAAACAGAGGATCCTGCTTAGCATTAATCAGCATATCTCTAGCTCAGGCTGAAGATATCAGTTCAGTCCAGTGGTGAAATCCAATTTTTTTTACTACAGGTTCTGTGGGTGTGGTTTGGTGGGCATGGCAGGGGAAGGGTTCTGCAAAATCCCCATTCCCTCCCCACTCCTGGGGGAAGGATATTGCAAAATCTCCATTTCCACCCCACTCTGGGGCCAGCCAGAGGTGGTATTTGCCGGTTCTCCAAACTGCTCAAAATTTCCGTTACCTGTTCTCCAGAACCTGTGAGAACCTGCTGGATTTCACCCCTGGTTCAGTCCCAGGGTTTCTTGCGCAATGCATCTAAATATAGAATTAGGCTACACACTTTTGATCTTTGGGAAAGTATCCATGGAACATAGGTTTGTCCAGATTTCCTCTTCTGAAGCTCAACTTGGAAAAGGGGCAACCAGCCATCTCTCTTCTTTGCCAAGCTCTGCAGCTGCCTTACTCCAACGATGGGAAACCAGGAAAGGGGGCACTGTGGAAATGGGTGAAATGAAGAAATATCCCACCTGCTCCTTCATCACATTCTAACTTGGAAAATAGTTGTCCAAAACTCTAGAATTGATGTATATTTCAAGAATGTCTGGAGGAGAGAGAGAAAAAATCAAGATGATTGGATGATCCATTCATTGTCTTGTCGCAATGACCATTATGAATTTTTTCCATCCTCTGTGGACACCAGTGCTATGTATCTATGGAGATTCTCAGTCATCAAGATCATGATTGTTCCAAAGGTGCTTTTTACCAAAGGCAACTGGACCTTCTTTGTTTTGCTTGAAGACTTTTCGCTTCTCATCCATTCTCATCATCAAAACTGAAGAAGCTTCTTGGATGAAAAGCGAGACAGCTTCAAGCGAAAAAGAAAGTCCAGTTGCCTTTGGAAAAAAGCACCTTTGGGACACCAGGGCTGTTTATTACTTTCCCCACTCATTATACTAGAGTGTCTGTGTGTTTTTGAAAACAGAAAAATATTTAAGATGTTGTTTGATGGTGTTAAAAGTATTGTATTATTACTATGGTAATAATAATAATAATAATAATAATAATAATAATAATAATAATAATAATAATAATAATAAATAATAAAATCACAAAGTACCGGGATTTGCAAATTGAAGTTGAGCAACTGTGGAAAAAGAAATCGTGTGTTGTCCCAATTGTAATTGGAGTCCTTGGAGCAATACCCAAAGGGCTACCCCGCTATTTAGAAATTCTAAATTTGCCGGACTTGAAGATTTTGACTCTACAAAAAACCACCTTACTCGGAACAGCTTACATCCTCCAATGATACCTTAACAGTTCCTAGGTCCTTGGTTAGGACTCAAGCTGCTGAGCTATTAACCAGCCTCAAAGGCTGTGAATCTCACTAAATATTAACCAATAATAGTAGTAGTAGTAGTAGTAGTAGTAGTAGTAGTAGTAGTATTTGTGATGCATTTTTGAATGTTCAGTTGATTGAGTTTCATATTTAATAATAATAATAATAATAATAATAATAATAATAATAATAATAATAATAATAATAATAATTTTATTTCTATACCGCCCTTCTCCCGAAGGACTCAGGGCGGTGTACAGCCTATTTAAAAACAGAATAGACATCGAATTAAAATAATTAAAAAATATTAAATAATTGGCTTAATTTAAAACCCCAAAAATTTAAAACATCCAATTAAAAATTATGTTGCTAACCCAGCCTGGCGGAACAATAGGGTCTTGAGTGCGCAGCGAAATACCCGGAGGTCAGAAATCTTACGAATTTCTGGGGGCAGTTCATTCCACAGGGCTGGGGCTCCCACAGAGAAGGCCCTCCCCCTGGGTGTCGCCAGCCGACATGACTTGGCCGATGGCACCCTGAGGAGACCCTCTCTGTGGGAGCAGACTGGCCTGTGGGAGGCTATTTGTGGTAGAAGATGGTCTCGAAGGTACCCGGGTCCTATGCCATGGAGCGCTTTAAAGGTGGTGACCAACACCTTGAACCGCACCCGGAAGACCACTGGGAGCCAGTGCAGCTCGCGCAGGAGGGGTGTCACATGGGCGCAACGGGTTGCACCCATAACCACCCACGCGGCCGCATTCTGGACCAGTTGGAGCCTCCGAGTGCTCTTCAAGGGGAGCCCCATGTAGAGAGCATTGCAATAGTCCAACCAGGAGGTGACAAGGGCATGAGTGACTGTGCGCAGGGCGTCCCGAAAGGGCTGCAACTGGCGAATCAGGCGGACCTGATAAAAGGCCCCCCTGGCCACGGCCGTCATATGTTCTTCTAAAGACAGCCGTGCATCCAGGAGGACACCCAGATTGCGAGCCCTCTCTGTGGGGGGCAAAGATTCACCCCCAATAGTCAGCGATGGCACCTGCTGACTATATCGGGACGCCGGGAGCCACAGCCACTCGGTCTTGGAAGGGTTGAGTCTGAGCCTGTTCCTCCCCATCCAGACCTGCACGGCCTCCAGGCAGCGAGACATCACATCAAGGGCATCGTTGGGGTGGTCTGGGGTGGAGATGTACAGCTGAGTGTCGTCAGCGTACAGGTGACACTTCACCCCAAAACCACGGATGATCTCACCCAGCCGCTTCACATAAATGTTGAACAGGAGGGGCGAGAGGACCGACCCTTGCGGCACTCCCCATGCGAGATGCCTCGAGGTTGAGCTCTGTCCCCCTGCCAACACAAACTGCAAGCGGTCGGAGAGGAAGGAGGAGAACCACCGCAGAATGGTGCCCCCTATTCCTAACCCCCTCAACCGCCGCAGCATGATACCATGGTCGATGGTATCAAAAGCCGCTGAGAGATCTAATAGGACTAGGACAGAGGAACAACCCCTGTCCCGAGCCCTCCAGAGATCATCCACCAACGCGACCAATGCCGTTTCTGTGCTGTGCCCCTGCCTGAAGCCCGACTGGCATGGGTCCAGATAGATAGCTTCATCCAGGTGTCGGGGAAGCTGTCGTGCCACCACGCTCTCAACAACCTTCGCCACAAAACGAAGGTTGGAGACCGGACGATAGTTGGCTAATTCAGCCGGGTCCAGGGAAGGCTTCTTGAGGAGGGGCCTCACTACCGCCTCTTTCAAGGCGGCAGGAAAGGCACCCTCGCTCAAAGAAGCAGTTATAATCCCCTGGAGCCAGCCTCGTGTAACCTCCCGGGAGGCCAGTACCAACCAGGAGGGACACGGGTCCAATAAACACATGGCGGCACTAATCTTACCCAGAACCCTGTCCACATCCTCGGGAGCCACAGGATCAAACTCCTCCCAGATAACATTCTCAAGACCTGCCCTCGTCTCCTCCCGTGGACTCATCCAATCGGAGTCCAAGCCATCCCGAATCCGAGTGACTTTATCGTGCAGGAATTGCACAAAATCCTCAGCACGACCCTGCAAGGGATCTTCCCGCACTCCCCCCCCCGAAGAAGGGAGTGGGTCACCCTAAACAGGGCGGCTGGGCGGTTCTCTGCAGATGCGATAAGAGCGGAAAAATGGTTAGATTTTGCCGCTTTTATCGCCACTAGGTAGGTCTTGATATAAGACCTCACCTGTGTCCGGTCAGAATCGGATTGACTAGTCCTCCAAATGCTCTCTAGGCGTCTTTTCCGACGCTTCATCTCTCTCAGCTCCTCAGAGAACTAAGGAGCCAATTGAGATCGGCATCGGGTCAGAGGCCGCAAAGGCACGACGCGGCCCAAAGCTCCAGTGGCCGCCCTTTCCCAGGCGGCCACCAGCTCTTCAGTCGAGTCGTGTGAATAAAGATAATAATAATAATAATAAATAATGAATAATAATAATAATAATACATTTAAACATTTTTTTTAATTCGTGATTTTATAAATTGGGTGTTTTAATCTGTGTTTCGGCCGAAATATTTAATAATTTTAAGGGATTTTTAAATATTTGTATTATCTGTATTTTATCTTGGCTGTTCACCGCCCTGAGTCCTTCGGGAGTAGGGCGGTATAGAAATTTGATTAATAAATAAATAAATAAATAAACAACAGCATTTGCCTATACCAGGTCCTTGAGGAAGACTCAATAGATGACAAAAATGCCAAATCCAATATAAACATTTGGCCAACAATAATAATCCATGATTCCTTACTATAGTTTTTGAAATTAATGAAATTAGATGTGTTGTTTTTTTTTAATAGCAGCTATCTGGAATAGTTAATATGCATGTGTATATTTCATGTTGGTTGGGGGAAAAAAGATCTTCCATGCCCTTGGGACAAATGGGATAGGAGATCACTTTTCTAGGGAGCATTAGAAAAAGAGAAGAAGTAGAGCTCCAGAATATCTGGGAAGGCAGCATCTCATCTTCCCTTCCTTTGGCTCCAGAAGAGTTTCTATTGTAGTTTTGAACAGGGAATGCATGGTCAAGTGTATTAATCATTTTCAATAAACTCCAGGTCTATAAATCCACTGGAGAAGGAAGGAAAGGATGGAGAACCAGAATAGGGGCTTTGCTCCTTCCTTAACTGGTCTCGGGACTATTTCCCAAAGTAAGTCAGCTGGCCCTCCTTCATCAGGTAGCTTGTTGGAAGCTGGAACTGTAACCTTAGATAAGAGTTTTCATTTCCTTTCTTGGGAAGACTATCGTATTTTTCGGACTGTAAGACACACCGGACTATAAGACGCACCTACCTTTTTGGTGAGGAAAAGAAGAAAAAGAAAACTGCCTCTGCCTCTGAGCAATTTTGCCTCATTGCAGCAAACAGCAAACAGCCTGCTTTACTTTCATTTCCTTTTCAGCATAGCTTGATTAGCACAAGGGAAAAACATCTGCTGCAGCAATTTACCTCTTTGCAGCAAGCAGCAGAGGCCCCCGCAAAACAGCTGAGAGCAAATCAGCTGAGAGTCGAGAGGCCGATCCAATCAACTTGTGCTAATTAGGTTGTGCTGAAGCTGAAAGGAGCTGTTTTTTCTTGCTGCTTGCTGCAAGGTGGCAACTACTGGGAAGCAGAGGCCAAAGGATGGGGGCCAGTGGGTGGGCGGGGCTACATTTGGTGTATAAGACACACCTAAATTTTCACCCCCTTTTAGGGGGGAAAAAGGTGCATTTTATACTCTGAAAAATACAGTAATTGCTTTATGGAGAAAAGTTAAGAAGTCATTACAAAGTTGTCACATTCACTTGGCAATTAAAGAGAGAAAAGATACAATGTCCTCACATTCCATGGCAAATCCTCCTAAAAATGAGGTCTTCTGAAAAGTGTAAATGAACTGTTATTAAATGATTAGTAAAAGATGAAACTCTTTCCTATATTTAGTTAATTTCAACTTGTTACTAAGAAAGGCAATTAATTTATAGAAATCTCTGGGAGACAGGCCTGTATCATTCTAAAAAATTAGTCTTTCATGCGTTTTTTCCTCTATTGAAGTTATATATATTGAGTTAAATGTAATTTTATCAAAAGCTTTAGTTACAAGTAAAATATAATGCAAGCTAAAAAGAAAGAAAGGGAAAGAAAGGGAAAAAGTAAAGAGCTTCCCCCTCCCCAAGAAAGCAACTTCTTACCCTAATCACAATTATAATTTTCTTAATCTTTTCACCTCCTCTTAATTAACTAATATAAAATTCTTCTTCCAATAACTCATCCCTTAATACGCACATCAAAAACTAATGTCTTCTCTAATCCAGTTATCAGGAAAAAGTTCAAACATAGCTGTAAAAGAATAGCATTATTTAACATATGTAAAACTCAAGATTCCAGATCTCAACTCTTAGTTGTGAGCAACTAAGGCCCCATTTAGTTGTAAGCAACTAAAACCCCACTTAAAATGGTTCCAGTATCCTAATGTAAACAAAAAAAAAAAAAAAACCCTGAAGTTTAACATGACAACAGGAGCCATTTCTCCAGATCATTTTTCCAGTCCAAGTGCCAACAATTGCAGAGAAAATCCAAAATAGCAACATAAAGGCAGTCCTCAATTTATGACCATAATGGAGGCTGCCTATCATGAGTCATGACATGTCATGTGACTGATTAGATTTTATGACCTTTTCTCCAGTGGTTGTTAAATGAATGTTGCAATCATTAAGCAAGCCAATGGTTTGCTTTGGGCTGGTTTTGCCACAAAACAGAAGTAAGTGCTAGTTTTAGGCAAAGCTGTGCTAAAATGCAATTATGTGACTATAGGACACTGCATCAAAGAGCAATCACACAGACTGAAAGATTTCTATATTAATTAATCCTATTAATTCCTCTAAAATGTATGTGTTCACACATTTTCCTTTGTAACTCAGAAATAAAAGCCCAACCCAATAAATACTAGACAAATTTTGAATTATTGATTTTGAATTTTTCAGAATCATTTGAAGGCCTTATATGAGCAGCTTGGTGGCCTAGTGGTGAAGACTCTCATCTCCCACTCGGAAGAGTGAGAGTTCAGTCCTAGGTAGCAACAGAGGTTTCTCTCTTAGGGCGCAAAGAGAAAAATATATGCTGGAAATTCCACATGGGCATCAGGAAAGGCATCCAACCAGTAAATGCTCAGTTCCATTCAGTTGCCCCGACTCTACCCATATAAAGGGATTACAGGGTTGTAAATAGGGGGGAAAATCTGAAGGCCTTATTTCTACATGATATAACATTTTAACTGAACAAACATATTGTCAAGGCTCCAACTAATGAACCCAGGCAAATCAGAACTCTGAGACTTGGCTCCTTCTCAAAGGTCTTCTTTATTGAGTACATCATATTGGCACAGCTCCAAGGGAAAACCAAATCTAAATCTTTCCTGCAGTTTCAGTATAATTAAACTGGGAAATAACCCCATTTCCAAGTATCACAGGTCACATTGGCCAGTTAGGTTAATTGGCAGGCTCTTCAGGCACTCCTTCCCCAACCTTATCTGTTGCCAGCAGAGATGAGCTTGGTTCTCACGAGAAAGCTCTTTGTTGTGCCTGGTAATGCATTCCAACCTCCTTCGCCTTCTGTGTGGCAACTGAGGAACAGTAAAATGACTGTGACCAGGTTCAGTTCAAAGTTGATACATACCAGCTCTTAATTAGTTTGAAAATGGGGGAAGAAACGCATGTCCAGCTGGAGATCAGTGACCAAAGTAGAATTAGAAGTTTCTTTTTCAGCCAAAGAAAACTACCTTAAATTGTTTCATTATTTGTATATGACTACAAACTAGCAAGCACAAACTAGGAAAGTTTCCTTTTGTGTTTGAATGGCTTCAAAAGAGAAGGGTACACAATTGTAACTGCTGCATTAGTTGCCCCTTATGACTTTTCCTTCTGATTTGATATGTTCTGGAATATTGGTAAAATTAATGTATGATAATAGCTAGCATTGTTGAGTATATTTCCAGGGTCTAATGCAGGTATTTATTCTAAAGGTTTGGTGGTATTTTTGTTGACTGCTATTGGAATAGCAATCGGGGTGGGTTCTACTTACCTTTACTACCAGTTCGCAACAGGACCGCGTGAGCGCGCTCACTTCGCTCGCTCGCTCTTCTGTGCAGACGCATTTTGATGATATCAGGGTTGGTGGGCAGAGCCTCCCGCCGGTTTTAAGGAGCTAAAATCAAGAAGCTAAAATATCCATTGCTTAGCGAGACAGTTGTTAAGTGAGTTTTGCCCTATACTTTTATTTTTTTACCAAATTGTTAAGTGAATCACATCAGTTGTTACCTTAGTAACATTGTTAAGTGAATCTGGCTTATCCACTGACTTTGCTTGTCAGAAGATCACAAAAACTGATCACATGAGCCCGGGACACTACAACCGTCATAAGTTTTTTCTAGTTGCCAAGCATCTGAATTCTGATCACATAACAACAGGGATCTGTTTAGCTTCCATCCATTGCTTCTTGTCCTCCGGTCAAGTGCTTCGGAGAATAGGTTGAATTCCTCTCTCTCTTCCCTTCAAGTATTGGAATCAGGGGTGGTATTCACTTACCTTCGCTACTGGTTTGCAAATGTGAGTGGCCACCTCTGCGCATGTGCAGGACCTTCCATGCAGAGCATCAAAAACAGGATGTGATTATATCCAGGTGAGTTAGTGGAGCCACTACCAGTTTGCCCGAACCGGATAAAACCAGCTGAATACCACCACTGACTGGAATAAACCCTCATGACCTCCAGTCAGCATGATGGAAACTGGAGTTCAAACATGCACTTGAAGGGTTTGGAGGAAGGCATCTTCAATTGAACTGTGTTATTTTAAAAAAAATCAAAGTATGCTTAGATAGCTAATGCATTGTCCACTACTGACTGATAAGTACTGCAGACACCCTTTCAGAAGAAGTCCCTCACACAACACCGGTTTTAACTCTCATCTGTTTTCAAATGGAAATTCAACATTCAGGTAGGAAAAAGCTTCGGGCAATAAAAAAATGAATTTCCCCACGCTTCTTGTACTGTATGTTCTTTCCCTCATAATGCAGACTTATTCATGGCTCTAAATATAACTTTTGTTTCATTTGTTATGCTTGAGCTGCCAATTAAAATGAAAATCCCACAAAGGTTCAGCTGTTGGCTGAATGTAAACACAGAACATTCAGGAAAAGCAGCAGGACTCCTGTGCCACGTATCACCTGCCAGGATGACAATGCCAGAACTGGCTGGGAATAATAAGAATAATAGTACTACTAATAATAACAGGACTTCAGAAGTTGCTCGAAATCACAGATGTTCAAATTTGATACTGTTTATGTAGATTTTCTTAATAATAGCTGTTAAGGAGACCTTAGGAATACTGCATCTCCTGTAAGTTTTCTAGTTATCATTTTTTAACTAGGATCAAGTAATCAATGCAAAATAAAGAGAAAGAGAGAGCTTCTTGTAGTTCATGGTCTACTGATCATCAGTAAGCCAAGCATCACGGAAGGGAAAGGCAAAGAAGTGCAGTGAGAAGAAGGCAGGCACAAATACAATGGCAAATAAGTTGTTTTGCAGTTTCCTGAAATCAAAGGCCTGGGTGCTACCAAATAGATGTTTTGAGGGAGAGACATGATGAAAATCATAGTGAAGAAGCTACAGCCTTCTAGTGTTGCAGAACCTAAATTCCCACCATCCTACTTATTAAGTCTGGACACAAACAGAGAGGCAGGATGATTGTAGTGAAGTAAAACAACGTTTATTTTAGGCAACAGGACAACAACAAAAATAACTACGAACTAAGAGCTGCCAGAGGCTGCAGCTCCTTTTACCGGGAGCTGTCCAGCCTGTCAGCCACTAATGCTTGTTCATTTTCCCGCTAGGGAAAATGAACCAATGAGTGAAGGCTGATGTAAGATTCACTCCTACTTGCATATTCAACACTACTCTATTTGCCAGACCAGGTGAGGTTTCTGGGTAGAATAAGTTCAGCAACATCTAAAGGCCTACACATTCTCCAGTCCTCTTAGAAATCCTTTGGAGGATTTTCTGAGAATTCTCAACAATAAAGGACCTATTTTTCCCTTGGGTCTAAATCCCAGCTCTATTTTGAATGCTTTTCTGCCAACTCCTTAGAAGTTCTGCAATTGTTTTGTTTTTTTCTCTTCCCCCCTTACTCAAACATTTCTTTCACTGGAAGAAAATATAAACCAAAGACAGGGGGATATAAAAAATCAAGGTAAGATCAGCTTCACAAGCAGAATTAAGCTTCAGGAGTTTCCCTCTTTGGATTGCCTTCACTAAATTCATTTCTGGGTGTCTAGTCATTTCTCATCCTGCATTTTCAACCACCACCAATCCTTTTTTTAGGGAGGGGGTGAAGTGGGGGAAAAAAAAAGCAGTTCCCATTTGAGAGGAAAGTCTTTCCGGAAACATCTTCACAAATTGCTACGAAGATGTGAAAGAATAAAATTGCTCTTGCTGACCCCTAATATTTATTATCCACCTACCAGCTCATGCCTAGGAGTTCAGTAAAAGATTTAAAGCAGGGATGTCAAATGCTGGCAACTATAAGATTTGTGGATTTCAGCTCCTAGAATTCTCCAACCAGTATGGTGGCTGGGGAATTCTGGGAGTTGAAGTCTACAGGCCTTAAATTTTTTGTAAACCAAATTTATATTTTCTACCCATAGCAAATCCTTATCCATAATACTAGATTACAGATGAACTATTCTGGGAGTGAAGATTCCTGGGGAAACTGTTAACTGGGAAGGGGTAAAAAACCCTGATGATTGAAACTGTGGCTTTCCGTAGTTATTGTTGCTGTGATTTAGCTATCAGAAGAATAATGAAGGAAACACTATGCAGAACCACAGCCACAGTATGTTCCATTAGTTAGATGGCATGTCTCTTCATATAAAGCATCTTTGGGAATGGGAGAGCTATATTCCTTCCAGTGGCGTGACACCATATCTTTATTTTACAAACAAGGTCTTACATCAGTTTTATTTAACCCATTTTTTAAAATTATATTTCTATAAAAATATCTTAAAGCAGCATACAAGTAACGAGAGTTAAACTATTAAATTACTTTCATCGATATAAAATTGAGGACAATTTCTCTAAAACAGATTGATTAAAGTGGTAGGAGGAAAGAAGAGGAGCATTATGGAAAGGTAGGCTGAACAGATGGATTCCAGTCATTATCTAAAACACATAATAATATTTGCCCCCAAATGTTTGAGGGAAGGTTACAGACAGTAGAAATGTCCACCACAAAGTCCAGAGGGAGATGGGAAGGACAAGATTGAGTCTGAGGAACAGGAGGTATCAGGAGGAATGAATGGATTCATTTCTTCTAGATATTCTGTACTGCAAAGTATCTCTCTCTTTTTTTAAAAAAAAAAATTGATTTATATGCCGCCCATCTCAGGAGACTCAGGATGACTTACAATGCGTTAAGCAATAGCCTTCATACTTTTGTATATTTATACAAAGTCAGCTTATTGCCTCCACAAACTGGGTCTTCATTTTACCTACCTTAGAAAGGATGGAAGGCTGAGTCTTGATGATGTTCCCATTAGAAAAGGACTATAAGTGTTTCACACTTTCCAGTCCCCCGATTTCTCAAAAAGATTGTCAAGGCGAACATAATTCATCTGGTGAGAGAATGGAACCAGGGGTGAGGAAAGAGGAGAGCTCCCACCACTGGGGAAACGAAGCTCTGAATAACTACAGGTAGTAACTATTCAAGGGGAAAAAAAAGAAACACCTGGCTACAGCTTTATCTGCACCCTAGCAAGAACAACATGAGATTGGATCGGGTCCTGGACACAAAGAAATTCATGATAATGGGCAATCATAGAATTGATTTAGAATCATGAGACGATCCTACAAGGATCTATTTCATAGGATTACAGAGTGAAGGCAGAGATGAGCCTAGCCACTGTTAGTAGAGCCAGTCCTCTCTTGATTCCTAGATGGGAAGTAATAGAAGCAGGTAATATGGTGATATATTTCATGTGGTAAAGAAAGCTTAAATACTTTAATGTATAGTAGGAATTGACAGAGCATTGAGAAGCTGGGTAATTCACAGCTGCTTCTGAAAGCATGTGACTGATGAAAGCACCAGAACAATAAGTGGCAGCATTAGTCTCACACAAGGAAAAAATGATTGTTAGAAAACTGCTCTGCCCCAGTCTCCACAATCCATTGTAGCACTATACTCCTCCATTTCTCAAACCATCCAAAATCAGGGTACTTTGGTTTAAAACTTTTGCTGCTATGTTTTTTTTTACTGGCTGCAGCTATTTTATTTATGACTATAGGATGATCAAGTAGTGATTGATTGATTGGTTATTGTAACATTATTGTGGATGTTTCTATATACAGTACATTTATTCAAAGGGATATTTTATTGTTCTCATATTTATTATAGTTGGTTATTTATACTATGTTCTATGAACATTTTAATTAATTTGTTCCTATGGATATTATATTTATTCCTATGGATGTGTTCAGGTACCTGAACACACTTGTAAGTGGATCATAAGCTTCCTAAGAAACAGGAAACAGCAGGTGAAGCAGTGATCAGTCTCATTCAAGACAATGATGAATCCGCATACAGACGGGCTACAAACTAGCTTCATGATGTGACTAGAACAATCTGGAACTGAACACACTCAAAACCATAGAAATGGTGGTAGACTTTAGGAGAAACCCTTCCATACTTCCACCTCTCACAATACTAGACAATACAGTATCAACAGTAGAGACCTTCAAATTTCTAGGTTCTACCATATCGCAAGATCTAAAATGAACAGCTAACATCAAAACCATCATCAAAAAAGCACAACAAAGAATGTTCTTTCTGTGCCAACTCAGAAAGCTCAAATTGCCCAAGGAGCTGCTGATACAGTTCTACAGAGGAATTATTGAGTCTGTCATCTGCACCTCTATAACTGTCTGGTTTGGCTCTGCAACCCAACAAGACACACAGACTTCAGAGGATAATTAGAACTGCAGAAAAAACAATTGCTACCAACCTGCCTTCCATTGAGGACCTGTATACTGCACGAGTCAAAAAGAGGGCTGTGAAAATATTTACAGACTCCTCGCATCCTGGACATAAACTGTTTCAACTCCTACCCTCAAAACGACGCTATAGAGCACTGCACACCAGAACAACTAGACACAAGAACAGTTTTTTCCCATCACTCTGCTAAACAAATAATTCCCTCAACACTGTCAAACTATTTACTAAGTCTGCACTACTATTAATCTTCTCATCGTTCCCACCACCCATCTCCTTCCACTTATGACTGTATGACTGTAATTTTGTTGCTTGTATCCTTATGATTTATATTGATATTGTTTCCTGATTGCTTATTTGTACCCTATGACTATTAAGTGTTGTACCTTATGATTCTTGATGAACGTATCTTTTTTTTAATGTACACTGAGAGCATATGCACCAAGACAAATTCTTGTGCAATCCAATCACACTTGGCCAATAAAAAATTCTATTCTATTCTATTCTATTTAGAGAATCAGTTGGGTGAAAGTGTTTAGGCACCAGGCTAGAGTTGTGAGTTCTAATACCACCTGAAGATGAAACCGGTTGGGTGATCTTGGGCCAGTCGCTGTTTCTTAGCCCTAGAAAGGGGGCAATGGCAAATGCTTCTGGAAAAAAAAAATGCCAAGAAAACTGATTGTCTAAGCAATCACCAGGACTCAAAAATTGACTCAAATGAAATACATGAAAAGATGAAAGTGCAATGAAAAGAAGAAAAAAAGTGGGGGAAAAGAGGAAAATTTAGGTATTACATAAATGGCCCTCAGTCTACATGGATTTGGCTTGTATATATTTAATCAATAAATAAGTAATAAGCAACTGATGGTGTAAAAGCTATTCTTGTTCCTTGACTATTTTAAGTGGCCCACCGTAAACAATCTGTTCAAACCTCTAGCAACAAACTCTTTTACTAAACGGAGAAGAAAAGAGATAGAGGCCAGGGAAAATGGTGCTTCATGGTTTAAGCTCAGACCACTAGTTTTAGCCATTCCCACAACTGATCCAGTGGTGGGTTGCTCCCAGTTCTGTCCGGTTCTTGCAAACCGGTAGTAAAAGTGGCGGGAGGCTCCGCCCACCTGCCCAGACATCATAATGGACGATCTGTGCGTGCACTCCCATTGCGAACCGGTAGTAAAGTAAGTAGAACCCACCACTGAACTGGCCCCTGTTCCTCAAAAAGTTATACCAGGACAACACATCTCCTAACAACAGCAACACAAAAAAATGACATCCCTACTGGGGTTTATGGAAAATAAAAATTACCCAACAATGTTTCTATCATCTATGGATGGAGGAGGGTTGGGAAACTATGGTTTTACACATCACTTGCTGTCAGCAAATGGTACCATTGATCTCTTTTTGTTGCTGCCGCTGGGAGCTATGTTTCATAACCTCCACTTTTCCATTCCTTTCCAGGGAACTTCAATCCTCCCTAACCCCCACCCCCCAATTCAGAGGAAAGTCTTTATTCTGTTCTTCTGCTTTGAAACATTTACCTTTCATGTTTGACTCAATGGTTTTATTTTCATTGTACAATTTACAATAAGGTCATTAAAGTGTCATCATATCAAACTGCATTTAGAACATCTCTATGCTGCGTCTCCAGCTACTTACTACTGCTTCTTGCTCTATTTTCTCCAATATTTTCTCAACTTTTC
Source organism: Arizona elegans (assembly GCA_022577455.1). Taxonomy (NCBI): domain Eukaryota; kingdom Metazoa; phylum Chordata; class Lepidosauria; order Squamata; family Colubridae; genus Arizona; species Arizona elegans. The sequence continues at coordinate 124,317,108 of JAKOOJ010000001.1, forward strand.
AAAAATTGGAAGGGGAAAAAAATCTCAATATTTCCAAAGAATAAAAAAGAAATGGAATTAGATTGCCAGAGTTTAGATGCTTTCCAGACAAAAGTGAAAAACATTTGTCTCCTTTTTTTATTTTTCAGCGTAGGAGGGAATTATTTCTATAGGGCATAAAAGGTGAAGTGCTCTTGCTTGCTCTTTAAAGACTATAAAAACATAGCTATGTAATAAAAATGGTTGCTTTAAAAAGACACGAGAATCAAACTAAAAGCTGTCTTAAAAATTCACGGAAAGAGGAGATTTTCAGCTGAAAAAGTTACACTGGGTAACATATCTGGACAGAAACACTTCCTAGTAATTATCAATCTGATTTTTTTTTTAAAAAAAAAATGCATCTTTCAATTTTACATATCTGAATTAAAAGATGGGTGAATTATTATCTTTGATATGTTGGATTACAATTTCATTTATACCCAAACCATTGGCCATAATGGTTAGGATTGTTATGCAAAGAACCTATACAATATTCATAGCAGTAAAGATTTCCTACTTAAATTCATAAAGATCGGACCTTTTTTCCATAACTGAGATGTTATTTAAGGTTTCTGCAAGCTTGCACATGGGGTCCTGACTAATGTTCTGTATCTCCAGTTGTTTGCATATTTGGAAAAGCAGGGTTTCCTATCCTAACAACATACAGAATTACAGAGTTGGAAAGGGCTTTGGAGGTCTTCTATCTAGTGCAACCCCCTGTTAAGGCAGGAAACTCTATACCATTTCAGACAAATGGTTGTCCAATCTCTTCTTAAAAACCTCTAATGTTGGAGCACCTACAACTTCTGGAGGTAAGTCATTCTACTGATTAATTGTTCTAACTGTCAGGAAATTTCTCCTTAGTTCTAAATTGGTTCTGTCCTGCCTTCAGGTGCTTTGGAGAATAGGTTGACCCCCTCAAATATTGGAACACTGCTATCATATCACCCCTAATCTTCTTTTCATTAAACTAGATAGATCGTGGATAGACCTGTAAGACATTATAGCCCCCATCATAGGTCATGTTAACTTCATAGATATACTTGAAACCTACCCTATACATGGAGACATCAGGGTATTGATTTGCATTAGTACAAGATGATTATCAGGAGAAGGTTCTCCTCACTAAATCAAAGTGGGTAATTTATAATTATTTGCAACAATTCCTTAGGACTCCAGTAAGGACTCTCTGCAATAGTACACATTAGGGGAGCTAATTTGTGTTCTGGTAAATGCATGTTTTATGGCTGTCCACTATCATTTTGTAACTATGTACACAACCAATTCTCAAATGCCAAACATATTTATGAGTCGTAAAAGTGGCCCCAAAACTTCCAATGTCTGAACACTCACTACAAGAAACCTTAAATAATTTCTGTCTTTAATCTTAGCTATTTTAAGTAATGTTTGTAAATCCTGTGATGATTTGCGGTGCCTAACCCACTCCCATTCCATTAAAGTAAATCAGATGAAGTCAATAAGTTAATTAAGAGAATGATATCTGAAAGATACTAGATATTTGGATACATTGGGGTATCGATTTGCATTAGCTTAAGATGAACATCAAGAGAAGGTACTCTCCAGTAAATCAAGAGTGCATAATTTGTTTGGCTGGGTGAAACATTTCACTGGGTGAAACACTATACGTTTGTTTCATTGGGTGGTAATTACTGACACAATCATTGATAGTATATACTGAATGGTATAATATATTTAATATGTACATGTACTTGGTATACAGCAGGGGTAAAATGCTACCAGTTCAGACCAGTTCGCCCAAAACTGTAGCATCTACCGGTTCTGGCGAACCAGTATTTGCGACGATCAGCTGTGCCACACAATTTAAATTTGCTAGAAAGCAGGAAATCCTGCTTTCTAGCGAATCTAAATCATGCAGCACAGCTGTTCCCCCGCTTGCTGTTCTACTTATCTTTGCAGACTCAGAAAAGGCTTCTTAATCCTCCTTTTTCAGCGCTGCCCAGTAGCACCTGCAGTGCACATGCACGCAAAACAGATTTCAGAGCATTTCACCCCTGAAGGCCTGGGGTAGGAGGCATCTTTGATTTTGGCCTTGAGTAATCTCTTTGTAGCCTTAAATATGACAACTGGACAGCTCTTTGACAATGATTCATGATTACTCACACTTCTATGGACACCAGACAGTCAGGAAAGGAAGCACCACATTTCATTTAATCAGTGCCTCACCAGAGCTGTCCCATTCAATGTCTTTACTTACATTCCAACAAAAAAGAAAACCAACAATTGCTTGAATCCCACCCACCACATTCTTCAAATCAGGGGTAGCTGCAAAGCCATCAATGCTACAATAAGCTGCAGGGTTTCAAAGAAAAAAAAAAACGAGTTGATCTGTTTTAGATACACAGCAGCTGAGACAGAAATAAATAAACTGTGCTCTTGCACACAACTGACATAATCCAGAAATCTGGAGCAAAGTTTCAATGGATTTCACCCATAGAAATGCTGCTAACATTTTTGAAAGAATGACTCTTCTTTGAAAATAGAGTAACTTTAAAAAGATCTATAACTTTATTTATTTATTTATTTATTTATTTATTTATTTATTGCAATTTATATTGCATTATTGTGAGGGCGACTCACAACAATAAAATGCACAATTCCTGCCAATATAAAATTAAAATCCCAATTTAAAACAATTTAAAATTCATTAAAAAAAACCCCATCAGTCCAGGCTGCAGAACAACCAGGTCTTCAAATTGCGGCAGAACAAGCGAAGGTCAGGGGCCATCCGAAGCTCCAAAGGAAGCTGGTTCCAGAGGGTGGGTGTGCTCACAGAGAAAGCTCTCCCCCTGGGGGTTGCCAGTCGACACTGTCTGGCTGACGGCACCCTGAGGAGGCCCTGTCTGTGGGAACGCACCGGACGATTGAGAATTGTCGCTAGCTGCAGGGGGTTCGACAAATCTTTTTCCCAAAAGTGCTTTCTGAAGAGGCACCTGGACTTTCTTGTTTTTCTTTTTAGATGTTTTGCTTCTCATCCACAAAACTTCTTCAGAACTGAAGAATCTTCTTGGATGAGAAGCAAAACAACTTCAAGGAAAAACAAAAATGTCCAGTTGTCTCTTGAAAAAAATGCCTTTGGGACAACCATGACCTGGATGACTGAGAGTCTCCATAGATACTTAGATAGCTATAACTTTATATTTGCAGCTCTGTAAGCATTAAAGGTGGTAATAATGTAGGCATAGGATTGAAATATTAGTAGGTTAGTGTTTTAAGACAGAATCACAAATGCTTGCAACATTATCTGTACTCATCCCCCAAAACAGGCAACTCATTGCCAGCCTGGGGGAAGATGTTATGTCAGAATTGAAATATGAGTAAAGCAGAATTAATTGGGGGCCAAGTAACTAAACTCAATTTAATATTTACTAACTGATTACCAAGACTGAGCATAGTGTATTCATAACAACTGAAACTAAGAATGGGAAGCCATATCAAATCTCCACTCCTCCATGCCGCTTTAGTAAAATAAATTTCAATTTATATAGCTGCTCATCTCAAATACATGACTCTGAACAGCTCACAGCAATTAAAACAATAAAAAAAACTCCACAAAAATATTGTCCTGGCAGCCAATCTATTGCATGCACATATTTCATGGTCTTCTCTGATTAGAAGAACTCAGAGGTGGAGGAGGCTGCACCAGAGAATGTCAGCCTCAAGTTTCATGGAGCAATTAACACCCAGCAATCATTTATTTATTTATTTGTTTATTTATTTATTTATTTATTTATTGGTTCAATTCATATGCCGCCCTTCTCCGGAGACTCAGGGCGGCTTACAATGCGTTAAGCAATAGCCTTCATGCTTTTGTATATACCTGCTTAGTAGGGCTTTTGGGGGCCCCCCCAAGTGGTGTTCTTTTTTTATACAAAGTCATCTTATTGCACCCACAATCCGGGTCCTCATTTTACCTACCTCGAAAGGATGGAAGCCTGGTGAGATTTGAACTTGCAGTAATTGCAGGCAGCTGGTATTACTTAACAGTGCTTTAGTCTGCTGCGCCACCAAGGCTCTGAATAGATGCTAGATGAATCAGCTGGTGGAAACCTTAATTCTGAATAGTTACCCAGTCCAAGAATGTGTTTGGCATGCATACCAAAAGCGAACCAGAGGTACCGATACTTTGTTTACCTCTTTGAGAAACAAAACCTCCAAGGCCAGAACTGAGCCACACCTACAGCCAGATTGTATTTAGAGCATCTGCCAATGTACTGGAAACAACTACATCAAACCTATGACATGTGCTTTTGAGTTCCTGAATCTTGTTTGTTTCCTGAACCTTGGGCTATTTGATCTTGCTGTAGCTGCTGTGACTAATCTCTGGGATGCCCAAACATAGATAGATAGATAGATAGGTAGGTAGGTAGGTAGGTAGGTAGGTAGGTATAGATATAGATATGTGTATATAAGTCTGAGGAAGTCACAGAAATAAAGTATCCTCTGGGTGATGGAGATGACTTTCTGTAACCGGGAACGCTTTTATATCCAGAGAACATCTCCACCCAATTTAGAACTCTAGAAAATCAGACCCCATGCCTTGTAGGGAAATTGTATCTTGAAAATCCTAAAGGTGCTCTTTCAAGAGGCAACTTCTTGGATGAGAAGGGAAACATCTTCAAAAAGTCCAATTGCCTCTTGTAAAAAGTACCTTTGGGACGACCATGACTTGGATGACTGAGAATCACCATAGACATGTATCTTGAAAAACCTTTGTAGCCTCCATTGCAGAAATAATCCATGCTCATTCATAGGATATAAAACATAATGCAATTGCAGGAACACAGATAGATATGCAGAACACTTCTGCTGCTGTCTCTCTACTATTGCTCAGGATGAAGAATGCTCAAAGGAAACACCATAATTCCAGGTATTATAATCATGTCATGTCTACCAAATATGTTAAATGGCAGTGTGATAAATTCTATAGTAGAAGAATTAAACTTCTAAAAGAATGGTGCAGAGTGAAAGTTTGGGAGGCTTTGATATAGAAGTTTTATAAATGCATTGTTCAGTTTAGATATCCTGGCTTCTACTGTATCTTGTTTTTGGGCATCAAATTGAGACAGTTTTGATGCACCCAAGTATTTTAATGGATTGCATTTTAAGCAATGAAATGTTTGACTTCCTGAAATAGATGTGTGTTCTAAAATGCTTGGATTCATTTAATAAAATGATCAATCAAGAAACTACAAGACCCGGACTGAATCAAGACTGGAAAAGATGTCCAACAGGATTGCATTCTATTGCCACTTCTATTCAATGTCTATCCAGAGGGTTTGTTTTTTTTTTTGAGGAACTTTAACTTAAATAACTCAGACTTGGAATAAACATTGGTGGCAGTAACATTAACCATCTAAGTCTAAAATATGCAGATTCTTCTACTGGAAGAAAATGAGGAAGACATAAAACAGCATCCTAAATGTCAATAGTCAAACTGAAATAGGCGAGATATCTTGTAAATATGAAGAAGACTAAAGTAATGGCAACTGCTGAAAACCTGGCCATCAAAAGTTGACTATGAAGAAATTGAATCAGTTCGGGGCTATATTTTTCCTGGTTTCCAAACTGCCTAAACAGGAGACACTGGATCTAATATTAAATGCTGAATATTACTTGGGCACGTTGCAAAGACTAGCATGGAGTAGTTCTGGAAAATTGAGGAATTTAGTCTTAATACCAAATGCAGGATAATAAAAATTGAAAACAACTAGATACAGTTATGAATTATGGTTTAGAAAAGGCTACTGCACATACTTAAGCTCAATAAAAATATTGAGCAGTGATATTTTAGACTGCATCAACCCAGAAATATCACTGGAAGCTCAGATTACCAAGCTAAGATTGATTTTCTTCTTTTAGTATCACTCAAGTGAATTGCTCAAGAACCATAACAGAATTTGAAGGAAATGTACATGACTTCTATCCTGGCTCCCTGCCACAGGCTGAAATTTGTAGAGCCTCTTCCTTTTTAAGTGGATACACCAAAAACAAAATGTAAAAAATTCCCCTGACAGCTGTTGCATTCTAATAGACCATTAGACAGGGCAGCATCAAAATGAAGAAGAAGAAGGGGGGGGGAAACCACCTCCTATCAAACAGGATGCTTTCCCTCTTTCCTGCTATTTAAGATCAAGTAATTAGATGCAGGAAGTTTCACCTGAATGGGGGAAAGCAGGTAAATTAGTGCTATTCAAACTTTCAAATGCTTTCAAATTTCTGTCTTCCAGAAATGGGTTCCCATTTATTTACTCTGTTGGTAGAAGTCAGCTTGAAACCTCTCCTTGCATCTTGCAAATTCAGATCCTCAGTTTAAATGTTTTCTGGGATTCAAGCAGCAGATAAAGCACTATAGTCTCCCAGTTTCTAGACTGCTAGGCCAGTTCCTTAACCACTGCACCAAGCCAAAATTGTTTCCTTGCTGCTCTTCTGATTCCCTCCTTCCATCCAATTACATCTCCTCTTTTACTCACTACAGCCCAAGCTCAACACTGTCCTTTCCATCAGCAGCAAAGTCAGAGCAGGGTGAGTCTTTTTAAAGAGCAGGAAGCAAGCCATCCTGGCATGCCTCTTCTATACAGGGAGTCCTCAAGTTCCCACAACAATCTGACAGGATCCAGTCAGAGCTGAAGAAGCTTCTTGGATGAGAAACGAAACATCTTCAAAGAAAAACAAGAAAGTCCAGTTGCCTCTTGAAAAAAGCACCTTTGATACGTCCAAATCTGTTGACTATAACCCTGTCCAGACATAACATAGGAACTGACACAAGCCAGCCATGTTTTTGAACTGCTGGGTTAGCAGAAACTGAGGCAAGAACAGGAGCTCACCCTGTCACATGGTGTTTGGGTCTTGAACCTGGGCTGCCAGCTTTCCAGCTGACAAGCCCAGCATCTTAACTCCTCAACCATTATGCCACCACTTATGATCAAGAGACTGACTATATAGAGGAATACTTTTGTGGCAGATAGTAGCTCTAAACTACCTTCTGACTCCAATCTCACTTATGCCCCCTGGCTACCAGAACTAGGCACCTGGGTCACGGATCCACCTTAGAGCTCACAGAAAAGTTTCTCAAGGTCCACAAGCTGAAATGAATCCCAGATAATGCTTCAAGGCTCATGACAATTTACAATAACAAGCGACAATTAACATGCCCCCAGTATATAATCAATAATGGAAATGTTCAAGGTCAAAATTAATAACAAAAGCAGACTGAGCAATTATTCATCAATAACAATTTAGTCAATGGAAACTATGTGTCTTTTCAGGACAATAATGCAAAGTACTAGATCTTTATTAACGAAATTGTAAATAAATACATGCGTATCTTCTTATTTCTTACTTGCCACTTTCTAAATGTGTATTGTTCCCCATCAGATTAAAAAAAGAGAGAGATAAATTATACCATTAGAGTCACAGGGAGATTCTGTTCAGCAGGCTAAAATATTGTCTCCAAAGCTGCTCTAACCTGTTTCTTAACCCAACTTTAGAAATTGGAACTTTAGATTTTGCCACTGCAAAATCTGATTGATTCCCCTTTCCTCACAGTGCAAGGAAGGGAAATCTCAGTGACCGGCTCCAGTATGGATCAGAGATTGCCGTTTCCTTTTAGAGGGCATTTCTTCTTCCTTTGTTTTTCCAGAAGTTTTCCATATGGCTACCAGATATGACACATTCCTCAAACCAGATTTGAAGCCAATATGACCAGTGGTGGGTTTCATATATCCTTACTACTGGTTTTTCTGCGCATGTGCCCGGCCTCGAAAACGTTGCTAAATAGGACATCTTTACACTGGGGCAGGTGGGCTGGCCCACCAGCAGTCACTGCTACCGGTTCGCCTGAATCAATCTGAACCGGCTGAATACCATCTCTGAATGTGACATAGCAGACATTTTCTTTCTCCAGACTTAAAACATAAAAGTGTTGGGGGGTTTTTTATTTCTATTTGGGATAAATCAACTAGTTATGACGTTAATTCACAGTGCCATTGCTTGAGAATATCTCCTCTTTCTTTAAAACATGTGGACATGTGCTCAGTTATATAGAGGCTCTACTCCTATATTCTTTTAGAGCAAGTATTAACAGTGCATGAAGGTTAGAATTCAGTTGGAATTGGACCTTGGAATGGAAACAGATAACAAAATCAGACAACTGCCTTCTTAGCTAAGTGTGAATAAAGTGGTGTGAAAGGATATGACAATGTTGTTTACTTAATACAGTGATATTATCTAGAAGGTTCAGATTCTACTAGTGTGAAAAATAACATGGCGATCATTCTAACAGTTTATCTATCTACAGCATTCTAGTAGAAGAATGCTTATAATATTTCTTTTATCTATTCTTTTGAAGGGTAACAAACCAAATCTATGTAATCCATAGAGCTGATTCATTCAATCTCTCTCCAGCTGTTGGTTGATGAGAAGCCCAGTGACCTTTGTAGCATATTCCCAAAAAGGTATACTTTATTGCATCTATGTCCAAATGTTTAGGTTTCTTATTTAAAGTGGGCATTTTTCTCACAATAGCCTGGTGCAGTTGGCAGGATAAGAAGGTTAGGAGAGCAGGGGTAATCCAGCATGGACAATGTGCCCCTGCCATTTTTGTGGAAGCTCAATCTCTGCTTGTATGCTCCTTCTTCTATGATCCAGGATCCTCAGTCTTCAGCACTTTTCTTTGGATTGTATCTTGCTCCATTTCACAGAATAATGGAATAACAGTGTTAGAAGGGACCTTGTAGGTCATCTAGTCCAAACCCCGCCCCAAGCAGGAGACCCTACACCTTTTCTGACAAATGGCAGTCCAGTCACTTCTTGAAAGCTTCCAGTGATGAAACTCCCACAACTTCTGAAGGCAACCTGTTCCGTTGGTTGATTGTTCTGTCAGAAAATTTCTCCTTTTTTACAGGTTGAATCTCTCCTTGATCAGTTTCCATCCATTATTCCTTGTCTGTCCTTCGGGTGCTTTGGAAAATAGCTTGACCTCCTTCTCTCTGTGGCAGCCCCTCAAATATTGGAACACTGCTATCATGCCTCCCCTGGACCTTCTCTTCACTAGACTAGCCGTGCCCAGTTCCTGTAATCGTTCTTCATATGTTTTAGTCTCCAGTCCCCTAATCATCCTGATTACTCTTCTCTGCATTTTTTCTAGAGTCTCATCATCTTGTTTACAGTGTGGTGACCAAAACTGGATGCAGTATTCTAGATGTGGTCTTACTAAGGCTTTATACATTTATGAGTATCTTAACTCTACCTCTCCCTAAACTAATCAAACTCAGCTGTCCAGTGCATCTCAGGATCACTAACTATCATTGCTGCTTACTAAACCATCAGTCTTCAATATTCATCTCTGACTAATTTCATTGTAGGTTACCAGATATCACCTCCTCCATCAAAGTTCTCCTTTTCCTTACCACAGTTGTCTTTCAATTTTTTTAAAAAAAACTCTCTCTTTTTTTTTTTGTCCACTCAGCTCTCCTCTCTTCTCTTATGAGAAGATCTTTTTCTGTGGGAAACTAAGCTAACTCCTATTCTCAGCTTTTATTTATCAGCTCACAAGGACAATATTTTTGTTGGGTAACAGAGCTGCCTTTGTGACAAACTCTCAGAGAGGAATGGCCTCTTAGGGGCTGTCAGGGGCATCATGCTACACACAGGACTCCTCTAAAAATATATTTGGGTCTTGAGCACAGAAGAATGGGTTATCCACATTCTATATCTGCACTTTTTATATTATTAAATTAGACCGAATGAATTTTATCTTTAGTATGGCATAGGTGATTATCCCCCATGAAATTTACTCACACTAAAACAATACCCCATTTTTTGTGGGAAAGTGCAAGCAAATAACATTTCTCCCAAATGATTTAACAGATGGAATTTGTTGAGCTTTTAATTTATTTAGTTTGCTCTGCTGAGTACAAAAAAAAGAGGCCATTTTAATACTACAGGTGGCTGTTTCTTGGGAAGTGTTGACTTCAAAGTTTTTGCCACTTGCTGAGTTCCTTATTGTCCAATCTGTGATTGAAGTATAGCAGATACACCATAAGCAATCTCTGACTGACATGAGTACTAATCTCAAACCAAGTTCCTCATATTTATTTTATAGCACAGCAATGCAAACTTTCATAAAGGTCATGTTTGATGAGGATCATCCTCACAGGCAAAATACTTGACTATAAAAAGAACTGGAAATTGCCAAGATCTTGCAGAATACTTTAGCAAGAAGCAAAAAAAAAAAAAAAATGAGCATCCATGTTTGATCTGAAAGATTGGTAAATAATAAAAGAAAAAGGACATAAATCGCTTTGCAAAAAAAAAAAAAGAAAAAGAAAAAAGGAAGGAATGCTACTCCTGTCTGGTTTTACAAATCATTTTTATTCTAATAATATACATCAATATAACACAAAATACAGGAAGTCCTTGGGTTATGACAATAACTGTGATTGGTATTGACCTCGCTAAGTGATGCAGCTATGAAGGACAACATCACATGACCATATCGCTTAGCAACGCCAATCCCAGCAGTCCCAATTACTCTTGTAACTTCAAGATACATGTGTCATTATGAGGGAAGAGGCAGAATTCCCAGGTAAGGAGTGTAGGGGTGCCAGGGAGGGTACAGGCCTTGCGCAAGTCAGGGGAGGTTGGGGGAACAGCTGGCAAAGGCCATGCATGGGTTGGGGAAGACAGGAAAAGGCTAGCGCATATGTGGGTGGGGTGGGTGCTGCTGGTGGAAGAAAAAGCAGGGCTAATAGGCCAACTTGACACTTTTCTGGAGAGTTTCCCCATTGGCTTTGCTTGAGGGAAGCCAGTAGATAAGTTGCAAACAGAAATCACGTGACTCTGGCTCTTTGTGATGTCATAAAGGCACTTAAGTATGCAGATTGCAAATCTGTGGCTGAGGGGTTGCTACAATGGCCAGAACTTCAAGGAATGGTTATATAAGCTTTTTCTCAGCAGCGTTGAAACTTTAAATGGTTGCTGAATGAATAGTTGTAAGCTAAGAACTGCCTGTATATTGTCCTTTGTAATCACAGTTATCCATGGGGAATGGGCAAGAGGAAGCAAATGAGAAACTGTTATGATACAAAACTCTGGTTTAGTTACCTGCATCTGGATGCAACATGTAAAGGCTGAGTTTGCACCAGTTTCACCGGATTGGGTAAACCGGTAGTGGCAGCGGGAGGCTCCGCCCACCTGCCCAGATGCTTATGCGCATGTGAGTGTGCACGCACCCATGAGCGAACCAGTAGTGACAGGTTTTGAAACCTACTACTGGTTTGCACCATGCCCATATCAGCATTTGGGAACAATTAGCAATGGATGCCTATGTTATAATCAGTGGTGGGATTCAAGTAATTTAACAACCGGTTCTCTGCCTTAATTCCAACCACCAGTTTGCCAAACTGCTCAGAAAGTTAACAACCGGTTCTCCCGAAGTGGTGCGAACTGGCTGAATCCCACCACTGGTTATAATGAAGAATCAATATGCACAGTAAGGCAAAATACATAGAAACACCCCCATCCTGTAGGAATGTTCCATTCTCTTCTGTGAAAGAAAAAAAAGGTGCATAGATGTAAAAAGAAAAGCATGCTTATGCAGAAAAAAAGGGAAGGGGGAAAGAAGAAGCCTGATAATCCACATATCAATCGGAATGTCCATGGACCTAAAAAATTGTAAGGTACAATATGCCTTGAACTGAAGATTTCTAGAGTAGAGCAGTACCTTAATGTCTTGTCTCGCTGGGGCAGTTGAAATCAAATAAGTTTGCTTGTCTGATCTCTGTTACTTTTGATGGGAGGTTATATATGCCCAATGGGATCAGGTGACACAGAGAACAAGTAGGGTCTCTGGACTTCTAGAAGTCTGAACAGTGAATCATTTCTCAGGGCAGCCTAAATTTTTAAAGTTTTCATAAAAGCTTTGCCTGAGGACAAATTGTTGGACTGTCTCTAGGCCAATTCAGTGCCAACCAGACAGAGAGTGCCTCATAATATTGGAGTTTTTATATTCTAGTATTACTCTTCTGAATGTTATGTTGCTCATAAAATAAAAGCTATATACAGTGGTTCAGTTTCATGAAGCCCGATGTTCATAATATACTGGGCCATTTTTAGGAACTTACTCAAGGTCTCTTCAATTTTTCTAAAATGTGGTGTTCTAAACATTTTTCCACAATCTTTTTGTAGGCAATCCATTTGACTCTAGGATAAACCCAATTTCATTTTAATTTTAGGGACTTTAATCTCTATCCAAAATTCAAGAGTTTTCCAATGAATCACTTTAAATTAGAATGGAGAGGAATAGAAAATATTATGCTTCCAAGTAGCACTGATATTCTCTAAACTGTCTCTTGGACATCACAAGCAACACTTTCTTAGCTTCAAAAATAAGTAATTTTGTTAAGAAGAGAAGTAGAGAAGTTTCTACCTATCCATCTGGGCGACCTTGAAGCAGCTTCTGAAGATGGCATAGCATCTACTTTCAATTTCCCAAGCATTCACCCCCTCCTTCATCCCTTTCTCCATAGCTCATGGCAGACTGACACAGCATATCAGAAAAACACAAAAAGCATGAGGTGGTAGCTGACAAGTTGTGAACTCAGCTCCACTGCCATCAATGCTACCTACAAGCCATCCTCAATGCACTCAATTTCTAAAGCTTAATCATAGAGTTGGAATGCTCCATACATAGAGATATCTACAAGCATCTTCAATCATGTTCATTCAGTGAATTATTAAACTTGCCAATTTCTTAGCAGACAGGCTTCTAGCCTCTTCCTTGAGATCAGTTTAGGATTAAAAGTATTCCTATAAATCAATGCATGTTTATATTGATTAAAAATTGCCATGAAGAAATGCTGCTGAAGAGTAAAAGACTCTTCAGTTCAAGCTAAGAAGATTAGAATGCTCCAAACTCCACTTGTATTTCAAAAACCACATGAAGTATAAAACTGTTGAAAGCTGGATCTAGCCCAATAACTCAAAGACAGACTTCAATTCTTTTCTGTAACTTTATTGTAGATTTAATGGTACTGGAGGTCACTGACCTTGTACCTTTCTCTTTCAGGTATACATCTGGAATAACCTGTGGACCTCGTGGTCGGAGCTATTATACCCAGGAGGAGGGGCAAAGAGGTAAGGAGTGGTTACAGGGGTTATGGGGTATATGGTTGGTTAACCCTTGCAGGGCCGGGTGATCAGGGAGGTGTTGTAGTTAGACATTTACCATGACAAAACCCCCTCTAAATGTCTAACTGGGTACCTGGAGAAGTGGTGGTATACATACAGAGAATATACATGCACAGGTACGGATCACATGTAAACACGCATTTTGGACATGAGGTACACATGCTGTTTATGTGGTAGGGGTTTAGTGAAAATATCTGCTGTTTGCTCCTCTGTGTCACAGTGTACTGCCTAATGAAACCTATCTCTGAAAACTGCCTGACGTGTTTGCATTTAATGTCAATGTGCCTAGATCGCTGTCCTATAGCATCGGCCTTTGAGATCTCTATCGCTGCTTTGTTATCTTCGTGAATGACTATTGGGTATGAGGGTTCAGCCCAGATGCTGCAGAGCAGGTCATTGAACCACACTAAGTTGTTTGCGGCCTTGGATAGGCAAACGAATTCTGCTTCCGTAGTTCATGCGGCCACCAGTTTTTGCTTTCCAGTGTACCAATGGATGGGGCAATTGTTGAGTAGTAGCACGTAGCCAGAGGTGCTTTTTCGGCTTTTCATGTCCCCAGCCCAATCAGCGTCAGCATAGCAGGTTAGTTTTGGTTTCTCGGATGTTTCTGGCTCTAGGCAGAGTTGGGCATCAGTGCTGAATTTTAAGTATCTAAGTAGTCTTTTGATGGCGTTCCAGTGTGTTACTGTGGGTTTGCTTACATGTCTGGACAGCAGATTGACTGCCAAGGCGATGTCGGGCCTGGTCCAGTTGGATATATACAGTAGTGACCCTATCGTTGATCTATACAACTTATTGTCTGTGAAGGGCTCAGATTCTTCGTACATGGTCTTCAGGAACTCTGGTTGCATGGGAGTCTCACTGGGTTTTGCTTCTGACATGTTGCATTTGGACAGCAGCTCGATGATCTTTTCTCTCTGGGAGAGGCGGTTGTCGGTTTTTATCATTTGGACCCCTAGGTATTTATCGATCTTTCCAAGTGACTTTAGGGAGAAGTGGCTACCCAGCTCAGTGGCGAACTTGTCACATCTGTCCTTGTGTTTGCTGATGTACAAGATGTCGCCCACGTAGATGAGCACACCTTCGAATGTGTTGTTTTCTCTCTTCGTGAAGAAGCATTTGTCGGCTGAGGTGGCCTCGAAGCCCATGGATTTGAGAGCTTTGGCTAGGCAGTCATACCACCTTTTGCCCGACTGCTTGAGCCCGTACAGGCTTTTGTTCAGCAGCCAGGTCTGGTTCTCGCCCTCGTTGTACCCAGGCGGTGCTTTGACGTATATCTCTTTGTCCAACTCTGTGTGCAGGTACGCTGTTTGTACGTCGAATTGGAAAACTTCCAAGCCCAGGATGGTGGCCACCACCAGGGTGCTTTTGACACTCTCCGCCCTGATGGTAGGCGAGTAGGTGTCTGTATAGTCTTTGGGGTATCTTTGGGCGAAGCCCTGTGCGACTAGCCTTGCCTTGTACAGGACCTTGTTGTCTTCTAATGTCTTAACTCTGAATACCCATTTGGTTCCTATTGGTTTTTTGTCCTCTGGAATTTGGGCAGGTGAGTATACTTGGAGGTTCCTTAGACTCTCCATCTCTTTCTCCATGGCAGATATCCATTTTTCTTTCTCTTCTTGGGGGAGCCTGAGGATGTCTTCGTATGAGCTGGGCGTGAAATGGGTGTTGTGGATGGCCATGACGTAGTCCTCCAGCTTCCTCGGCAGCTTGTTTCTGTTTTCTCTGACTGGCCTGCTGGGGGTTGGCTCGGTTTCCTGCATGTTGTCTGCCTCTTTGTCTGTCAGGTCATCTATTTTCAGGGAAGGGTGTCCTTCTTTCCACTCTCTGACGCTTGCTTTGCGATTGTTGGCTTTATGCCCTCCGACCTCTCTGGCCTCCTTTTCCCCTTGGCCATGTTCGAATGTAACCCTGTTGGTGGGAATGTCATTGGAGTGTACCCTCGACCAGTTTGCATTTTCGTGGAAATTAGCTGACCTGGAAACCACAAAACGGTTGTTGTTGTCGACAAATCTGTAGCCCTTTGTGCCCGGTTCGTAACCCACGAATCTCAGTCTTTTTGATAATTTCTCCCCTTTCTTTCTTAATTGCCTGGGGATGTGGACATCAGCTGGGGCGCCGAATATCTGTAAGTGTGCAATGTTGGGCTTTCTGTTGTATAGCATCTCGTATGGTGTCTTATTTTTTTTTATTGAAAAAGTTTTCAAATACAAGTTTTTCCCCCTTTCCCCCCCCCCCCTCTTCCCTAACCCACCCTTTCCACCCAACCCCCCCTGTGACTTCTTCACAACAATAGGCTATTTCATAACTAGTTACATACATAATATCTTCCCTTTCCCTTAATCCCTTCTCGGAATACTGACCCTTAACTTGTTAATCTTATAACTCCCATTTTTACTGTAATCTGCCCTTTTTCTCCTCCCCTAAACTTATTGAGTATTATTACAAATTAACCTTTAATCTTTTATATATATTAATATAACATTTTAAATCGGCCTTCTCCCTGCAACCAAATTTATTCAATTCTGTCCACTTCCTCCACTCCTCTAAATATATGACTTGAAATCAGACAATACAATTCTAAATATAATCCACTACCCACTTTACTAAAATATACACATATCTATATATGCATCCCATTTTATAACAATCAGTAAACTAACCTATTTCAACCCTTCAATTCCTACAAAATCATGCAGTACAATTCTAAATATAATCAACTGCCCACATTACTAAGATATACACATATCTATATATGCATTTCATTATGTAAAAAGAGAAAAGACAATAACTTTAAGTTTATGATCCATATAATATCTTCTTTGATGTCTTTCCACTAGATTGTTAAATCCATCACCCATAATAGGGTAAAATAACATGCTGGTGCAACAGTTTGTTCAAAATCTTCAGTCATCTTCTGCCCCCATCAGTAGTAGATATCCTCACACCTGTATAAAAGTAAAAACAACCACCCGAGTGACATTATAATTATGAATATATCCGTATGGTTATAGTTGTGGTATTCATCAGGATTGTTAATTCCCATCATCCTACTGAGTAACATCCAGATCTTCTGCATGCCCCGGCAAAACTCTCCTGCCTTATAACTCAAAGTAGTTATAATATATTTCCAAGAGAAAAAAAAGGTAAATAAGAAAAAATTAGATGATTCAAATCCAACAAAGTGAGGCTCTTTCCACATCCCAAAATCATGGCCTTGCAGAGATCTGCCACAATCCTCAGGATAGTATCAGACAATTGTTCGCCGCCACTATCTTTTCTAATATTCATTCATTTTTTTAAAGCGCCTGGCTTCACTGTTGCTTAGTTTAGAAATTGCTGTTTCTATAAGATCTGTTTCTTTTCTTTTTCTTTTTCGGGTTGAATTTCCATCCTCTTTTCTTGCCTACCAATTGTATATCTGCTGGTTGATTTTCATTCTGCTTTGTGGATTGTTCTTGTTGGGTTAATTTTATCATCTCATCTTTCTTCTCCGTCACTTGTATATCAACTGATTGATTTGCGCACTTGTCTGTGACTTGATGATTCATCACCTTGGGTTCGGATGACACTGCTCTCTTATTTATAAACAGTCCAGCTGGGGTCTCCAGGGAGTCCAAAGACAATTTATCCATCACAGCCTCTGTAATTTGATGTTTTCCTTTTATTTCCAACTCCTTTTGCTTATCCTGTATTATGCCTAAAGGTGTTAAATTCATTTTTAGAATTTTTTGATAAAAATCTTCCGCTTTTTCAACAGTGTGCAATTGATATCTTACGCCTTGATATCTCAATATTAAACCAACTGGGATGTCCCACCTGAATAGGATATTTCTTTTTTTTAATTCAGTCACTAAAAAGCCAAATTTCTTCCTCTCCATTAACATCTTGGGCGGGAGCTCCTTGAAAATCCAAATCTTTCTTCCATGAAATTGCAAATTGGAATTAAAAGAGTTCTGCACAATATTATTCCTAATTTCTTTATCTGTAAAATAGATCACCACATCTCTAGGCAATTGCCTTTGCTTTGCCCACCAGGAGTTTATTCTATAAGTTCTATCAATCCTGCAATACACTTCATCAGGTTGAACCTTTAAGATCCCAGCCAGAATTTCAGAAGATACTTTCCTTAAATCATCTCTATTATTTTCCTGCAGACCTCTCAGTCTAATTGCATATTCTGTAAAATTATATTGAGTCATTAAAACTTCTCTTTCAATCCTCTGTTGTACATTTTCCTCATTACCAATCTTTTGGTCAGTCTCCATTTTAGATTTGTCTTCCAAGCTATTATCCTGAATGTTTATCAAATCCTTTTTAATTTTTTGAGTCATGTCATCCAAATTCTCCTCGATTTCCTTCATTTTATTCTCTAATAATTCAGTCTTTGCCTCCACCCGAATCAGAAAACCTGATAAACCATTAGCAGCTTTTGAAATCTTTTTATTCAAGAAGTCAGACTTTGATTTCACCAATTCACCAATTTCTTTAATTTCCTGCTTAAATTTTTCAAGTTGCTGATTCACAATCTCATCCCTTCTTACAATCTCTTCAAGGATAAATTCTAATATATTAAAATCGGGTCTCTGACACTGGAGAGTTGAAATTTGTTGGCGCAATTTCTTAAGGGGGGAAATTCCCCCCCCCGTTTGTCCAGCTGTGTAAGTCCTGATGCCATTTCCCACACAGACAAGATTTAGCAAAAATGAGAGAAGAAATAGAAAACAAAAAGACTTTCCCTCATTAAAAAAAACTTCTGAGCAGCACAGGAGCGAGGTTTTCTCTAGAAATGTAGCCAGTGATATTTATTCCGCTACATTGTAATAATGAGAAACGGAAGGACTTTCCCTTTTAGCCCTTCTCCGGCCACAGCAGACGCCATTTTAGAAGGCTCTTTTTCCCTCTTTTCCTCTGCTCTTTTCTTTTAAATAGTTTTTGAAAGGGTGAGATACTTGCGGTTCAGTATTAAGGGTCCAGTTCTTCATTTCTTTAATTATTCTTTTAGATTCACAGGCTTGCTCTTGACGCCTGGCTCTGCATAGGCAGAGGTCTCCCAAAGCCCGGAGCAGCGGCAGGGGATATGGGGCTTCTCATCCGCTCCGTCCCAAAAGTTAAAAAAAAAACTTTTGGGACTCTGCGGAGAGTTCTACCCACCCCTGCCGGCTCTATCCCCGTTTCCTCTTGGAAACGGAGTTTTTTCGAGCCGCCATCCACTGTAACGGCGGCTCTATACAGGCAGAGGGAGCTGACGATCCCAGAGGAACGTCTGGCGGCGGCCAGCAGCAAACCGGAAGCCCTCGTATGGTGTCTTATTGATAGAGCTTGACCACAGTCTATTCAGGGTCTAATTGGCGTAGTGTAGTGCCTCTGACCAGAAATGCTGCCCCATCCCAGCATCCTCCAGGGCGCACCTCATCATGGTTTGCAACATTCCGTTTTTTCTCTCTGAGACCCCATTTTGGAAGGGGAAGAAAGGTGAAGAGGTGTAATGCGCTATGCCCTGTTCTCTCAGCCATCTCGTGAATTCCTTGGCCATGAATTCTGAGCCCCTGTCTGTCATTATTTGCCTTATTTTCATCTTATGCTGCATATCTACTCTTCTGTGGAATTCTTTAAACCTTTGGAATACTTTGCTCTTGTGTCTGAGGGAGTAGACATACCCGCATCTGGTGTAGTCATCCACAATTGTGAGGAAGAATTGCTTCCTATGCCCCACAGAGGGTTTCAATGGCCCTATCAAGTCCATATGCACTAATTGGAAGGGGGACTCTGTGGTTCATTTGGATCCCCTGGGGATGGCCTTAACCTTGATCTTAGAACGCTTACAGATCGAACACTCCAAATAATTTTCGCAGTTCTTTACTTTGAGACCTTCGGTACATTCCTTCATTTTCTTTACAATGGGGAAACTTATGTGTCCTAGCCTCCTGTGGAGGAGGTGGGCGCAGTTATCATGCAATGGCTTCCCGATAGATACAGACTTGTTGGCATTCCCATGGCCACTTCCTGCCTCATGCTGCACCCCCTCTATTTCTGGACACTCATCTACTGTGTGGTTCGTGTTGGTATCAATGTCTTCTTCCTCCCTTGTGTTGGGTGTGAAGTAAGGAAGTCCCTCATGTATGGTTACCTTTCCTATCTCTTTCCCTTGCTTGATCAAGTGTGCCTTTCCATCTTTGAATTTTATCTCTATGTTTGTGTCCCGTGTCAGTTTTGTGATGGCTAGTACATTGTGGGGTATCTCTGGCACGTACAGTACCCCTTTTAAATCCCCTATCTGTGTGATGTGTATGTTTCCTTTCCCCACTACTTTGACCTTGCTTTGGTTCGCTACCTTTATTTCTGAGTCTATTTCTGTGAGTGAGTCTAGCAGCTCTGGGTTACAAGTAGTGTGGCTTGTGGCCCCTGAGTCCAGGAGCCATGTGTTTCTCTCTGCCTTATGTTTATCAGTTGGGTCATTGTGCCTGATCCCATACATGGAGCCAGAGTTACTGTCCCTGGAGTGGTCTCTGCGCTCGTGGTGCTTCCTGGGGTTGGGTGACCACCCTCGCCCCCTTTCCTTTGGGTACCTGCGTTCAGGTGACCTCCCCCCTCTGCTGTCATGCTGTCCCCTATCCCTATGGTTCCTGGAGCAATCCCTCTTTAAGTGGTTCCTTGAACCACAAGAATAACATTCTGAGGTGTCCCTGGCCCTATCTTGGAAATCCACCCTCTTCGTGGGTCTAGGATCCCTTCTGGACAGTTGGCGGTCCCTCCTCAGAGTGTCCTCTGCAATGAGTTGACTGGTCAGGGTGCCTAGTGTTAGGTATTGCAAGCTGAGGCTATTCAGTTGGGTTATGAAGCTGTCCCAACTGCTATCAAGAGAGTTTATGATTATGCTTATCATGCTCTCTTCAGTGATGATTTCCCCCCTCTGCATGAGCTTTGCCCTTGTAGCATTCATCTTTAAAATGTGCTCACTCATGGGGACCCCTGCCTTGTGTTTGGTGGAATGGAATTCCCTAGATATTCTAGTGGTTGTGGCTCTACTCTGGCTATAAAACAGGTTACATAGTTTTTGCATAACATCATAAACAGTCAGGTTGTCCTCAATAGACGGATACATAGCAGATGGAATGGAGGTTAACATGATACAAAATGCCCTGTGATGAATACAGTCAATTTCCAGTGACCAGGGCTTTTGGGGAGGTCTGTTAGCTAGGAACAGTGCATTCTCTCTCATGAGAGCAATTCTCAATTGTTGACTCCATTCTATAACATTACCCCCATCTAATTGTAATTTTGGTAAATTGGCATAAATTGCCCCAGAAATGTTAGTAAGGTTACTTACTGGGGGGAGCTGTCCATGGTCCAAACTGTGATTGAACTCACAATAAGGCTTTGGGATGTCTGTGGCCATTCTGTACTTGCTTGGATCTATGTAGCTCGCTTCTCTTGTTACAGGCAGGTACTGGGCATGCGCGAAGCTCATTCTGCGCTGGAGTCCATCGGGTGAGGTTCCTGTTGCTGGAGCTCCCAGGCCTAGGCCTAGGCCTGTCAGTGGGAGGCTGGACCCACCCCCGGTGAGTCCAAAGGTTCCTCCTGAAGGTGGACACCACTGCTGGACGGCTGGATCCCCGGTGAAGAAGGGAAGAAGGTGAGGAGGCGACGCGGTTGTAAGTCGAGGACTTCTGCGGGTCGGTGGCGCGGAGCAGCGGAGGTCATAGGTTGAGGATTCCCTGCACCCAGCTGCTCGGCGGTGATGGCGGCGGCGGCGGATCCCCCCTCGTGGTCGCTGGTCCCTGGTCGCATGGATCGGCCTGGTTGAGGTCGTGGCATGGGTGAGTAGCCGGTTCTTCTCTTCTCCCTCGGGCCTCGCGTAGTTGGTGTAGCGGGTGGCGAGTTCGAGTCCTGCGGTTGATCCTTCCTGCAGGTGGGCAGTTTTTTGTGCCGGTTGTTGGTGTGCGCGGTATTTTTAGATGGCTGTGGCTCGGTCACCTGGTCGTCGTTGGTTGTCCTGGCCTTCTTGTGTTTTCCAGGATTTTTCTTTGATTTTTTGAGTGCTGCAGGAGGCTCGAAAGCGGAGCCAAGGGCAGCGGTGATGGTCTCGATTGCCTTTTGCAACTCGAGATTGGTAGGTGTTTTTTTCTTAGTGATTGTAGTTTCTTCGTGGTCAATTTCAGAGTTGGGCTCTTCGTTGTCGCTTTCTGAGTCCCCCTCGTCTGTTTCGGGGTTCGGGCATTTTCACGCCAAGGGATTCAAATCCTGGCTTCCCATTGGCTGGTGCTCGTCCCAAGATGGCCGCCAGGAAGAGGGCGTGAAAATGGATTCGGCCAGCTCAGGATCTTCGGGTTGGGGTGGCTTACCCTTTTTTGCTAGCTTTTCTCTCTCGGTGGTCTTTGGGGCTTCAATCGCTGCTTCTTGCTGCTCGAAGAGGCTTTGAAGGTCCGCGATGAGGTTTTCTTTGTCGCTGCTTGCCTCCATCAGTTTCAGGATGGAGAGTTTGAATTTATTCATTTTCTGTGCTGTTTCTTCTTCCAGGGCGGTGATTTCCTTGGATGGCCCCTCTTCATCTGATTGTGAGTCCAGGCTGGAGTCCTGCTCGCTTCCAGCTTCTGTCTCCTCCATGGCTGTGGCTTTGGTTGCAGGTTTCTCAGCCATCTTCTTGGTAAGAGCTCTGATCTGTACTCTGTCTGCTTCTTCAGGGTAGATGTTGGGTTCAGTCATTATCTGGAGTTATGGGCAACCGACCTCTGCTACCATTTTGTTGAAAGCTGGATCTAGCCCAATAACTCAAAGACAGACTTCAATTCTTTTCTGTAACTTTATTGTAGATTTAATGGTACTGGAGGTCACTGACCTTGTACCTTTCTCTTTCAGGTATACATCTGGAATAACCTGTGGACCTTGTGGTCAGAGCTATTATACCCAGGAGGAGGGGCAAAGAGGTAAGGAGTGGTTACAGGGGTTATGGGGTATATGGTTGGTTAACCCTTGCAGGGCCGGGTGATCAGGGAGGTGTTGTAGTTAGACATTTACCATGACAAAAACATTGAAGTTGACGTCAGGGTTACTAGATCCACAGTCTGCATTCATCTTTCAAATCAACATTGGAGACTAGGGAACGATGGGTCCAGATAGCATTGTGGAATTCAGCCTCTGATCAAATGATGTTCTGTATGAAAGTACACTTCATGTACAAGCCATAGTGCTTTCTCAAAATTCTGCAATCCATCCTTACAATAGATCAAAATTATGCACATTGCAACTTAATGGGGGAGAGATATAAGACTTATTAATCAAATGCCATTGGCTTAGCATGTTTTGAAGACATCCAACACATTGTTACCATAAAGAGTCTCTAAAAGATTCTTTAGTTCAAACTTTCTTATGGGCATTGCCTTCTGTTTCCAGGCATATTTCTCTGGCACCATATGGTTGATGTCCAAATATAACTGTTGCTTCCACAAGTTATTCTATTCCACACTATCCAGTCAGAGCTGAAGAAGCTTCTTGGATGAGAAGCGAAACATCTTCAAAGAAAAAACAAGACAGTCCAGTTGCCTCCTGAAAAAGCATCTTTGGGACAACCATGACCTGGATGACTGAGAATCTCTACGAACTCCCCCAAGTTATAGTATTCATAAGAGATGTGATTTCTGACCTCTGTCATTTTATAAAATAGATGTGTGTGTGTACACACACACACACACACACACACACACACACACACACATCATTTGTCCCCAGTTCAGAATTATGGCTACACATATAAATGCAAGGCATAACTGATATATATACATACATACATACATACATACATACATACATACATACATACATACCTACATACATACATACATGCATATATACACACACACACACACACACACACATATATATATACATATACATATAACAAACACAAACATTTGTTATTAAGAATGACTAATCAGGGCTTCTTATAGCTAGACAAGCAGCAGACAATATTAGGTTAGTTAGTTGAAGATTTAATAGACTTGAATAAATAAAGATCAATATGCAATTTTATCATTAGATGCTGAAAAGGCCTTTGACAAAATATATGTTTGCTGTACTAAATAGATTTAGATTTCCTTTGAAATTCACAAAATGGATTAAGATACTGTGAGTCACCCACAATTAAAAGGTTAATAGCATGTTTTCTTATACTTTTCCACTATTTGGAGGAACTAGACAAATATGTCCACTTACTTTTAATATTTGGATAGAACCCTTGACTTGTGCTATTAGACTACATTGGGAGATCTATCAAGTAGTACAGAACTCAATAGAACACAAATTGGTTTTATTTGCAGATGACATTCTTTTGTTTATTTCTAAACCTATACTATTATGCCTGTGTTGATGCCAAAAAAGATAAATGCATTTTGTAAAATAGCAGGATACTATTCTATATCTATATCTATTACTCCAAATCAGAATTGATGACTGTAGGTGAAAATTTTGTTAGCTGTCCATTTAAGGAATATTAATTCTCCATTTGTACCTAATTTATTGAATATATAGGTATATCTCTACTAAAGGATAAAATTCAGTTAGTGACATATAATATAAATACAATCTAGAGAGAGATTTCTCCTGATATTGATAGATAGGATCATTAAACCTTACTCATCGGAGAAACGTGAATGCTCTCAAAATGAATTTTATTCCCTGATTAATTTATATTCTGAAGGGAATTCCAGTTTTTACATCTGGAAAAGTATTTTCAGAAAATTGTTTAAAAAATCATTTAAACATTTCTATGGGATTCTTTGAGTCTGACAATATCATTACATAAAATGCAATTATCAATTAATGAGGGAGGATTCGGTTTTCCAGATCTGGAAATACTGTTTATCAACGAGCTTATCTATCGTCTAGAATGAAATACTGGAAGCCAACAATATCTCTTAATTTTTCAGTTTGGGCAAGTTTGGAATATACATACATAGTATCCTTGGCTGAATGGATAGTTTAGGATCTAAATATACAAAAACTCTAGAATCTCTGGAAACAATTGCATTAGTTACGGTAGAAAACTATGAAATGTAATGTTTAATAAAAAGTATCCAATCCTTTTCACAACATTTTATGTGGAAACCCAACTTTAAATATTGGGGAAAAAATGGTATGGAAAAATTGGATGGAAGCAGTGATATTAACTTTGTATCAATTGATAAAGATGAATTTCTAACATGCTCTGTGTTAGGAGAGAAATATTATGTATCAGTTGTGATCCAATGTCAATATTTAGATATATTTGTTAACAACATTGAGCCACCAGCATTTTCAGCTTCTGAGACACCTAAGAGACAGAACAACTTGTTAATGTCTTTCAAACTAAAAAAACTATTATTAGTTTCAATAATTATTTTTATCAATAAATCAATCTGATGTGCAGATGCTACAAAATCAGTGGAATGAAAAATCAGAGATTCTGATAGACAATGGGAGAGTGTTTTCATTTCTTTAGCAAAGTATCAATGGACTCAAATCCATTGATGTATACAAAAAATAATATTTAGAATTTACTGGTCTCCATTACATTTGTATAGAAAAAGATTGTCAAAAACAACATTTGGTTAGTGATGTAATAAGGATGTCGTACATTTACTACATTTGCTTCAACCAAAACAATACAATAGATACAATAGATACAAACTCATGGTAAACTGATCCAAACTAGACTGCAGAAAATACGACTTCAGTAACGGAGTGGTCAACAGCTGGAATGCACTACCTGACTCTGTGGTTTCTTCCCCAAATCCCCAAAACTTTAACCTTAGATTGTCTACTGTAGACTTCACCTCATTCCTAAAAGGTCTGTAAGGGGCATGCATAAGCGCACCAGCGTGCCTATCGTCCCTGCCTAATGTTTTCTTTTATTTGTACCCTTTTTATGTATTTATAATTATGTTTACTCTTGTATCTCTCATAAAATACATGCTTGATGAAATAAATAAATAAAAAAAATAAAAATAAATAAATACTATGTTTTGGGAGAAAATATATTTGTACAGCAAAAACGAACAATTTCAGATGATAATATTCTTTTGAACTATATACCTAGTACTTGGATTTTGACAATTGGATAATGCAAGTGGATTCTCCATGCTCTTATTATGGCCAAAAAAATGATACTGCAGCAATAGAAACAAAAATGTATGGCCCCATTCACTTAATGGATTGAGGACTGGATTGAACTTGCCACCTATGAATGGATTGCCTTGAGATGTAGACTTTGTATGGACAAATGGTGAAAAAAGTAAGGTTCTACATTTAGGCAAGAAAAACAAAATGCACAAGTATATATGGTACCTTGCTCAATAGTAGTAACTGTGAGAGGGATCTTGGAGTCCTAGTGGACAACCATTTAAATATGAGCCAGCAGTGTGCAGCAGCTGCCAAAAAAGCCAACATGGTTCTAGGCTACATAAATAGAGGGATAGAATCAAAATCACATTTATTTTTTTATTTTTATTTTATTTCCAATTTATATACCGCCCTTCTCCCTGAGGACTCAGGGCGGTGTACAGCCAGAATTAAGAACATGAAATACAAATATTAAAAAACAATTAAAATATATATAAATTTGACCCAAAAATTAAAAATCACAAACCAATTAAAACATTTAAAAATTTCTTCTTAAGCCAGCCCGGCTTGCTGGAAAAAGTGGGTTTTAAGGGCACGGCAGAAGGCACTGAGGTCTTGGATTTTCCTTATCTCTGCGGGCAACTGATTCCAGAGGGTAGGTGCCCCCACAGAGAAGGCCCTCCCCCTGGGGGTCACCAGCCTACATTGTTTGGCTGATGGCACCCTGAGGAGGCCCTCTCTGTGGGAGCGCACGGGTCGATGGGAGGTCGTCGGTAGCAGTAGGTGGTCTCGAAGATAGCTAGGCCCTATGCCATGGAGCACTTTAAAGGTGATGACCAACACCTTGAAGCGCACCCAGAAGACCACCGGAAGCCAGTGCAGCTCGTGCAGGAGCGGTGTTACATGGGAGCGCCATGCTGCTCCCGTCACTACCCGCGCTGCTGCGTTCTGGACCACACTCTCAACAACCTTCGCCATGAAGCGAAGGTTGGAGACAGGACGGTAGTTGGCCAATATTGCCGGATCCAGGGATGGCTTCTTGAGGAGAGGCCTCACCACCGCCTCTTTCAAGGCAGCGGGGAAGTGACCCTCACTCAACGAAGCTTTGATAACACCCTGGAGCCAGCCTCGTGCAACCTCCCGGGAAGCCAGTACCAACCAGGAGGGACACAGGTCCAGTAAACATGTGGCCGCACTAAGTCTCCCCAAAATCCTGTCCACATCATCGGGAGTCACAGCATCAAACTCCTCCCAGGTAACATTCTGAAGACTATTCCTCGTCACCCTGCCCTGATCTACCCAGTCAGAGTCCAAATCCCCCCGGATCTGAGCGATTTTGTCATACAGGTATTGTCCGAAATCCTCCGCCCTGCCTTCCAAGTGTTAATACCTTTATAATGCCTTGGTAAGGCCACACTTGGAATACTGCATCCAATTTTGGACGCCATGGTGTAAAAAAAGATGGGGAAACTCTAGAAAGAGTGCAGAGAAGAGCAACAAAGATGATTAGGGGACTGGAGGCTAAAACATATGAAGAACAGTTGCAGGAACTGGGTATGTCTTGTTTAATGAAAAGAAGAACTAGGGGAGACATGATAGCAGTGTTCCAATATCTCAGGGGCTGCCACAAAGAAGAGGGACTCAAGCTATTCTCCAAAGCACTAGAGGGCAGGACAAGAAGCAATGAGTGGAAGCTAATCAAGGAGAGAAGCAACTTAGAACTAAGGAGAAATTTCCTGACAGTTAGAACAATTAATCAGTGGAACAACTTGCCTGCAGAAGTTGTGAATGCTCTAACACTGGAAGTTTTTAAGAAGATGTTGGATAACCATTTGTTTGAAGTGGTGTAGGGTTTCCTGCCTAAGCAGCGGGTGGACTAGAAGACCTTCAAGGTCCCTTCCAACTCTGTTATTCTATTCTAAATTGTAGGCGAAGGACTCACAGAGCCAGGGAAAGGAGTGAAAAGAGGAATCAGTTTAGAATTGTTACGTAGCCAGAATTAACCCCCCTTGAAAGCCATTGACCCATATCTGGTTCTAACTAGATGCTGACTGTTAGTTGAGAAGATTCCTGTGTATAGGCTTTTAGCAATAAATTGGTTAATTCGAACCTTTACAGTTGGACCTGGTTTCTTGCACCTGACACAAATATAGTGAAATATTTGATGCCTTTATACAAAATACAATAAGATAAAAACATGATTGTTATATAAATATATTATAAATATATATGTAATTGAATAATACTTGCATTGGATAACTATATGTAGAATTGTAAACACTTACTGCTAAAATTATATACTTTTTTCACTTTTTTAAAGCACTCTATGTGTCTTTTGTTCTTTGACAATGTATGTATTTTTATCTTTGGAGTCCTTTCTTTCTTTCTTTCTTTCTTTCTTTCTTTCTTTCTTTCTTTCTTTCTTTCTTTCTTTTTTCTTTCTTGTCACTATTTTACAAAGCAATAAAAGAATAAATAAAAAGAAACATATTACAAGCCCAGCAGCTAGAAATCTTTAATTTGTTTTTTAACAATTCTTAGCTGCTCCCATCGCCATGTTCAAAACACCCCTTTTAGTGCTTCATCTACGATGGAGCATCATCTGTAGAAGAAAAATAGACATAGAAAGTTAATTTCCATTCCACATTCTGGAATAACTTTCTCTCTCAGTGGATTCAGATGGCAAATAGCAATATTTTTTTGCCTCTAGTTAAAGCCCTGAACAATATTTAATGAAATATTTAGATCAAGTAGCAATCACCTGTGATAATTACACATATTTTCCTCATTCTGGGAAATAAAAATAAATGTCCACTTCAAAACATTAAAAGCCTGCTGTGTATGCTACATTAGATCAGTATATTCTGCTATTCTCAAATGCTGCTACTAATATTGTTAGAAATTCTGTTTTATTCTATAGAAATGGTAACAGAGGATTATTATATAGCTTTACAGATTGGTATTAGGGGATGGCTACATAGCCATACAAATCAAATAAAGTGTACAGTGCACAGTCACCATGAACCTTGCTTAACAGTTTCAACTATCACTCTCCTCAGAACCATAGATTATAACCATAGATACAAACCAAACACCGCCATCTACTGGTGGGAATAATTCTGTAGTTGTTTCAATATAAAATACATTCTAACATGTATTCCAACAAATATAAATGCATGTTTTTTGTAAATAGACATATATCTGCCTTCCAGGGGTGAAATGCTCCCGGTTCGGACTGATTGCCCGATCCGGTAGTGATAGCGGCAGGTGGTTCGGAGAACCAGTAGCAAAAATCCCTGCACCCCCCACCCCCCACCAGGCCCAGCTGAGCCGCATGATCATCAGAGACTTTTTTTTTTACTTTTAAAAGCATTTTTTCTACAACCTCTTCCGACAAAAAAATGCTTTTAAAAGTAAAAAAAAAAAAGCCTCTGATGATTGCGCGGCTCAGCTGGGATCATCAGAGGCTTTTCAAAGCATTTTTTTTTTGCAAAAAAATGGCTGAAGAGGTGGTTTAAAAAAATGTTTTGAAAAGTCTCTGACAATTCCAGCTGAGTTGCCTGATCGGCAGAGAGGCATTTTTTAAAAAGCCTCTCTGGCGATCCCAGATGAGTTGCCTGATTGGCAGAGGCTTTTCAAAGCATTAGAAAAAATGCTTTGAAAAGTTAAAAAAAAAAAGTTGACCACGCCCACCCAGTCACATTACCCCACCACCACTAAGCCATGCCCACAGAACCGGTAATAACAAATTTTACATTTCACCCCTGCTGCCTTCCCCCTGGATATGAATAAAATATCCTTACAAAATAAACCATACAGAAGAATGACCCTACACAACAGTGAGCTTAAGCAATTGAGCAACCTAGAACAGAAGGGAAGCCATGCAAGAATCTATTAAATTAGTAATGAGAAAGGGAGCAGCAGTAACGGTATAAGGCAACCAAACCCCTTAAGTTTTTTAAAGAAACTACATCAAACCATGGTAAATATTACACTAAGAAGAACACCTTAGTGCTAGAAGAATGCATGAATCCTAGTGCAGTGATAGCAAACCTTTTGGTTTCAGTGTGCCAAAAATTTTGGAAAGTGCCTCACTTGACTTTGTGAGCATATCACTTCCTCCCCCAAACAAAAGAAAAACAATTTGCTATCTCTTCCCCCATCTCCCATGTAGACCACTCTGAATAATGGCACTCGATGGTAGTGCTGAGGCTGGTCCTTAAGTAGCCCTAAAAGCACTACCGCCACTCAAAAAGGCCACTTCATGCCATTCCCCAAGGCATGCAAACCTTGGGAACGGTGTGATTGCCTCTGCAGCTCAGGACTCCTCAGAATCTTCCATGCAGAATGGGACAACTCACCACAATCAACTTTTTTTTTAAATAGTTTTTATTGAATATAAATATTAAAAAAGACATACGTAACATATACACAATGAACATTTATACAACATATACACAAAAAGAATATAATTTCTTCTTAAGCATTTTTTCAGAGTGATGTTCTACAATTCTACTTATAATATATTCCTTCACCTTTCTGTAATCTAATAATATTTTTATTATATATATATGTTTCAATCAGTAATATATCCCCTATATTTTTGGTATATTTCTAATTTTTAACCAATTATACCAATTATTCCATATTTTATAATAATCTGATTCTTCTTTTTCTTGTAATTCTTTGGTTAACCTATCCATTTCAGCGCATTCTAAAATTTTCCCTATTACTTCTGTTTCACTTGGTATTTTTTCTTGTTTCCAATTTCTTGCGTAGGTTATTCTTGCAGCAGTTAATATATGAATTGTAAGATATTTGATATCCTTAGAGTATGATTTGTTAAATATTCCTAATAAAAATGTTTCTGGTTCTTTTTCAATCTGTGTTTTTGTTATTTGTTCCAACCATTTTTTGATGTTAGACCAAAATTTCTTTGCTGCCGGCCACCATAAATGATAGAAAGTCCCTTGTGCCTTTTTGCACTTCCAACAAGTTGGGCTATTTTTAGGTTGTATTTTTGCCAATCTGGTTGGAGACATATGCCACCGATAAAACATTTTCAGTTGGTTTTCCTTGTACGCCGTTGCTTTCGTTAACTTTAGGTTTACCTGCCAGAACTTTTCCCATTTTTCCAAAGGTATTGTGTGTTTGATATTTTGAGCCCACTTAATCATCGTTTCTTTGACTGTCTCTTCTTCCAATTTATAGCGTAGGAGAAATTTATAAATTCTACTAATTAATTTATTTTCTGAATCTAATATAATTTTATCTATTTCTTGTTTTTGATTATAAATTTCATATGTTTTTATATGCTCTCTATATTTGGATTGTATTTGAGTGTAAGTCCACCAGTCTATTCCTCTGTGTAAATCTGTCTCCAATTGTTGTTTTGTCTTTAGTTTGCCTTGATAGTCAATTATATCTTTATATCTAATTATTTTTGTCTTATCTGTTAAATTTGGGTGTCTAATTGATTCAGCTGGTGTTAGCCAATTTGGTATCTTCATATAATGTTGTTTTTTAATTTTAAGCCAAATTTGTAATAGTGAGTTCCTTATTGTATGTGTTTTAAAATATGAATGTGTTTTGTATTTCTCATCCCACATAAAGGAGTGCCAGCCAGTTTGAAGTTCGTGTCCCTCAATTGTTAAAGTTCTAGAGTCCTTTAATTCTATCCAATCTTTGACCCACGATAGTACTGCTGCTTGGTAGTATATCTCCCAGTCAGGGAGTGCGGCTCCTCCTCTATCTTTTGTATCCTGAAGCAGTTTAAATTTTCTTCGTGGCCTTTTCCCTTGCCAAATAAATTTAGATGTTATTTTATTCAGCTTTTCAAAAAACGGTTTATCTATTTTAATTGGGGTGACCTGAAACAAATATAAAAATTTAGGTAATATAATCATTTTGATGGCCGAAATTCTTCCTAGGAATGAAATGTGTAAATTTTCCCATTTTTCCAAGTCTTTCTTTGTTTGTTCTAGTAATTTATCATAATTGTTTTCTTTAATTGCTGATGTTCTTGTAGATAAGCAGATTCCTAGATATTTTATTTTTTTTGTTGTTTGAATTTGTATATTATCTATCAAATCTTTTGTTTGGATTTCCGTAAGGTTTTTAACAATTAGCTTCGGTTTACTTTTATTAATTTTTAGTCCAGCCACTTCTCCAAATTCTTCTATTTTTTGGAACAAATTAGGTATAGATTCCATAGGATTTTCTGTCAAAAACACTAAGTCATCAGCAAAGGCTTGAACTTTGTATTCTTCTCTATTAATCCTTAAACCTTCAATTCCTTGATCTTCTCTAATTTTTTTCAACAGGATTTCCAATGATAGAATATATAGTAAGGGGGAAAGTGGACAGCCTTGTCTGACTCCTTTTGTTATATTAAATTTGTCTGTTATGTCATCATTCATACTTATCCTTGCTGATTGCTTGGTATAGATTTCTGCTATAATTTTCCCAAATTTTTCCCCAATTTGCATATTTTGTAGTTGTTCAATCATAAATTTCCAATTTTGGTTATCGAAGGCCTTTTGGGCGTCAAGAAAAACCAACATTGCCTGCTTCTCCGGGTGTGATTCATAGTATTCTAAAGCATTAAGTATTATTCTCATGTTGTTCTTTATTTGGCGTCCCGGCAGAAATCCATTTTGGTCTGGGTGTATATATGTATTTAATACTAATTTAATTCTTTCTGCCAAGATTGCTGCAAATATTTTGTAATCGGCATTCAATGATGAAATAGGTCTATAGTTTTGTATTAACTGGAGATCTGTGTCTTCTTTTGGAATGATTGTTATTATGGCTTCTGTCCATGAATTTGGTATCTTGGCTTTCTCCATAGCTTCATTATATAATCGCAACATATTCTCTCCCAATACTTCTTGCATTGTTTTATATATTTCTACCGGTAGCCCGTCGGGACCCGGTGTTTTATTGTTTTTTTGCTTTTTCAGTACTTCGTCTAGTTCTAATTTGGTTATTGGCTTATTGAGAGTAATTCTTTGTTCTTCTGTGATTTTTGGCATTCCTGATTTCTCTATGTACTGTTTTATTTTATCTTCCTCTATTTTCCCCTGATTATATAGATTCACATAAAATTTCTTAATAATATCTTTTTTGGCCTCTTTACTATGTTGAATTTCTCCTTTATCATCTTTCAATTGGTATATCATTCCTTTTTTCTGTTCTTTTTTCAGTTTATAGGCTAGCCATCTGCCCGTTTTATTTGTGTGCTCGAAATAGTTTTGTTTCGCCATTTTTATTTTTTGGGCTAGTTCTATTTGGTTTATCAGATTCAATTTATGCTTAATCATTTCCCATTCTTCTCTTATTGTTTTGTTCTGGGGCTTTTCCTGGAGTTTTTGTTCTATTTGTTTTAGGTCTTTCTCTAATTTATCTAATTGTTTTTTCTTCTCTTTATTCTTTTTCCTCGTAAATGCTATTACTAGGCCCCTTATATATGCTTTTAAAGTATCCCATGTGTTTTGTAAAGAGGTTTCCTCTATTTTATTTATCTGAAAGAATATTTTTACTTCCTTTTCTAACATCAAATTAAATTCTTTTTCTTTACATAATCTTTGGTTCATTGTCCATCTCTTACGTTTTCTTTCCCCTTTCCAGTTTATGAATAGTGGATTGTGGTCTGCCCATTGGTTTGTGCCTATCTCAATTTTTTCTACTTCTGTTTTGATACTTGGGGTCATCCATACCATGTCCAGTCTTGACCAGGAGTTATGCGGATGGGAGTAAAAGGTGTATTGGGCCTCTTCTTCATGTGTTTCCCTCCATACATCTGCCAAGTTTAGTTCTTCAGCCATAGTAAAGAATTCTTTTGGAAGTATTTCTTTTTTCTTTCATTTTTTTTCCAGTTTTGTAGTCTTTCTTTGCATTTACTATTGCATTATAATCCCCTATTACACAAATATCATCATATTCTAATTCTGCTAATTTTATATGTATGTCTTTAAAAAAAACCTGTAGTTTTTGGTTAGGTGCATAAATCCCTACAATTAACATTTTCCTTTTCCCTATTTCTAATTCAACCATCACCACTCTACCTTGCTCATCGGTATAAACTAGTTTAGATTGTATTTTTTCTTTTATGTAAATCACTACTCCTTTTTTCTTTTTTGGGGCCAGAGATAAATATAATTTTCCTAATTTGGGGTTTTCTAGGATTTTTTGATAATCTTTTTGAATGTGTACTTCTTGCAGACATATCACATCTGCTTCTAATTTTCGTAATTTTGTGAAAATTTGATTCCTTTTCTTTGGGGCATTTAAGCCATTAATGTTTACCGAAAAGAGTTTGATCTGTTCATCCATTGCCTCTTGTATCTGTTTTTTGGTGTTTCTTGTTTCCATCCGTTCTCTAGGTTTTGCACCTTCTCTCTGTTCTCTCTCTTTTTCTTGCCTCTGTCTTATTTCTTTTTCTTCCTTTGTTTCTATTGGTTCTTCTTCTTGACTTTTACTATCTGTTTCCTCCTTACTTTCCTGTTCTACTTCTAGTCTAAAATGTGTGTTATGAAATTCTCTTGCCTTTTCTAGAGTGTCTATTTTATATCTTTTGTCTTCCCACGTAATTAAGATCCCCTCTATTGGCAGCCATCTATACATTATCTTGTATTTGATCAATAGTTGTGTTAAAAACTGATATTGTTGTCATAGATTTCTTACTCTTCAGGGTATCTGTTTTAAAATTATAATTTCTTTTCCATTATAGATCACCGTTTCTTCTCTAGATTTCTTATAGGCTTCATCTCGGATTGATTTTTTTAAAAATTTAACATGGACTTCTCTCGCCAATCTGTGTCTTCTTATATAATTTGTTTGTACACGATAAGTTTCTTCCAATTGTCCTTTTATTTCTTCTGGCTCTTTTTGTATCATTCCTGCAATAATCTCCACCATCTTTCCTTCTAAATCCTCATTTTTTTCTTCTGGAACATTTTGAAAATGCAGGAAGTATGAGGCCTTTTCCATTTCGAGCATGGCCAAGGAGTCTGACATTTCTTTGTTTAGTTGTAGGGTTTTTTGTTCCATTGCTTCTACTTTTAATTCCACGTGATCTATTTTTGTTTCCGTTTTCCTAATTCTCTGTTCGTTTTCTGCTATAGAATTTTGAATGCCCCCAATTTTATCTTTCATGGTCTTAATATCTTCCTTGACTTCTCCTAATTCATTTCTGATCTCTGCATGGAACGTTCTCATTTCTTCCTGATTTTCAGCTATTTTTTCTTGTGTTTGAAGCAATGTTTCCTGGATCTTTTGAAACATATCTTGTATTACATTAGGTGCCATTTCCAGTTTTTCTTTTTCTTTTTCTTTCCCCATCATGCTATCTATTGTTTTTTGTTGTGAGGGGGAAGGAGTCATTACTAATGTACTAGTTGTAGGTTTTTTCCCTGTCTTTGTTATGGTGGATGTTGTAGACATTTTTAATATTCGTGTAAAGCTTTCCAACCTTAGCATCAATTATTAAGTTATTCCTTAATATCTCTTTTCCCCTCCAAATACTACTTATACACCACACAACTTATATATAGTTATATTATATTATATTGCCAGTTATCCCGATTAAGCAATTAATTCTTGTTCACAGTATAAATCTATTTACTTATCAATCAAGATTTTAATTTAATTTTCTTAATTTTCTAATTAGCAATCTTTTCAATTACCCCCTTTTTCAATCAGTCTATCTCAGAGATACAGTCAACTCATCTGTTATTTTATATAAAAATCAGTCTTTCGCTTTAACAATAATTCCTTGTCTAACTACAATTCCACAATACAATTTATAGCTATAAAAATATTGTCAATATTTGTCAACTTATATATTTCTTTCAAATATTAAACTTATTAACTAATTAAACAGTTCAAAATTAATAATTCACTTAATTTTTATTTTCTTTAGTCCTTATTGTCTTCTTGTTTTACCTCTCTCAGTCTGTTCTTTCACAATCATGAAAAACGCAATCTGTGTCATCTCAGTCTTTTTTTTTTATTTCTTCTCCCAGTAATCAGATCTCTGCATTCAATTTTCAAATCTTTTTTTTTTTAAACTTGAGTTCTTATTATCCAAAGTTATTTGTAAATCCAGAGTTCAAAATCCCGACAGATCTTCTGTATCCGTGAAATTCACCACTTAGTCTGGTATTTCAGTCTCTGTATTCGGTTTCCGATGTTTGGGGTTTGAATCAGTTATAATTCCCAAGATCAAACAGCTTGTCTCTATATCCACAAAGTCCACAGGCTGCTCCCTTTGATCAGCTGTAAAGGTCCGCAGTCAGACCGCTTCGAGCGCTATTTCTCCTTTTCTTATATTTGCTTAGTCATTCTATGGGTTTCTCTCTTCCGCGCTGTAATTATTCCCCCTTTTTTCCTTCTCCTCTTGTATCGCCGCTGTTGTAACTCACTTGTCTTTCTCTGATTCGATCGCGCATCCCGTTTGTCGTCTCTATTGTAGGTGATCTATCTGACAGTCACTCGGATTTGCTTCCACTTTTTGCTTCGATCTAGGCGGGCGCCATCACTCCTGTCCGCCGATAAGGCCGACTTCTTCTCCACCAATTTAAGAGGTTGATCGCTCAACCTCCCTGATGACAGCGCAACACCAGGGGGCTTCGCGAATTCCTCTTTCGTTTCCTGATCCCTCCAAGTTCAGGAATGCCCCTAAAGAGCAATTAATAAGGAAATTTGGGTTTCAGAGATGGAGCCTCCGTTTCCTCACCCGTTCGTGATGATGTCACCGCCGGAAGTCCACCACAATCAACTTTCCACGGTCAACTCACCACAGTCAACTCACCATGATCAACTCACTGTAGCCAGCTCACCATGGCCAGCTTGTCACTGGATAACTTGCCTTGGCCGTGGCGAATTGTCCTAGACCCGTGATGATGAACCTATGGCATGCGTGCCACAGGTGGCACATAGAGCTATATATGTGGGCACGCGAGCCGTTGCCTAGCTCAGCTCCATGATTTTTGGCTGGTCCCTCCCATGCTGCCCTGCCCGTCCCAGGAGTCTCCACGTGGCCTGTTTTGGATGTCAGGGCTCGCGCGGAGGCTCTGGGAGGGCGTTTCTGGCCTCTGGAGGGCCTCTGGGAGGTAGGGGAGGCTGTTTTCACCCTCCCCAGGCTTCAGGAAAGCCTCTGGAGCCTGGGGAAAATGAAAAATGGGCCTACTGGGCCCACCGGAAGTCTGAGAAACAGACTGTTTCTGGCTCTGGAGGCTTCAGGTAGGCCTGCTAGGCCCAAAATGGGGCGCTGGGAGGCTTGTGCATGCATGCGCGGGGAGCATGGGGGATTGCGTGTGCATGCACGGGGGTCATGCATGACCCCCCCATGCTCCCCCCACTTTTGGCACGCAATGGCAAAAAGGTTAGCCATGACTGTCCTAGACCCTTTCCATGTGCCCCTTACCTTTATGTCGTGTTCTCTTTCTGTTGGCAC
This sequence comes from Arizona elegans, assembly GCA_022577455.1. Classification (NCBI taxonomy): domain Eukaryota; kingdom Metazoa; phylum Chordata; class Lepidosauria; order Squamata; family Colubridae; genus Arizona; species Arizona elegans. The sequence continues at coordinate 124,353,910 of JAKOOJ010000001.1, forward strand.
CTACCTGAGGCTGTTGCATGAATTCTTCAAGTAGCTTTGGAGAATGCTCTTCTGGGAACTCTGTGCAGCATCAAAAAAAGAAAAAAAAGGAAAGCCGCATGAGAGCACATCCCATTCTTCTATGACCTCCTGTGAGGGCCTGCTTTCAAAAATAGTTGTTGGTAGTGTTGGTGAATGCTGGCATGTCATCCCAAATGTATGGCATGTCACCTTTGACACATGTGAATCAGTGGTGGGTTGCTCCCGTTCGGTCCAGTTCTATAGAACCGGTAGTAAAACTGGCGGGAGGCTCCACCCACCTGCCAAGATGTCATCATGGGTGATCTGCGCATGCGCAGAAGCATGCGTGCACGTTCCCGTTGCAAACCGGTAGTAAAGGTAAGTGGAACCCACCCCTGGTGTGAATGCTTAATATGGCTCAGAAGGAAGAAGCAGAAGAAACAAAGTCTCCAACACTTTTCCCTGAATAAAATATCCAGGGAAAAATGTTCGGGGGATGTGGGAGGAAAAAAGAAGGGATGAAAAGGAGGAACATTTGGGGGGAAAGGAGGATCCAATCTGCGTAGGGCACTAAAGATCAAATCTCTACTAGTAAATCATCCATAATATTATTCTCAATCCAATTTTCTGGAAGTTAACATGAGCCCTCTTTCACTTCAACACCTCCCCCCGAAGTAAAACTGGGATCCCCATTGATGCTCATGAACATGATAATCCTTCAGATGGACACAATAACACCTCATTCCCAGCCTGCATGGCCAACAGCCCTGCAGTCAGAGGAATGTTGCCGTTGCAATGGATATTTGTGGAAACCTGCGTTTTAATTTCTCCAGAGTGTTCCCTGTATTTCTCCTGTATGAAAGCACTTGCAGTTTGTTAAATTGTTCTCAGGAATGTATTTAAGATTTCTCCTGAGAGTGTTCTTGACTTTATTGCTGGAGGTGACTGAAAATGTTACTCTTAGTGGAACTGTTTTTGGTTACATTCTTTTCATCACTTTAAACCTCCCCCCGCAGCAAATCACTATTTTCCCTGACAGCTTACACATTCCCATTTGAAAAAGCCCAATGAGAGGATTGTTCTTGGAGTTTAATTGAGCCATAGAAGTCAGGTAAGGTGACACTGGCCATCTCACAACTAAATAAGTGCAAAAACACCATGTGCTGACCAAGAAAATTTATTAATACTGTTCTCCTCTTCTGTGAAATGTTTCTAGAATGTGGAGAGGGGGAAAAATTCTGTACAGTTTTAGTGGTAAAATTAGTATTCGTTGATAACATTGGTTAGAGCTAGAATTGGAAGTAATGGATTGTTTGTCATATGCCTTCATAAATTTCTCTTAAAGTTGGTCTTGGGAGAACAGAAAAGTAATAGCAATAGTACTTAGACTTACATACCGCTTCATAGGGCTTTACAGCCGTCTCTAAGCAGTTTACAGAGTCAACCTATTGCCCCCAACAATCTGGGTCCTCATTCTACTAACCTTGGAAAGATGGAAAGCTGAGTAAACCTTGAGCCAGTGAGAAGTAAGGGAAGTCATTAAAAAATAATTAAAGGATTGGCTTTGTTGTTGTTATGCATGGTTATTTCAGAATTTATTGTTTCTGAAGCATCTTAGGAAAATGTAAGATATTACTTTGACTTATCTCTCATAATTATAACCGTTTGTTCATATTCAACTAGATTATTTTTAGCATAGACTGAAAACAAAGCAAAATGAATGTTCACAACACAGTTGTCCACTGCATATTTTATGTCTTTAAAATCGTTTTACAATTCATTTCCCTATTTTGGGTTCCAGAGTGGATTCAGCTAGATATACATTACTCTCATCAAATCCAGAAATCTGATGAGAGATTGCCTACTTTGCATCTTTAGTGCTCGTAAAGATTAATATCAGTAAGGTGGAGGAACACAGCCATTCATTTGAAATTATTTTTTATAATTGTACCGTATATCCCAACTTCATCCCCATCACAAACTCTACCTATATTTGTTTCTGTTTGAGGTTGAAGATACAGTAGTGCTGCGCTGAATATTTCTTTTGCATTTGTTTTTCAATCATTCTCTTTCAGGTTGATGAAAAGGAAATTGCTTTTGAAAATATTTTCAAAATAGTAAAAGAAGAAAAACCCAGTAAAATCCCCTTGGGTAGTTCGTGGGATTTGGCACTTTCCTTAGAGAGAAGTGTAAGTCTTCTGGGGCTACATCACAAGAAAACAATAGTAGCAACTCACTAAAAGAAATTCTAGACATAATCTAAATAAATAGAAAAGTGAAGTAAAAAATTTTGCAAGGAAGGAAAACCTTTGGAAACATGGAAGAATGCTCGGGGGCCAAAACTGAATGATAGAGCACCTATACGCATGAATTTCCAAATTTAAATCCTGGTGTATCTCCAAACATAAGATAAAGATGTCATAACAATCTTTGACTTAATAAACATGACCAAACAGAGGAGATTACATTTTGGCCTATGTAGGAGGCTGAGGTAACTTGGAGGAATTTCACACTGTTTATTCCTTGTCACATTTATTCATGTTAACAACTGAAATGAACTGTATTAAAAAAAAAATCACCATTAGAAATTAAATCTTTGCTTTTCTGCAGGAGCACATAGATGTGAATCAGGCATTATGCAGTTAAAGATTCACATCACTCTATGTTAATTCTGGAACATGGACTGCAATGGAGTTAATTTCAAACAAAGGAATGTGAAACTGTATTTCACAAACATTATCTAATCAGGTTTGCATAAATGAATGCGTGTGACACACCCTCTGCCCCATACAGGAAGCTAAACCTATAATTAAATCCTTAGAAAATGAATAATAGTTCTATCCAATAAATTAAATCTTACAATGTATTTATTTTTAAATGTAGAGATTTAAATATTTAAGATAATTGGCCTTCATGGAAAATTGCATTATATTTAAAAACATTTCTCTTAAATGGAGAAAATGGGCTTTTACTCATTATTTCTAATACAGAGATATGTCACAGGGGTGTCAAACTCGTGGCCCGCAAGCGGGATGCGTCATGCACTGGCCATGCCCATCCCTGGTTTAGCGAAAAGGGGGAAAAGATGTGATGTTATGACAACATGACACTGTGAGATTGATACCCATGATCTAGGTTCTATAGCATCAGGAGTAGATTTTTAATCCAAAATCAAGTGCAAACAGGTTATCAAAATATTGGCCTGTTCGTTGATTACTTGGCCTTGAAATTATATCTTGGGTGAGATTAGAAACAAGCCTTAGGCTCACAAATTCTGGGAAAATGGATTTCAAACAAAGATATCTCCATGAGCATACTAAACAGTCCAGGAACACTTTAAATATTAATGAATTTATTGAGACATACACTCTTGTAGATCACATTTCAATTCATCAGTTGAATAGAATATTACTCAGAGGAAGACTAATTTAGTCGTGGGAAGGAAAACACTAAACTCCAAATGAAATGAAATTCAGGCATTATATGTTTCTTGGCTGACACAAGAAATAGTTGCATGTGTTGCATATTTATATTATTTCTTAAATTTCTGAATTAATTAAAACACCATAATGGGATAAGATATCTTTCAGTTCTTTTAATTCATGTTCAGGGTCAAAAGCTCAATTACAGTGTAACTGTTAAGGCACAGCTAAAGGATTAAAATCATGCCCTTTCCAACTTTATCTTAGGGAGGCAAAAGAAGAAAAGAAAGTAGAAAAGAAAAAGATTTTAAAAAGGGAGATAGATTCTATTTTAAGGCTCTGTTTAACATTAACAGCCAAAAAGAGCCTTGATAGTACAGTGGTTTAGTGCACCCTGTTATTAACACAGCTGCCTGCAATTTACTGCTGGTTCGAATCTCCCCAGGCTCAAGGTTGACTCAGCCTTCCATCCTTTCAAAGGTAGGTGAAATGAGGACCCAGTTTGTGGGGGCAATAAGCTGACTTTGTATAAAATATACAAAAGAATGAAGGCTATTGCTTAACGCATTGTAAACCGCCCTGAGTCTCCGGAGAAAGGCGGCATATAAATAAAAATAAATAATAATAATTAAAAAAAAAAACAGCCAAAACCACTCAAATTCACAATACTTGATCTACAGTTTTTTTTTTCTTCCACCAGGCTCCAATTTGGGGTAGATCTCTACTTTCCTATAGACAAGATCAAACCCAAAACAATTTCTTAATCATTATGTCAGGGCTCCCCAGATACTGGAATCAAATCTGTATTAGAACTAAATGCCCAATGTGTCTTTGTATCTGTTCTGGCATCTTTACTACAAGGCTAAGCATCACTCACATAATGAGGGGTTCATACATCCATACATCTTGGAATGTGATATATACCAACATCTACCCCCTGTCCTTTTTGTATCAGTTATAAAACGAAGTGGCCCATCTCTATGCAAAGGGGTAAACTGGCAGACATCTTTGAGTCAGAAATAACAATACTGTAAACCCTACAAAAAAATTCTCCTCCTAGAAAATTTTGCCACTGATTTTAAATAATCACATTTGCAAAAAAATAATAATTCTTTTTGTGAGATTAACATCAGTCTCCTGCTACTTTTGCATTGCACACAGGCACACCCATATGCTACTTTAGTGGGATTGAAGATACAACCCAAAATTTATTTACTATCAGACATCACACAGAATTATAATGCTCATCTTCAAAATTATGTCATATGGTACTCATGGTACCTGTTGCTATATATAACAACAGCTGCAAGATTGGCATGGGCCCAATACTGGAAGATGGATGTCAGCCCACCGGAACAAGTAGTAATTCAGAAAATAATGAACTGTGTGGAATCAGATAGGCTTACTATGATACTGAAAGAACGAGGAGACACAGACTATTATATATCTTGGAGTCAATGGTATAATTGGATGTCAAACCGAGCTGCAAACTGATGTATATGATAAACATGTCACTTGGTATACATAATAGATTTTTCTTGGCTATCCTATATATGTAATGGGACAATTTTACTTCCTTCTCGCGCTGTGATATAGACCGCTATAGATTTAATGATTGTTTGATGTATAAGACAAAAAAAAATGTCATGCTGGGCATGTGATCTGCACATTCTAGAACAAAGCTGGAAAATTGATGATCTTCCCAGATGTTTCTCAGAATTAACAAATTAAATATGGCCTCACAGATTTTACCTATGGCAGGAATCAGGCCACATATAGAGAGACTGGGAAAGGAACAGCCCAAAGTCTGATGACATGTCAGCTCCATGATTTACATTTCCTCTAATCCTTTCAACTCAATAGATTTTGGACTGTTCTTTTCCAAGTCTCAAGAGTCAAAGTCTCTGTTTTCATAATTTTGTCTTGGCTAAGAATTATTGATTCCCACCTCTGCAGTTTTAGCAGTTGGTAGTTGTAATACCACTGGGTCACAGCTCCTAATCATTGACCATGATGATTAGACCAGTGACATCTGGAGAACTTCAGGTCCCCTGCTGCTTTCTAAAATTTGGTTTCACTAGGCATACATACAACACATTAATTTTCTACAGTAAGTGTAATTAATTTCACTATTTAAAAGAGATTTTATGACTTTTGCATGCTTGTTAAAGCTGTTTAATAAAATAATGTTAATTTTATAGAGGTTTTTGATATTAAAATGCTTCAGATATATTTTCAATAAATAAATAATTTAAAATCTTCAAATGAAATAATAACACTAGCTTTAGTATAATTTGTTAGATATTCACAAGTTCAGTTAGAATGATTATACATGAATATTTATATATTGGAATTCTGAAATACTAATACTAGAGAGTAAATGGTTTCCACAGGGTTTCCAGATGTGGATCAACCACTATTTCCACAGTTCTTCAGCAGTTGGAGTTCAATAATATCTGCAGGGATGCACTTTTCCCAATGATGTAATACACAATGACATGGTTACCTAAATTTTATCCTCAGAATTATGTGGATAAAAGATAGAAAACATCCTAGGGAAAAATAGCTACATTATCATATGGCTATAAAGTATTACGTACCTTACAGTTTTTTTGGTCTGTTTTGCTAGAAGAATAATGCATTGAAGGCTCTAGATACCTTTTAAAAAAGAAACTCAGATATGTAATGTTGATTATTGTTCAGTATTTTGTTCTGTGAGGCATAAACACATTTTGAACAAGGGTTTTGTAGAATCATACTTGATCTCGACCCAGTGCAGCTTCCTCCAATTCGTGCTAAGGCCACAAAACCCAGAATGACCAGGTCAGGGAATCTGATGTAGTAGCAGGGGTGAAATGCTTCCAGATCGGACCGAATTGCCCGGAGATCGGAGCTATCTTGGCCGGTGGTTCAGTGATCCGGTAGCGATGGCGGAGCAAAACTCCGCCCACTCACCCACTCCAGGTATCATTACTTCCTGGTTTTAACCAAGAAATAATATGTTTTTTACCTTCTGCTCATGCACAGAAGGTCTGCGTGTGCATGTATGTGGCGCTTGCACTTCCGAACCGGTAAGGAAGGTAAGTAGATTTCACCTCTGCTACTCATATCTTTTTCTTGAGGTGGACAATTATGGAACTAAGACATTCAACAACAAGCTTCCAAGCTAAAGCTTAAGCCGGCAGATAGAATGATCAAAATTTATTCTAAAAGAAGCAGCATTAAAAGGCATTGGTCAAGTTCAAGGTACAAAGAAACAAGACCAAGTCAAATACCCAGGCAATCAGTTAACAAGGTTTGGGTTCTCAGTCCAGAAGCGTCAATGAAAATATGTTGCTAATTTTCAGTGTCCTCCTTGTTGTTCTTCAGTTTTTAAATTGTGTCTGACTCTTCGCAACCCCATGGACCATAGCACACTAGGTGCCCCTGTCCTCCACTATCTCCTGAGTTTTCTCAAATTCATATTCATTGAGTGGATGACACTATCTAACCATCTCATCCTCTGCCATCCTCTTCTCTTTTTGCCTTCAATCTTTCCCAACATCAGGGTCTTTTCCAATGAGTTATCTCTTCTCTTCTCATTTGGTGGCCAAAGTATATTTGAGCTTCAGCTTTAGTATCTGTCCTTCCAAAGAACAGTCAGGGTTGATTTCCTTTAGGATTGACTGTTTTGATCTTCTTGCAGTCCAAGGGACTCTCAAGAGTCTTCTCCAACATCATAGTTTGGAAGCATCAACTCTTTGGCGCTCAGCCTTTCTTATGGTCCAATTCTCACAGCCATAGTCTATTATTCATAAAAAATGCTCCATAGACCCCATCCACTGTCAGTAGGGCTATGTTGCTCCTAACTTCCAGATAGATAATTATCTTTAAAATTTGGAGTGTCTCAGCCTCCCATTCTAATGACTGTGTCACTCTTGTGACTTTGGAGTCTATAACTTCATAAAAGTAAAAGTCCAGGGTTACAAGGTTAGAAGTGGCAGATAACAGATTTAACAGAGTTGGAAGGGACCTTATAGGTCATCTAGTCCAACCCCCTGCTCAAGCAGGAGACCCTACACCATTTCTGAGAAATGGTAGTCCAATCTTTTCTTGAAAGTCTCAAGCAATGAAGCTCCCACAACTTCTGAAGACAAGCTGTTCCATTGGTTGATTATTCTCACTGTCAGGAGGAAGTTTTGTCACTGCCACATGTTCTCTTCAAGATCAGGTTCCATTCCATGTCAGTGTTTGTCACATTTATGACAAGTAGAGCAATATAATATCTAATAGTGCAGATATCAATTCTGGATGAAAGACTGCACTTTTAAGGTTGACAGATCTGGACTGTGAAAATCCATACTGGTCATTTTCTGTATCTCTACTGATCTATAGCTTGCAGCCCATAATTAGTAACTCTCCCTTTGTTAGAAGTCAGTCAATAATTGGCCCATTAATTTTTTTAATTAAAATTAAAAGCAAATATTTGGCTAAACTGATGAGTTCAGATCAGCAGCTGAGAAAATTCTCATTTTGTCTGTATGTTGCTGGAGTCATACTCTCCCATAATGAAATATTATATATAAAATGAACTGCCTTTTTATGGGAGCTTATAGGTGTCTCAAAGAAAAGGAAAGGATTTGCTTTTTAACTTCTTTCAAGTTGTTGAAAGAGAAATGGCTCCAATAAGGTATTTATCTCTAGGAAATTGTAGGTGTTTATTAAAAGCAATTAAAGAACACTAGTTTCCACAAGCAGAGCAATGAAAATTAAGCTTGGAAACTATGCAATTAGCTATCAGATTGGTTCTTTTAATGGCAAGAGCCAATGTTTATGTAAGGATGCATTGTATAAAGAGCACCAGTTTACAACATCACGCAGCCCCAATTCTATGCATGCTGACTCAGAAGTAAATCTTCACCAGTTCAATGAAGCTTGTCCCTAACTAAGGATTTATGGGATTATAGCCTAGCAAACTACAAACTTTAAGTTACAATATGGCCAAGGTTAAACCTGGTTAACATCATCATCTGACAGTAGCAGTGGTCCAACAGTAAACCTAAATAAGCAAGCACAAAGTCCCTAAAAGTATGCCAGTGAAGGGGTAGGGATGAATTTTATCAGCTGAAACCCATTTTCTTCAGGTTGATTCTCAGAATATCAAATTTCTTTTGCTAGCAGGAAAGAGAAATATCCATTGGAGAAGTCAAGAAGAGGTCAAAGACGGGATGAGATAAGAAAGGATTTGAATTTCCAATCACTTACCAAAATGAAAATGCTTTCAATGCTGGCCCCAATTAAGTAATTTCCAACACAATGAATTCATTAGGAATATCAAATTTCAATATAAGGTGAATGTTGAAAACTGCAACATTATAACTCAAAAGTAAACTTCAGTAGTCTTAGTCCCACAAAAGGAATCCATCCATTTTTATGGTCTGAAACTCTCCTTGTGTTAGGTGGGACACACAATCCATTTAAACTATTATGTGGCATTTCATGACTTGATCTGAAATTGTAGATGCAAAGTAGCTGCTTTGAACCCATTGCCACATTCAAGAACTCAAACTTCTTTTCAGTCATTTTGATGATAATACATCCATTTTTTTCCCTTTTAAAAATAGCTTCATATATAATTTGTTCTTCTCCCCATCTAATTTAGAACAGCAATTTGATACTATATGAAATAATTTGAATTGATGCATGGATGCTTTGCTAATTTAGGCTTTATTTGCTTAATCCACTGATAATAAAGCGAATAATTCTCCATGCATACAAACATATCAATCAGGCAGTCATCTCTGCCAAATTTCAGAACACACAGAGCACTAGAATAATCAATTCTACCAGTGTAAATATTATTTTGTTTACTTATGGGTGGAGGGACTGTTTCTGAATGTGAATTATATACCCAGAGTCAATTAATAAACAATGTGTTGAATAAGAATTTGAACCAGAATTTCTCTAATCTAACTGTGATACAAATTAATATACCACATTGTAAATATACCACATGTAAATATGTGGTTTATGGTAGTAAAATAAGATGATGCAGGATTTATAAAATATTTGTTCCAATCTACTCTAGTATACTAAAATACCAGAACATTTGCTAATATTCTCAAATGAAGAGGGTTCAATACTGAAATCTACACTGTCTCTAGGAATGCACAGTAGCTCCTGGTAAAAAATATGGAAAAATGATAAAGGTATATAATTTTGTATCCGCACACGAGGAAGTCTACGAAAAGAGGAACAGAGTCTTTCCAAGTGTCTTTGTGGCCTTTGGTACACCCTAGACATTTCTACTCGTGACCAAATTAATCCCTGTCATATTTTCTCAAACAAGTCATCAGTCAAGTAGACAGCCCTATGAAGTATACTTGAGTACACAAATAAATGAAAATTACTTCCATTGGATTAGTAGAAAATAAATGATGAAAGCATTTTTGTTATAAAAATGTCCTCCTAATTTGATTCTTCCCTAGCCTGGAAGTGCCACTTTCCCATCTGTTAGCGTTTTTCCAACAAATTATGCAGGAATAGGAAGATACATAATGTAGATAAAAGGTGACAATAAATAAGGAATGAGGACAGATAGGTCCTTCTCTTAAGTATTAATGTGCAGGACTGCCAGAAACAGAACTACATTAGCACCAATATTTTGTGAATCATGTTCTTAGATGCAATGAATGATGCAGGTGGATGAACGGAAGAGGAGCAATATGAGCATAATGCTTCCTCTATGCAAAATATGAACTAGTTGTTTGCCTTTTCATAAAGTAGCTCAAAAACAGTTGCAAGCCTGCTGGTTTTAAATTCAGGAACAAAACCCTGTTGTAGCAATATTTTAAAATGTTTATATTTGAGGGGGGGGGAAGTAAATAAGTCAAGCCTTCTTTACTCTGAATTATGGATGTTCAGTGCTTTGGAAATAAATTGAAACAGGTGCTTCAAAGCACACAGGACTATGAATATTGTACTTTTCTGCAATGCTTTAAAGCAGCAACACCTTTTAGCAAGATTGCACACTGCCCTCTATCGCTGCCGTGCCCCCATAATATGGTGCATATGAATGCACCATATTACAGAGCTCTAGTTTAGTTCCATTGTTAAAGCCTTGGACACTCTTAAGTATGGACAAAAGAGCCTTGGTAGTACAGTGGTCACCCTGTTATTAAGACCAGCTGCCTGCAATTACTGCAGGTTCGAATCTCACCAGGCTCAAGGTTGACTCAGCCTTCCATCCTTTCTAAGGTAGTGTTGTGGCCCCGCCCTCTGAGCCTGTCCCATCGGAGGAAGAAAGCTCCGAGCATGAGGAAGAGGAGTCAGCCAGGCCTCCCTCTCCAGGCCCCTCCCCTCTGGCATTGTCTCAGGTGCCGGCCGAGGGAGAGGAGATCAGCAGGGAGACAGCTTGTTCGGATCAGAGTGATGATGAAACATCATTCCTGGACGCACGCCTCCGAAGGCGTGATAAACGATTGCAGCAGCTTAGGAGGCGTGCTAGGGATTAGAACTGAGTCACTGGACCACACCCCAGAGACTATATAATAGAGGGTAGTGGTCAGGGATCCTTGTGATGAACAAAAGCAAACCTTGGATAGTCACTAAAGCCTCATCCGGAACTGCTGAGAGAAAGATTTATAGTGTCGGACATTTGGACTCTTGAGTATTTATCTTTCTGTTTTACTGAGAAAATAAAGTCACTTGGCAGACGGTGTATCTATCGCTGCCAAGTGGGAGATAAGACCTGGGTGTGTTCCAAAGTGTTTCCTTAACCCTCGGCTGGCTGTGTTTCTGTGTGTGTGTGGACGGGGACAGATCAGGTAGGTAAAATGGGGACCCATTGTGGGGGCAATAAGCTGACTTTGTATAATTATACAAAAGGATGAAGGCTATTGCTTAGTGCATTGTAAGCCGCCCTGAGTCTCCAGAGAAGGGTTGCATATAAATTAAATTAAAAAAAATATCACATTTTTACTTTAATATTTAATAGAATGCAGTTGTTTATGTTAATTCACCTTCACACTGGAAAATCTTCTGCCAATCCAGATAATGCGAAGTATATTATCATGAAATATTAGGACAACCCAATGACATTTGAAAAATCCATAGATAAAACAGCCTGGAACAAGACTGACAAGCATAATTCAAAACTTAACTAGAAGGGACTATGACTGCAGTGGCACCTCATGGAGTAAAATATTGTCAAGAAAACTGAAAGGACTAATTCAGGCAGTTACCAGGAATCAATACTGACTTGAAGGCACTGGAAAAAGTAATAATCCCAAGATGTTTTTATACTATTCAACTTGAAGTGACTCCTGATGGCTAATAAATGTTAAAATCAAAGCAAATCAAAATAAGAAAATGGGAGCAACAACATCCATATAAAAGGTAAAGGTGTTAGATCGGCGCAGGAATGGAAGACGTGACCAGCTCGTTACATAAGTAACTTTTATTAAGAACAGAAACAGTAGCAAGACTGCCGGTGTGCTGCCGGAGCTCTCCTTATATTCGCTCCCGGCAGACGCACCGCCCCTTGCCAGGGATTCAAATCTCCCGCCCGATGGCTAGCAGCCAATCAGGGCGGATGTCCTTATAAGGACATAACACTCCTCCCCCCTTAGTCCGAACTATCAATCTCGTTCACAAAAGTCACGTAATCACGCAGGTACGTAGGACGCCTCGGCACCCTAGCTGACCTGCGCAGTCCCACTTCTTCTCTGTCTCCGGCCTGGACGGACGGGGCTCTTTCGTCTCCTGGTTCCTCCTCCGGAACCGGGCTTGGTTCGGCTGTCGAGTGAGCGGGGTCACCCCCAGCGCCTCCGGCCGGACCGCAAACCTTGGATGGCTGGTTCTGATGGTCTTCCTCCTGGCCTGTGGATCTATTGCCTCGTCTCGGTCGCTCGGTTCCGACCCGGGAAGAGCATCTGAGCCTCGGTAAGTCCATTGCTTGCTCTTCCCTGGTTCCCCGGGCGCTGTGGTTCGGTCACGGTCCGGCTTGCTGCCGTTCGGGTGGTGGTTCCGTTTGGTGCCCTCGGGCCCGGTCCGCCGTCTGCGGGTGGTGCTGGCTTGTGTTGTGCTGTCTGACCTCGCAGGGGTGGCGTTGGTCCCCTCAGTTGGGCTGGCATAGGTCTCCCCCGTCTGGTTGGTGGTGGTCGACCTGGTCGGGATGTTGTTGAGGGGCTACCTCTGCGGGGCGGCAGAGGTCTCCCCTGCCGGGGTGGTGTAGGTCTGCCTCGCCGGGTTGTTGTCGGCTTTCCCTTCCCCCTAGACCCTGATCTACCGTCAGGTGGTGCCTGGGGTCCTCCTGGTTGGGTTGTTGTTTCCAGGTTGTCTTTTGCAATGGGCGGGGGTCCCTCTCGCCGGGGAGTCATGTGCCACCCTCGCCCATGGGTAGTGGGGTGCCCGTCTTGGCTGGGTCCCGGTCTACTCGCCTGGAACTGCGGTCTCCCGGGCTGGGCTGGTGATGGCTGCCATCACTGGTTGGGTGCGCTGCTCCTCCTCTGGGCAGGTCCCGGTCTACTTGCGGGCTGTGTTGGTGTTCCCTGGCCCTGTTGTGCCGGGTGCCCACCTGGCTGGGTTGGTGTTGCCATCCCCCGTGCGGTTGGCCCCGGTCTACCTCGCTGGACTGCCGACGTGACAGTACCTGGTAGTGGGCTGGGCCGACCTCGTCGGGATGGCACTGTTCTGCCTCGCAGGGGTGTCGTAGGCCTACCTCGCTGGGGTGTTGTAGGCCTACCTCCTCTGGGTGTGGTGGGCCTACCTCGCCGGGGTGTTGGAGGCCTACCTCGTCGGGGTGTTGTAGGCCTCCCTCGTCAGGCTGGTTTTCGTGTGCCCCCCCCACCTTTTTCGGAGTTGGTCGATGTGCCGTCTACAGACCTGTCCATCTTCCAACTCGACGGTGTAGGATTTGGGGCCGGTTGTGCTGGCAATCTTCCCCTTCAGCCACTTGGGAGAGCCGTTGAGATTCAGCGCGAAAACTGAATCTCCGTTGCTGAAGGCGCAAAGCGGGCGGCTGGCGGTTGCGGTCACTTCCGGGCTGTATTGGGGGTGCAGCCGGTCCAAGGGTGGCCTCAACCTTCTGCCCATCAGCAGTTCGGCCGGGCTCTTGTGGGTGGTGGCATGTGGCGTGATGTGCTGGGTGAGGAGGAAGTTGTCTATGCGTTCTTGCCAGTCTCCCGGGCCCATCTTGGTGAGGGCTTCTTTGGTCAGTCTGACCATGCGTTCTGCTTGTCCGTTTCCGGCCGGCCTGTAGGGGGCGGACAGGGCGTGGTGGATGCCCAGTCCTGCCAGGAAGGACTCCATGGTCAGGGATGTGAGCTGGGGGCCGTTGTCTGAGACCAGCACGTCCGGTAGTCCATGTGTGGCGAACAGACGGCGCAGGGCTCAGATCGTCGCTTCAGTTGTGGTAGATGCCATGGGCACCACCTCGAGCCACTTGGAGAAGGCATCTACCACGATGAGGAGGTGTCGTCCTTTCATCGGGCCCGCGAAGTCGATGTGTATCCTTGACCAGGGGTTGCTGGGGGTCTCCCACTTCACGACTTCGGATTGCGGCGGCGCTGGGTGAACTTCTTGGCACGGGTCGCATCTGGAGACCCATTGCTCAATGTCTTTGTCCATGGAGGGCCACCAGACATAACTCCGTGCCAGGGCCTTCATGCGGACGATGCCCGGATGCCCTTTGTGCAGCGTTTCTAGCGTCCGCCGTTGCAGAGTGCTTGGGATCAGCACCCTGTCTCCCCATAGCAGACAGCCCTTTATGGTGGACAGCTCCTTCTGTTTCCTGGCGAATGGGCTGAATTTCTCCTCTGGCTTTTCCGATGGCCACCCTCTGAGGATCCAGGACTTCACTTGGCGGAGTGTGGGGTCCTTTTGGGTGTGGACGGCCACATCTGCGGATGACACAGGACAGCTGGCGTCGTCATCTATATGGAGTAGATGGAGCGTGGGGGCTGGGTCTTCGACTGGATTCTTTGATGGGCATCTGCTGAGCGCGTCGGCGTTTCCTATGGCTGTGCCTGGCTGGTGCACGAGCCTATAGGCGTAGCCGGCTAGGAAGATGGCCCATCTCGTCATCCATGGGGACATGAAGGTCGGGGTGTGTTGGTCGCCTGCGAGGAGTCCCAGGAGTGGCTTGTGGTCGGTGACTACGGTGAAGCGTCTTCCGTAGAGGTATTCGTGGAAGCGCTTCACTCCAGCCACGATTGCCAGGGCTTCTTTGTCCAGCTGGCTGTAGTTGCGCTCCGCGCCGGACATCGTCTTAGAGAAGTAGGCAATTGGGGCTTCCGTGCCGTTGGGCAGTTCATGGCTGAGGACTGCCCCCACCCCGTATGGAGACGCATCACAAGTCAGCTTTATGGGCAGCGTCTCGCTGTATTGGATGAGGACGCTTTTGGACGTCAATAGTCCTTTGATGGCCCGGAACGCTGCTTCCTCTTCCTGGCCCCACTTCCAGGAGACCAATTTCCCCAGCAGGCGATGGAGCGGCTCAGCAACTGTGGCTTTCTGTTTTAAGAAAATGGCGTAGAAGTTGAGCAACCCAAGGAAAGCCTGAAGCTCCGTTTTGTTTTTTTGGGCTTGGAGCTTCATGGATTGCTTCCACTTTTGATTTGGTGGGGTGGATGCCTGTGCTATCAATGAGGTAGCCCAGGAACTCGACTTCCTGTACTCCTATGATGCACTTGTCCCGCCTGACCCTCAAGCCCTTGGCCTTGAATCGCTGCAGGACAAGCCTGAGCCTTTCAAGGAGTTGAGTTCTTGAGTCACCGGAGATGAGCACATCGTCGAAGTAAGGCACCACCCCTGGAACGCCTTGGAGAAGGCGTTCCATCATGGATTGGAAGATGCCGGGGGCAGCGCTGACTCCAAATTGGAGGCGGTTACATTTGAATGCCCCCCTGTGTTTGAGCCTCCGCCGTTTTTTCGTCTACTGGCAGTTGCTGGTAAGCCTGGGCCAGGTCCAGGCTTACCAGCGAAAATTGATCCAGATCCCAGAGAATGCAGCAGGTGTTGCACCACTGGGACTGGGTATGCGCTCTGTGCCAACGCCTTGTTGATGGTACAACGGTAGTCGGCGCAGATGCGCACAGACCCATCATGCTTCAGTGGGGTCACAATGGGGGTCTCCCATGAAGCATGATCGATCGGTTCCAGGATGCCCTGGGCGATCAGCTTATCCAGCTGCTCGTCTACTTTGGGCCGCAGGGCAAACGGAACTCGGCGGGGCTTGAGCCTAATTGGGGTGATTCCCTTGTCCAGATTGAAAGAGATTGGCCTCCCCACAAATTTCCCCAGTTTACCATCGAAGACTTCCTTGAACTCTTCGATGAGGTTGTCGAGTTCGTCCCTGCGAATTTGGTTGATGCCTTCGATTGAAAGCCCCAGCAGCTTGAACCACTCCACTCCTAGCAGGTTCGGTCGGCTGTCCTTCACGACGGTGATGGAGAGCTTGCCTTTGAACTCTTTGTAGGTGACTCGAATGTAGGCTCTTCCTAACACTCCGATGGGGTTTCCCCCAAAGTCGACGAGCTTGGAGTGTAGTGGCTTCAGCTCTCGCTTGGTGATGCTGGGATGCAGGCGCTTCAGCTGCTGCCAATCCATGATGGAGTAGACTGAGCCAGAGTCTACCTCCATGTTGCAGGGTGCTCCTTCCACGTGGATGGTCACGTGGAACTTGGTGGCGTTGTCTGAAGTCATGTGTGCGATGGTCGTCTGGTGGACCGCTCCACTCCGGGGAAACTCGTCGTCTCTGCGTCTGGAAGGGCCAGAGGACCGTTTGGATGATCTCTGGTACTCCTTCCGATTCTCGCGGGGACGGTGGCTGGAGGGCTCTGGGGCTGGTTCCTCGGCTCTGCAAGCTTCGGCGATGTGACCCCTTCTGTTGCAGCGTCGGCAGGTCGCATCTCTCCACTTGCAGGTCGCCCTGGCATGGTCCCCTCTGCAGCTGGTGCAGCGCTCCCCCTTGTAGTTCCGTTGGGCAGTTTCTCACCTTGGGGGTCTGGATACTTTGTGTACGGTGGACTCCCCCTCCGACTCGGATCCAGCTGTGTAATCCTCTGTTGATGATTGCGCTGTGGAGCGAATCTTGTGGATTCCCTTTGCTCTGCTTACTGCAGCAGCTGCTTTCTCCGAGATTTCGGATGCGGTGGCTTCCTCCACCACATCCTTGAGCACGAGTTTCTTCCTGCTCAGGAATTTCTTCTGCAGGCCTCTGTCCCTCATGCCGAAAACCACGCGGTCAACGATGGCATTGTCCACGTGGTCAAACTCACAGCTGGCTGCGATCTGGCGTAGGGCGGCCACGAATTCCTTGATAGTCTCACCTTCCATCTGGTCCCTCTGATGGAAGGTGAAACGGTTCGCCACCGGTGTTCCTGTTGGGGCATAGTGGTCTTCCAGGATTTGCAGCAGGTCTGCCCATGGCACTTCTTCGATGTCTCGTGGTGCTACGAGATCGATTGCCATATCGAGGACCTCAGAGCCGCAGTTGGCCAGGAAAATGCCCTTTTTCCGGTCATCATCGGCATCCCTGATGTTGTTGCCTCTCAGGTATTGCCGGAATTTCACTACGTAGGATTTCCACTTGTCCTTCCCTGGGCGGAAAGGAGCAAGGGCTGGCAAAGTGACTTCAGCGGATGCCATGCCTTTGGAAATGCCTACTGTAGTTTCAGGTGCCGGAGTCTTGGTCTTGTTGGCTTGGTGCCGTGAGGTTCGTTTCTTCTCTCTAGTCCTTCGTTGCCAGTGTTAGATCGGCGCAGGAATGGAAGACGTGACCAGCTCGTTACATAAGTAACTTTTATTAAGAACAGAAACAGTAGCAAGACTGCCGGTGTGCTGCCGGAGCTCTCCTTATATTCGCTCCCGGCAGACGCACCGCCCCTTGCCAGGGATTCAAATCTCCCGCCCGATGGCTAGCAGCCAATCAGGGCGGATGTCCTTATAAGGACATAACAAAAGGTTCCCCTCGCACATATGTGCTAGTCGTTTCCGACTCTAGGGGGTGGTGCTCATCTCTGTTTCAAAGCCGAAGAGCCAGCACTGTCCGAAGACGTCTCTGTGGTCATGTGGCCGGCATGACTAAACGTCAAAGGCGCACAGAACGCTGTTACCTTCCCACCAAAGGTGGTCCCTATTTTTCCACTTGCATTTTTTACGTGCTTTCGAACTGCTAGGTTGGCAGAAGCTGGGACAAGTAACGGGAGCTCACCCTGTTACACAGCACTAGGGATCCGAACCACTGAACTGCTGACCTTTTGATCGACAAGCTCAACGTCTTAGCCACTGAGCCACCATGTCCCTAAAAGTCCGTATATGGCCACCCAATTATCAGACATCTCCACAGCTTCCATTCCAAACATCTTTTTATATCAGGCAGCCTTAATGTTTTAGGTAAAGAGGATAGGGTCTTTCAAAGGGTGGGACCATTACTGAGAAGGATCAGTTTCGAGTCCATGACACTTTGCGTTCTTATAGGAATGAGACCATGAATATCACCTCCTTCTCTTCAACACCACTGCACTATTTCCATACTGGTGATAAAAGGAAGCTCTAAAAGTTATTAGAGAGGAAAAGGACTAGCAAGAAAAGGATTTTTATTTTAAAAGTAGCTGGCTGAATGACCTATATATATGCAGCATACTGTATACATGCAATCTGATGCTTTAATTTTGCTTACATAAATTTAACTTAGTATGAATGTATATAAGTTTCTAAATTACACTATATACAGTAGATTACTTAAACACACACACATACACACTCACCAGAATTGAGAAAGAGAGTGGGGGGAGAGAGAGAGAGAGATACACTCTCACCCATAGGAAGAAAAGTGATGGCTTTTCTTAAATTATTATTAATGTACTTCAGTCTGAACAGGCTTTTCCTGGACCAGATAAGAGTCCGGATAGCATGAACATGGGACAGCAAAAGTAATTTACAGTAAATGTTATGCCCTTAGTAAAACCCATGTATCAAGATTCTTTCTATATTGTTCAGAGCTATTTCTGATGGGAAAAAAATAAATGCAGTCTTGATGAGCATATTAGGGCAATAAAAAGCTTTGATGAGATGCTTTACTTAGATGAGGTCTTGTGTGAAGCATGTCTGCAAAGCTGCTTTGAAAAGCAATGCCAGCTCTTTACTTCTGCTTCTATTAAGAAAAATGGTCACATTCCTGCATTTGGCATTGTTCCAGGCCCGTGGTCCAGTAATAATCAAAAGAGGATTTCCTAAATACTCCATTCTCAGATGTGGGCTGGAAGAAAAATGCATTTCCTTCTCCACTGAATGAGTACTGTGCTTCCTTCAAGGTGTGAAGTGAAGATAAATTACAGCCACTTTGCATAGGCCTACATAATTGCTTTGCTATTAGCAACACAACATAGTTCAAATATGTTTTCTTTCTAAAACTGACAAATATGAACAATAATATATTACTATGAATTTGGAAAGGGTAGAAACAGTTATTTCTTAGCCAATTTAGCTCAGAAATAAGGATCCAAACTGTCCTGTACAATATATATATTTATTTTAATCAAAAACAATGAATACAAAGGGTCACCAAGCTGTGTTTTCAAAAATCATTTTGACAAGAGCTCCTCTTAGTGGCCTGATAAGTTTTCTAATTCCTGTTCTTCCAATTCCTGAATGTAATTATTATTACAATAATAACATCCAAATGTAAAAGAAAGGATAGCAGAATTATGTCATTTTATTTCTCAGTTCCTTTCAAAGTATTCATTAATTAGTAAAATTCTTGTAATGATCCAAAAGATGATGAACATGTAATGAAGGTGAGGAGTTATACAAAGGGTATTAAATAAATGCTGCCGTCAGTGTTACAGCAAACA
Source organism: Arizona elegans (assembly GCA_022577455.1). Classification (NCBI taxonomy): domain Eukaryota; kingdom Metazoa; phylum Chordata; class Lepidosauria; order Squamata; family Colubridae; genus Arizona; species Arizona elegans. The sequence continues at coordinate 124,373,168 of JAKOOJ010000001.1, forward strand.
GAAAGTCAGCTGCAAAATTATGGCAGTTAAAAACAAAATTGATCAAAGATTGTTTGGAATATTTTACCTCAGAAATCATAAGATGACATTTCTGCAGGATTACTATAATGACTATGTATCCCTACTCAGTTGCTAGGTGTTTGCCTCTCTTTTGCCTCTATCTCCTCTTGGTGAAGAAAATTTACATGTGTTAGAAAGTTTACACTGTAAAATCTGAATTACTGTATATAAAATATTCATTTGCCATTCACACAGATCTTGGCCAAAGCAAAAGCTAGAGAGTTAGTGACCACAAGTTCATTGGCCGGAAGCAATGGCATAAACAACAAAAGAGCCTTTTAAAATATGGGAAATCTTTTTATATCCATTTTTAATTCTTTTTTTAAAATAAAGAGTTAAAATACTCCCTCCAAAAAGGGGGAGTTTATAGAAACAAAAAAAAGACATTAAAAATGTGCCAAAAAAGACACAAACACAAACTCATATATTATTCCCCACCCCCTTAGTTGAGTACTGATAAATACATTGTGACATTAGTTTCCTAACCCTTGTGAAACAGGCCCAACGTTTTTAAATTTGTAAACTTGTCATCTTTCTACAATATTAATAACAATATAATTAACAGGCAAACAAAAAAGGACAAGATTAAAATTTCAAAACCGTCTGTTAACAATCTATCTATCTATATAAAAGCGAAATACTATTTGTTGTATCTTTAGGGACGACTCTGGAGCCAGGCTGCTCAAGTCATAAACTTTATTAACCGGTTAAAGTAACACAACAAGAGAAGTAAGAACAGAATGTGTATGCACGATCTGACAGCTCCTTAAAAGCAAAGCTGTCAGACAGCGGCAACCAATTAACACCCAGGCAACTCCCGCTACTTTTGTTGCTGTGCGTCTTCGCCAATCCCATCCTGCTGACGACACAGCCTGCTCGAAAGCAGCCGTGCCGGCAGGGACTTAACACCCCTATCCCCCCGGAATGAACAGGCGTAGTCAGCTAAGTAGGCGGGACGACGCTGGAGCCGCCCGGACCGCCTTAATTCAGGTATGAAAGGGCCTGAAGGTGGGGCTTCGCCCTTTGAAGTCTCGGCGGGCTCCGTGATTACTGATGGTGAAACGCCGGTCTCACCGGACAGCTCAGGACGCTCTGATAAGCCTTCCGACGGAAACTGCTCAGCCGGGAACTGGTGGTCTGCGACCGGCCAGTCAGGTTGCGCTCCCGGAGCCAGTGTTGTTGTCGGTGAATGCAGGGAATCTTGTAACATTGGAGGGTCGGAAACATCGGCACAGCGACGTCTTAGTTGGTTAATGTGCAGCCGCCATACACGGCCATCGGCCAGCTGGACTTTATAAGAATAGGGTCCGGTCAGTTGTATGATGTGCCCAGGAAGCCACCTGACTATAGAGTCAAAATTAAGGGCGAAAACTAAATCGCCCACAACGAAAGAGCGAGTTTGACTGCCCCCCGTGGGGTCGTCTCCTGGGTATAATTAGGATGCAGGCGATCCAGAGTGATCCGGAGTCACCGACCCATTAGAAGCTCGGCGGGACTGTGATTGGTAGAGGCAATAGGGGTCGTGTGTTGCGCCAACAGGTATTGGTATACTTTCTGGTGCCAATTTGAGGGCCCTAAACAGCGTAACGCCTCTTTCGCTGACCTTACGGCCTGTTCAGCCAATCCATTTGCGGCCGGATGAAAAGGTGTCGTACGGGCGTGGCGTATGCCACACTTAGCGAGGAATAATTGAAAGGGTGCCGACGTGAACTGCGGGCCGTTGTCAGTAACTATAGTATCAGGCAACCCCGTGGGTGGCAAAAAGACCCTCTAAGACTCGGGTGACAGCTTCTGTGGTGGTTGAGGACATGATCGTTAAGTCCACCCATTTAGAATAGGCATCAACCGTGATTAGGAAAGTGCGGCCGTAAAAGGGGCCCTCCAGGTCTAGGTGCAGTCTTGCCCAGGGACCTCTGGGCGTATCCCACTCCTGGACGGGGGCACGGGGGGGGACCATGACAGCTGACATTGGGGACAACGGGCCACCCACCCCTCTATATCCTGATCAATCCCCGGCCACCAAACATAGCTTCTGCCCAAGCCCTTCATGCGCACGATGCCCAGATGGGCATCATGGAGGCATGCCAACACGCGAGATCTAAGCGTGAGGGGAATGACTACCTGGCTTCCCACAGGAGACACCCTGACAGCACGGACAACTCATGTCGCCTGCGCAGGTAAGGCAAAAACTCCGACGAGGGGTGAGTTGGAGGCCAACCCCTGCGGACCCAATCTATGACACAGGCAAGAGTGGAGTCGGTCGCAGACTGAGACCGAATATCGGCCGCGGTCACTAAGGGAGACAACTCGTCCACTAGGAGGACGGACGACGCCGGGGCTGGGTCCCGGACTGTCAAGGGAAGGGGACAGCGGCTGAGGGCATCTGCATGCCCGATTGCCTTTCCCAGTTTATACTGCAGCTCATATGAATAGGCAGCCAAAAACTCAACCCACCGTGACATGCGAGGGGAGAGGATAGGAGGAGTTTGACGGTCTGCCGCCAGCAAACCCAACAAGGGTTTGTGGTCAGTGATCAGATAGAAGAACCGACCGTAGACGTAATCATGGAAACTTTTGATTCCTGCGACAGCCGCCAAGGCTTCCCTGTCAATCTGACTATAATTACGTTCCGCACTGGATAACGTGCGGGAATAGTAGGCAATAGGTGCTTCCGCCCCGTTGAGTAACACGTGACTCAATACGGCGCCCACCCCATAGGGGGAGGCATCACAAGTCAGGGAGAGGGGCAAACTGGCATCATACTGCACTAGGACGGCCTCAGACGTGAGAACGTCCTTGATGGCTTTGAACAAGGCAGCTGCCCGTCGATCCCAACGCCAGGGAGATTTAGTGTCTAAGAGCCGATGTAGAGGCTCGGCCAGAGAAGCCTTGTGCGGTAAAAATACAGCATAAAAATTAAGTAGACCAAGAAAAGCCTGCAACTCGGCCCGTTTTTTTGGCACTGGGGCATCCTTAATAGCGGCCACCTTGGCCGGGGCTGGGCGGATTCTGGCAGAATCAATCAGGAAGCCCAGAAATTCCACTTGGGGAACCGCCATTCGACACTTATCGGCCCTAAGCTTTAACCCCACCTGCCTGAAATGTGTGAGGACAGCCCTGATCTTAGCGATGAGGTCCACCTGATCAGCGGCCACGATCAGGACGTCATCGAAATAAGGCACGACCCCTTGTAACCCATGGAGCAGCCGCTCCATCAGGCTCTGAAAGATCCCCGGGGCGACACTAACCCCGAATTGCAGGCGGGTACATTTGAACGCCCCCCCTGTATGTCACAATCATCTGGGCCAGGGCAGTGGCCTTGTCCACGGGAAGCTGTTGATACGCTTGGGCGAGGTCCAGCTTCACGAAGACCCTGCCCTGACCCAGCGAGTGGAGGAGATGTTGGACCACGGGGACGGGGTAGTGATTAGCCTGCAACGCCCTATTAAGAGTTGCCTTGTAATCGGCGCAGATCCTAATAGATCCGTCAGCCTTTAGAGGAATCACTATTGGGGTCTCCCATTTTGCGTGTTCTACAGGTTGGAGAATCCCTTGTGCTATTAATTTGTCCAATTCCCGGTCTACTCTGGCTCGCAGTGCAAGTGGCACCCTTCGAGGCTTCAGTCGCCTAGGAGCCACCTGGGGGTCCAGATTGAAAGAGATGGGGAGCTCTGTATATTTACCAAGCTGGCCATCGAACACATCTGCAAACTCGCGAGTCAGCTCAGCGGAGAGGTCAGAACTGGTGGCATGGTCTCCGGACACACCCAGACGTAACACAGCGAACCAGTCTAACCCCAGCAAGCTAGGAAGACGGTTCCTCACGACAATCAGAGGCAGGCGACCTGAAAAAAAGCCATAAACAACATGGAAAGAACCACAGCCTAATGTGGGGATTTGCTTCCCCTGATAGTCCTTGAGTTTAATCCAGGCGCTGTGGGGAGGCATCCAGGCGCTGTGGGGAGAAAGAAGGAATTAAAGCCTATAGAGTGGACCATGCGATTAAGGAATGGGAGGAGCCCGTATCAAGCTCTGTACGGCACGGCAAGCCCTCCAGCTGGATCGTGAGGAAGATCTTGCTGGCAGCCCCGGGCGAGGAAGCGTGGCTGATGCCCACAGCATCGACCTCCGCATCTTGAAGTTCCTCCACGCGATTCCCATGGTGCGCAAACCGTTTTGTCTTCTGTCACTTGCGAGCAGGCTCCCCCGTGTCATCGGGGAGCGGAAAGGCGGCTCGGCAGACCCTGGAAAGGTGGCCGCGTTTCCCGATGGCAGACTTAAAACGACACTCCGCTCGGCTGTGCTGGCCACCGCAACCCAGGCATCCGCCCTGGGGAGGTTTAACAATAGGCGGCACACGTTGCTTTCGGCTGGACTTAAGGCAGCACACCTCCCCCTCTGTCTCTGGGGTGTCTTCTGCATCTGACTCCTCATGATGCACGGCCTGAGGAGGAGCGGATGAAACTCCCCCCCCAGCTTGCGCCCGTTGGATTTCAGCAGATGAGTGGGCCGACATTTCTGATGCCCTGGCTTCGTCCATGGCAACAGGGAGTGTTAAATCAGAACGAGCAAGCAGTCTTCGCTGTAGTTTTAAATCGCGAACACCACAGACCAGCTGATCCAGGAGCATGTCGTCAAGCTCCCGAAACTCACAGTGCAGTGCTGCTGTGCGCAGAGAAGCCATATACTCATTGACAGACTCCCCAGCCTTCTGAGACCGCTGGTAAAACGCATGGCGCCGGGCAATTTTAGAGGGAGAGGGGGTGTAGTGCTGTCTTAATTTTTCCAACAGGATCTCCCAGGGTATGGTAAAAACTGGTTACGGAGCAGTCAGAGCCCTGGCTGTGGCAAATATGTCACGCCCGCATGAACTTAAGAAGTACCCTCTTTTCCTGGCAGGGGATAGATCGGCAAGATCGTTAGCGTGTAAGAAACACTCAAACCGTTCTATATAGTTGTCCTACGTCTCTGCAGCCGGCTCGAACGGCGAGAATGTTGGGAGCGTGACAGCCATTCCGAATTGCGACCACGGCGTAGGTTTGCCTCAGGTCTCCACCTTCGTCGCCAGTTGTTGTATCTTTAGGGACGACTCTGGAGCCAGGCCGCTCAAGTCATAAACTTTATTAACCAGTTAAAGTAACACAACAAGAGAAGTAAGAACAGAACGCGTACATGCGATCTGACAGCTCCTTAAAAGCAAAGCTGTCAGACAGCGGCAACCAATTAACACCCAGGCAACTCCCGCTACTTTTGTTGCTGTGCGTCTCCGCCAATCCCATCCTGCTGACGACACAGCCTGCTTGAAAGCAGCCATGCCAGCGGGGACTTAACACTACTCATGCATCATCACAAAATCTCCAGAACCGTAATGTCTACAAACTTGAAATTTGCTGTTTGCATATGTTCCTCTTGGCTTCTAGGTGCTCACTAAGAAAGGATTTTTCGAAATGACCATCAGAGCATTAGTATTTCCTATATTATTATTAACATGCTCTGATGCTAAGGAGCTCTCCCAACCTGAAAAGAAATCTGTTCCAAATGTAAAACACAAGCAGAATAGAGGACTTTCAGTTTCAGTTTTACTTTCACAACAGCAATCAGGGGATAGGATAGGGGAGGCTTCTGTGGGGCAAGGCTGAGGGAGAGAAGGGGAGAGGAGAGGCCAATCATAACTACTCATTAATTTTCAAGCTGTGTCGATTTATCAAGCCCGATCACATTGTTTCATAGAAGAGCACGGGTATTCAGCTAGTTATTATTATATCTATCTTTTAACTATGAGGAATCTTTGGCTGAATTCTGAGAAAAGTCTTTCATTAAGGGAAAATATCCTTTTTCATCAAGTAATCTTTCCGTTCAGATTTATATGTGATCATATTAAACAAAGGGACAATCCTGGCCTATTCCAAAAGTCACCAGTTCTCATCAAGCAGTTATCCTTGAAATTTGATTGAAAGTGGCTATAGAAAACAAACAAAACAAAATAAAACTTGAATGCACTGTGTGAAAAACTCAGATTAAATTTTAACAATCTAATCATTATCTTTATTAGAACTGAACTGAATATTCCATTTGAAGGGCAAGTCACAAAGAGCATTGGGAGAGGATTATTTCAAAATAGGTCATTCAGTTCTGACAATATCCACCTCCCACCTCTTTTATCCCATTATGTGTTCCTATTATATTTCTCAATCCAATTTCTGTTTTTCTAGAATTATTCACTTGTGCAGTTCAAACAAACAGATGCTTTTATAAGGGCAAGATCAAGAAGACATAGGAAGTCATAGAAGACAAAAGTAATCCCCCTTCCTACCTTTATGCATATCAGAAGAAATTGTATGCATATCTCAATATATTCGTGCAGCACTTATCCACTAGAGAGCAGGACTTTCCCTATCATAGTACAGGTAGTCTTCGTCTTACAACAGTTCATTTAGTACAGGTTCAAAGTTACAAGGGCACTGAAAAAATGATTTATGACCATTTTTCACACTTACGACCATTGCAACATCTCCACAGTCGCATGATCAAAATTTGGATGCTTGGCAATGGATTCATATTTATGATGGTTGCAGTGTCCCAGGATCATATGATCACCTTTTGCGACTTTTTACAGGCAAAGTCAATGGGGAAGCCAGATTCATGGTAAGAGAAGACATAAAATGGGACAAAATTCACTTCACAACTGTTTCACTGAGCAACAGAAATTTTGGGCTCAATTGTGGTTGTAAGTCAAGGATGACCTGTATGCTTCTTTTGAAAGTTTTGTCTCACCAAAGGAGTTTGACACATGATCTTTTATTTCTAACCCATTTTCTAACGCTTCTTGGATTGGAATTTGCTTTTTCATGAAGGTATAGACATAGCTGACATTTTCCATTAGCTTTTAGTGCTTCTTCCATTTTTCTTTGTAAAACTGGTTTGAAAGTCATCCATTTGCATGCCAACTCCTGTGATTGGGTTTTCTCTTGTCATTTTATTATGATATGCATCATTTTGCATTGGCTTAGCTTTTACTGGATTTAATTTGCCATGACTCCCTTTATTGCCCATTGAGAAGGCAGTTTTTCTTCACTTGTTCGGTTTTCACTATCCTGAATAATTTGATTATATTTTCAAATGTGATGATATAACTCCTCCCCTGACTCAACCAAACAGTCTTGCGTAGTTCTCTGTTTACTGCCTTCAGTTGAAATACCTCCTATTCATTCTTGTGCTTTTCCTTTCCTTTCCAGACCAGTCACTAGTTTATATGAGGATTTATCCATCCATGACTCTTTGAGTCTGAAATCTTTGAGGAGGGACTTGTCAATTCTTTTCTGAAGGCCAAAAATGTAAGCATTGCATCAGTTCTGTATCTGTTTACATATGTGGTGACAAAATACATTAAAATCTTTGGGGAAGAGCCTCTCTACCAGAATCTTCTGCTTCTTCCTTGGCAGAGATTGTTCTTTTCATATTCATAATGTTTTCCATCTGTTGTGGCAGAAATGAGGTGAGATTTTATTTTCAGTGCACTTTCCCCTGAGCTTGCCAGCCTAACAGGAACCAAGGTTCAATTCCCTGCTTTACATAATCCTGTCAGATCTAAAAGAACTATATCTGCCCCTAACTCTCCCTTTCTTAAAAGAAGCATGGCTTGCCATTAACAAAGGTAAATGAAAAAAAAAAATGGCTAGAAGTAGCCAAGAGATAAACCAGTGCAACTGACTAAGGGAGGACCTTAGTGGTGGGCTCCAAATTTTTTAACAACCATTTCTCTGCCCTATTGACTGGCTGGGTGGGTGTGGCTGGGTGGGGTCCTGTGACTGAGTGGGCATGGTCAACTCTACATCACTTGTGTGGGTGGTACCTGTACGGGACAGGCAGGGTTGGGGAGGGAATCCAGGTGTCTCCAGTGGGGGCAGGGGGAGGAAAGAAAGATCCAACCTCTCTCTTCTCTCTCTCTCTCTCTCTCTCTCTCTCTCTCTGTGTGTGTGTGTGTGTGTGTGTGTGTGTGTGTGTGTGTGTGAGAGAGAGAGAGAGAGAGAGAGAGAGAGAGAGAGAGAGAGAGAGAGAGAGAGAGAGAGAGAGAGAGAGAGAGAGATTGTGTCAACCTAGACTGGGAAAGCTGGTTACAAGATGAAGAGAAGCTGGGTAAGCTGGACCCAGATGCTTCCCAGGTTCCATCATCCCAGAAGCAGCAACCTCGCACTCTCTCCTCACTGCTAGCCCCCTTCTTCACATGGGATCGCCCAGCAATGGAGACGGAGAGGGAGAAGGGGGCAGTGGCGGCCTCTAGCATTGAGGGGAGAGTGCCACACAAGAACGTGAGCATACAGAAACGCCATCCCTTTCTCCCTCTCCATCTCCTTTGCTGGGTGATCCAGTGCGAAGAAGGGGGCTATCAGAGAGGGAAAGAGTGCTAGGTTGCTGCTTCTGGGACGAGGTGACCCAGGACCCATGTGGGTCCAACTCACCTGGCTTCTCTTCCTCTTGCAGCCAACTTTTTTGGGCTGATTTTGGCCAGAAAAACAGCCTGAAAATGGCCCCAAACTGGCCAAAAATGCTCCCAAAACGGCCTGCAAACAACCCCAAAATGACCTGATTTTTGGGCATTTTGGGGGCTGTTTTCAGGCTGATTTTCAGGCCGATTTTGGCCAAAAAAACAGGATGTGAAGGGTCTGTAGATATTTTCATAGCCTTCTTTCTAGCTCATGCAATATACAGGTCCTCAAAGGAAGGAAGGCTGGTTGCAATTATTTTTAATTAAGAACACCGTTATCTTTTAATTTCATCTTTTACCTCATATTTTACTTAAGAATACTCTAAGAAAGTAACTGGACTATCTGCAGCTCATCTCATCCATGTTCCTCAGCTGGTTAATAAAACCCATCAGCTATTTCCAGCACTGTTACTACCTCTAAAAAGTGCCATTTCCCTTAGCAACAAAAAGGCTATGCAACCAAACTTATTCAGTTTTTCCTATAAGGCCCCAAATCCTAACAAGGAATCAGAGTCCTAGAATTTTGCTGTCTACAGTTCAAAATTCATACAAAAGCTCTTACTTTTCTATTGTTCTTTCTTCCTCTCACCTTGTGAAGCTGGAAACCAAGGACCATTGAAATAAATGATTAGCTATTTCTCCTCAGTATTATGCTCAGTTCTTCTGAATTTTCTACAACATACCAATTTACTCAAACAAGATGCTGGACCAATGTAATGTGTTTAAGTGTGTGTGTGTATATATATATACAAATGAATGACATTAATCTATTTTCCCTCCTCCATTAAGAAAACCAAATTCAATGACTCCTAGGATTGCTGTCCTTCCCAGTTCTCTGGGGGGATTCACTTTTTGTGTTTCCACATTCTCCAGCCACTCTTTCCCAAAATGTGTAGGACTGAAACAGTGCATGAATATACTTGGGGAGAAGGAAAACAGGATATAACTTTCCAGCTTTTTGAAGAGAGAATGTTCCCCTGCTGCTTTTTGATAGGTGGATAGAAAAGAAGGGGTATGGCCAGCAAGTATATTTATTTATTTGTTTTTTTTGTTTGTTTGTTTGTCAAACATGTACAAGATAACAAGTATAGGTATGAACGTAAATATAAACAAAGGGAGTAAATACAATTAAATGGGGACAGTAAGACAGGAATGGTAGGCACGCTGGTGCGCTTATGCACACCCCTTTTACGGACCTCTTAAGAAAGGAGTGAGGTCCACGGTAAACAGTTTAAAGTTGAAACTGTGAGAGTTTGAGGCTGTAACAATGGAATCGGGTAGAGCACTCCAGGCGTTGACCACTCTGTTGCTGATATCGTATTTCCTGCAATCAAGTTTGAAGTGGTTTACCTTGAGTTTATATCGATTGCTTGCCCATGTATATAAAGTTAGGGGCTGGTAGGTTGCAATATCAGACATGTACTTTAGAGAGTAAGAGAGAGGCAGACATTTAATCTTATCAAAGACCTGTTTCTGTGATAGAAAATCTTGATTTCACGGATTGGCTTAAGAGGCAGAGAATCTTGTTGTTGTTTCGTTAATTAGCAGAAAATCATGGTTGCTTTACATAGTGAGACTTGTGAGTTCATAAATCACTGTTTAGTTTGCAAGCAAACACTGGCAAAAACTTACAATTTCAAAGTCGAAGAAGGTTAAAGCTTGGAAGTGAACTTAGAGATCGTTTACTCCAAGCCCCTGCCTAGTGCAGAAATCTACTATTACGAGCTTTTAATAGAATAACAGAGTTGGAAGGGACCTTGGCGGTCTGATAGTCCAACCCCCTGCTCAAGCTGGAAACCCTATACAAAATATGTATATTAAAAAGATGGCCACTGGAGGAGAACTTCTTTTATTGTTGAACAGCTGTCATCATTAGGATTTTTCCCTACCTGATTTCAACTAAAATCTAATTCCTTGCACTTAAATCCATTGTTCCTTATCCTGCCCTCTGGAACAACTCAGAACAACTGTGTCACAAATAAATTGTATCACAAAGTCCAGATGAAGCAGTGGAGACTTTTGGTTTCATAATTAAAGTGTGGTTTATTAATGGCATGGACTGCTTTGAAACACTGCTTCAGGCCAGTCAGATCTGGTATGACTGACCAAAAGAGCATAATTGATTTAATGAGCTGTTCATAGTTTCACTGTGATTGAAGAATAAACAAGTGATTTTTGTGCTCTATTATGCACACAAATTAACAAAAAGAAGTCAGCCTGTGTTTCGGAAAATTTAAATAGGTTAATTCATTTATTTTATTTATTATATTTTTTATTTTATGTCTCTTGCTGTTCTCTAAGATCTCTAAGTTGGTCATACAAGCACCATAACATTTTAGTATGGTTTAAAATTGGCCCGGGGGGGGGGGGGGGAATAAAACAGAAGAAATGAAAAATATAGCTGGCTACAATAAAAGGATGTCCAAAACAAAATAGTAAATCATGTTCGTATTCGTTTTATTTTCTAATCTGTCCACAGTCATAAAAATAGGCAGCATACAAATACTAACAGGGTAACCTCAGAGGTCTTCTAGTCCAACCTCCTGCTCAAGCAATTCCAGCTCAAGCTTTACCATTCCTGACAAATGGTTGTCCAGTCTCCTCTTAAAAACCTCCAGTGATGGAGAACTTTTGGAGGCAAACCATTCCACTGATTAATTGTTCTCTGTTAAGGATATTGTTGTTGTGTCACCAACCAGCAGAGTGTAGAGCACAGAGAAACGTTGCTGAGAGCAATGAATAAGAGATGTGCAAACTGGTTTATCAAAAGTTTACTTTATAGTGAAAAAACAATCTCATAGTCTTTAAATCAATCCAAGTCTTTGCCAGTTAAATCAGTCCAATGATACAAAAATCTTCTTACCACACAAACAGTAGTTGGTTAGAATAAAAAACTCACTGTGGTTCACAAACCACGATGGTAGCAGATCCATCCAACCGATGATAGCACAATGGTTGCAACTCCACACACAATGGTAGCTTATCATCAACTGAATACATTACAGTACCTTTCTTAAATACGTTCACAACCAGTGATTATCTAATTACAGCATGACTCAGCATTACAATGAATCAGCAGTAAAACTTTAAAGTCACACAATATATATTCATATTAAAGTCACAGAACACATATATTGCCTGGACAACTTTAAGGTGACCAGATTTTAACATTGGTAAGAAGGACACCATTGTGGGCGTGGCTTATTTTGTGGGCGTGGCTAGCTGGTCATGTGACTGGGTGGGCGTGGCTAGCTGGTCATGTGACCGGGTGGCCATGGCTATGTGTATAGGGACTACTCAGAGGGCTGAAAAGTCATTTCTGACAGGTCCTCACACTTTTGACTGGTCCTCACACTTATGACCATCCTCACATTTATGCCCGTGCAGCATTCTTAACAACCATGTCACTCATTTCACAACTGCTTCTCTTCACCATGGTGATAAGATAGGGCAAAAAACGTAAAATGTGAGGACAGTCGTAAGTTCGAGGACTGGTCAAAAGTGTGAGGACCAGTCAAAAATAACTTTTTCAGCCCTCTGAGTAGTCCATATGCATTAAAGGATACAGCAATAGAGAGGGATGAAGGAAGGGAAGGGAAATTAGAGTAGGAGTGACAGTAAGAGAGGGAGGAAGAGAGGAGGAGAAGGAGAAAGGAAGAGGAAATAGGGAGGAGAAAAAGAGGGTGGGGGGAAGAGAAAGTAAGAAGGAAAGAAAAGAGAGGGGGTAGGTTTGAGGAGAAAGATTGCTGTACAATAAAAAAGATGAAAGGGAAGAAAGCCAACCCCAAACAAATATAAAGATATAAAGATAAAGAATGAATTGTTAAACTTTAAAAGAATAAAAGAGAACAAATATTAATAAATAGCAATAATTAGAAACACACATACAAACATACAATGTATTTTCTTTGAACAGAATATTTGGCTGGTTCACAAATTTAAACAGTGTTTAGTCATTTCAATTAAATTTACAATTTCTATATTTCCTTTTTGCCATATTTATTCCTCATCTATTTTTTTTAAAAAAACAATATTACCCTTCATCCTTATCTCTAATCTTAATCAAATTCAATTTTTCCCTTCTATTCTATATTATACCCCTTCCCATTGTCATCTATTTTTATATCCATCCTCACATTGGTTAATTATGTAATTATGTAATAGTTATTTAATACAAATTCAACATTTTAATATAAATCAATTAGTTATATAACTATCTTTTTTGTATATTAATCAATATGAACATGAATATTCCAATTATTTCCATGCAATCCAATTTCTTACAAATCAATTAATTATATTTACCAATAATAATAAACCAAATAATTTCCCCCATATATTCCTCCAAACCACAACTTAACCATTTCTGCTTTCAACACAGTATACAATTAATAGTATCTCAATTATTACAATTCCCTAGTTAAAAAGAGCTTTTTTTCTTTTGTGTTTTAAAATCTTGAACTCTCCTCTTTTGCCCTAAATAATTTCCCATTGTTTGCACCTACCTTTTTTGGTGAGGAAAAGGAAAATAAATCTGCTGCCTAATTGTTGCAAGCAAACAGCAAAGCCAACAGCCTGTTTTACTTTCAGTTTCGTTTTGAGCTTGGTTTGCACAAAGAGAAAAAAAACTGCTGAGCAATTTAGCAAGAGCAGAGCCCTGCGCAAATCATCTGAGAGTAGAAGCCGAGCTAATCAACATAGGGCGGCCCTTTGAAGCCCCGCGGCAAGAGTTTAAACAGGTTTTTTCCCTCTAGCCATCAGCTGGGACTCAGGAGGCAGCTGGGACTCAGGAGGCAGAATGAAAAATCAGGACTTTTTTAAAACGCCGCGGGACGTGGGACAAATTGCTCAAAAGCGGGACTGTCCCGCCAAAAGCGGGACGTCTGGTCACCTTAGACAACTTGTTAGGCTCAAACTATATCCTAACATTCTCACTGACAGGAAATCTCTCCTTAGATCTAGGTTGGACCTCTTCTTGGTAAGCTTTACTTCTCGTCCTGTCCCCAGGTGCTTTGAAAAATAGGTTGACCTCCTCTTCTCTTTATGTGAAAGCCCATCAGATATTGGAAGATTTCTATCATGTCAAATACGTTTATATTTATTTATTTATTTATTTATTTATTTATTTATTTATTATTTATTATTGAATTTCTATACCGCCCTTCTCCCTAAGGACTCAGGGCGGTGTACAGCCAAAATTAAAAAACATGCAGGACAAATATTAAAAAACAATTAAAAGATATATAAATTTGGCCCAATGCTACCTATTCTTATGACTCTATATAGCTTATATCAGATATAACATCAATAAAATGTTCATAAAACCACACCATTTAAGCTAGTAAACACTATTAATAAAGCTTTTAATAAAAACTGTTGCTATTGTCAGACAGATCTAGATGCCCTCCTGAAGAGGACTCCTCAACATTTTATAAAACATAACCAGGAAAGGGGCAGGGTAGGTTTAAACCGCATGGTAAAAACTGAGAATTTGCTTGGCAATACACACACATCCCCACATCCCTTCCAAGATCCTCTCCAGAGCATGTAGGATGGGCAGTTTCTATTTGAAGAATAAGGTCCCAGAGTAACCGGGGCCCAAGTCATAAAGTGGTTTATTGATAACCACTCAATAATACATCTCATGCAGAACTTTCTATGGTTGAAGCCTAAACTCCCTAATACAAGCTTACCAAAAAAGGGTAAATTTGACACTGGCCTATGAATTTCTGGGGTGGTTTGTTGAATAGACTACTGGGGAAAGTTTTATTAGGGATTATTACCAAATTACCGTGCTATAAAAATCCTTTTTGTTGAATATTTAAACTTGTTCCAAGTATGCTACTTATAAGAACATGCTATTTGAACTAATCGCATTGCTGTAAATATACCTCTTAAATAATTGCTGAACCTCAAGAAACACTTTCAATAATTGACTGAGCTTCCATAAAGGGGAAAAAATGGTGTTATTAAATCTAAATTAAATGTACATTGGAGGCACTTAACTTAAAGCGTTAACATGCCAAACAGGTTCCCTCACCCCCCAGATCAGAGAACTCACTGGAATTCATAGCAGTTGGAAGCCTTTTAGCCATGCCATGTTACAGTTCTAGCCAGTTTCATTCATCTGCCCAAATTCTAATTTTACGGTACTTAAGGAGTTTGTGGTTCCATCTGGTCTCCAGTGCCAATTTAGAGTTCCTACATGAGTGGGCTTTCCCTTCATTGCAATGGTGAAGGCAGTGTTGTGCCTCCATCCATTGGTGCAAACGATGCTCTCTTTGGTCATTAAGGGAGAAAGGTTTATATGCCACTGAACCCCATTTGCAGTATAAAGAATTGTTTTTATTTATTTATTTATTTATTTATTGTTAAATTTGTATACCGCCCTTCTCCCTGAGGACTCAGGGCAGCGAACAGCCAAGTAAAAACATAAACTACAAACATTAAAATACAATTAAAAATATATATATAAATTTGACCCCATGATTAAAAACAATAACAAACAATTAAAAACATTTTAAAAAATGTTAGGCCAGCCCGGCTTGCTGGAAAAAGAAGGTTTTAAGGGCACTGCGGAAGGCACCGAGGTCTTGGATTCTCCTTATCTCTGGGGGCAGCTGATTCCAGAGGGTAGGTGCCCCCACAGAGAAGGCCCTCCACCTGGGGGTCACCAGCCTACATTGTTTGGCTGATGGCACCCCCGAGGAGTGGGAGTGCACAGGTCGATGGGAGGTTGTCGGTAGCAGCAGGCGGTCTCGAAGATAACTAGGTCCTATGCCATGGAGCGCTTTAAAGGTGATAACCAACACCTTGAAGTGCACCCGGAAGACCACTGGGAGCCAGTGCAGCTCACGCAGGAGAGGTGTTGTATGGGAGCGCCATGCGGTTCCCATGACTACCCGCGCGGCTGCATTCTGGACCAGTTGGAGCCTCCGGGTGCCCCATGTAGAGAGGGGAGCCCCATGTAGAGAGCGTTGCAGTAGTCCAGGTGAGAGGGGACTTGGTCTGAGAAAACAGTTTGCAAATAGTTCATCCCAATTAGGAAGGAAATGTGTATATATGAGGTTGCCTCCCCCCCAAAAAAATCTAAAAATCATCTACACTTTCCCTTTTGATTTCAAAAGAAATATGTACATAGAAACATCTGATGAAATAAAATGCAGTTTGCTTCTGCTGCCATGATGTTAAATATATGTAGGTTGTTTAAGTACCATTTTATTATAGAAAAAGGATTCTGCATGTTAATACATTAATATAGTCATACTGTCATACTGGAGACCATAATCAGTCCTGGTGAATGCCAGTATATGCAGGGATTGGTGCTAAAGCTGTTTGCTATCGTCCACCTCATCTGCTGCTTTCCGGATATTTATCTGAGATACCACTATTAGGAATTGCACATTTTTCTTTCCAGACAGATTACAGATATAATTTGGTTTTTCAGTACACACAGATTCTGGGAGATATATAGGAACATTTCGGCCCCCAAGCTGCTATGATATTGTATTTTTACAACATATATTTTACGGAACTATCAATTTTCTGCATTATTCATTTGGCCTCATGAATAAACTGTTAAGCTGAAGCCAAGATGCCACAGTCCAGTTCATTCACAAGCATGCTGAATTCTTTTCACTGTGGGGGTCCTTGGAAGTCTCTGATCTTGGTTGTTTTCTTGCAGACGTTTTATTACCCAAACTAGGTAACTGATGACTAGCATTGATGACATTACCTAGTTTGGTCATGAAACGTCTGCAAGAAAACAACCAAGCTCAGAGAGCACCAAGGGGCCCCTCATTTCAACCCTGAGTTACAAATATTCTCCTTTATTTTTTCCACTGACTTTTTTTTTAATTAGAACACAGAATCAAACTCTAAATTCTATCAAGTCTAAAATGCTTGGA
The DNA here is from genome assembly GCA_022577455.1 of Arizona elegans. NCBI lineage: Eukaryota > Metazoa > Chordata > Lepidosauria > Squamata > Colubridae > Arizona > Arizona elegans. The sequence continues at coordinate 124,389,620 of JAKOOJ010000001.1, forward strand.
TTTGTGAATATTTTTATGCTTATGAATGCCAAAGGGAATAAAAGAGATTTATGTTAAGTAAGTTCAGCTAATTGTCTTCAAAAGCTAAGACTCCTAATCAGTGGTGGGATTCAGCTGGTTTGGGAGAACCAGTTGTTAACTTTCTGAGCAGTTTGGCAAACTGGTTGTTGGAAGAAATCATTAGGGCAGAGAACCGGTTGTTAAATTACTTGAATCCTATTACTGCTCCTAATAGTATATTGTGATACCTTAAACCAGTGTTTCTCAACCCTGGCCATTTTAAGATGTATAGACTTCAACTCTCTGAATTTCCCAGCCAACATGGAGATCTGGGATTTGAAGTCCACATGTCTTAAAATGGCTAAGGCCATTAAACCTCTATCTTTAAACTATGGGTGGCAAACCTGTTGGCTTCCCACTTTTACTAAACTACAATTCCAGCATAATCAGTACTGAGAAATATAACAATGGGAGGACTACAGTTTTCCCCCTGTCTTAAAGTTCAACTTATTCACTATTTTTTTTTCTGAAAGTATATTACAACTACTTCAAAATCTGATATGCTAATATTGCAGAATGGGGGAAATGCCTCCTTCTCTTTTAGACTTGCATGGGATGGTGAGAATCAGAAATGTATTTTTTTAAACACTAGAGGGAGATGTTCTTCACATATTAAAAAGTGAAAGCAGTAAAGCTGCAAAAGGAAGCCCAGCAAGTTAGCTTTCCCCAGATTGTGTTTGTGTTTGAAGCAGGATTTTTTTGTCTATGATGCTAACTTGAGTTGGAGCTCAAATCTACCCTACCCTTTTGAGTCTGACATATTTTTTAGTGAGCAGATGGCGATAAGCATTATTAATTTGAGCTATAAGTCAAATTAATAGTCTTATAATTACAAGTACAGAAATGATGTGTATGTTGTATCTGTTTGGAGAATTGAACTTGGCATATTTTTTCCTGTATGTTGCTGTGACTCTTTTGAAAAAACTCCAAGAATCACTTTATTGCTAAAGTATCTAGTTCTCCTTGATTTCATCTTCTTGGGCCAAAACAGGAAAATCTCTGTGGAATCCTTTAGTACATGACATGTTTCCCATATTAGCTAACTCTGAGATGGGATTTAATTTATGCATCAGAAACAAGGCAGAGATACAACAAGGATGGCCCACTATCATCTCTTTCACTTCTTGACTCCTTTGTGTAGACAGCTGGAGAACAAATAAACATTTATAAGAGGATTTGGGAGATTGATTGGTTAATTCACACCTGTTCCTTTAAACTCTCATCAACAAACTTTACAACAAGTATATTCTGGAAGTTCTGTCAGACCATTATATTAAATTATAATGTCCAGTTAAAGAAGGAAGCTTCATTGGCAACACAAGTTGATATCATTTGGTCTTTTCCTTCCCAACAGACAATGAATGCCAGCTTCAGGGTTTTTTTTTTCTTTAGTCCATGAAGCTACATCATTTCAGTCCAGCTGGCATCCCTTCTTGAGATAATGGTCCAGGCTGTATCAGGGAAGGGTGCTATTTCAAGGCCAGGCCCCTGGGAAAGGGGTGTGTGAGGGGAGTTTTATGGGCCTGAGTGGAGAGCTGCAGCAGTACCCTTCTCCATCATATTGTTTCCTTCTGACCTTTTTGCATTTGTCTCTTCCTTTGTTCTTCTTTTTCCTCATAGCCTTTATGTTTTTCAGGCACTGAATCTAACAATTCTCACTCCATGAGGGTGAACCTTACTCCCAAAAAAACTGGTACTTATTTTCTTTTCACCACATACTTGCAGAGATTTAAAGGAGGTACTAAAACTTGCTTAAAAACCCTGAATCCTTCCTGTATCTCTAAATAGGTTCTAGTCCAGTCCATTTTTTTGGCATGTTATGCTAACCCTGGTGTGCTGTTAAACTGAGAAAAATGGTGGATCCCTGAAATAAGATATTCAGAAAGTCACAAGAAGAAGTGGAATGCTAAGGAGGCTCCTTAGCTGGTGCTTCAGGCCAGCAAACCATGCCATTTTGATCCCACAAGGCTCTGGAAAAGCTCTGTTGGTATAAATGGAGACCAAGATAAAAACAATTTCTTCAACTTTGACTCAAGGGGCTCTATATCTAGCTATGTGGAAGGACTTAGCTGGCCTTGGCTGACCTTGGAAAACTATCGTAAGAAGGTTTAAATGTGATGACTATCGGAGCTGTAGACAATACTGAGAAGTTTAAAAAGAAGCAATGGCATATCACTTCTTTAATTTTGCCAAGATATTTATGTGGGACCTTCCACATCAGGAGCTGACCTCAGCCTAAAGGCATCTAGATCCTAATCTTCTGGTCCCTCCTGAATTCTATACATGTTCTTCAATGGTAACAATTGGGGTTGTGAATGAATGGGGAGAGTTAAAGAGAGACAGTTGGGTGTAGTGGTTAAGGCACCAGCTGGGGAGAAGGGTTTTTTAGTTCTGCCTTAAGCATGAAGTCAGCTGTGTGACCTTGGATCAGTAATTTTCTCTCAGCCCTTGGAAGCAGGCAAAAGGAAACCACTTCCAAACTTTTGCCAAGAAAATTGCAGGGACTTGTCTAGGCAGTTGTCAGGACTCAAAAGGTCCTGGTGCTACTCATCAGGAGTAGCACCAGGAACTATATGATAATCAGGTTCTGTTTATACTATGGCCCTGTCTACTGATGGGGCAGTCATTCTTAAACAATACTTTGTAAAGGAAACAAAAATAGTCTCTGTCACTGATACCAGTCTATCATATAAAACCCTATTTTTGGGGAGCTGTGTTAGTGCTACCTGAGATCTTGTCTACTGAATATATAGCTCATAAATCAAATGCTTGGCAAATATCAGATTCAATTAATAGGAAGGTAATGTATCATAGCTGGCTGGGGCAGTTTAGAAGACAACTTCAGAGGGGAGGTTGTTTGTGAAATTCTAAATTAAATTAGAAAATGTTAACATTTCATTTTTTATGTTTGTAGATCAATCATTAGTACTACTCACATTCAAATATGGTACTTTAAGTGTTTCTTGAATCCTTTTTTATTTGTAATTATATGCCATCTATTAAAAATGAATTATATATTCTGTTTTGACATATTTAATGTCATTTTGCTAACAAAGCATTTTTTTTTCTGAAAGACAAAATCCTTTCTAACTGCTTTATTTTCAAGATCATATTTTAAAGTTGGGTGTGAAACTGCATTGCCAGTATTAGATGGTTCTGTTGCAAGTTGTACTATAACTTCTGGAAGGCCATAAATTCCTATATAATTTATGGGTTATACCAAAACAATGAAAATTTGATTTTTTTTCCTGGGGGGTGGGGGAAGCAGAGTTACGTGCCCAAGTATTTTGAAATTGTTCATTCAATTTTGAGTATAGAAATTGAATAACCCAAATTAATGATATATTTCCAGGGGTGTGAGAAATTCTTAAATAGTTTGTATTTACCATTAACTGTATTAGCAGTATCTCTCCTCTCCTCTCCTCTCCTCTCCTCTCCTCTCCTCTCCTCTCCTCTCCTCTCCTCTTCTGTTTTGAAATTTTTGGTTTGTTTTTCTGTTAATTTTACCTCGATTTTAAATATTGTACTGCTCTTGTTTTATTTTCTGGTGGTTTCGTCTTTATTTTTTTAAACTTATTTGCTGATAAGCGCTATACCAAAAGAACAATGCTTATCAGATGGTCAAACTGTGCTCTAAATAAATAAATAATGAAATAAATAAGATTGTGAATTTCCAATGATCGTTGCTAGATGGAGCTGCAGCATAAAAAATACATACTGATATAAGGACACTGTATCTGTCAAATAAAAATTATTTTATACGATTGTCTTCTCTTGGGTTCATCTAAAGCTGCCTATAAGGATTTTTATCAAAACAAATGGAAGGGTTATGAAGAAATGATTAAACACAAAATGTAAGTTTTGAGTTTAATCCTATTACTTTTCAGAGAGCAGCCGTAGCAGGCCTATACTATTTTGCAATATGATGCTAGTCACTTTTTCAGTCAAGAATTCTGCTGTTAATTTGCTATGATTATGTGGCAATTATTTAGAGGTGGAGAAATTGGAAAATAGCCCTGGGAGAAAAGGAAAAAGATTGAATAGCATTAACACTTAGACTTATATACCACTTCATAGTGCTTTTACAACCCTCTCTAAGCAGAGTCACATATTGCCCCCAACAATCTGGGCCTCCATTTTACCGACTTCAGAAGGATGGAAGGCTGAGTCAACTTTGAGCGGATGAGATTTGAACTGCTGAACTGCATCCAGCAGTCAGCTGAAGTAGCCTGCAGTACTGCACTCTAACCACTGTGCCACCTCGGCTCTTCTGAACTGTAAGAGTAAGCTTACACAGGAGTTTAATCTTAGACTAATTTAAACTATTTTAGATAAGGTGACCAGATTTTAACATTGGTAAAGAGGGACATTGTGGGCATGGCTTATTTTGTGGGTGTGGCTAGCTGGTTATGTGACTGGGTGGGCGTGGCTAGCTGGTCATGTGACTGGGTGGGTGTGGCTAGCTGGTCATGTGACCGGGTGGCCATGGCTATGCGTATAGGGTAAGGTGAACAGATTTTAACATTGGTAAGAAGGACACCATTGTGGGCGTGACTTATTGTGTGGGCGTGGCTTGGAGGCCATGTGACTGGGTGGGCGTGGCTAGCTGGTCATGTGACCGGGTGGCCATGGCTATGTGTATAGGGACTACTCAGAGGGCTGAAAAGTCATTTCTGACAGGTCCTCACACTTTTGACTGGTCCTCACACTTATGACCATCCTCACATTTATGCCCGTGCAGTATTCTTAACAACCATGTCACTCATTTCACAACTGCTTCTCTTCACCATGGTGACAAGATAGGGCAAAAACGTAAAATGTGAGGACAGTCATAAATTCGAGGACTGGTCAAAAGTGTGAGGACCAGTCAAAAATAACTTTTTCAGCCCTCTGAGTAGTCCATATGCATTAAAGGATACAGCAATAGAGAGGGATGAAGGAATGGAAATTAGAGTAGGAGTGAGGGTAAGAGAGGGAGGAAGAGAGGAGGAGAAGGAGAAAGGAAGAGGAAGTAGGGAGGAGAAAAAGAGGGTGGGGGGAAGAGAAAGTAAGAAGGAAAGAAAAGAGAGTGGTGGTAGGTTTGAGGAGAAAGATTGCTGTACAATAAAAAAGATGAAAGGGAAGAAAGCCAACCCCAAGCAAATATAAAGATATTAAGATTAAGAATGAATTGTTAAACTTTAAAGAATAAAAGAGAACAAATATGAATAAATAGCAATAATTAGAAACACATATACAAACATGCAATGTATTTTCTTTGAACAGAATATTTGGCTGGGTCACAAATTTAAACAGCGTTTAGTCATTTCAATTAAATTTACAATTTCTATATTTCCTTTTTGCCATATTTATTCCTCATCTATTTTTTTTAAAAAAACAATATTACCCTTCATCCTCATCTCTAATCTTAATCAAATTCAATTTTTCCCTTCTATTCTATATTATACCCCTTCCCATTGTCATCTATTTTTATATCCATCCTCACATTGGTTAATTATGTAATTATGTAATACAGTTGTTTAATACAAATTCAACATTTTAATATAAATCAATTAGTTATATAACTATCTTTTTTGTATATTAATCAATATGAACATGAATATTCCAATTATTTCCGTGCAATCCAATTTCTTACAAATCAATTAATTATATTTACCAATAATAATAAACCAAATAATTTCCCCCATATATTCCTCCAAACCACAACTTAACCATTTCTGCTTTCAACACAATATACAATTATTAATAGTATCTCAATTATTACAATTCCCTAGTTAAATAGAGCTTTTTTTCTTTTGTGTTTTAAAATCTTGAACTCTCCTCTTTTGCCCAAAATTTCCCATTGTTTGCAGTTTTGTACCTACCTTTTTTGGTGAGGAAAAAGAAAAAGAAAAAGAAAGAAATCTCTCTCTGCCTCATTTTGTCACCTTGCAGGTTTAGTTTCGCTTTCGCCTTTGTTTTCAGTATAGCTGGGGGGGGGGGGGAAATCTGCTCCAGGAACTTTTTGCAGCTTTTTGCAGCTAATTAACCTAGCGGAAGCTGTTAACAGGGGCTGTTTTTTCTATTTTTGCAGACATGGGTCTATTCATTTTTTTTTTAACACTGATCAGCTGTAGGTCGGCCCTTTGAAGCCCTGCGGCAAGAGTTTAAAGAGTTTTTTTTCCCTCTAGCCATCAGCGGGGATTCAGGAGGCAGAATGAAAAATCGGGACTTTTTTAAAACGCCGCGGGACGCGGGATAAATTGCTCAAAAGCGGGACTGTCCCGCCAAAAGCGGGACGTCTGGTCACCTTAATTTTAGAGGAATGGAGAACAGAGGATAATCCAAATCAAACCCTGTCCAAATCCTTGATTTGCTCACAGAGAAAGATGAGATCAGTGAGATTTCTTGCAAAATTAGACAACTGGGAATCATTTATTCAGAAATTAAACTATCCTTTGACAAGTAAGCAAAGAATAGCATTTATCAAACCTCAGGTAATATTGTGGTATCAGTTTAGAAATCTGAAACAAATTATGTGGTCTAAATATGTATTTGCCTAGCCCAACCACAAGACCATGATGGTATAAGTCTTAATTTTTTCTAAGTGTTGCTGTAAAAATACCATAAAGGAGAAAAGAGGAATGGAGAAGCAAAGTCGCTTTTTTTTTTGATAAAAAAAAGTATCAGAACTTGAATAATAATTTTAAAATATATAAATTGGGGTATATTGCTAGTCTAATTAATTGCCTCAAGGCCAGGGGATACAATTACAGCTCTTGAGATATGACAGGGCCTGTCCTATCCCATTATCTATCTAATTCAATCTCAGTCACATGATCTGCCACAGTTACACAGAGTCCTATAATTTGGCACAGAACAGAAACTGTGCTGGCCTTTATGAGCTAGTGAGCTGTTCAGATTGAGCAACTGTATAAGCCACTGCCCTCATATATAAAAAAAAATAGCAATATTCAATGTTTGTTGTGATTGAACTGTTCTCAGAATTAAAACTCCTCTTTGTAAACAACGTCAAATATATTTCTAATGAGTTGCGTAATAGCAGCCTTCCAGTTCTGCAGCTATAAAATGTTCAGTTGAGATAATGCCTTCAGGATAATCAGAAACAATGGCAGATAGGTAAGTTAATAATTGTTATTCTTTGGAGGAGGGCTTGAAAACCTTTGGTGGAGACGCTTTCTGAAGGATCAATGGCCCTGGGGAAGCTATGTTAACGCCTCTTGGTGAGCCTTGGATGGTCTGCTTATCATATTTTTGGAAAAGAGCTGGAGCATTTTTAAAGTATTATAAAATTCTGTTAAGCCATTGGTAGTTTAAATCATAGTTTTCACTGTGTTTCTCTGCTCTAAATAGTGGGAAACTGAAATCTACCAGAGTAGGCAGGGAATTTCAATAAAACATTCAGGAACAGTAAGCTGCCAGCCGGTGTTGTTCCTGTTATTGTTATTATTACACACAACAATGTGAAATCACAGCTGCCAGTTTTTTAGCTGGTGTTGGCCTTCGTATGCAATCAATCAATCAAACAATCAGATCTTTATTATGGTCATAAACCAGCATAAGGAGGATGGGATACAAATCATATTTTTTCAAAAAGAAAAGCTAAAAATATTAAAACAAAAATTATACAAAATTAAAAATATAAAAATACATTTTAAAAAGCTTGTATACATATACAAAAAAAATCTACAAGGAGGAATAAAAATATTAAATAATAATTTTTTAAAAACCCCATAGAAGTTAATACATTGCTAACTAGAGCTATCCCAAAACAAAACACTCTTAAACAAACAAATCATTTGATGGATCTTAAGCACTGCTGTGCAGAACCTGGCCACTTTGGATGTTGTGGTAGGCTTAGTATCTGCAAGCAGCAGAGAAATATAGCATTGTCCTGTGCACTGTGCATATTTATACAATAATGGTGAAATGAGGCACGTGTAAGCGTCTCTGCCTTACAGGCTCTGGAGAAGCACATGCTCTGTTGTTTCTGGGTGTTCAGAGTTACAGGGGCATTGAGAGGGAATTTTCCTGTATGAGATTATTATTATTATCTCTTTTATTCATTAAACATGAAACTCAGTCAACTGAACATTTAAAAATTTATCACCAATATCATTGACTGGCGTTGATGGTTGATACCATGTTGCTGCCAGCATCCTAGGTATCAACCAAGTTATTATTGTAGTAGTAGTAGTAGTAGTAGTAGTAGTAGTAGTAGTAGTAGTAGTAATAGAATAGAATAGAATAGAATAGAATAGAACAGAACAGAACAGAACAGAACAGAACAGAACAGAACAGAATAGAATTCTTTATTGGCCAAGTGTGATTGGACACACAAGGAATTTGTCTTGGTGCATAGTAGTAGTAGTAATAGTAGTAGTAGTAGTAGTAGTAGTAGTTTCATTATTTTCATTATCATTATTATGATGATTGTTTGTGTAGTCAACTAGATGTTAGACTGAGTTTGGCTTTTTGTCCACCTATCAAGCACTTACCAAGGCCCTGGAATAGGCTGTTGCTTTGTTGCTTGATAGTGTTAGAGATATTTGTCAAAGGATGTCAGCTGCTTCAAGTAAAACTGCCTTTTGCAATTGATCGATGGTGATTTTGTCAGTGTTGATGGTGTTCACATGGTGTTCCAGCTGTTTTGGCACTGTGCCCAAGTTTCCTATTTTTATCGGTACTATCCTTGCTTTCTTTTGCCACAGTCATTCTATTTGTATTGGCAGGTTTTTGTATTTTGTGATTTTCTCTTGTTCTTTCTTTTCTTTTCTGTTGTTTCCAGGAGTTGCAACATTCACTTTACAGATGTTTTTGTCTTCTTTATCAGCAATTGTTAAGTCTACTTGCTACTTTGTCAGGCTGTCATTTGTAGTCAGTCTGTGCAATCGTCTTGCAGCAATGAACTAGGTGATCCACTGTTACTTCAGCTTCTTTGCAGAGGCAGCACTTTCTGTCTGTTGTATCTTCTCAATTCTGGCTTTGTATGCATTTGTTCTTAAGGCTTGGTCTTGTGCAGCCAGAATTAGTCCCTTAGTCTTGTTCTTCAATTTTCCTGCTCTTAGCCATTGGCAGGTCTTCTTGGTATCTGCTTTGCCTGCCAGTGTTGTTGTTGTTTTTTTTAATGTACTAGCCATATAATACTTTGCCTTGCCATATTTCTTTTCTATTCTTTATTTAATTTTCTTTATAGGTCAGTTTGGTCTTTAGGGGATTGACTAAGTCTTCATGGTATACTACTTTTAGTGCATCCTCTTCACTGTCCTTCAGATATTCTTCCACTGCTCTTTTTTTTTCTATTCAACTGTATGGTACTTGCAACATTTCACACCCACTTATTTATTTATTTAGCGTATGGCACTTATTTCCCTTGGTAAGTAGAGTCTGTCAATATCACTGTGAAGATGAAGGGTGTGATTCATTATCATTATTTTTCTGGTCTTCCTATTCATCGCTTTTAATTCTTCTTGTGTCCAGTCCATAATTCCAGTTGTATATCTAATGGCTGGATTGTCTAGGTCAGTGTTTCTCAACCTTGGTAGCTTGAAGATGGGTGGACTTCAACTCCCAGAATCCCCCAGCCAGCAACACTGGCTGGGGGATTCTGGGAATTGAAGTCCACCCATCTTCAAGCTTCCAAGGTTGAGAAACACTGGTCTAGGTGTTAATTGCCTTGATGGTATTTCCTCCATTGAGTTTGGACTTTACGATCTTCTTCACTCTTTACCTTCTCTTTTTCTTGGCTTCAGTGTGCTTGATGTTAATTTGAAGGATGCCTAGGTATTTGTAGTGATTGTCTGCATCCAGACTCTGAGCATTATTTCCATAGGATATCTTGATACCTTCATTGTTTCCCTATTTTCCCTATATTCTATTCTATTTTTTCCCTGTTGATGATGTGGGTGGCCCCTCTGTCCAGTTCAAAGTCCATTGTAATACCTTGGCCATCTATAAAGAGAGACAATGTTCAATAGCAATTCTATTTCAGATACTGATTTTCTATACAGCTTCAAATTGTCCATGTAAAGGAGATAGGATAGCCTAGAAGATGTTTTTGTTGTTTGAAAGCCAAGGCCTGACCTGTTCAGTACTGTGTACATAAGAATCAATACAATGACAAACAGTAGTGGTGATATTGAGTCTTCTTGAAAGATTCATCTCTTAATATTAATATCTCCCAGTCTATCACAATTGACCAGCAACTGTATCCTCCATTGTGCCATTGATCTTTGCACAAAGTTTCTAATGTTTCTATTGATTCTTGTTATTTCTAGGCACTTAAATATGCAACCTTGTGACAGGGATTTGAATGCTTTCTTGTAATCTACCCAGGCCACATTCAAATTAGTCTTCCTTCTTTTGCAGTTTTCCAAAATCAATTGTCAATTAGAAATTGATCTTTTGTTCCTCTGCTATTTGGGGAGTTTCCCTTCTCCTCAGGTAGAAAGAGTTTGTTTTCAACTAGATCCTATTGAACTGCATCAGTTACAACATCAGTTAGCAATTTGAATATAAGCAGATAATTGGCTTGTAGTTGCCTAGTTCTGCCCCTTCACCAGATGTTAACCAATCTTCAATTTTGCCTCATTGCAGTATGTTGTTAAACTATTTGGCAATGAGTGGGGAGTGGGTGTAGACTAGTCAGATATTTTAACCAAAAAACCATGTAGTTCATCTTAATCTGGTGCTTGATCTGCCTTGTCTTTTTCTCCACAATTTCTGCTGTTATTACAAGTTTTTCATTTCAGCTTTTTTAAAAAAAATCCTTATCTACCTCCTTCATCCAAGCCAAATTCTTGTTGTATTTCGTTGGGTTGTCCCATAGATGTACTCAGAACTGCACAGTTTCTTCTTTATCAGGTGTCGATTGGTTCATTGTAGTCTCTCACTGCAGGCTATTGGTAGCAATCACTCAACTGAAACTGGAAATTTTACCTACAGTGTACAATTTGAACTTCATATCTGCTGATTTTCCTGGCTATAACTGTTATTTGCTGCTTTATTATTTCCAGTACTCCCTTGATCTTCCTTGTTTGTAGGTGAAGTTTCTTCAATCTTGATTCCAATCTGATTCTTAATTCTTTTAGTCTTCTTGTTCTTCAACTTGTTTCTTTCATTGGATCTTAGCAAGCTGATCTTCTTTTCCAAACTGATCTTCCACTATGGAGGTGCACTGCTTGGCTTTTTTTCCTTGTTTCTTGAGTTTCCATGCAAGGTATTCCGTTATAAATGCAACTGTGCTGTGTGCTAATTTGTTTGCTTCTTGCACTGAGCTGGTATTTATATCTGATATTACAGTTTTGGCACCTTTTAATACTTGTTCCAGCGGATTCTTTGGAACAGGCTTCAATGCCGCCAACCTTACTTTGTTGTTTTTGTGCTATTCTATATGCATGGTTATTCTTTGTTTCTGTTCTTGTTAATTTTTTTTTAGTTAGAGGGTTTTGTTCTTTCCGAGGAATAAAGATAATTCAATAACTGCACTGGCTTCCTCTACGACCAGCTCCCCTTAGCTTGCCTCTACAGTCCAAGCTATTTCTGGCAAGGTTTCAATTTCTTTGTCCGGGGTAGGCTTTCACAGATCTTCCAATTCTGCTTCTATGAATACTTTATTTTTTATTAGAAAATGATGTTAGAAAATGTTATATCAAGATAGAAATATTTTAAGGTTGAGGGTGAAAATTTGTTAGAAAATGTTATATCAAGATAGAAATAGGTTAATGTTAATGTAAGGAAGATGAAAATTTGTAAGGGGGAGGGAAGGGTTCAAGTTTTATATACAAAGGAGGGTTTTTTCCTTTTATCTGACATGAGTATACTAGGAAGTCTGGGGGGAGGGGAGGGTTAGGGTGGGTTAGGGAGGTTGGGAAGATTGGGGGGGTTGTGGGGGGGGGAAAAAGGGGTGAAAATGTAACTGTAAAACTTTTGCAATAAAAAAAAAAGAAAAGAAAATGATGTTGATCTATTAGCCTTCGTTTTTGATTCTGCATGTGGTTCTTTCTGGGACTTATGCATTCTTTTCAGATATCCTCTTCTTTTGAATTTGATTTGTAACAACGGATCATTATTTCTTTGTTTTCAGTTTTATTATTATTCCATCATGTTTCACTGTTTGGCCTCTGTTGCATTCAGATGATTTGAGAAATACTTAAATACTCAAAATAATTTTTTAACTCATTTAGTTAAATTAAGCATTCAGACAATTCAGCCCAATATGTGCAAAGGAAAGACCATCATACGCAGTAAATTTTGAGGGTCAGATTGGTGTATTTGTATCACTAAATATTTATTGTCAAGATGTCCAACTTTGGCCACCTTTTGTTGCATGTCTCATGCAACAAAAATATGACTTTGGGTTTCTTCACACAAGCCCATGTAAGGTAGGAAAAGAATTGTGAGTTTAGTAATGAACACAAACAACACAAATTATATCTAACTGTCCTTTTCAGTTATACTTATACAGTAGGATTTAGCTGTTGTGATGATAAATATCTCATCTGTAGCATTTACAGTGATCGTACTACCAAAATATTTCTAAATATTTTGTATTTAGTATTAAAGAAAATCTGGACTGCTCCTGATTAAGAATAAAATGTTACATATAGCATTAACATTTTAACATTATATTGTATAGAAAAACTGGATTTTATAAATATATCCATAAAGTGCAAATGAATAAAATCTTCCATCTTGCTCAAGATGGAAGCAGTACTAAAACTTAAAACTGAAAACCAAGTTAAATTTGGGCTGAGTAGTCCAAAAGCTGTAACAAAATCTTCCTATATTCTAGGAAGGCAGAAATGGACAACATTTTTTCCCCTTTACAGTACTTGCTCTTGTTTTCACCCCACCTCCCCAATTCCAAGACTTTCTTTTTCATACCAACAATAGCGTGGAAAATATATTTATTGTAGCTCAAAAGCTCATCTGAATTTTCCTTTGGTTCAGGGCATGCCAAGAGATTCCTCTTCCACATTGCTTGATCCCACTGGATTTCTCTAAAAAAAATTATGATGCCAGAATTCTCTGATATCAAAAAGAAGCTGGTGAGATGGCAGGAGACCAAATCTCTCCCTTTTGGAGTTTGGTGCTCAGAAGAGCAATTTGATCAGTCCTTGTGTCAGGCCTGGAAGCCATCTTTTGTATTGGGCCTTCAGGCCTGCCACATTTACTACTGTGGGAAATTGGGAGGGGGGATTGTATGGAGCATGGGTGATATATAGTCATATTAACATTTCTTTCTCAGAGAGTCAAGGACATCTTGCCCTGCACCTGGAGGCATCTGGGAGGCATCTCCAGTTGGGACTGTGCTTTGATTGGATCACGTGATGGACATGTGGGTGCTGGGCAGGGATTTTGACTTTCATTTGGGTGGGGAAAACCTGGAAGCTTTCAGATTCAGGTTTTCCCAGATGTGCCAATATGGCATTTCTAATAAAATGGAACTTTGAGGAACTTCAAGCCCCAGAGTTTTCTTTCGTTGGGGGTGTTACTTGGAATCCTGACACCTTGGTTGATTGGCTCTTCCAGAAGACAGAATTGCATCCCACTAAACCCTCCCCCCCTTGATTTTATAAAATAATGCAGGAATGGAGGAATGCAATAGCACAATATATTTTCAATATATTTTCATTCTAAAAATCACCCTCCCCCGCAAAAAAGTCCAATTTAGCCACAGGCTTCCATATGAACATAAGCAGATTTCTACATTTGTATCCCAAATTGGGTGATAAATTGTACATGTAAACAGGCAATGCATGTGTGATTCCCTAATGGCCAAAGGGATATAGAAGAGAAATTTCCCTGGTTCACATTCATATCTCTTGAACCTATATGCTCAATGGAATACAAGTGATCATCAACTAGCTAGCTTGCTTGCTTTGGTAAATGTGTGTGCAATGCAGGAAAAATATATGAACAAACACACGTTTGATGACAATGTACAGAGTATGCAAAACCATTTTATACTAGGGAAATTTGTAAATTAGAAAAATTATACATAAACACGTGCATTAGAATGCCTATGCAGAAGGTGGGACTTTTTCTTGAGCTAAAGAAAATTTGAGAGATTTATCTCTCCTTAGTACTATACATTTCTAACATGCTAAAATCCCAAAAATTGTCTATTCTAGTTCTGGATTAAAGATAACTTCATTTCTACTCCTGCTATAGAAGAATTTTGACTTTCCTGAAAGGGACCACATATACACAATCCTAGAAGTTCAAGGCATCTTCTGTGAATTAGATCACCTTATTTATTTTTACCATTTTACCCTGTCTTTCACAGGATAAATATAGTTGACAGTTCACAGACCACTTTTTTCTTTTTTTATGACCCTTTAATCCCTTGCTTTGGAGTTGGGATGATTAAGTGAAGCTGAACATTTACTGGCCAGATGCCCTTCCTGACACCTACCCAGAGTTTTCAGCAGATATTTTCTCTTTGCATCATGACAGAGAAACAGTTGTTGCTTCCTAGCATTGAACTCTCAACCTCCTGATTGTGAGGTGAGCATCTTCACCTCTAGGCTACTGCACCGCTCTCACAGTCTACTATATAAACAAAATTATAAATTGTGGTAAAAACATGGCAAACAGTTTAAACATAGAATGCAATTACAATACAAAGAACAGTGGATTTCACAAACTGAAGAGGGGTTTCATTCCATATCAGTCTAACCGGATCTTAATAAGCTTGTTGTTTCACTGATCATATTTGCCTGTATAAGCTCCTTCTCTGCAATGGGAATCTCAGCTCTTTCATGGCTTCTCCTATGGAGAATAATTGGCACAAGTTGTCCAGCTCCACAAGCCACCATGTTTTCAAAGATTACAATATTATCTCAGTCCACATGTTGTTTTGGGGTAGCACCTGGTATTAGCGCCTAGTATTAGAATGGAATATCACCAAGGAATTCCAGGCATTAGGCTAGTGTGAAAAGTCCAAAAATAACCTTGAAATGGGTAACGGTATTGGTTGAAGAGTGGATCTGGAATATTTTTAAAAAATAAAAAATATATTGAGCAGTGCTATTATTTATACAAAACATTGAACCAGGGGTGGGTTCTAAATTTTTTACTACTGGTTCTGTGGGTGTGGCTTATTTTGTGGGTGTGGGTAATGTGGGTAATGTTGGGGTAATGTGACTGGGTGGGCGTGGCCAACATTTTTTTTTAACTTTTAAAAGCATTTTTTCTACAACCTTAAGAGGTTGCAGGAAAAAATGCATTGAAAAGCCTCTGCTGATCAGACAACTCAGCTGGGATCATCAGAGGCTTTTCAAAGCATTTTTTTTTTACCACCTCTTCGGCTGAAGAGGTTGTAGAAAAAATGCTTTGAAAAGCCTCTGACGATCAGGCAACTCAGCTGGGATTGTCAGGGGCTTTTCAAAGCATTTTTTTTACCACCTCTTCGGCTGAAGAGGTTGTAGAAAAAAAGCTTTGAAAAGCCTCTGACGATCCCAGCTGAGCCACGGGATCATCAAACGCCTTTTTTTTTTACTTTTAAAAGCATTTTTTCGGCCGAAGAGGTTGTAGAAAAAATGCTTTTAAAAGTAAAAAAAAAAAAAAAGCCTCTGATGAGGTGGGCAGGGTAAGTGAGCGGGGACCAGGCCGGGGACCGGTTCGGGGGCGTGGTCAGCCAATGTTATTACCGGTTCTCGGAACTACTACAAATTTTTACTCCGGTTCTTGCGAACTGGTGCAAACCAGGAGCAACCCACCACTGCATTGAACAACTGTATAAAATATCAGGAGATTGAAATCACAAAAAGGAGAGTGTATGTAAACAGTCAGATATACTCCACTTAATTCATAACGTTCAGGTAAACCAGTAAGTTTTGATTTGGTAACATAACAAATGTTGATGATAACTAAACCTGTTTGGAGACGTTTTTATAATCCACAAATAATAGTAAATAGTTCAGTGATAGATTGCATGCAGATAATCACAAGTTCAGTGAATGATAATGACAGATTCAATTTATTTCTAGCCCTATAGGCCATTGCATTGAAAAAGACCAATGGCTGGACTCTGTACAAGGCAGTTTCCTAAGTTTTATTAAGTCTGAACCTTGCTTTGAAGAAAATTAATAAACCTCATAAGATTGTATAAGATAGTACTGTAATTATATTTGTAATGACTGATCAATGAATGTTGAACAGAATAAAGCTGGAAGTTTTGAAATAAATTAGTTCTCAGCAATATAAAACCCCTTATTAAAAAAAAAAGATTTAGGTTGCAACAACCTAAATTTGAGAAGAAATTTCTGATGAAAATTAATCTGAGAAGAAAAATCTGATGCAACCTGATAATATTTTAAGCAATAATGAACCAGTTAGAATGCTAAAAAATCTATGTTATTCTTGCTCAAACATAGAACTTAGTTTCATCTAATGAACTGATTATCTGTATCTTTGGGATAAGGAAAACACTTTGCATACTATTCTAGAATAGGTAGCAAATATGTTCTTGTAACGATGTAATATTATCCTGGAATATGTAAATGCTATTAGCAAACATTTTTTTGAAATTATATTTGCAAGTGTAGCAGTCAGAAATTAGTAGAGGTTCATGTCAAAACCAGGATACTCTTATCATGGCTGAATCGATCCATTTGCTGTGCATGAGGGAGATGGCTTTCTAAAGAGAGAAGAAAGAACTTCTAATTGACCACTTGGTAGTCTAGCTAGGTAATATTGATGTCAAGGCCGATTCGCTTTGCACTTCCACTCGCAGCCAGATAACAAAAACCAGGGAGGGTAGAGGAATGAGTGGAATGTATGGGAGACTTGGAGAGAATTGAGGAATTCATGGGTACCATCTGTGGCCTGGGAGAATCTCAACACCTCAAGGTCGAACAATGAGAGCCTTCTGAGCCTAACAAATTTACTCAAAACAAAGAAATTGTACTGGATTGGTGGACAATGGATAGTGGGTGGCCCAGGGGGGGGAATTTTTTCGCCAAATGCAGAACTGGCTTTGCTTTCTACTGTGCCTATGTGGATCTGTCAGTAAAGTTATACTCTTGGTAAAATAATGCCCCAGGAGTTTCTTTTGCTACAAATGCCAATGGCTTGTCAACGGTTGACAACTGATGAGGTTCTAAATGAGATGGATCAAGACCTACGGACAGATCTGTAAGTAGCTTCCTGTACCAGGAACCAGAATAGATTTCAAACCCTCCACAAAATGCAAAATGAAGCAAACTCCCAATCATTGCTGCATCCCTTTCATTTGTACAGGTAATCCTCAAATTAAAACTGTTCATTTAGTGACCATTCAAAGTTACAACAGCACTGAAAAAAGCGATTTATGGCTATTTTTCACACTTACAACTGTTGCAGTGTCCCCATGGTCACATACAATCAAAATTCAGATGCTTGGCAACTGATTCATTTATGATGGTTGCAGTGTCCTGGGGGTCATGTGATCACCTTTTGCAACCTTCTGGCAAGCAAAGTCGATGAGGAAGTCATATTCACTTAACAACCGTGTTACTAACTTAAGAACTGCAGTGATTCACTGAACAACTGTGGAAAGAAAGGTCGTAAAATGAAACTCATTTAACAACTCTCTCACTTAGCAACAGAAATGTTGGGCTCAATTGTGGTTGTATGTCGAGGACTACTTGTACCATAGCCCAGCTTTTTCCTGCTGTGATGACAAGATTTGCAGGTAAGCACACCCCAACACCATGGATATACTTATTAGGAAGGGGGTTCATTTCATCCAGAACCAGAATTTATGGGTCTTTCTCTCCGCAATTTAGCAAAAATCAACATTCTCTGAATAATGCTATAGAATCAAGAAAGGTGGGGAAAAGACCTGGGATGGATTTCTGGGACAGCTCAGATTTGATGGCAAATAAACAGTCCTGGGCTAGAATGTCCAGCTTCAAAACCCTAGGCTGATATCTGTCCCAATTCTTGCACTTCTATTTTGTGCATGGTGTTAGTTAGGGACTCATTATGTTTTAAGGAAAATCCAAAGACTCTAAAGCAGGGGTCTGGCAGCACTGGCAGCGGGCCGGATGCATCATGCCCAGGCCATACCCAACCCAGCTCCGCGAAAGGAAAAAAAATGTCATGATATGTCATGTGACGGCAACGTGACATGGCAAGTTTGACACTCATGTCCTAAAGTCTATTTAGTCAATCTCTGCTAAATAGATTTCAGTCTGATTAGCATAAACAATTTTTACACTTTTTAATTATTTGTAATTTTTAATTATGAAATCAATTCCTAAATATGCCTAGCTTCTAGTTTTTTGTAGAAGCCTGTTCTGTTCTGTTCTGTTCTGTTCTGTTCTGTTCTTAATTTGGCAGCCAAGATTAAGAATTTAATAAACTATTTTTTTTGGTTTAGTTCAGTGTTATTTCTCTCAAAAATATGGAATAATCCCTAACCTGGTATATATTCTACTTCTTCTTAAGTTACTGTTTTTTAAATATTGTCTTCCAATAAGGCACCACTTTTTCACAAGTCCATCACATATCAAAAATGTTGCTTTCTGACTGCAGTCCCTCTAACATTTGGATGAATAATTATGAGCTATTTCTAGACTAGTTGGAGTTAAATGCCAGCAATGTAATATCGTTCACTGCATCTCTTGTGTGGAAGCACCTGATTTCCAAAACATTTCCATTTCTTTCTCCCAGTTGTTTTTCCTAAATCTGTATCTCAAGCTTTTTTTCAATTTAGAGGTGGCTGACTGATCTCCGATTCTAATACTTTGCCTGCAAATTTTTGAGATTGTTCCACTGGGTAAGAAAAGAACATTAATGATTATTTTTTTTTCAAAAGTAGCTAAACAACAAGATACTGACTTCTTTATATCTTATTCTATAAAGCTTTAAGATGGAACCATGCTAACCATGACTACATTCCATTTTCAAACAATATGCTTACCAGGGGAGAATTAAAATTGTTGTACAGTTCTTCCAAAAAACCCATAATTCTCTACTTCTTATTCCTGTTCTCTCAAGTAATTCACTCAGAAGGTATCTCTTCTATTCCATAATGTATTGAAAGATGTACAGTCTAGGACTGTGGCTATCCAACCAAAAATGTAATGCCATGCCCTTTGTTGCAGTTGGGTCTAATACAAACACAAAGAACAGCTGTACAAGCCAAAGCAACAACAAATTAAATGACTGGTTTCCTTTTGTGGCAAGGGAATGGTTAGCCACCCTGTTAGAAACTAAAAACCCAGAAAGGAAGGCTGTTTTCCTGGAAAGCATTGTGCTGTGTGCTTTTTGGTAAATCATAATTACCCCCCAGGAAGAATGGCAACAGTTTTGAAAGGTACCTTGAGCAACTGATGTACAACATCTCTGCTATAATCTTAGCCCTAAAGCTAAGGAGATTTTCAGTGGGTGTTTTCTCTTACACCCACTTGGAGGGCATAGAGTACCTAAAGGATTCTTTTTAGAAAAGCAATCTAGGTGGTTTTTTTTTTTAATTCTCCACATTTATTTGGTTTGTATTCCAGATGTTCCACTTGGTTAATCGTCAAAATATTAAAAGAAGAAGAGCTTTATAAGCCGTGAAGCACCTTGGCATCCGTCTACTCGCTGATAGAATTGAAAACAATAATTCTCTCTCGATTGCCTCTCCCACCCACTCTTTTAAATTAAAATCACTAGATGGCATTGTTACTCTGAGATCTAATGTGCATAATAGTGCAGCCAAATGAGATAGTTAAATTAGCAGACAATTATCCCTGTTCCACTCCTCTTTTTATGTGATGAAACTGGTTACTTATAGCCTGCAGGATAAATTCTATAGGGTGGCTGACTTCTTTCTTCACAGGCTCTCTCTTCCCAGATTTCACCTCAATCTGTCATACAGATTTGACACTGCATCGTTCCAACAGTACTCAAAAATGACATGTATATAATGTGGAATATTGTGCACATTTACAGCCAGAACAGTCCACCCCACCCACCCCAGCCCCTTTAAGACATCCCTTGCAAGATCCTGGGGATCATCAGCCTGAAAAAGAGAAAAAATAATTTAAAGAAAGAAAAGAAGGAAAGAATGAAAGGGGGGGAATACCCCCCTCCAAACAGCAAATTCTTTTCTTGCCATGTACTGGGGCTGTCTCGCAGCCAAACATATTTCACAAAAGAAGCTAGAGCAACAACTAATATGATTTTTCGTTTTAGCAACGTTTACCCTGCCTCAGATTTAGTAAAGCGTTAAAAAAAAAAACCAGTTTACTTTCTATTAATACTTCACAAGACAAAATAATTACTTTTGGAAGGTATCTATTTATTGCAGAGACAAAAAGGAATATTTAGAATTGGACGTGAATGCAGTTTTGCACTTAAAAGTAGTTACATAGATTAAACAGGGGATGTGTTCAGTTGAATCATTCCTTTCCTTACACCAGTTAAACCTAGTGCTGTTATTTTATTCTCTCATCCTAAAAACCTCCCCACTTCTTACAGAAATTTGAAACACAGGTATTTGTTTTGCAGGAACATTCAGCTGAGCCACGCAGGACCAAACACACATCGTATTTTCTTCTTTTATTTTTTGTTCAGGGACACCAATTTAGTTTTGTTGTTATTCCTCTCAGATACATATACATTGTATATAACACAAATGTGTGCATGTGTGTGCGTGCGTGTACATATTGCATATGTAGACAGAGAGATGCTGTCAATAATTACAAATATCACTGTACAATATTTTGCTTTTAGTGTGATTTCAAAGGCAGCTATTTTGGCACACAATGAGTAATGCAGTGACAGTACACATCTTCTGGCAAGATTTGCTGCTTTTCTTTGTTTGGTTTTTATTTATTTATTTACTTAGTTCCTATTTATTTATTTATTTTTCCTGTTTTGCAACTTGGAATGTTCTCTTTGATTTTCTTAGATTTCACCATATGAAGCTTCTAGCAGATTACTCAGCACATGTTTTACACTCGTATTTTCAAAGGTCAAAATGGGGGTGGGGGGTGGGGGCAGGACAGGAGAGTCATAAAATTAAGAGAGTGGTACATTCCTGTGAATAAACTTCCCATGTACAAGTTTTTGTCCTATAAGAAATATTTTGTTTCTCAAATAAACATAGTTTACAAATTCAGCTTCATTCAGTGCAATCTTAAATCTATGTCACATGTAGGCAATTCACATTCAGATTGAGATTCTGGTAATATGCTAAATAGTGTGTGTCCATATGTGTGCAGATAATAGATGGTTAACGAGAGAGCAGACTTAAATGTCTCTAGTAAATATTTGTGGGTGTAATTTGAAAGAGGTCAGAGGTGCTGTAAATATGATCAGGCCTTTACCAGATATTATTCTAATATTTAAATATTCCTGAAAAGTAATATAATTTTAATGCAGTTTTTAAAAATCAAGTCTTAGATAACATAACTGGGTAAAGATCATTACAACTTGGTAAAGATTTAAAGGCACAGGTAAAGTGTAAACTGTGCTACATATTTTTAGAACATTAAACAGCCATATGTAAAAGGACAGAGGTACCCAAAAGCTCATTCTTGCAAAGGGAGGAGTGAACCACTAAAATGTTTTTTTAAAAAATAATGAGTGGGGCACATAGTTGAAGTCAGTTTATTTTTTTATTTCCACTAACATAACACAAATAGGGCCTGTAGTTATAGAATTGATACTGTCAATCATGATGACAGCATTCATAATTTCTCAGTTTTATTCTCTCACTGTTTTCCTTTTTATATAGAAGAGTGATAGCATGTTCTTTAATTAGTTAAGAATGTTTTAACAGTTTCTAAAACCTACTGAAATACTGTCAACAATGATTCTTCAATATTATTATAATAAACAGGTTGATTTTTTAAAACTGCAAGGCAATGAGGAATATCTATGTTTTAAGCCAGTGCCATTTGTTTTTCATAGCTGGTTTTGAATTTAAAAGCTGAAAATGTTGAAAACATACTGACTCAGAATCTGTTATTTAAATTTTAAAAAATCTGCCTCACAGTATAATAAACTGTATTAAATATAAAAACCCAATATGTGTACATTTCTTATGTGTCCAGGCATCTTTATAATATACACTTTTAAATAGATTAACGTTGTATGTAGAACTTTAACAAGGAGCCAAAGCAATACCATGTCTTAATGCTCAGTTTTAATTCTACAAGCATATTGTATCTGTGTTGAATTTTTCACAGCATAATTTGAAACTATAACTTTTATTTATTATTTTAATTGAGATTTCTTTGCTGTCCTTTGTATGTTCTATTCCTGGGCTCCGTTGATCAAGCTCTCATTTCAAAATTAGACTTCAAGAAAGCCATAAATTGAAGATAACAATCTTTCCTTATTGTCTGAGAAATAACATGACAATTCACCTGATAATGCTTTTGATTTGTAGTGCTTAGGAGTTAGGTTAAGATTCATAGAAACGGCACATTTAAGGAGGAGTGTAGAATTAAGATGGTGATGAGTGGAGGGGGGGAATGAGGTTATGCATTACTTATTGATGACTTTTCATGTCTATAGCACAAATTAATCACTTGCAATACTCCCAATGTATCCAGCTGCAGTGTGTCTTGGATACTCATCAGACGGGTCCTATTAAATGCTGCCCATTACAAAGTTTGCATCATTAAAGCCAAGGCAACTCTATGTGTGTCATTTTCTGAATCCCAATGTTTTAAATTACGGATCTTTGCATGTCTGTGTCTGTGTGCCAGGCTTGTCACAGTCCAAGCTGATAAAGAAAATCACCATGACAGATCAACTAAATCTCAGAGAAGTGATGCTAAAGTGCTTTCATAATATCTCTCCATATGCTGTTTAATACTGCAAAACTACAAACATAGTCACACCTATTGAAATTGAACTGCAGCTGCCAAAAATGCTAAGTAGGCTGCACTAACAGAGGGATAAAATCAAGATCATATGAAGTATTAGTACCACTTTGTAATCCATTGGTAACACCATACTTGGAACACTGCATCCAGTTTTGGTTGCCGCAATATAAAAAAGATGTTCAGACTCTAGAAAGAGTTGCAAAGAAGAGCAACAAGGTGATTAGGGGACTGGAGACTAAAACAAATGAAGAATGGTTGCAGGAATTGGGTATATCTAGTTTAATGAAAAGAAGGACTGGGGTGACAAAATCGCAGCGTTCTAATATCTAAGGTGCTGCCCAGTGGTGGGTTGCCCCCGGTTTGGACCGTTTCGCAAGAACCAATAGTAAAACTGGTGGGAGGCTCCGCCCACCGACCTGGACGTCAACATAGGTGATCTGCATATGCTCGCGCACGCTCCCGATGCGAACCGGTAGTAAAGGTAAGTAGAACCCACCCCTGGTGCTGCCACAAAGAAGCTTTAAAAGCTTTATTAATAGTAATTACTAGCTTAAATGGTGTAGTTTTATGAACATTTTATCAATGTTATTTCTGTTATAAGCTGTATCAGTGGTAGGTTGCCCCCGGTTTGGACCGGTTCGCTAGAAGGTAGTTAAATCGGTGGGAGGCCCTGCCCACTGCCCCAGATGTCATCATTAGCGATCTGCACATGCACAGAAGCAAGTGCCATCCCATTGCGAACCAGTAGTAAAGGTAAGTAGAACCCACCCCTGAGCTGTATGCAGTTGTAAGAATAGGCAGCATACAAACGTTGTATTTGACATGATAGCAGTTCCAATATTTGATGGGCTATCACAGAGAAGATGGGGTCAAGCTATTCTCCAAAGCATCAGAAGGCAAGACAAGAAGCAATGGATGGAAACTAATCAAGGAGAGAAACAATCTAGAACTAAGGAGAAATTTCCTGACAGAACAATTGGAACAACTTGGAGAATAATTTGACCCCCTTTTCTTTGTGGCAGCCCCTCAAATATGCAAATATTTATTTGTTAAGAAAATGAGAGAAGATTATCATGGTATCTTATGGCACAGTCAATTCTTGTCATCAAATAGACATAACTAATGGTACAGTTTGAAGTCCTGTTGTTGAAAAACAGTCAGCTTTCTCACACAATGAGCTTTTTCTTTACCATTGTAGCTCTCCATGCATCCTAAAAATATGGAATAGATTTGGGGGATGTGAGGAAAGAATTACTATGAATGAAAAATAATTCTGCCATGGATCCAACTAAGACCAAATTTGGGTATTTGCTGTAGTGTAACTTCCTCACTTTCTCTCTTCCTTCTCCTCTTTTCTATAGATTTCTAGAGAATCAGAATTTAAATCAGAAATCTGTCTCGCCAAAAGTGAGCAGTTAAATGGAAAGAAGGTAGAAGACACAGGTAAAGGGGAGATCATTCTCTCTTTAGAACCTAAAACATAGAATAATAGAATTGGATGGGACCTCAAAGGTTTTCTAGTCCAACCCCTTGCTCGAGCAGGAGACCCTATATCATTTCAGACAAATGGTTGCCCAGTCTTGTTCTTCTTGAAAACCTTCCAATGATGAAGTACCCACAACTTCTGAAGGCAAGCTATTCTATTGGTTAATTGCTCTCACCATCAGGAAATTTCTACTTAGTTCTAGGTTGCTTCTCTCCTTGGTTAGTTTTGGTGCTTTGTCTTCCTGACAGTTCTTTTCCAGTTCAAGATATATTAAACATCATTTCAACAAAAATGAACTTCAAGTATTCGTTTTCAAGATTCAAGTATTCATCTTTAAAAATATATAAGCTCTTCTTTTTCTAGGAGGAAAAAAAAAATACAAGTCTCCAGGATTAAACAAAACGCACGTTGCCAATAATAGTTGGAATAATATTTTTGTCACAACAGTGCCAAGAGAGGTTAGAAGGGGTGATGTTGCATCACTGGATCTGACAGATTTAGCACATGTAAAATGACAGAAAGGAAATAGTAACAAACATAAACTTCTCTTTCTATTCCTATATCTTTGATAAATCTCACTGCATCCCCCTCTAAGGAGTTAGGACTCAGTACATCATAAGCATAACAGAGCATGCTATTTAACTTTCATCTCATCCTGATTTAACATGAAAGCATGATGATGGCAGAGCGTTAACAAATTCTTCTTTCCTGTTGCTGACTCTGTAAGTGTAAGGCATATAAGAAGCACTTGAGTCTGGAGGCTAAGTGGAAGAGACAAAGAGAGACAAAAGTCCTCAATGGATACTGAAGACATAGATGAGGAGTGCATGCAAATAGCTTCCAATCATTTCATGTTTGTTACACAGTCGTGGTCTACCTGGACATCTTACACACTGTGTGCCTCTATATGTATGCATATGAAGGATATACAACTCCAGTCAACTTGAGGAGAGTGTTGGGTTTTGAAGTAATGAGTTTAAGGGCTGGTTTTGGAGGAGGAATCAGGACTTGCAAGGATGAGGTGAGATGAGATTAACAGAGTTGGAAGGGACCTTCTAGGTCATCTAGTCCCACCCCCTCCCAAGCAGGAGACCCTACACCATTTCCGAAAAACGGCAATCCAATCTCTTCTTGAAAGCCTCCAATGATGAAGCTCCCACAACTTTCAAAGGCAAGCTGTTCCATTGGTTGTTTGTTCTCACTGTCAGAAAATTTCTCCTTATTTCTAGGTTGAATCTCTCCTTGGTCAGTTTCCATCCATTATTTTTTGTCTGGCCTTCAGGTGCTTTGGAAAAGAGCTTGACCCTCTCCTCTCTGTGGCAGCCCCTGAAATATTGGAACACTGCTATCATGTCTCCCCTGCTCCTTCTCTTCACTAAACTAGCCATGCCCAGTTCCTGTAACCGTTCTTCATATGTTTTAGTCTCCAGTCCCCTGATCATCCTGGTTGGTCTTCTCTGCACTTTTTCTAGAGTCTCAACATCTTTTTTATTATGTGGTGACCAAAACTGGATGCAGTACTCTAGATGTGGTCTTACTAAGGCTTTATAGAGTGGTATTAGTACCTCACTTGATCTTGATTGTATCCCTCTGTTAATGCAATTTAGGATTGTGTTGGCTTTTTTAGCTGCCACTGCACATGCTGCTGACTCATATTTAGTTGGTTGTCCAATAATACTCCAAGATCCCTCTCACAGTTACTGCTATTAAGCCTGGTTTCACCCAATCTGTATGAGTACTTTTGGTTTTTCTTGCCTATGTGTAAGACTTTACATTCTCTACATTGAATTTCATTTTGTTAGATAGGGCCCAGTGTTCAAGTCTGTCAAAATCCATCTGGATCTTGAGCCTATCTTCTAGGGTGTTAGCTATTCCTGCCAGTTTAGTATCATCTGCAAATTAAATGCCATGTGGTACTAGGCATCCACAGGGCTTAATTTATTCTCCCAAATATAAAAAGGAAGCTTCATTGTTGATCTCATGCAACTGAAGAAGGCAAGGGCCATACAAAGGGTGGTAGAGGGTAACATGTTGTACTTCTGGCACCCTGACAATAACAGAAGGAAGGGCAACTTTCCATAAATGGGTGTGGCAGTCACTGGCAGTGTAATTCTCAAGTGTCTCCTATACCTTTAATGCATCTCACATACATAATTACTGAGTGGGAGCAAGTAAACTCAATGCTCATACAGTTTGAGCAGTTGAGACATATCCATCAGTGCTCCCTTTAGACATAACCAGAATCCTTGGTGCTCTCTGACCTTCATTGTTTGCTGGCAGACATTTCATTGCTTGAGTAGATAATGAAACATTTGTGCACAAATAACCAAGCTCAGAGAGCACCAAGGACTCCACAGTTCAACCCTGGGCTACAGATAATCTCTTTTATTGATATCCATAGGTATGGTGATGCTTTTCGTAAAATACTACACACTTTTAGTATCCAAGAAGCCTATGCACTCCAGGAGCATAATGTGACAGTACCATGGTAAATCAATGATAGAAGGACAGAACAATTATAGATTTCTTTCATAGAAAAAAAAGAGAGAGAGAGAGAGAGAGAGAGAGAGAGAGAGAGAGAGAGAGAGAGAGAGAGAGAGAGAGAGAGAGAGAGAGAGAGAGAGAACCTGTGGGATTGAGCCTATGCTTGAGAACAAGTTATTTATACTCCAGGAAAGGCTTGTTGGCTGCATGCATAAGGCACTGCCAAGATTAAACTCAGGAAGGTACTCAGTAAGATTATTGAAATTCAGTAAACTATGTCTCCTATATTCTAGGTGATTGGAAAGAAAAGCAGGACTACTTACACTATTCTCACGAAAACATCTAAAGTAGGAAATGTCCTAGAACTTCCTCCAAAGAGTGACTTCCAATGAAAGGGAATAGAATGACTTATGATGGCCCAGAGTCTAGATCTTTAACCCCATTTTATCAGAGTTGATTCTGCAGTAAATTCTAAGGAGAGTCTCTAGGAAACATGGAAGTTGGTAGAGAACACACTATCAGAGTAGGGCCATGAAATATGTTTTAGGCCAACTTTATGCCTTACTTAGTCTACGGACATAAGAAGCCTGTTACCTATGACTATAAGTATATAAGACTATAAGCCTTGGCTTATGAATTATAATGGAACCATTGTAAATCATGGCAGTTGTAAATTGAGGCACCCACATGACTGGAACTGATTTTATGACTGGTTTTTTTTGTTTGTTTGCTTTTTGCAATGATAAATAAATAAATAAATAAATAAATAAATAAATAAATAAATAACTTTATTGTTATTGTACGTGTATACACAGTATACCCATACAACAAAATTCACTTAACACCCAAAGACCAGGTCCAACAGACATAGTTCATTGTTGAGTGCAATTATAGCTCTGGGATAAAAACTATTCAGAAAACGTGTAGTCCGAGTTTTAATTGTTCTGTATCTTCTGCCAGAAGGCAACAGTCCAAAAAGATTGTAAGCAGGATGGGAAGAGTCTCTGAGAATGTTATGCAACTTTCTCAAACAGCGAGATTCGAAGATGTCATCCAGGGCTGGTAGCTGGAGTCTGATGATATTCTGGGCAGTTTTAATGATTCTCTGTAGAGCGTTTTTGTCCGCTACAGAGCTGCTCCCATACCATGCAAGAATGCCGTATGTCAAGACACTCTCAATGGTGGGCTGCGATAGTAGGACAGAAGTAGATGCTGAGTTAGATTTATCTTCCTGAGCATTCTCAGGAAGCACAGCCTCTTCTGTGCCTTCTTCACAAGCATGTTAGCATTCATAGTCCATGAGAGGTCCTCCGAGATATAAATGCCCAGAAATTTAAAATTACCCCCCCTCCCCACCTCCTCACCATTTATGTACAATAATAAATGTACACCTCTCTTCCTCCTGAAGTCAATTATAAGTTCTTTTAGTTTTTGTGGTGTTAGGTGTGAGATTATTTTCATTACACCACGATGTCAGCCCTTGTACTTCCTTCCTGTAAGCAGACTCATTGTTCTTATTAATGAGCCCCACCACTGTTGTGTCATCCGCAAATTTAATAATTGTGTTGGTGTTATACAATGGGGTGCAGTCATCTCTAAGCAATCAGCTTGTTAAGCGAAGCCATATATTCTTATATTTTTTGGTCAGAAATCAGCCTAAGAGGCCCAAATCTAGCAAAAAAAAAAAAAAGTAAATTGTGATCATAGAATTGGGGAATGCTGCAAATAACTGTAAAGGTGAGGTGATTGCCAAGCACCTGAAATGCAAACAGGTGACCATGGGTGTGACAAGGAGTCTGTTTCTTGCTTCAGAAAACAGAAAACAGAATAACAGAGTTGGAAGGGAACTTGGAGGTCTTCTAGTCCAACCCCCTGCTTAGGCAAGAAACCCTACACCACTTCAGACAAACAGTTATCTAATCTCTTCTTAAAAACTTCCAGTGTTGGAGCATTTACACCTTATGGAGGCAAGTTATTCCACTGATTAATTATTCTAACTGTCAGGAAATTTCTCCTTAGTTCTAAGTTGCTTCTCTCCTTGATTAGTTTCCACCCATTGCTTCTTATCCTGCTCTCAGGTGCTTTGGAGAATAGCTTGACTCCCTCTTCTTTGTGGTAATGCCTGAGATATGGGAATACTGCTATCATGTCTCCCCTAGTCCTTCTCTTCATTAAACTAGACATACCGTTCTTCATATGTTTTAGCCTCTAGTCCCCTAATCATCTTTGTTGCTCTTCTCTGCACTCTTTCTAGAGTCTCCCCATCTTTTTTACATCGTGGCGACCAAAACTGGATGCAGGTGTATGAATCTGTTAGAACGCTGGAACCAGGTTGTTAAATGAAGACTACCTGTACATCTTAGCTACACCAGGACTTCTGTCTCTAATGGACCCATTTGGCAAAAGTCTAAAAAACCCATTTCCAGATAAACAGATCACACCTTGTTTTTCAATCAGCTCTGAAACAAATCCAATAATTTTACTGCTTTTCTGTATATAATGCTGATTGGTATAAGAGACTAATCTAATTTAGCCTCATAAACTAAACATGCAATTGAAGTGCCAATAGTTTTACCTTAATTATTATCATTACTTGCCAATCAAATTTTGCATGGTCTTGGTTAACTCCATACCACAGGAAAACATGCTTGGAGTCACTGCAGTATAAAGAATTTCAGTTTAAATCTGTTCTGTTGACTTATCTGCGTAGCTGAGATTCTTCCAAATGCTTTGCTATTCCTACAAAGTACAGGAACATAAAGTTGTGCATATTATATATATATGGATGTGGAAGTTCAGAATGTGTATATTTTCTTTCTGGCATTCAACCATCATGGCTAGTATTCCTTGGCTCATGCCTTAATATCAGAGCAAAATTTGTAAATTGGATGCATTTTCATGCCAACCTCCCTAGAACAAATATATGTCTCTTTCAGAAAGGATGAAAGGGAATAAATGTAATGGAAGCCTACGGTCTCTTGCACGTTCCCATGGCAGCATAGCAGGCTTGAGAGTGATCAGACAGTGAAGGGCAAAAGCAGGCACTGAGAATGGGAGAGGCTGGATCTCACACATGGAATTACATCAGAAGGGAAGAAAAATCCTTAAACAAGCTGTAGAATGTCTGGCAAACTAATTGGAGTGTAAGATTAATGAGGGAGGAGGTGAGATGTTCCTAAAGCCTGCACAACTCTTTATTACACTTTGATTATTGAAATGCGTGGGGTAGATGGATCATAATCCATTTCACAATGAGCTTCCCTTGCTGTTACATTCATTCTCATGCAGGGTCTTCTCTCCTATTCTTTTCATC
This sequence comes from Arizona elegans, assembly GCA_022577455.1. Taxonomy (NCBI): domain Eukaryota; kingdom Metazoa; phylum Chordata; class Lepidosauria; order Squamata; family Colubridae; genus Arizona; species Arizona elegans. The sequence goes on from JAKOOJ010000001.1 coordinate 124,419,780, forward strand.
AAATCATCACTGATAGCATTGTGTACACACACACACACACACACACACACACACGGAGAGAGAGAGAGAGAGAGAGAGAGAGAGAGAGAGAGAGAGAGAGAGAGAGAGATCTCAAAGATATGTGCACCGAGTGGCCACGTTTCGTTCAGATCACGCTTTCTCCTAGATTGTTCTCCTTATTAAAAGATAGTAACCAAAAATTCTAGATTTCACAACCAAGACAATTTTATCAACAGCCTCCATAAGATATAACAAGGCTGGCAGTGGTGGGTTGCCCCTGGTTCGGACCGGTTCTATAGAACCGGTAGTAAAACCAGCGGGAGGCTCTGCCCACTGACCTGCATGTCATCATAAATGTTCTGAGCATGTGCAGAAACTTTTGCACGTGCGCAGAAGAGTATGCATGCACGAGTTAAGTGAGCGTATGTGCACGGGCACGATGCGAACTGGTAGTAAAGGTAAGTAGAACCTACCCCTGAAGGCTGCTTGTTATCCATTCCCTTCCCCGCCCCCCCCCGCCCCAAATACATTTGTTTACATAATTTATAATTTTAAAAGAGAGTCCAAGATCATCCAGAGAGCTTTGTGGCTGAATTTAGAATTATGGGCCCGAAAAGATGAACACCTACAAGATTTGTCAGCTCAGTGTAGGCATAATCCTTTCATTGGGGAGGTAGGGCCACTAGAGAAAATCCTCTCCTTTGGGTAGCAAATATTATCTTTGATGGGAAGGGTATTTTGCAGAACAGCATCATTTAATAAACTTGACATGAGCAGCAATTCTATTTATATAATATATTTTATTTATTTATTTATTTGTCGCATTTCTATGCCGCCCAACTCCCTGGGGACTCTGGGTGGCTTACAACAAAAAATAATGCAAACAATATACCATAAAAGTTGTTTTAAAAAACATTAAAAACCCATACACTCCATTCATGGCCGGGTCTCGCAAGATTGCAGCAGCGAGATCAACGGCCCCAGGCCAGGACTTCACCACTTTCCGAAAGGCCAATAGGGTGGGTGTGGTCCGGACCTCAGGAGGTAATTGGTTCCAGAGAGCCAGGGCAGCCACAGAGAAGGCCCTCCCCCACGGGCCCGCCAGCCGACATTGTTTAGCTGACGGGACCCGGAGGAGATCAACTCTGTGGGATCTTACCGGTCGTTGGGAGCTATGCGATGGAAGGCGGTCTCGAAGATAGCCTTGCCCTAAGCCATGTAGGGCTTTAAAGGTAATAACCAACATCTTGAATTGTGTCCAGAGACTGATAGGGAGCCAGTGCAGCTCGCAGAGAATTGGTATAATGTGGGTGTATCTAGGTGCACCCACAATAGCTCACGCGGCTGCATTCTGGACGAACTGTAGTCTCCGAACACTTTTCAAGGGTAGCTCCATGTAGAGCACGTTGCAATAATTTTACAGTTTCAGTGAAGACTTGCTGGTAAGTCAACTTACAGTGGGACTTAGAAGGGATTGCCTGTATAAGCAAAAGAAGCTCAATCATCAGGACAAGCAACCTTAGTGTTTGACGTCAACTATGCAAGCAGATAGGACATGTGTGGATGTTGCTGGTTGGAGTTGCTATCATCCTTGGAATATATACGATGCTGTTATAAGAACCTAACCAACTATTTCATTGGTTGCACAGCATCTTGCTGTTGGTCACACTAACCCACACATAGCAAAGAAAACATGGGCCTAGTGTTTTGACCCTACAAATCTTAGATAATACTGAGGAATGTTAACCTATATTTTGACTTCAAACAGTATTCTAAGCCATTGATTGTTTTCCAAAATGAATTAAGATCAAATTGTAAGCAAGGCATGTTTCCCTGTCATCATTCATTTTAACTTACAGGGCAAGAGTTTCTGAATGGCATTTAAGCAAACCTCAGATTATTTACTCCCAGTAAAATAAAATGACTCAATGTGACATATTTCTGGTTTCCTCCCTTGATATCATTACCTTCGTTCATTGGGGGATTTTGCCAAGCTGTGTAAACTTGCTAAAGTATCTTTTTTTCTCTCTCTCTCCATGTATTGGCTATCTAGCTTCATGACAGGACTCCTGGATGCTGTATATCCATTATTGGAGCTCTAGTCAGTGGGAAACCAAAGCAAATGGTACTCAGAATTACAGCTTTATCTGTGGGAAGGAAACTTCTGAATGTTAATTTGCTGCGACTGCAAGGGAATGTAATGAATTCATCTCTTTTGCTCTTCTCTTTAAACAGAAAAGGGACACTGAGAGCTTGCATGCCAAGGGCATTTCTCTCCAAAATTATTAAAGGACATCTTAAATATTTTCAGTATCAAAATGCCAAAGATGCACATGCAAGAATGTGTGTAGGTTTCCTACCTGTGTTTCCTACCACATTTTACCTTATGATATTATATTATTTATTAAATATATATATGCTGTCCACATACCAGCAGATCTGGGCAATATACAAATGGTTAAAAATAGTTTTATAATGCCATGAATGAAGTGGCCTTATATCATACTTTTTGTCCAGCTGGCCCAGAACTTAAGGAATAAGCAATACAGCAGTGGTGGGTTGCCCCCGGTTCGGACTGGTTCTATAGAACCGGTAGTAAAACCAGAGGGAGGCTCCGCCCACCAACACTGACGTCATCAGACGCTTCTGCCCCGTTGTGAACCGGTAGTAAAGGTAAGTAGAACCCACCCCTGCAATACAGTATCTATGAGCAGCAACTGTCACATACACATTCACATACACATAGGCACATAGATACACACATATAGGTAGTCCTATAAGTGGTTAGAATACACTATTCTTTTCTAGGACACAATATAGGCAGTCCTCGACTTACATCAGTTCATTTAATGACCTTTTGAAGTTACAATGACACGGGAAAAAGTGACTTATGACCATTTTTCACACTTATGACTGTGTTGTGGCATCTCTATGATCACATGATCAAAATGTGAACGCTTGGCAACTGGCATATATTTTTGACCGTTGCCATGTCCTGGAGTTACATGATCATCTTTTGTGTCCTTCTGACAAGCAAAGTCAATGGGGAAGCCAGATTCACTTAACAACCATGTTATCAACTTAACAACCGCAGCAATTCACTTAACAGCTGTGGCAAGAAAGGTCGTGAAATGGGGTGAATTTCACTTAACAATGGTCTCACTTAGCAAAAGATATTTCAGGCTCAGTTGTGGTTGTAAATTGAGGACTACCTGTACATGACTAGTTAAGCTATCTATTTTCCCGGATATTGTTATCACTTTGAGGCTTGTTTTAGTAAAAATAAAGAAATGAGGAAGATGATACGTGCAAAGAAAAGTTTCTTGAATTACTTTTATTTCACAAGATTGATTCTGGACCTCAGAATATTCTATGTGCTGCATGTTGGGGCAAAATAAGACCTTCATTACCTACTGTCTTTAATAGCCTTTTTATATATAAGGTCCATATTACACCATTAAGTTGCATCCTGTTTTATATTTTGGGTTTGCACATGCTGTGAAGCTTCTTCAGAGCTGAAGAAGCTTCTTGGATGAGCAGTGAAATGTCTTCAAAGAAAAGCCAGAAAGTCCAGTTGCCTCTTGAAAAAGCACCTTTGGGACAACCATGATCTGGATGACTGAGAATCTCCATAGACACATGCTGTGATCTTCTGAGAACTCCCATTTGCAATGCGTCCTCTGCACACCAATCCTAAATGCAATGTATACCAAAAGCCAGTCCAAATTTTGGATTTATGAAAGCCCTTGTGAAGACCTTTCTATAGGTTCAGTAAACTCATAGATGCAAGCATGCAGGCACCCACAGACACAAATCTGTTAAATGGACTTGGAAGCCGCTCCCAAAACACTTCCTTCATAGACGTTAGCAACCAAAGTTCTGACTTGATTTGCTGGGGTGGAATGTCTGTGAAGTTATAATACAAATGAGTTCTAGTTTAGAAGAAAAAAATATTGGTGGTATGAAGGCTGGTGATCCAGTTAATAAAGCCACTGAATATTTTCACTTGTAAATAAATAATATGGGGCTTAGTGCAGTGGTGGGTTCCTCCCGGTTTGGTCCGGTTTGGCCGAGCCAATAACGGTAACGATATGACATAACCGAACCAGTTCTCCCCCCCGCCCTCCCATCCCCCCCCACCCACGTTATTCTTACCTTTTATTTGGTCCCACCCCCAATCTATTGCTGCCTCCTGAGTCCCAGCTGATGACTAGACGGAAAAAAACTGTTTAAACTCTTGCCGCGGGGCTTCAAAGGGCTGTCCTACAGCTGATCAGTGTTAAAAGCAAACAAATGAGTCGGGTCATAAGTGCGAGGACTGGTCATAAGTACAAGGACCTTCCAGAAATGACTCTGACCAGCTAGCCACGCCCACCTAGTCACATGACCTCCAAGCCACACCCACAAAATAAGCCACGCCCACAGAACCAGTAGTAAAAAAATTTAGAACCCACCCCTGGCTTAGTGGAAGGAGCATTAGGTTGTTCTAACTGATCTACGGGGAATGGCTTAGGTGGAAAGAAAGTAAAAAATAAGTTAGAAGAAATAAGATTGTTTGCCACTTACTGCTTCAAAAACAAAACACAAAATAATGTTGGTAAATACCTGGCTACACCTTAATTATCCATACGCCAATTAGAATTACATTACAGAGGTTTCCACAAAGACTATAGGAGCCTAATGAACATTATACACATTATTTTGGCATATGTATAAAAATGTTGCTTTTTATGCCTTTTTAACTCTGATGTCTTCTATCTGTATACATTCATGTACAAGAACAAACTTTGTTTTGTAATATGTAATGAGGGGTGTGGTGTATTTGTCTGGTCTGGTCTTTCACCTCAATAAAATAAACAACAAACAAGAAATTATTATTATTATTATTTATTCAATTTATATACCACCCTTCTCCTATTGGACTCAGGGTGGTGCACAGCCAAGGATAAAAAACATACCAATACAAAATTTAAAATCAATTAAAAGAATTATACAGCTTTGGCCCACAATTTAAAACAATCCAATTAAAACCCAATTTACACTTAAAAAGCTAAAAAGCTAAAAAGAGCTAAAAGGGGGGGGGGGTTCACGCCAGCCCTGCTTGATGGAAAAGAAAAGTTTTTAGGGCACGGCGAAAGGCCCAGAGATCTGGTATTCTTCGTATCTCCGGGGCAAATCATTCCAGAGGGCAGGTGCTACCACAGAGAAGGCCCTCCCCCTGGGGGTCGCCAGCCGACATTGCCTGGCTGACGGCACCCTGAGGAGTCTCTCTGTGGGAGTGTACTGGTTGGTGGGAGGCTATCGGCGGCAGAAGATGGTCTCGCAAATACCCAGGTCCGATGCCATGGAGCGCTTTAAAGGTGGTCACCAACACCTTGAAGCGCACCCGGAAGACCACTGGGAGCCAATGCAGCTTGCGCAGGAGAGGCATCACATGGGAGCGCCCTCTTGCTCCCATAATCCCCCGCACAGCCGCATTCTGCACCAGTTGGAGCCTCCGGGTGCTCCTCAAGGGGAGCCCCATGTAGAGACCATTGCAGTAGTCCAGGTGGGAAGTGACGAGCGCCTGAGTGACTGTGTGTAAGGAGTCCCGATCCAGAAAGGGCCGCAACTGGCGAATCAGGCGGACCTGATGGCCACGGCCATCATATTTTCTTCCAAAGACAGCCGTGTATCCAGGAGGACGCCCAAGTTGCGACCCCTCTCTGTGGGGGCCAATGATTTGCCCCCAATAGCCAGCATTGGCACCAGCTGGCTATATCGGGACGCCGGAAGCCACAGCCACTCGGTCTTGGAAGGGTTGAGTTGAAACCTGTTATTCCCCATCCAGATCCACACGGTCTCCAGGCACCGGGACATCACTTCAAGGGCATCGTTGGGAGATTAAATCACCTGTTAAATCACAATTAAATCACAAGATGAGCCGGTTTGATGTAGTGGTTCAAACATCAATCAAGAACCCAGGAGACCTTGAGTTCTAATCCTGCCTTAGGTATGAAGCCTAAGATCTTGAGCCAGTCACTCTCACTCGGACTTAAGAGGCAGAAAAGAGCAAAGCACTTCCAAAAAGTATTACCAAAAAATCTCTCTCTTTCTCTCTCTGTGTCTCTGTCTCTGTCTCTGTCTCTCTCTCTCTCTCTCTCTCTCTCTCTCTCTCACACACACACACACACACACACACACATATACACACACACACATACACACACACACACGGAAAAGAGATTTATAATACAAAGCTCCTGCCCAATTCATAATTACAAATTCACTTTCTAGTAAATGTCCTATGAAGTTATGAAGGTAGAAAATAAGCTGTGGCTTGGGATCCAGTACATTTCATGGAATCCAGTATATATCTATCTGCTAGAAAGATATTTGTTGCCTGAAGTCTTTTTAAAAAATATGTTAAGAGTAAAATAATCTGAAAAATAACCTGTTCCTTGTTATATTTAACACTATTGCTGTCGACTTGCAAAGAATGAGGTTCAGGAGGTGCAGATTCTTCAACAGGATGGTGAATGGAAGGCAAACTTGTTTCTCAAATTAATATACTACTAAGGACATGTTAGTCTTTATTAACCTTGATCAAAATGTTTAGGGTGATCTTGTGATGGTCAATAAAGGTAATATGTTGTGTAGTACCAAATGGCACCAAAATGCCGGATCAATGGCACCATTTCTAGATATCCTAAAAGGCAAGATAGTCCTAAATACTATCTCCTACCCGCCTCCCATTGTCCTGTCCGCTCACACAGGGCTGCCCTCCTCAGGGTACCGTCGACCAGACAATGTCGGCTGGCGACGTCCAGGGGTAGAGCATTCTCTGTGGGCGCTCCTGCCCTCTGGAATGAGTTACCCACCAAGCTCCGGACGGTGCCTGATCATTGCTCCTTCCGTCGAGGCCTAAAGACTTGGCTGTTTCAACAAATAGGCTGAGTCTGATTCTTGGGTTTTATTATTTATTTGTCCCTGTTTTAACTGGTTTTAATTAGGATTTTCCTTCATTATTGTACCGTATTTTCCGCGTATAAGATGACTTTATAACACATGAAAATCTTCTCAAAAGTCGGGGGTCATCTTATACGCCGGGTGTCATTCTCCTGTAACCAGGCAGACCAGCCCAAAAGGCTCTGACGAGCCAAGCTCTGACCATCCCAGCTGAGTTGCTTGCTAATCAGGCAACTCAGCTGGATCGCTAGAGCCATGTAACAGGAAAAAGTTTTCCCCCTCCAGCTTGCTTACCTTAGCTGCTAGTCACAACGCTTGCCTTGCTTCGCTTGCCTGGATCCATTCCATCAGCAAGCCACTCCCTGCCTACAATCAAGCAGGCAGGGAGTTGTGGACTTCAACTCCCAGAATTCCTCAGCCAGCAAAACAAAGCTGGCTGAGGAATTCTGGGAGTTGAAGTCTACAAGTCTTAAAGTTGCCAAGGTTGGAGACCCCTGTTCTATTGGGTAAGTTTTTTTTCCCCTTTGGGAGCTTTAAAAAAAATAGTTAATTGGGTTTTTTTTTTAGTTGTTCTTTTTTAGACCTAGCCATTTAAAGTTTAGGAAGTTTTAAATTTAGCTTTCATATAAAAATAAAAATAAAATAAAATAAAATAATATTTATGCAGCTTTCTGAGATTTAGTGTGTTTCTGTAGTGTTTCACTCTAACTACACAAAAACACAAAATCTCACAAAGCTGTATGTGGAATTTTGTGTGTGTAAAGTGTGAAAGTTGTTTTTTGGGCTTTTTGTGGCTGTGTGAGGTTCCTGCTTGTTGCAGGGGCCATTTTAGGTCTAGCACAGCTGCTTTTACCTTGTGGGTGAGCCAGTTGATGTTTTTTAATTTGTTATTTGGTGTGCGCTGGAAGAGGGGTAGTCTTATACGGCGAGTATAGCCCAAACCCTATATTTTAACAGGAAAAGTTGTGGATTGTCTTATACGCCCAGTCATCTTACACGCCGGAAAATATGGTATGTTTTTAACTTGTGTTCACTGCCCTGAGTCCTTTGGGAGAAGGGCGGCATATAAATATTTGTAAATCAATCAATCAATCAATCAATCAACCAATAACCCTGTTAATGTGAGATATCAATTTTACCTGCTAGAAATTTTTTTTTTTGTAAAAAGTTTTTCTTTATTTTTTACACATATACACATACAAACATACAGTATATCTTTGCTGATCAGAGTATTTGGCCAGTTAACAAATGTAAACAATTTTTAATTTTTACAACTAAGATTACTATTTCTATACTTCCTTTTTGCCATAGTGTTCACTTTCATCTATTTTTTTACCAATTTTACCCTTCATTTTCACTTCTAATTTTAACCAAATTCCAATTTCCCTTCTATTCTATATTGAAACCCAATCCATCATCAAAATAATTAATTTTATGATGTTACAATTGTTCAATTCTTACTGGAATAGTGAGCCCACTTATTTTATAACTTACATTTTCTTAAGTAATACAGTCCAACATTTTAATATAATCGGTTTCTTCTATTTATATATTCAAACATTTAATGAAAAATTTTTTAAAAAAACAAATATAAGCATAGCTGTTCCAATTTAGTTCCATTTTCATACATCAAATAATTTCCCCATAAGTTCCTCCAAACCACATCTTGCTGGAAACTTTGACCACAGTGTGGGGAAATATCTACCAACCAGTGGACATTGCCAAGAAGTTGAACAGGGATGTATTTGATAATAAATGAAGAAAATTCTCCAAAATCAGGTGACTCATGAAATAAAAAAGAGACAATCAGTGGCTCAATCTTCTGAATAATACTTACTCAAAACTATAATAATATAAGTAGAAGATCAGGAAAAATACCACTGAGTTCTTCAAATCTGCTGGTGTGGTTAACTGTGTTAAGAAAGCTATATAAAATTAAATTCCACATAATATAACACAACAGAAGTTCATCCAAAGTGGAGGGGGAAAAAGAAGAAAACAAGTAACCTCAACTTTATTAGTGTTTGGGTGTCATATGCTAAATTTTGTTTTTATGTGTTCAATTTTAATTCATGAATAAAGAAGACCAGGCATTCCTTGGGTATTCTTACTGCATTGTTATTGCACCTCCATTGCTACAGACGTAATACCAGTTCCGGAAGCTAGTACCTAAAGAAAACCTACTCAAAATGGCTCTCCAAGAAGGAAAGGTGGGCAACCCTCCTCCTTTCTTCGATAAGGATTTTGAAATGCTGAAACATGCTTCTTTTTGCTGGATGGATGTCATTAATTCAAAGAATGGGTGTCGTATTCTCAAGAGTGCTTTATTTCATCACTGCAAGAAATACCCTCCTGGCAGTTCTGACTGCTTACTCGTTTAAAAAGTAAACTTTCCTTGGGTTGTGGCTCATGTCAATTATGGCTTCCTTGCAGCCTCCCAGCCTCACTTTTCTCTAATAGAAGCTGTTAACATCTTCAAAGCCATATCAAAACAGTGTTTGTTCTGGCCTTTGATTTCCCGCACACAGAAAATTCAAAGACTTCTGAACTAGTTGAGAGAAGGAGAGAAATTTCACATTTTATCATATGGCCATTTGTCTTTGAATGCTTGAGAGCCAGATATAACCATCGACTCTCTAACGAATACATTCTTATGCATTTTTAAAAACCCAACCTCTCTTGATTTTATGTCTTTGACTTCATAACTGCATTGAAACAGACTGTATCCCTGTTATCAGCCAGCCATGCTCCATTTCAAGAGATAGATTTGGGGTGGGGGTGGGGAATGATAGTTAATTCTTACTCACAGGTTAACACTTTACATATATGGAGAATTTTGTTTAAATTAGAACCACTTCCTGATGATCCCACATCTGATCGATGCTTATAAACCTTATACTTCAGAAAAGATTTCTATGTTTTGCTTCTGTCACCAAATGGGTTGCTCAGACATTGATAACATCAAAGAAAAAATAAATAAGCAATATTCTTTAGAGAAGGACCCGGCATCTGGGTGGCTTCCAGCTGTTTTGAAGATTAATTCCTGCAAGCCTTAGCCACCATGGCCAAGAGCAAGGGATCATGGGACTTATTGGGGGACCATATTGCTAATCTTATTTTGCTTACCATATTGCTAATCCTACCTCAACTGTTTTAGGAAATAAATGGATGACTCTATTGTTATTATTATTAGACAGCTATATTCTCTATGCTTTTCTTGTTTCTTATTTTTCTGATATTATCAAGCCTGACATAGTTTAATAGATTGGTTACCTTTCTAAATTACTCAATAACTATACTGCCCTTAGCACCATGTGTATATACAGGTATGCATAAATTTACAATAAAGATAAAAATAAAGCAAAGAACTGTAAACAGTAGTAGTAGTAGCAAACCAATAGTACTGATAGTAGCAATAATAATAAAATACAAAGCTGCTTATTCATTCTATTTAAGAAGATATAGTAAAGGTCCACTTATATCAGAAAGCTGTTCCCAGGAAAAGCAGCGAAGGGGTGTGTATCATTCTGTTCTCCACCCCTATTTCTTGTTTTCTCGTTTTAAATATGCAAACAATGGGCTTTGATTGTTCATATATCCCATAATTTTAACACATCCTTGTACTCAATTTTCCTCAGTGTATCTGCCTTTCCTAGTGGATGCACTCTTGAGGCAAGAATTGCATTGTAAACCATGATAAAAATATGAAAACCAAAAGGAAAAACCCTTATATAATCCATAAAATATTTTATGTAGATTTTATGCATTGGTTTGCTTAAAAATGTAGCTTGCTTTTTTTTAAAAAAAAAAAAGCACCTCCATTATCCTTGCTTAAAAGAAGACCACTAGAATATTCCAGGGCTGGTCAGTTTGGAAAGCAAAAGAAAAAAGTTACAGGAGAAAACAAAGGCATTTTTGATAAGATCGCTAGGAAAACCTGAAGGGTGTGGCCACTTAGTCACCAATTCTGTTTCTGAGGTAACAGTGATGGGGTTTCTAAAGGCAAATAATAAATAAATAAAAATCTTGTTACCATCAAATTGGCCATTGGTGGTTTTCTAAGCGATTTTGGGCAGAAATGTCGAGGGTAGGCAGTGGGAATGGGAGAGGGTTCATCCATCTTATCAGTTGTAGAAACAAAATTGGCTCCCGTGAAAATATCTGCAGTATCTAACTGTTACCTAAGTGGTAAAACCATGGCCATTTGAAATGTTGTGGATGGTTGCATTTGGAAGACTCTTCTGGTGATTTTATAATTGTTTTATTTATAAACCTTTCTTATTCTAAATCTTGTTCCCCTCTTATATATTAGCCAAGGAGAAATTATGAAGTGCTTTCAAAATCAATATATCCCGTATACTTAATTATTGTCTCGACCCAATGGAAAATCTGCAATGTGCAATTTTGTGCTGCTGGCTTTCTCTTTTAAACAGAACTTGATGGGAGAATTGTTTGAATATGAGATTTCATTTTTTTTAAAAGCAATAAATCAGCAAGACCTGTTATTTGCTTATATTGGTCCAGTTTCTTTAATTAACTCTAACCTAACTCTTTCATTTGGGGAGAATAGCATTAATGGCAATAACACTGAATGCATTGACAGCTTGGCTGTCAGAACTAGATGAGCTAAGTGGGAAACCAATAGCTCTGCAAATAAGTAGGACATAAGTTAAGAAGCAACCACAATAATATTAGCATTAATTGCATTGACCCAAAGGTCATTAATAACTCATTGTTCAATGGGACAAAAATGCTTGGATGCATATTCCTTATATTTTATTGCTACTAACTATGTTTGTAGTATTTGTAATAGTGCTACTTACTATACTTACTATAAATGCAGCCGCGCGGGTAGTTACGGGGGCGTCTAGATACTCCCGTGTAACACCTCTCCTGCGTGAGCTGCATTGGCTACCGGTGGCACTGCGGATACGTTTCAAGGTGCTGGTGCTCACCTATAAAGCCCTTCATGGCTTAGGCCCAGGGTACTTGCAGGACCATCTCCAGCCGTTCTCCCATCGTCCTGTGCGCTCTCACAGAGTCGGCCTCCTCAGGGTGCCGTCGGCCAAACAATGTCGGCTGACGACCCCCAGGGGGAGGGCGTTCTCTGTGGGAGCCCCGACCCTCTGGAATGGATTGCCCACTGAGCTCAGGACAGCCCCCGACCTTCTTTCCTTCCGTCGTGAGCTGAAGATGTGGCTCTTCCGCCAACTAAACTGATCCGTTTGGGGGTACACTGGTATAATTTTAAATTGTTTTTTAATTGGGTTACTGATTTTAATTTGGTATTGTATTGTGATTTGTATTGAAGTTGTCATTTTGTAAGCCGCCTTGAGTCCCTAGGGAGAAAGGCGGCATATAAATCGCAATAAATAAATAAATAAATATACTACACCTGCAAAACCAGGGCCATGGAGAAAAACTCCTCAGATATAAAATGTATTCTATGTATAATATTTTCTTAACATTGCAAACACACATCTACACATTCCTTTCAATTCAATCAGATTTGTTCCCATAGCTTGACAGAGGACTTAATGCTGAGGGAGCATTTTTTGCCTTTTTACTTTCTTAATTATTATTTTTAACCTGATTTTGTGCTTTTTGGGAAGTATGGCACATAGGATATTTTATTTGCGCTCTTTCTGGCTCAGTAAAAGCAACCGAAAAGTCATTTTTTCCCCTCCATCCTGTGATACTGCTATCTTACTGGACAGCTCTTTTCTTTTTAAATCAGATGCCTGAAAAAACATTTTACAGGCATCGTGCTCTGAAGTCTTCTGCATTGTTGCCCAGGAATCTGCAGACTTTCACCTTTCAATAGCCATTATTTCTTAAAAAGTATCTTGACTGGACATACTAAATATGCACAAGGCATGTTGGTGTACTCCTGTTCCTTCAGATACTTGCTGCCAAGGTAGGTCTTCATGTTCCATGGGTGCTGATGTGATTGTTAATTGCTTTCCTTCTTCGTCAGAATGCATTTTCACGAGCTATTGTTTTCTGCTTCCTATCCCCCTTAGCCATTTATTAAGGGTTTATTTACAAGAGTATCGACAAATGCATAACAGCGTGAACTGAAGTGGATCCAAAGTTTATTCCTTTCTATTTTATTTGACCTTGTTAAAGTGAGGAAACAATTATTCTCTCTAAAATACCTATATGTGAACACTTTCCCCTTTGCATTTATATGTTAATAACTCGAATTATACGGTCCTTATTTAGCTCTTTACATGTATAAAGCAATTCTCAGCACTTTCAAATAATTCATAGAAGGCATTGCTGCAGGGCTGCTGTGTTCTGAAAATTATATAAATTATATCTTTGAAAGGAATGATGCAGGAGTTTACCAACTTTTCCCAAAGGAAATTGATACTCACGTCATGTTGAAGAAAGGTTGGATTACAGAAAGTACAACATTTTATTGAATAAATTGTTAAAGTGGAAAGAGAAAAAAATAATAATATAGCACACTGCATTACATTGTATTCTTGCTCCCATTCTGGCTTTGCCTTTTATTCAAGATCAAAAATAAAATGGTACCATTGCTCCCACCCATTTATTTCTGTTTTATAGAACTTTACCCATAAAGGGCTAGTTTTGCAATGCATTAAGAAAGTGCAGAACCCATATTCTTATATGTGAAAATATGTTGAGGAATGAGAAAAGGTCTTAACTCCTCAAAACAACCATATCTCCTTTTCTCTTCTTATTTAATCCCTATGATACATTTTAATTTGTTTAAAAATGAATACATTCTTAAATCTTAACATTTGCCAAAAAACTGTAATTGTAACTAATTTAATAAAAAAAAAAAAGACTCCTGGTGCATCCAGAGAAGTATGAGATTGGATTATACCTGTACATTTCTTAAACAAACATTAATGTATTTTTGGATTTGCACACTGGAGAAAAGTCATAATTTTTGAATTAGTCCCAAGATTATCAGAGTAATATTTCTACCTATTGTACTGATTGTGGAACATTTTGCACACTTCCTTCTTTCCTAGAAAACATTGTTGGCTCTCTGAACTTATTAGCACTATATTTGCTATTCTGACTCCTTCAAGAGTGACATTGATTATTATGGGTATTATTATACAAAAGGGCTAGATAGCTTGAATTGGTGCCTTAGGTGCTGGATTTAGGGAAACCTAAGTTCTAGTCCTGACTTAAGCATGAAGCCAGCTGGATGATCTTGGGCCAGTCACTCTCTTTCAGCTCATGGAAGGAAACAATGGCAAACCACTTCTGAAAACTCTTGCCAAAAAAACTGCATGAAATTGTCTATTTAGTTGTCAGGAGACAAAACACACTATTGTATTTTAGATGAAACTGCATAGACCAAGAAACAAATTCCCTCCCTCTCTCTCTCTCTCCATCGCTCTCCCTTCCGTCTCTCTCCATCTATCTATCATCTATCTATATCTATCTGAATAAAAGAAAGCTAATAAAAATAAATCTGCCTTTGGCAAAAATGAATATTTAATTCATTTACTTCATCCAAGCAATTTGGAGGAAGGTAAAATTTAACCTGTAGATAGTACATGCCATAGTGTCAAAGAGATCACCTAAAATTAGTAGGGGGAGAGAACATCATCCATGTGCCTGATAGATGGGCCTCTGAAAGAGGAAGCATCTTAAGAAAGGTTTTTCCTTTAGATTGTAATCTTGGACGTGTTTTCAACGGGAGAAGCAATCCTGCAAATAGTCTGAACTGAAGGGCTTTAAAGGTCAACAACGGCATCTTCATTTGTGTCTGAAAAACAATTTGCAATTGGTTAGTCACTGTATTGCACATACCAGATATATGGATTTGGTACAGACACTTAGCAACCTTCTGTGCCCATAGCTGTAGATAACAGTTTTAGAAGGCCTAAAGCTAAGCTAATAAGATCAAAGCTACAAAACTCCAGTTGGCCTCTAGTTGGCAGCAAAGAGAACAAGAAGTCAGGGGTCATCCAGATGTTTATAGTCCAGATTTGGGGCTTATGTCAAGATATACATGGCAGATAGGTCCATCTGGCAAATATAAAAAAAGACCACGATTTGAGCTACTGAATGGACATGGTTCCATGGGTAATTCATATAGCAGGGAACTCCCTCTGTGACTTGGAGTTTGATAAGTTGGAAAGCCAAACAAGACCACTGTGGTCTGATTACTTGGTTATTTGCTAGCAAGGCTAAAACAATTCATCAGCCTGACTGCCATATGGTAATAAAATATATTTTAAAATCCTGTTTAATCTGGAGCTCACAGCGATGAACACATTTATTTCAACCCATCAAATGGAAAGGCTGTTCTTTCCAGTTGGATAGGTTGATCTTGTTTAATGGGCTTGAAACCCGATTCAGCCCACAAACAATTGTTTTTAAGTCTCATCGATTTCAACCCTCAGGTGTGTAACTCCCATCGAAATTAAGTTACTCAAAAGGATTTAACTTAGGGTTGAATCGTACCTATTAAAGTTAAGTTCCTTTAAAGAACATTCACATTTTTATATAAAAATATAATATCACCTAATTAAACTTGACAGCTTTTCACAAGGGGGCCCTGCTTGGCGGCAGCTTCGACATGTTACATTTAAAAGGACAGCATCATAAAGCTGATAACAAGGAGAATTAGACAGGAAGTTTTGTTTCTACTCTGCATATTCCTTTTATGTTTGATATTGCCAACCTGCTCTTGGTTAAGACACAATATAGCAGAATGTAGCAGATAGAACAGCATGACACCGCTCACCATACCTACTCATATTATTTTCACGAAAATTATTTGGCTTAAGATACCATTCCACCCATGTAAACAGAAATTTCCATCCTTAAAATCTGTGGAACTCTGAATAATTTCTGAATTTCAGTTCCATCAGCAAAATGGTTCCAGCAAAAAAATGTCTATGAGAGAGAAATCTTCTAGTTCAGAAAAATCTAGAAAGCCACAGACTTCCTATCTCCTTCATCCTGGTGCTCTCCAGAAATGTTGGATTAGAACATCCATCGTTCCTAAGGTAACATGCTAGTTAGTGGTTTAGAGTGCTCGGCACAATTTCTCTCATGTAAGATCACTAACTATTATGCAGCCCAACTTGTACCACAGAATGACTGTAGGATTACAATCAAAAGAACTAATTTTAGCTCCTAAATAAATATAATTTTGAAGTTACAAGTTCATTTGCACTAATTTTTCAGCAGCTCAGGACCTAGCGGCCACAGGGGCCACTAGGATATAGAGAATTAAGGATTTTGTCAGCGTTCCAAATTATGATCTCTTTCAGCGCTGACATGAAAGACTTGCTTCAATGCTGGGATGAACTTTCACCTAATTCCTGGTTCTTCAGCAGATAGCATTACTTGGGCAACAGAGGAAGGGGGAAAATTCCTGTGAAAAGAAAGTGCATGGGACGAAGAGATGGATCTGCATGGTGGCCAATGAGACATTGGGGTTGAAGAACGGAAAGGGAGGGGTTTGGAAGGAGGTGCCAATCTTGGCTGCATCAGAGTTCAGGCATGTTGTTTTTTCTATTCTTAAATAAAAAAGGATTCATTAGAGACTTTGCGTTTGAGAATGAAGTTTATTTAAGATAGCAATGAAACCTGACAGATTTACTTATTCAGTTGTCCCTTTTCATCAGTCACTCTGCTTGCTTTTTGTTTTACCATTTGCTAACCTAATATCACTTCCTTCTGCCTTTCTTCCCAGGGTCACCCCCATAGAGTACTTGCTTACTGACTTTCCTCTGTCTGGGATTCCTCACTTGGTCCTGGGCTTTGTCTATCTTTATAATATATTTCCATACTATTTAGGAAACCTGCTTCACTACCGCTTACACAGATTAGATTCCTGCTGTTAGTACACCTGCACAAAAAAAAGCTTCAGATACTATATAAGATATGGAGAGACTGCTTATTGCTCCAAATCACCACCATCACCACTATCATCATCATCATCATCATCATCATCATCTCCTCCTCCTCCTTCTACCAGAGGCTTCAGCTACATCAATCATTTCCATAAGACCTGCAGTAGTAATACAAATCCTCCACTGGATAATCCTTGAATTTCACCTAATAAACAATTTTTAAATGCTTAGATGTAGGTAAAATAAGTGTGTTAGGGCTACCAGAAACTCAAGATTCTTTGGGTCAGAAATTATATTATTGGACAGTTTGTAGCAGTGCCATTGGGAGGGGCACTCTGGAGAGATAACAAAAAGGCACTGGAAGCTGCATTTATACAGTAGGCTTTATGATGCGTATCCTTGATTTAGGGACAACAATTCAGGATGCTTATTTTAGTCTAGGTAAGCTAGCAGCTGAGAGCTTCACATGCATTTCCACCTACAGTGCAACTGTCATGCTAACATGTCAACTTCCTTGTCAATAGTTCCCACAGGAGTCTAGTGGGACAGAGTGAATTTAATTTTCCTAACTTGGTTCCCCTCCTTCCCCCCCAAAAAAATTGTTTCAAAATTCCTAATCATTTGTTTGTTATTCACTTTGTGGATCCAACCACTTGGGCACAGGGGAAAAGTTGCCATGAAACTACCAGAAGTGGTCTGGGCACAACACTTTGGGGAAAGTAGAGAAGCCTGCCTTGTTACAAATAGGCAGTTCGGTGGTCTTGTGGTTCAAGCACCGAGCTAGAAAGCAAGACACTATGAGTTTCTTTTAAATCAACAGGCTTCTTTTTGGGTGATGTAATTGGCAACAAGCATACTTGTGCCTGAACAAACTGGGGAAGGTCGAGAAGCATAAATTCTGGCCATCTCAAAATACACACTTTGGATTTCTTCACCCATTTGAATTCTATATTTGAAATGTTTGTTTCTTTCTGTCCCCCCCACCCCTCATTGCAGTCCTTGGCAGTGCATGGAAGTTTATAATAAATTTGAAATTTCAGAGAGAATTTCTCTCCAAATCTAACATAACTCTACCCAGTGAGGGTCAAATTCTACTCTCATTTCTTATGAAGTATTGCCATGGAAACGGAAAGATTTGTTCAAAGCCACTAATACTATTCTGGCATTTTTATTCTTTTAACCACCTACTGTGTTTCCCCACCCCCCCCTGACTTCCACATTGGTCTTTCATACTTTTATTTTTTATAAAATAAAACCATTGCCATTATCTGCCTAACGTTGAGTGTCTTGGTTGTAAATGGAGCAATCCCATGGGCAGCCTACATGCTCTTTCAGGCCCCAATCAGGTTTTCTAATCAATTAAGCAAATTAATCCATTTCTCAAATTATGATTAGGCTGCAATAATTATTATAAATCCATGATTGGAAGAAAGCTCTTGACGTGTTTTTTTTTTAGAATCCTTAAAGGCTAAAATGATCAAGAAGTGTTGAAAAACAAATAGGCAGATGCACTGTGTGTGATGGGATTTGCCCCCCCCCCCCCCCACTCTACTATGAAATATATAAGATTTTGTTCTGGAAACCTTATTTCAGCTTTGTGATCAAGCTATATGATTTTTATAGTATGGGAATCCAAAGAAATAAAAGTATGTTTATCATCTTTGCCTTCCATCTCTTCCCCAAGGAAGTCAAAACAGCAGTTACTGTATTCCCACTTCTTGACTCCAAAATCCTGTTAGATGCATTTAGTGATTATGTCTATATCAACCAGCAAATTTTATGAATTAGCAAGAAGTAAAATCCTGGCTACAGACATTCCCATACCAAGCTACAGTCATACTACGCCCCATACAATTCCTCTTTCAATTGTTCAGTATTTACAAAGATTTGCCATACTGTGTTTTCTGCTAGCAGTGCCATGAAAAACCAATTTATTAGAAATGAAGAATGTTCATAACTCTTCCTAGTGCCAAGGCCTATAATGAGCGAGCTTGCAGGGAGGAGGGAGATACACCAAGTAGCGATGGATGAACTTTTTAAAAAGTCCTCTTTTTTTCCAAGTCCTCTTTTTTTAAAATAAAAACCTTAGATTTAGTCCACCCCATGTCTACATTAATTATTTAAAACGGTTTACCTTTTTTTTTTTCACGAGACAAAAAAGGCACATTTTAATATTTACAAAACATAGCATTTGGGCCAGGAATGCACCCCAGATATGTATATAAACGGGTTATATTTTAAAATCCATGTGTGTTTTTATATGCACCTGATAGGCAAATATTGTGTAATCACTTTCATCTATCTATCTATCTATCTATCTATCTATCTATCTATCTATCTATCATCTATCTATCTACCTATCTATCTATTTTATTGGACTTATATGCCACCCTTTCTCCACAAGAACTCAGGGTGGCTCACAGCAATAAGCAACAGCAAGTCCAGATTAAAATTCAAACAATAAAAGAAACTAAAATTCCCATTAAAACCCCATTCAGTCCAGGCCAGCCTGGCGAAACAACCATGTTTTAAGGTCACGGTGGAAAGAGCGAAGGTGGGGGGGTGCAATTTTATCACAAGGAGTCTGCAAAGACTTGAAGAAATGTTATGATTTAAATCTTAAGTCTTTGGGGCTATGGCCACAAAAGCTATTTTTATGCCATTGCCTAGCTTATGTCATTACAATAGCTAGGGCAAATAGCAGGGGGTGAGATATCCAAAAGGAACTTGACTTAATGGAAGCCTTTGCAGAGAAGAGGAAGGAATGTCATTTTTTCTGCAAAGTAGCCGATGAAATAAAAAGGTCCAGTCCAAAGAGCTCTTGCAGAAAACATAAGAGGAAAACACTGCCTTCAAGCCACAATTATAAATTGACGATGGCAGTAACATATAAAGAAAACATCTATAAAATGTTTTATAGATGGCATTTAGCACCAGCAAGATTGGCAAAAATGTACCCAAACTTATCACCCAAATGTTGGAGATGCGGCCATAAATTAGGAACATACTACCACATGTGGTGGATGTGCCCCGATGTTAAAAAACATTGATATAAAATTAAGAGGTGGCTAGAAGAGATTACACTCCAAAGGATTGATTTCAAACCGGAGTTGTTTCTCTTAGGAATAATAGATACGAAAATGGAGAAAAGTTTGTATTACATAATATTGCACATACTAATGGCAGCCAGGATCACCCTTGCACAATAATGGAAACAGATTAATACACCACCTAAAAAAATAGTAATTAAAAATATCCTCGAATGTGCAGAAATGGATAAAATGAAAATGGAGATTAAAGAAAGAGATGATTCGGATTCGGAGTATGGAATAGATTCTATATGTGGCTAGAAAATAGAAAACAAAATAAGAAATAAGTTTGTGAATTGAATTTTGATTAACTGAAAACCAAAAGTATTGTATATCAGCAAGGGTAAAACACCGACTATGAAAATAAATAGGATGCAAATTTATATAACAATTCTGGTTACAAGAGTTGTTAAGATGGCTATATAAGACTAAAGGATCGAATAGAAGAATTGAATTTAAAAACAAAGACAACTGTCGATGCAGGAAGTTGTAAAAATATTACATAATGTTGTTACTTATATTTTGTATTTTACCGTTCGGTGTATGTATATCTTTTCTTTCTTTTTTCTTTCTTCTTTTTTTCGTTTTTGTCTTTTTCTGTTACGTCTTTGGTTTTAAAAGTGTAAAATATTCAATAAAAATTATTTTTAAAAAAAGACATTGGGAAAATATTAAGAAGTAGGCCAAAATAAAATTTAAGTCAACTTGCAAAGCTTTCAAGTTTTGAAGCCTGGCTCATGGCTCATGAATTAATTAGGGCATCTCTCAGAAACTTCACAATTTATGGATGAAGTTAGTCTCAAGTCTAATATGAATGTGGGGTGTGGAGTGGTGGGGTGCCCCTGGTTCGGTCCGGTTCTATAGAACTGGTAGTAAAACCAGTGGAGGCTCCGCCCATCCGCCACAACGTCATCATGGGTGATCTGCGCATGTGCAGAAGCACCCGCATGCTCCGGTTGCGAACTGGTTGTAAAGGTAAGTAGAACTCACCCCTGGGATGTGGGTATACCCCACTATGACAGTCACTTTTGAGACCAAAATTCCAAGTGTCATTGAACTCAAAATTCCCCTCCCCCCCATCCAACATTATCCCTACCTTTATCATAGGAAGGTCTTAAGCATGCAATTCACAACTGAAGGAAGTGGTTCCAACACTTTTTACAATACACACACACACACAGAGACAGAAAGATTGTTGGATTAAGTGCTCTAGTGTTAGAAGAATTGAAAACAAAGAAAAGCCCAAGGCATCAGTGAAATTATAATATAGGACCTGCCAGAGAGGGGATGACATAAGCCATATATAAATTTCTGTTTAATCTTGCCAAATAACAGAAAAGACCATTGGAGTTTTTAAATACAAAGCAGTGGTAGAAACATATTGTTATATTTGCTGAAAAATAGACATGATAAAACACTTTTAACTCGTGAGTCTGTTTGCAATGTCTTAGTGGAACCCTTGAAAATGTATTGTAATCTAATTTATTATTGCACTGTTGAGAAACCTTTCTAAGGCAGTCTGTCTTTTAGAGGGTTCAAATGGCATTGCTGTTCTTGACCTTATCATCAAATTTACATGCCACAATACCAGAGATGTTCTTAAAATTCATTTTGTCAGAGTTGTGCAAATATCATATATATTATTTTTCTATTGCAGCCTTTATTGGAGTTTTCCAATAGGCCACAGATATTTTAAAATCTCCTCCAAAACTTATCCAAATAGATGGATACTTTGCCAGTTGCTGAAATGAGTGGCCTGTGGGAGGGAAAAAAACAGCAATAATTACTTACCATAATGCATAGTGTCAGAACTGCTGGGTGATCTTGTTACACTCAGAAGAAACAGAAGCTAAAATAGATCAAGAGCAAGTAGTAAACAGAACATGTTACAACCAGACAATAGTGAACTGGAGCTGATCTAGTTTGTCCCCACCACCAGATGTGTTTCTAGAGGCCAGTCATCAGAAGGAGTATGGTAGTTCCTCATCAGAGTAACATTTTATTAAAAAGCACAATCTGTCATGAATTATTCTTTTCATAAAATATGTTAATCTGAAAAAGCACAACCAGATTCCTTCACATTTTTGACTACAATAAATTAACATGACTCTCCTCATACAATCCACATTAAGTGGATTTCCTGGTAAATCATAAAACCTACCCAGCTATATACCCCGTGGCACAAAATTAAGACTGAAAAGTTTTCCTAGTATTTATAAGCAGTGTTCTTCTGTGCCGTGGGGATTTTTAAAGACGTCCGGCAGAAACAAGACAGCATCACAAAAATGTAGCGTATAAACAATATTATCCAATAAAGTCTTAGAGTGAAGTAAAATCTTTTTTTTTTAATTCTTTCAGGTTTTTCATATTTCCCAAGCGCTGTATCTTCTTGAAAGCCTGAAAGAACAGACTTCTGGTATAAAGCCTAACACACCTCTAACAATATCTCCTGGGTTTCATTTCCTATTTTCAAAGCCTGATATGAAAATGATTGTATTGGATATATTGTTTGTAGGATCAAGTCACTGCAGTAGCACAAATCATGGAACCTTTAGATTACTGCCACATGGACATTTATACCACTGTTGTTTCAGTGTCATAGCTACGGTACTTAGTTAAGGCTACTAGATTTGGGCTGCAAAATTTTGGACAATCACTGATTTTTTTTGTTTTCTTTGTTGTCATCTAACAGTCATCCAGATGTTTATAGGGTCTCCAACATTGGAAAGCAATGGTTTTGCTGTTACGTTTAATTTATTAAATAATATAAAAGAACGATATGAAGACTAGCATCATACAGTTTTCTAGTCATGTCCCTTTTATTGGAGCTTCAGCTACAGATATGAACATTCTCCTTAAACGGAGGTAAAGATTCTTTTCAATAGAGGAAAATATTTGTGGTTTAGACTTCCAAATGCTCTCAGAGCTTGGTTATTTTATAGCTCTGATGATGTCACCTAGTTTGATAATGAAATATCTGCCAGAAAACAACCAAGTTCAGAGAACACCAAGGACCTCTCAGAGATTCCTGTTCTGACCCAGCCTTCACAAGTAGTGATAAGACTTGTGGGTAAAACAACCCCTTTTTATAACAGGGCAGTAACAGTCTTTTATTCACATGGATAAACTAAAAATCAAATGTAATTTGTCCGAACAAACCTGAGTTTAGCCAGGTAAGGGGCGTGCATAAGAGCACCAGCATGCCTACTGTCTCTGTCCTAATGTTTATTTATTTGTATTCATTTTATGTGTTCAATTCATGCTTATATTTATATATATTATCTAATACGTACTTGACAAATAAATGAATAATAAATCCGAATTGCTTGCTGTATACTAGAAATGAATGGTTGTCTGTGACAACCAGCCCCTCCTAAGCCCCTCCTATTTATTTCCCAGCCAGGGAGGGGGTGGCTGTCATCTGCGTCTGCCTCTCCCTGAGAGCCGGCTTACTGTTTTCCTTTGCTCTCCTCTCTTCCTCTCTACGCATATGCACATCTGTGATAGGCCCCATTTGTTCCTCCCTCTCACTCAGCTCAGGCCCCAAAGACAGCTGTCTCTCCACCTGGGGGAGGACAGAAAACCCCGGCTCTGCCTCTGTCTCTGATGCTTTTTCCTTATCAGAGCCTTCCAAAGGATCCGAAGCTGGCCCAGGCTCTCCCTCAATCTCCTCCTTGTCTGACTCTGCAGTTATATTTGCTGGCAGCTGATGGGCCATAACAATTCTTCCTTTTAAAGTAGGAATGGGACACCATACATTAGCCCAGATATAATTTGGTTTTCCACAGTTTATTTATTAATTAAATTTCTGTGTTGCCCATCTGCCCTGCAAGGTGACTCTACTTCATTATATCAGGTAGAAAATGTATATCAGAACCACAATATATCCCTCTCAGGTACTTTCCATCTTTGCCACCCATTTTTCAACAGAAATGAAAGACATTTCCTTAGGATACTGGGCTTCCTTGCCATAAACACTCCTCTTGACAATGGAGTAGCAATTGGAATTCAGAGCCTGGGACAGCATGCAATGATTCACTACCACTTTTAAACCAGGAGAGCCATTTTTATCACTATATTTTTCTTCATGAATCAAGTTCCTTCATGAATATAACTCTGGCTTGTATCAGGAGGAAATATAGTAAGAGTTCTATGGCTACAAATAGAAAATCTTTTCAGAACATATCAGAGCCGACATGCAAATGTCTGTAAATAAGCTCTATACTTCTAGGAATACATTCTGAGGATTTTTAATTTTTTTTTGTAGTAATTGAAGTACAGAGTCTTCCAGGCCAGATTAGATTGTTCAATCTGTTGTACTAATTTGGGATAAGTAAAACCTTGTGTTCATTTCCATTTTTATAAAATTCATGTATTTTTAGCAACTACACTCCATCGCAGTGGAAAATGTTCTTGCAACATGCAATGCTAAAATTTCCTACTCTGAAAAATTTGGCATTTGGACTAACACTATTAAAAGTTTACTGCACTCTTTATTGTATTTTTTCCTCAAAAACTGTATCACAGCTTTCAAAATGTGTGAAAGATCAACTTCTAATCATCTATAATTTTTCCACCCAGTATTTCCCATTCTTCCTTTTCTACATATGGCAGATATAGTCTGAATTGACTGTAACCTTAGTAAATGGTTAGATTGATCATGTTCCAACTTTTCTTATAACTTTGAGTCTGGAGCTCCACTCTGCTCTTCAGAAAGCAGGAGAAGTGGTTGAAGTTATCCTCCCTGGCATAGTCAGATCTCCTGCCATGTACAGTCACTCTGAACATCACAAAGTAGCCAGGATAAAATCCAACCAAAAACTGATGAATTGTCTACAAAGGTAGCATCTTTAATTCAAAATCAAGCAACTGTATAAACCTTTCTGACACATTTTACTAGCCTCATCATGGAAACTCATATATGTTTCATTTGCTTTTTATTTCTTTCTGATTTCATTCTGAAATTACCTGGATAATAATAATAATAATAATAATAATAATAATAACAACAACAACAACAACAACAACAACAACAACAACAACAGGTTACATCTTCCGACAATACCTTAACATTCCTAAGTCCTTGGTTAGGACTCGAGCTGCTGAGCTATTAACCAGCCTCAAAGGCTGTGAATCTCACTAAAGATTAACCAATAACAGCAGCAACAACAACAACAACAACAACAACCTTTATTGTCACTGCACAACATATGTACAATGAGATTGGTGGAGCTCCCTCAGTGCACCCCCCCAACACAATACAACTCACAGTGGAAACAGAAAATCCCTAACCTAATAAAACATATTAACAAACACCCAGTCCTATTAATATGTTACATGTTGCACCGGCCCTGCAAGTCCATCGTACTATGTAGTTAGTACGATGATAGAAAGCATCCTCACTTCTATGTATAACTATGTATAACTATGTAGTTATGATAGAAAGTGACCTCGCATTCAGGAGTCTGACAGCCCATGGATAAAAACTGTTCTTCAGCCTGTTGGTGTGGCTGGCTATGCTTCTATATCTCCTTCCTGATGGTAGGAAGGTAAAGAAGTGATGACCAGGGTGAGAGTCGTCCCTGAGAATTTTCCTCACTCTTCTAAGGCAGCGAGCCCTAGAGACTCATCTAGTGGTCTCAGGGGACAGCCCACAATGTTTTGTGCTGTGCTCACCTCCCTCTGTAATGTTTTTCTATCCATGGCTGTCAGGCCAGCATGCCATACCGTGATGTAATAAGTGAGGACACTTTCTATTGTGGATCGGTAACAGGAGGTCATCAGTTGTTGTTCTACCCTGACCCTAAGGAAATGGAGTTTGTTAGGCCTTCCTGACCACCTGGATCGTGTTGTTTTTCCAGGTGAGGTCTTTGCTAAGATGGACTCCCAGGAATTTAAAGGGGGAGACTCTCTTTACACAGCTCCCCTCGATGTAAAGTGGGGAAGGTTCCTCACAATATATGGGTTTATTTTATAGCATGTCCATGTACAGAGGAAAAAAATATCAGCTCCTGGCCAATAAACATTGGCAGGCACCCAATAGAGATTTTTGTTTTTCTATTTTGTTATTTGGATGCTAGTTTAATCTTTGATTGTATAAAAATATTTGAATTTACAAATTTCATTTCTCCTTCCAGACCACTTTCTATCTTCTGTTAGTGTTGATACCCAGTGATACAAAAATCAGAAAAAATATGTGGAAGTGGGAGGTTAGTGAGTGATTAAAGGTTTGTTCTTTCATAGCAAGTCATGATGAGAACCATACTTTGACCAAGTACCATTCACTTATTTTACTCTTTCTCTATTTACTCTATTATAAGATCAGGAGATCTTGATCAAGCATGGGGGCTGAGAATTTTAACCCTTGTCCTCAAACCAAATTTCCCCTCCTTATAGATCATGGCTGTCAAACTCAAGGCCCACGGGCCAGCTCTGGCTCCGTTTTTGCTGGCAGAGGGTTGCAGGATGCTGTTGCAGGTTTTCACTGGCTGAGCATTCGTGCCACCACAGGCACTCCCAACATGAGTTGCCATGTTGAGCTGGCCCTGCCCCCTGGCCCCCCCAGCCCTCCAGAGGTCAAACACAACCCTGATGCAGCCCACAATGAAATTGAGTTTGACACCCCTGCCATAGATGGAAATTATACAGGAAAAGGATCCTTAATTTGCCCTAATTTGAGTTTGATCCCTTATTATAAGAGCCATAATGGCTCAGTGGTTAGAATGCAGTATTATAGGCTAACTCTGCCCACTGCCAGGAATTCAATCGGACGGGCTCAAGGTTGATTCAGCCTTCCATCCTTCTGAGGTCACTAAAATGAGGATCCAGATTCTTGGGGGCAATATGCTGACTCTGTAAACCACTTAGAGAGACTATAAAGCATATGAAGCAGTATATAAGTCTAAGTGCTAGTTCTATTCCTCTTGTGGCTCAAGGTGGCAGAGTGATTTGTAAAGAAGAAATCAGGTATTATATCAGTTGGGTGATATGATTGTTTTCCACAGTGCTGTAATAATACTTGAAATGAAGAAACCCAATGGAAGGACCATATTGTGCAGCCTACATGTGTAATCAAAAATATAATTTAGAAATACACCATGAATTTAACCAATTACTTCAGTAAAGACCTTAAGCAAAGCTGTTATGTATGTTATTATTCTAATTAGTCCATACAGAATAACACAATTGTCTATCAGTGAATGACAAAATGGATTGTCAGTGTTATCCATTGCTGTATGATAAAAGCGTTCCTATATTTTTCATTATTCAAATATATCACCAAGCTTCCAAAGAAAAACACAAATAGCTAGTCTATATATTTTACTCTTTTGTTCTGATAGTATAATGAGGCAGAGCTACTGAGATGAAGCATCCCTAATGTTCTCTGTAGTTTTCCACTTCCACTCTTCCTGTTTTTAGTATTGCTTTTGGGTTCTTAATTATTAAATGTTTAGAACGTTAACATGGTTATCAGTAATCAGCACGCCAAGTGCAACATCCTTCTTAAATCCTAAAACCTTGAAAGAAAAACCTATTATTATCTTCTTACAGATTAGGACAGTGATTGCTAGTCAATAAATAAGACATCAATTTCTTATTCAGGTTCACTATATTGTATAGGCTTCCCTCTTTATTGTTTATACTTAGAACAAACTCATTTTATATGTCTTTTCTGCATTATCCAAAGACTGTTTTGAGTGTTAAAATCATAGATCCAAAAATGACAAGGGCACATTTCAACTAACGATGTTAGTAGACCATAAGCAGCAGTGTGATAAGCTAGAGGCCATGAATCAGAACACCAGAGACCATTTAGTGGCCAAGACTAAAGACATAGCGTAAAGTCAAATAGGAGCTAGGACTCAGAAGCAAACAGCTATCATCTTCACAGATTTAAAATCTAATAGGCATATCTGAAAATAGAAAAAGAAACATCTAATTTGATATGAATTACATGGGTATCCAACTTGATGTGAAATGAATTAATGTCTTTCCAAATGAGGGAAATTTATATGTAGAGTATGGATTCATCAAATAATTCAATTGATTATATATATGTAAAAAAAATCAGAAGAATCTTCAATGTGCAAAAAAAAATAGACACATGACTGCTTAATAATTCTATTAAAGAACATTATATGGTGATTTTTTAAAAAAAAAATCTTGATGATTTAAGAGGAAGAAGCTAATGTTACCAATTAGGTCCTAATTCATTATTAGGAGGAACAAGGGCAGGAGCAAATTTTTACATTTTGTTTTAAATGACAAGTATTTATTATGACTGTCACTCAGGGATACCCAAATATGCCTATTCATCCTTTGTTTCAAACACTTCAGTACATAAAACGTATCAATATTAGATCAGTGGTATTTTTTTTCTTTTCCACAAGAAATAATTTTCATAGGAACGACAGCAACCAAGGAGCTCACCAATTTTTCCAAAATGTAATCTCATTCATCCAGAAAGCAGATGTAATGTGATCTCATCCATCCATTCAATTGAGAAGAATTGGATGGGGCTTTGTTGGAAGTAGATGGCGAAATCTTCAGTTCCTTCCTTTCTAATAAACAGTCAGGATGATTCAAGATGAGCTGATCTGCTGCTCCTGAATAGACAGGCCACGAGATACTGACCAAGGAACCATGGTATGACAAGAATTTTTGATAAATCAGTAAATATTTTTAAGAATGTTCAATTATTTAGTTTTCCTATGACTATTCATGAAAAATTATTAACAATATTATATACTGTACCTCATATGTAACCTTTCAATTACTAAATGCAATATTGCAAAGGGATTTCCCAGGCAGCATGCATAGAATTGCAACATAATATGTACATACTGTAGCTAAAATCCTATTGTGTATTATCCATATTATCCATTCCAAACTGTAAACGATAATTAATGTCTGCTAAACAGTGATCCTGTATTATAAGTAGCCAACATTTGCAACACATTAATTGGGGGAAAAATGATTTCATTAAAATCAGTGTACAATTTATTTTTCACAACCAAAGCCCATAGATGCAATTAAATGCACATTAGGCTAACTGTGATGGCAATCACTGTGAATTAAGGATATTTTTGTGATGCTATGAGTTAGGAAGCTATGTGTCAGGTTTAAGCGCACTTTGATTTGTAGGCCACAGGCCAAAATCACACAGTTGTGATGTCAGAATTATATCTTATAAAAAGGCTCTGTGACAAGCACCCCATGCAGATTATATTTATTTTGGCCCAGGAATTTGAAGCATGACTTAATATCATAGCATGGAAGTTAGGAGACCTTATCTGTAACTCCTGCCTTTGCCTTCAACCAGCAACTTCAGTTTCCACCACCCTTTATAAAATTGTGATTGCCATCTCAGGCAGTGCTTGCCTTAATTCAATATTTGTCTCATTCCTATCTCTTACATTCAATGTTTGCTTAATTCCCAAGGGTACTTTTCTTTTCTTTTTGGGGGTAATTGTTATATGCTTTGCCTTTCCCCAAAGGCTCATTGTATTTTGCTCTCTTTTCCTTTGCATCGGTAAATGAACGTGTACTGAATGCACGCGAAGGTAAGATGTTACCAAACTTTGTAATGACCATAGCAAGGCTGCAAGGGAATTCTGAATTACAATGGTGTTGACTTTTCTAGATTCATTCTGCAAATCATTGTTTCAGTTTGGACTTCCATGGAGATTTGGGCTGCAATCCCTTTCCCACTTAAGGCATTGGCAAACATTCCATTAATTTCAATTGATCAGGAATGCATTTTTAGCTCAGAAAGTTTTTCAGAGCACAGTGTGTAAACACCAAACGCCTAAAATTATAAGTTCTTGAAGAGAACCTCCCCTGCCTGCAAATTTTTCCTCTTCTGTTTATTCATGATTGATTGGCTGCCCACTCCTTATTCATTGATAATATTAAGTTTGGATTGCATGACTTCTCTTACAATTATTATTTCCAGCATATATAGAAAAAAAAATCTGCAATTGGACTGATTTCTATATTGAAAGCACTAACTATAGTTGTTTGGGTTATATTCCTCAATTACATGCACAGTCATTTAGTGCAGGATGTTAGTCATGTCTACTTTATTTAACCTCTTCTAGAAACTGATCACCAGAAACCCTTGTTAATCTTCTAAATGGGCAACACTAACTGACTTCAATGAACTTGAAAAACCTGGTTAGTGTCTGATGGGAGACCCGAAAATCCCAGGATAGTAGGTTAGTCCAGGAAGGTGAGAAAATATTCCAGAAGGCAGCAAAGGCAATAAGCATTCCCAGATTTTTGTCAAGAAAACTACATGGATGTGTGTCTATCTAGTCATCTGAGGTCAAATTCAAGTCAATGGAACTTTTGTCTTTAGAAATCATAAAAGCTAATTCTGTTTCTGAAGCAGTGCAATTTTAATGTTACATTTAAAATATTTCACAGTATGAAAAAAAATTAATGAACGACAACAAAAATTGTCCAATGTAATTGCAAGCAAGAAATAACTAGCATGCAAATAATGTGCCCAACTCTGTTAAATTGTGGTTTTCAAAAGGAAAGGAGCAGATTTCCTCTGCTTCTTTTGAATTCATTAGGCAATGTGCTGCTTTGTTTATTTTTCTCTTTTCACTCTTGCAATTTTTACAAAGACGGGGTGAGCTGTACATTCCTCAACCTGGAAACTCCCACAAAGCAGGAAATCAAACTGTCTCTTACTCTTGATAAAGGTAGAAGAGAGAAGTAGCACTGCTTAAAGATGTCGTGAGGCACGTCATGAATTTGCATGCATAGGCATTCTGAAAATCCTTCTTGGACAAGGATTCTATTTAATTGGCTTTAAGAAGACACTCTTCTCCCACAGTGTCTTATGCAGAGCCATCTGTGCAGGGAATTAACAATCTGGAGATTCAGCCCTGGAACGTTTACCGCTTCTCTAGGGCTGGACATTATATAGTTCCAGTGGTTACACTAACTAGAATGCCAAGTCCACGGGACTAAGCAAATTGGAAAAGAGGAGATGGAGGACTTTGTGACGCTGACCGAGCCCAAGTTATACTAGCAACAAAACAAAACCAAGAGCCAAATGCCCAAATCTCAGTGTGCATGGCAAGCTCTTCAGTACACAAGACATAAGCCAGGACAGTTGTGCCATCTCTATTTAAACAGCTATTGTAAGCAACTATAAACTTATTTTTAAGGATGCCTGTGTATATAAATTAAAGCATGTGGGCATTTTGAATACCTTCAGGAGAATACTCAAGGGTGAATAATATTCAAATTAAAAAATTAACAGCATTAGAACTTAGTTATGAATAAAATCAGTAAATTCACAAGCCACAGATCTTGGGACAGTTGTTGCAGTGGCCATGAGCCATTCATGAAGGTCTAATGAAGCATATGGGACTTAGTGTGGTGTCTAAATATCAATGGAATTAGGATCAAAGACATTATTGGAAGAGGGCATACCAGTTTTATATAATTCCAAGAACCAAACCAAATGCAGATTATTTTCTCCATCTTTTGGTCTTCTTTCCCTTTCTCATTCTCTTCCCAGTCCCAACTTCTCTTACACATGAAGGCACGTGAACAGAAATTTGCAATTCTACCTATGCACTTGCAACAATGGCTCATTTTTTGTCTCAAATCATGTGGATTCTCTCTGCATGTATGCCAGATATTGACAACAATGCTCAATAACATGAAATTAGCAATGGTGGTGCAATGGTTAGAATGCAGTATTGTAAACAAACTCTGTCCACAGTCTGGAGTTTGATCCTGGCCAGCTCAATGTTGATTCAGCCTTCTATACTTCCAAGATCGGTAAAATGAGGACTCGGATTGTTGGGACAATACGCTAACTTTATAAACAGTTTAGAGAGGGCTGTAAAAGCACTATGAAGCGGTATATACAGTAAGTCTAAATGCCATTGCTATTGCTGTATACTGCCATGTACAATCCCATGTACTGTTTGTGCACAACTTCATTTTCAGACTCTAGCCTTTGAAATAAAATGATAAAAAGAATTTTTTTTTCTTTTACTCACCCTGCCAAAGATTGAAGAGGGTTCACTTCAGGGGTGAAATGCTCCTGGTTCGGACTGGATTGCCCGATCCGGTAGCGATGGCAGTGGGTGGTTTGGAGAACCGGTAGCAAAAATCCCTGCACCCCCCCACCCACCACCACCATGCCCAGCTGAGCCGCACGATCATCAGAGGCTTTTTTTTTTTTTTACTTTTAAAAGCATTTTTTCTACAACCTCTTCGGCCAAAAAAATGCTTTTAAAAGTAAAAGAAAAAAGCCTCTGATGATTGTGCGGCTCAGATGGGATCGTCAGAGGCTTTTCAAAGCATTTTTTTCTGCAATCTCTTGGCCGAAGAGGTGGTAAAAAAAATGCTTTGAAAAGTCTCTGATGATCCCAAATGAGTTGCCTGATCAGCAGAGGCATTTTTTAAAAAGCCTCTCTGATGATCCCAGCTGAGTTCCCTGATCGGCAGAGGCTTTTCAAAGCATTAGAAAAAATGCTTTGAAAAGTTAAAAAAGAAAAAAAGTTGGCCATGCCCACCCAGTCACATTACCACCACCACCACCAAGCCACGCCCACAGAACCGGTAGTAACAAATTTTACATTTCACCCCTGCTTCACTTCACTTGGGTAGATATCTGAAGAGCCCAATGATTCACTTCCTAGGTGAATCAAACAGTTTAATGAATGGGATCAGAGATGATCTTATTGGGAAAAATATAATTCAAAGCTATACTTTTGGGAAATATATTTGCACATTCCAAATGTTTATCATCTTGCTATTTTTCTGTTTTTCTCTAGAGTAGAGAAATTATCATATGGCTGCTGGTTCTCTACTGAATCTCCCCAGCAGACATCAAAAGGATAATAAAAAGATAATTTAGTAGCATTCATTCAGATAATCCATCTTGAATAGATTTTGAACTATCTGCATATGCCTAATTAAGATTCACTAGAGCATCTGTGGTAGATGTTACTGTATACTTCAGAGTGGAGTGCAAAGAGACAGAAAAGGGGAAACACTTTTTCACCTTGTTTCCAGGGTTTTCATCAAGAAACTTCAATAGTAGCAAAGTAATCTTCAAAAGAAAAAAAAACATATGTTAAGTCATGAATAAAATAAGCTTGAATGATTATGAATGATTTGCAACACTGGTCAAAATGAACAGCTTCAAAGAAAGGTATCACCCAGGAAATACTTTTATATCAAAGATAATCCATTTTTTAGGTACGGTCATTTGTTTAAGCGTACAAAATTCTCTATCACTGCTATCATCCCAGTGGTTGAAAATATAGAATTGCTCTTTTTGGATCATAATACTTGTAGAGGGAGATGAGAAGAGACTCTTCGCTTGTATTTTTGTGTGAGAAAATATGCATGCAGGTAGATAGATAGATAGATTGACTGCCAACATAAATGGATTGCCAGAAACACAGTAGAGTACTTTTCATACAGTTTTATTGTATAAGAGCCAGTTTGGTATAAGAGCAGTGGTGAAATCCCCCTGGTTCTATCCAGCTCACCGAACTGGTAGTGCCTGCGGCGGGAGGTTCCACCCTCCCACAGGGACGTCATTACGTCCAATTTTTTAACCATCTGCAAATGTGCAGAATAGGTGAGCACCAGTGGTGGGTGGCTACCGGTTCTCCCCGGTTCAGGCGAGCCGGTAGCAGAGATGGTGAGGTGAGAGCAAACTGGTTTGTTCCGACCGTCAGTTGGGCCCTCCCTCCCCTGCATATTGGTAAAGATAGCCAGACATGTAAATTTGTAAGTTTGTAAAATAAATTATTTTTTTCCTTAGGTCACTGTCTTTATATAATATCAAGACATGCCTCTTACATTTTCTTTATGGAACAATTATCAGTATTTGTGTCATGTATCCAAAAGATAAATAAGACTGAAAAGGATAGTGGATAAATGATTTTTTTCTGTTGCTGCTGTTGTTGTTGTTGATGATGATATAGACAAGAATTGATTTTTGGTGGTTTATTATAAAGAAAAAATAATAATAACATTCCAAAGCGATAAACATCAATAAAACATTTATTAAAAAAATAAATAAATAAATTGTTGACTAAATCAAAGTAATCCACTTGGAAGTTGATCTTGACCTGCAATTTCAGTTTTGTGTGTGGGACAAAATTGTAGATATCTTCACATTATAAACCATACATTATGAATATTTAAAGAAATAATTAGTTGGGATCACGGTGTATAATTCTATTAAGAGAGAAGCCTCCCACCAATTCTTCTAATTTCAGAAATAAAGAATGATTCATAATCTTTGCCACATCTTTGTGTAATACCCTAAACTTTAATACCTGCTTATACGTTCACATTTATAAGCCTCGAGTTTAAAATTTAAAATTTGGGCCAAAACTGTATTTTAAACTTCTGTTCCTGACATAAGGATCATAAAACAATTCTTTTTCACATTATCTTTAGTGGAATTCCCACTAACCAAGCTGAGAAAGGACATATCATCCACCATTAAAGACATTTATTTAGCCTATCCTAAATAAAACTAAATATGCTGTAACATTATTTTAAACCACCACCCCCTTTCCAAAACTAATCAAAGTCCTACAAATGAGATGGAATTCTGACAGCTTTCTATATTGTTTTAATTAAGTAGCCTATAATTTAAACCAATGAACCATAAGAACCTAATGCTTATCACTGAAGCCCTGGGAGAACTTTTGAAATATGCATATAATTCTGCCTGCAAGGTAATTGAGGGATATTTTGGGGATGGAGGGGGTAATTAAAGGTTATGCTGGAGAGTAATAGGAATAGCCCTTGTGCATGGGGTAGTGTTAGCAACTATGCAAAATCTCTCCAGGAAACCGATTCAGGTTCCACATATGCCCTGTCTTCTGTTATGTTCAGAGGCCTGTCATGTCTACTCAGCAGAATTGTAAGAAAGACCTTTTCACAGCACAGTCTGCTACTCCAGGTCAAAACAATGCAACCCTGAAGGAATGGTACCAGAAATTAATGGATTTCTTTGCATCAAGATACAACAAAATATTTATTTTAGGGATCTATGAAGGCAGTGGCCCTGCTATCTGATGCTGGCATTAGAACCATGGTCCCAAGTTTTCTTTAATCCTCCAATGATAGAAAATAAAGCTTTGGGTGGAAGACAAGCTTGCTCTATAATACCATTAGGGTTTAATTCTTAATCTCCAGTCGTGAAATGGACTGAGTTCTCCAAATACCTGGATGCTTCAGTGTTTGGTCAGTCAGTTTTGATTTTCTGGTACAGATAGTCCTGGATTTACAATCATTTGTTTAGTGACCATTCAAAATTACAACAACACTTGACTTATAAGTGACTTATAACCAGTTTTCAAACTTACGACTGTTGCAGCATCCCCATGGTCCCATCCACATGATCAGAATTTGGGTGCTTGGCAACTGACATATTTATGACAGTTGCACCGTCCCAGGGTTATGTGATCTCCATTCGGAACCTTCCCAACAGGCTTCCGACAAGCAAAGACAAAGGAGGGCGGGAGCAGCCAGATTCACTTAATGACCGCATGGTTCACTTTAAAAACTGCAGCGATTCGCTTAACAACTGTGGCAAAAAGGTCGTAAAATGGGACAAAACTCACTTAACAAGTGCCTTGCTTAACAATGGGGATGTTGGGCTCAAATGTGGTCATAAGTCGAGGACTTGTTTAGAATGGATACCCAGCATATGGTAAGTAAACATTTCAGTCATTTATGGTGATTTTGAAAAGGGGTGGGGGTGGGGGAAGAGAATCAGAAAAGTTGGCATGAAATTGCTACTAACTTCACTTCCTTAAAATATAACTATCACTTTAGGGACAATATTTGCTATGTACCAAGAGGAGGGGGGGAGGTGTGAAATCTCCTCTAACAGTGATGGGGGTGGGTGTTGGGCCTGACTGTAACTGCCAGAGTGTGTGCAGAGAGATTCTGTGTGAAAAGTGGGAGATTATGTGCTCACACACTAATGGGCAGTGAACTAGACACAGGCTCATTTTTCACATCATGTCATCTCTAAGGTTTGAATAAAAAGTAATGGCCAAAATGAGCCTGGATCTATCTCAGACATTATCAATTGCCTCCTCAGTTTTATTTGTGTTGACTTGTACAGTCTAAAAAGATGACAGACTCTGGGCCTCTGGATCAGTCAGAGTGATAATACACAGCACATTACACTGTTGGTGACAGGGCTTGTTCTCCTGGCTGGCATATGAAAGGAACACATCTCCTTCCGTCATTTCAAATGCTATAAACTGACAGAATAAAGAACCTGGCAGTGGGGACATCACAAACCCTGTCTGTTATGATTTTATGAGATAAACTGCGGTTTCTAGGGTATCTTGTTCAGGAAATTAGTGTCATTCAAACTTTAGCGCAGGGATGAATGCGGGTGGGGGGAGTGGTTTAAGAAGATAAATAGTAGAATTGTGAAATGTGGCTCTTGCCTGCTTCCTGCTGCCATGAAAGCAGGACTCTATTGAAAGCTAGGAATAGCGACGTAGGCACAACTGAATGCTTATGTGTGAAGAAAATGCTCTTAGATAAATTCTGGAGGCCAACAGAAGTGGATTGAGACTTGTTTTTTTTTTTAAATGTGCAATTTTGGCAGCTTTAAAAAATACTCTTTTTCAGTCTTTTTGGGGAAGATGATGTCCAAAAGTGAAAAGTTGCATGAGTCTTCGTAGCCTATCAGATGACCAATAAACTCAATTATACTAACCGACGTCTATTCTGAAAACAGTGTTACTTTGGATAGTAGGATGGGTGGCATATAAATTAAACAAACAAACAAAAACATCCTTATGATTGATATTGATATTGTTTCCTGGTTGCTAATTTGTACCCTATGACTATCATTAAGTGTTGTACCTTATGATTCTTAATGAACGTATCTTTTCTTTTATGTACACTGATGATTATGGGAAGGAGATTTCCACCAAGGGGATAAATGTTATTGTTTTCTAAACTATGTTTATACAGTAGAGAAATCAGTAAGTAGCTCATATTAAAGGAATTTGGGATAAGTTTGAATTCTTGCTTGGAAGCATCTCGTGCATATACTCATGACGCTGATTCAGTCCCCAGCACCTTTGGCTTTGAGTGAACTTAATATATTTTCTCATTCAATTACATCTGTAGAGGTTACCCCTTTTAGCTCACTGCTTGCTTGGTTTACAGGTTGGCTGTGCAAATAAAATTTACGAGGTTCTTCATGGCTCGGATCTTTTGTTGGATAAATGGCTTCTGAAAAACATGTGAACACTGATAAGCCATTTCTGCTGATATTAAAACGAATACCTGCAAAGTAACAACAGAAAAGGTAGCCTGAATGTTTCACCATCGTATAAGTGATGTGAATTCGAGAATTCTGTAAGAGAAGAAGACTCTCATATGAAAAAATCAAGTAAATTTCTCCCTTGTATTTTGAACTGGTCAGAGCCTTGATAGTACAGTGGTCTATGCACCCTGTTATTAACACAGCTGCCTGCAATTTACTGCTGGTTCGAATCTCCCCAGGCTCAAGGTTGACTCAGCCTTCCATCCTTTCTAAGGTAGGTGAAATGAGGACCCAGTTTGTGGGGGCAATAAACTGACTTTGTATAAATATACAAAAGGATGAAGGCTATTGCTTAACGCATTGTAAGCCGCCCTGAGTCTCCGGAGAAGGGCGGCATATAAATCAAATTTAAAAAAAAAAATTATCAACTAAAAACAACTGAGGAAAAAAAATAGGCAAAATAGTTTATTTAGGGAGAGAAGGAGAAAAAGATTATCAACCTCTACATGCCAAAACAATGCCATACTATCCTTTCCACAGGAAAAGAAAGTGGTTAGAATACACTATTCTTTTCTAGGACACAATACAGGTAGTTCCTTGACTTACAACAGTTCATTTAGTGACTATTCAAAGTTACAACAGCACTGAAAACAGTGAGTTATGACCATTTTTCATATTTATAACCATTGCAGCATCCCCATGGTCACATGATCAAAATTCAGACACTTGGCAATTGACTCATGTTTATGACGGTTGCAGCAGGAGTGAAATCTACTTACCTTCCCTACCGGTTTGGAAGTGCACGCTTGGACCCTCTCTGCATGCGCAGAAGGTCAAAAACTGGTTACTGTTTCCTGGTTAAAACCACGAAGTAACGTGGACATCAAAGTAATGATGTCCGGGTGGGTGGGCGGAGCCTCATGCTGCTGCCACTATCGGTTCTCCGAACCACGTGCCACCATCACTACCGGTTCAGCCGAACCGGTTCGAACTGGTAGCATTTCCCCTGGATTGCAATGCTTTGAGGTTATGTGATCAGCTTCTGTGACCTTCTGACAAGCAAAATCAATGGAGAAACCAGATTCATGTAACAACCGTGTTACTAACTTAATGACTGCAGTAATTCACTTAACAACTGTGGCAAGAAATGTCGTGAAATGGGGCAAAATTCACTTAACAAATGTTTCCCTTGGCAACAGAAATTGGGGGCTCAATTGTGGTCATAAGTCGAGGACTCCCTGTACTTAGGCTTCATGTATAGCAACGATTAGTTGCTTTTTTTAGTTTAATGGATGAATATAATGTTTGCTTGAAGAACCAGCCATGAAATCTAGGATATAAATAATAAATAATAGTTTATATTATATAAATAATATAAATAATAGTTCACAGCCTGACTGGTGTCACATTTGAATGTTTTCAGTAAGGTTATGAACAGGGGTGGGCTTCAAAAATTTTAGCAAGGGGTTCTCTGCCCGGTTGCTGGTGGGTGTGACCATGGTGGGCATGGCCTAGTCGGCCTCCTGCACCACAGCGGGGGGGGGGGAAGCTTTTTTACCCTCCCTGGACTCTAGAGGCTTTCCTTGGGAGGGCGAAAACAGCCTCCCCCATTTCAGGCCTTTGCGAACTTCCAGTAGGCCCATTTTTCGCCCTCTCTGAGCCTCCGCGTATGCCCTGCACTTACCTGCATCCAAAACCGGCTGCTTGGGGACTCCTGGGAGGGGCGGGGTGGGTGGGTGGGGCCAGCCAGGAGTGGGATTTGGAGGTTCTCCGAACTGCACAGAATCTTAGCTAGAGGTTCTCCCGAACCCCTGCGAACCCCCAGCAGCCCATTCCTGGTTATGAAGATATATAAACAACAGACTAGAGCAACTTGGCTATTCATTGTCTATAGCCACAGCCTATGCAAGGTTATCCTCAGAATAAATGCCCCTTCAAAGGCTTTGCTTCATCAGAAAATTCAACCTTGTCGCCCCGCTATATACAGTATATATGTTATATATAAATATACAGCAGTATATATATTATATATACTGTAATAATGTAAAAACTTATTTATCACTCTTCCACGAAATTTCCATCAACCCTAAAGGTAGAGATAATTATCAGGATATAAATTACATCTGTCATGCATTGCTATATGTTACATGTAGTACAAACTACCCTTCCAATTTGTTTGGTCTTGGTGAAACTTTAATGTTATACAGAGTTAAGATCTTCGCTATTGTTACCACCACTTTTTTGTCCTTTTTAAAACACAAGTGAGTTTTTAATCACTCTATTTACTGAGTTCATCAAAAAGGATGGTATGTATGTCAAACAGAGGTAGCTGCAAAGGTGATTTTTTTTTAAAAAAAAAAAATCATTTTAATAATACAAAAGTTCATTCAGACTTCTATATTACCAAACTTAGTGAGGGATATTTTATTAACAGGAAGAAGGTATTTTGCATTCCAACTTCCATTAGTTGGCCGGCAGGGAAGAAAGAAACTGACTGACAGATCAAACATTACAAAACATCGATGCTACATATCTGAACACTGATAAGGCCATTTCTGTTTTGGGGAACCCCAATTATTCCTCAGTAGCAAAAATGGTATTTAATTTCTATTGGTTGCTTGAACAACTGTCTATTACTTCATAAAAGTCTCTTTGTGCTGCAGAAGCTCATAAAACTAATACATAAGTTTGATGGAACTCAAACAATTGCCCAGAAACTCCACCATTAATTGATGAAAAGTACTGCTATGTCATCAGATTCTAAGAAACTTCCAATAGGCACAGTGTTGACAGTAGCATGTACTTTAACAATATAACAAAGGGTGGGTATCGTTGTTGTTGTTGTTGTTTTGCATTACTGAAGATGTATCAGTTCTTTCCTTTCCTGTGTTTTTTCTGTCACAACCACACAAAGCTACCAAACTCTGCCAAACAATAAGATGGTAACAGCATATTTCCTTATTTACTTTCTTATTAGCAGATTTTCAACTGAACAGATAACTAAACAACTCAAAGAAGACAGTACAAGATTACACACGCTTCCCAATAAGATGGCTGTTTACACATAAGAGAGATGTACAACCCCTTAAAAAAATAAATTGGAAAACAGATTGGCATAAAAATGCTATTTTATATGCAGAGATGCAAATGTAAAAATAGCTGCCATAATTTAATTTGAAATACACTACAATTGGGGTGGGGGGGAGAGATAAGGTTCCTTTTCAGTTTTGCAGTCCAGGATTAACAGGGAATAAACGGGTTCAAGGCTTCTTCTATTCTCCCTTAATTTCAAATAAAGAATGTCTTTGAATAGAAAACTCTTGCCTATCAAAAAAAGGATCTTTTTTTGCCTATCAACTCTTGCCTATCAAAAAAAGGTCAATCTTCTTATCTACAGTACTTCTCCACAGAGTATTCTTTGCAGCCTTACAATGAAGCCTCAAATTAATGGAACAAGTGGAAAGATGAGGTATCTATTATTACCAACTGTCCATTGTAGTGGAGGACATCATGTGGTGGAGCACATGATTAAATCATTATGCAAATGACTTAAATATTGGAAACACATCCCTAATTCCATTCATTTTATCAAGATCTGCTAAATCAAGATTTTCATTCATTCATTAATTCATTCTTCTAAACCACCAAATTTGGCTTTCAAAATTTAACATCAATTCTAGACAGTAAGAGATTGACTACAAATGAGTTGATTTGCATGTTTTTGCATACAGAAACACATGCAATACGTGGGTTTCTCTTTTTCTATCAGAGGAGTAAACAAGCCATTATGTTGCATAAGTGATAAACGTGCTTCTTTTTTACAGTTGCAAAACTGCAGTAGCATAAACCTGGGTGCATTTGATATGGTCATAACATGCTGAGACATTTGATTTTGAAATGCAAAAGAAAAATATCTCTCTTGTTGCTAAACTATGGGTGCAGAAATTGTTTTTTTTTAAAATACAAATTGCAACGAAAATATCAACAGGATTTTAAAAATATAATGCGCTGTTACTAAGTTATTTATATCTATGACATGCTATTGTGTTAGGCACAACTCTGCAACTTTAGAACACCCTTCAAACTTTTCTCCTGCTCCTGCTGTTTTACATAGGTAAGCAATATCATAAAAAGCAAAATGTTAATTATTTCCTTCAGCAGAAGCAGAAAGACAAATAAAAGTCTTGGAGACACCTAAGCTATTTTTCTCCCTTCTTCCCACTCCAAGTGCTAAAACATGATTGTGTTAGGTACTTTTTCTAGCTGAACAGCACCAGATGACCACAGTGTCCATTCCAGGATGCGCTGACCCATAGAATACAGATGTCAGATCCACTGGTGTGTGTCTCACAGCACACTCAGCAAGAGAAAAATATGGAAATTGCAATGCTAACAAGTCAGCTAGGCTTGGTGCCTTCTCTTTACACCTATATTTTCCCCCAAAAGGCTTCGTGTTACACATAAGCTACAATATTTTCAAACCAAGAGACAGGATTCCGATAGAGGAGAACATTTGCAGCTCAGGGTTGAAATGAGGGGTCCTTGGTGCCCTCTGAGCTTGGTTGTTTTCTTGCAGATGTTTCTTTAGCCAAAGGAAGCTGTGAGAAAGAGTATAGGAAACTCTGGTATAAGGCTCAAATTCAAGAAAACCATTCCGATTAAAAAATAATAATAATAATGAATATATACCATATTTTTCGAAGTATAAGACGCCCCGGAGTATAAGACGCGCCAACCTTTTTTTGGTGAGGAAAAGAAGAAAAAGAAATCTGCCTCTGCCTCTGAGCAGTTTTCTCTCTTTGCAGCAAACAGCCTGCTTTACTTTCATTTTCGTTTTCAGCATAGCTTGATTAGCACAAGGGGAAAAAAAGAATCTGCTCCAGCAATTTACCTCCTTGCAGCAAGCAGCAGAGGCCCGCGAAAAATAGCTGAGAGCACAACAGAGAGTCGGGAGGCCGATCCAATCAATTTGTGCTAATCAGACTGTGCTGAAGCTGAAAGGAGCTGTTTTTTCTTGCTGTTTGCTTGCAAGGAGGTAACTGCTGGGAGGCAGAGGCCAAAGGGTGGGGGCCAGTGGGTGGGCGGGGCTACATTCGATGTATAAGACGCACCTAAATTTTCACCCCCTTTTAGGAGGGAAAAAGGTGCATCTTATACTCCAAAAAATACGGTACTTAGAGGAAGAGAGAGAAGGAACATATTCCATATTGGTAAACAAAGATTTTGAATTCAGTTCAAGCTCGTTTGGTGGATGGGAAAAGATAACCATTCTCTGGAGTGAATACCATTTTCAAAATACATAATAACTGTTTAGTTGTTAGACAGAAGCTAAGCAGGATACTAATACTCACTAAAGTCAGTAGAAAATGGGGTGCAGAGACCTCAGGACCTAGAACATTCCTGCTGTTGGTCTGGCCATTGCTCTGTTGCTCTTTCTCTTTCCTGGTCCATTCCTCAGGGAGCCACATTGCAATTGGCAACATTGCCCCACAGCTGTTGTGTATTTGTCACAGAGGGTACAGGCTGAGAGAGAAAGCTGTTGTGTTTCTCAGAGTCCTCTGTGTTTCTAATTAACTGGCCCAAAAGGAGCAATCTTAGTCCAAGAGAACAGCAAATTAAGATTTGTTGGGGAAGGGAGGGGTGCTCGGCTCATTGCAATTCACCAACT
This sequence comes from Arizona elegans, assembly GCA_022577455.1. NCBI lineage: Eukaryota > Metazoa > Chordata > Lepidosauria > Squamata > Colubridae > Arizona > Arizona elegans. The sequence continues at coordinate 124,462,650 of JAKOOJ010000001.1, forward strand.
CTTTCCCCATAATATTCAGCAAAGATGATGAACCATCTGAAAGGGAACAAAGAAGCAGAGGCTGCCACTGAAATACATTGTGCTCTTATCACAGGAGATTTCCTTCAGAAGAATTGAAATGTGGTCGTCCCTGCGATCCATGGACAATTCTGCTTTCTTAGTAAAGCAGGGGGCTCTTTTGCTTCCATCTTTGCCTTAATGGATTCTTTATTTTAAACACTTAGTCTGAGTTGCTGGTAGTGCTGATGTTCAAGACAGCTTCCTCCTCAGGATCATACATTTGCATCAGATAGTGGAAATCAGATGCATTTTCATCAGTGTAGATGAATTAACACTGGGAACCATGTTTTGTTACCGAATTTACTGAAGTGACCAAGGTACATTTTGAATTGTTGATCACCAACTGGTGGAGAGCTATGATTTTTCCAAGATAATTTTATTTTAAAAACAACAACATCAGAATCACTATTATGAGCCTGGCTTTAACATCAGTAGATAAAAGATAATTGCATTGGGGTTTATTATTAGAACTGCTAGATAGGCAGGAGTGGGGCAAGTAACGGGAGTTCACCCCGTCATGTGGCACTCAGGTCTTGAACCCATTGTCAGCTTCCAGCTGACAAGCTCAGCAGCCACCTTGCAGTTCGAATATTTGCAAATGCAAGTAGTAAACAGGTATCACTTGGTGGGAAGATAACAGCATTATTCCATGCACCCCAGTGTATAGTCAAGTTGGCCATATGACCACAGAAGCATCTTTCGAAAATGCTGGCACTCTTGGCTAAGAAATGGAGATGAGCACCTTCCCCTAAAGTCAGACACGACTGGACAGGGGAAACCTTTATCTTTACTTTTTATTGTTAGATATCTACGGAGATTCTCAATCATCCAGATCGTGGTTGTCCCAAAGATGCTTTTTTCAAGAGGCCACTGGATTTTTTGTTTTTTTTCTTAGAAGACGTTTTGCTTCTTATCCAAGAAGCTTCTTCACTCTGACTGGATGGTGGGGACAGTAGTTATATTCCTTGCAGGCCGCTTGTCATTTGCATTCTTTTAGAGAGTCGCTGAGGCCATTTGGAGGTTTGTCCATGTCCTCAGGGTCACCTGAGTAGTGCTTTTTATTGTTAGATGCTCGCTTAGATGCTAAGTGTTCATGAAATTACTTTGCTGTCCTCATGTGCAATGGAGGAACTGGCATACAGGTCAGCTGTTTACCCCAGCCTTTCCCAATCCGGCTCATTATGATTTGTATACTTCCTGCATAATAATAGTTACTTTTAAAGATTACCATACAGGTAGTCCTCAACTTAGGACCACAATGGGGCCCAAAATTTTTGTGGCTAAGTGAGACATTTTAAAGTAAGTTTTGCCCCATTTGACAACTTTTCTTGCCGCAGTTGCTAAGTGAATTACTGTAGTTGTTCAGTTAGTAGCACAGTTGTTAAGTGAATTTGGCTCCCCCATTGACTTTGCTTGTCAGAAGGTGATCACATGAGCCTGGGACACTGCAAATGTCATAAATTTGAATCAGTTGCCAAACGTCTGAATTTTGATGATGTGACTATCAGGATGTTGTAATGGTCGTAAGTGTTAAAAAGTGTTTTTTTAGTGCTGTTGCAACATTGACTGGTCACTAAGTAAACTGTTAGAAGTCAATAAATATGGCTGTGCACCGCCCTGAGTCCACTAGGAGAAGGGAGGTATACAAATTGAAAAAATAAATAAATAAATAAATAGCTTTTTTCAGTGCTGTTGCAGCATTGAATGGCCACTAAATAAACTGTTAGAAGTCAAAGACTACTTGTACTTTCTATCACCGAATAGACCACCAAATAGGCAAGCTTATGGTAACAACCAAATGCTAATATTCAATTTCATGTTGGTAAAGTTCCATGTTGGCTTACACTCTGTGTGACATATTCTATTTATAGACTTTGCTAACCTGAGACGGAACAAGACATTTAACTGCTGAATATCATGGACAAGATGGCTCCTGCCATACAATTGTATAACATAGATAAATATATTGTTGGTTGCTTGTGGAGTAAAAAGCAAAATCACATCCATAATTAAGTTCCTGAAAAGCACAGGGTGTATTGTGACTTGCCTTTGAATGTTGAGTGTTCTTCAGCAAGAAGAAGAGGAAGTTAGTAATAGAGAGATATATGGAGAGGGTACTTAGAGTGAAAGAGGCACATTTAAACTAAAAGAGGAAGTGGAGGTGGCAGAGGTGAATGGATTTCTTATGCCAATTTTCATTGCAATAGGCATAGACTAAAAATGTCAACATTTTACAACAGAGATAACTGACAAATAAAAAAAAATATTGGATGTAGAAAATATGCCTACAAAAGTGTTTTAAAATGTAAATATGAACTGTCTGATCTAATAAAAAAATGTTAATATCAGATTCTGGAACAAAAAAGTATGAAATGAACATCTATTAGAATGAAGAAGTGAAGATCCAGGAAAGTATAGGCTATGTAGTTTAGCATCTATCTGGAATTAATTAGTTACAAAACATCATTAAAATTGTCCAATGCATTATGGAACAACTGGCCTTGTTGAAGAAAGGTCAACATTGCTTATTTATTTACTCATTTATCTATTCATTTATTAAATTGATTTATATAGCCATCTATTTCAGTACAAATATCTTAGCTTGACCACATACATTGACCACACTGAATTTGAACAGGCAATGAATAACCAAGAAAAGAATGTGGGATTCTGATATTTGCACTGATTTGCACCTGAATGGTGCAAATGGGTGTGGAGCCTTCTTGGAACTGCTAAAAGGACTGTACTGTAAGCAGGAGGACTGTTTACAACACAGTTTACAGTTTACAATACAGCAGTTCCAAGAAGATTCCACATCCATTTGCACCATTCAGGTGACCCTGAGGGCACAGATCAATCTGTGGCCTCAATAACTCTCAGTGAGAGTGTTAACAACCAGATGACTGCAAGGAATATAAATCCTTCCATCCTCCACCATTCCGTTAGAACTGAAGAAGCTTCTTGGATGAGAAGTGAAACGTCTTTGAGGGACAAATGAAGTCCAGTTGCCTTTTGGTGGGGGGGAACACCATTAGGATCCCCACAGCTTTGTTAACACAGGTCCTAATAATGGTAACAAAGTTAAATGGTTTTAGAAAGGAATGAAGACAATCAAGAAGTCCAAGATCATTTACAGTAGAAGGGATGATGATCATGTACTGCTTGCACTATAAAAAGCAGCATGCCTCTGTCTGAACTGTAGGAATTGGATGAATTCAAATACAAAGTTATTCTTGAATGTTTCTAGGGTTTCTGCTCTCTAATCCAAAATCTTTCTACATTACACTGAGGTAAACATGTTTCCTCTCCCATGTAAAAATCCACTCCAAAGAATTAGGGCACACTAGTTGGCTATCAGAGGATGGAAGAAGTAAAAAAAAAAAAATGCTCCCTACTTATCATGACTCCAGAAACATCTATTTCATCAAACTCAGCTAGAAAGGAATTGTCCCTGAGGAAGGGTGGCAAGCCTCACTTGAAAATGCATTCGGCCAGTAAATTCCTCCAGGATGCACTTTTAGCCATAAATCACAAATAAAAGATTCCTTAAAGAAATAATACACTTTGCAAACAAGAAAGTGTAAGTATCAAAGTGGTTGTTCCCATATCCATTACCAAAGCCAAGGCTGTTCATATATAGAGAGAGAGGGAGGGAGGGAGGGAGAGTGAGAGAAGGAGAAAGAGAGAGAATGAATTGCTCTACTAGATCAGATCAAAAATCCACTGAACCCAGCCATCTGTTCTCCATGCTGGGCAGTGAGATGCCTCTGGGAAGTGCCTAAATAGGGCAGGAAATCAATACAGCTTCAAAGGGCTGAATTGTGCCTTGGTTAAATACTAGTTACTCAACTGATTGCAAAATTAAAAAAATAAAATCACTAAATAAAAAGCAAATAAAAACTCATGAGATAATAAGTTAAAAAAGCAAATTAAAATTAAGCAAATACATGCTCATTAATATCTCAGGTGACATGAACGCCATCAAATTTACTTTATATAAAAATGATATATTTTTTTCCTCAAGATGAGAATAAAAACAGTAGAACTACTGGCATCCCAGCTATTTATACTATGACAACGAGACTACTTATAGCAAATAGTGGTTTAGGAAGAATATAAGCTTTTGCCCAAACAGCAATCGGCTGTTAAAATAAAACCTAAAATACCTCATTAAATTGAAGAATTGCCTAACCATACCAACCCGATTGTCCACAGAACTGATTATATATGTATAATCATTACGGAATTGGAGCCTGTGGTATTTATAATTTACCAATAATATAGAACCTATTGAATACTCTCTTTCATCGCCACAGTGACAAAGCTGTCAATATCCTGCTGCGAAAAATATTCAGGTTAAATGAAACTGGTCCCAAATGGAGTGCACTATTATCTGTTTCATCTTATCAGCTTGGCTTGTATGCTTCCAAGGTAAACATGAGACCGAACAGTTGGTAAATTTGGATTCTGAATCCTGACAGTGTTATTTCCAGAGTATAACATCTTAATCAAATTTTAAAATAAAATACCCCGGCCCTGAGCTCCGTTGTGAACCCCAAAATTATATAACACACATGTTTTTATGCTTTGTCAATTACATTTGCAATAGGGACTGTTTGTTTCAGCCCTTCTAAAAATGAGACTAGGATGAGAAAACAACCTATTTCCTTATTAGGTTCAGGAGTCAAAGGACTCAGCCAGGTGCCGCAGGCTTCAAGAGCATAGAAGATTAAGACATATATTGGATTCATGATGGAGGGCACAAAGTTCATTTTCAAAATAAAACAGAATTTTATTCATATTCCTTTTAAAATTCAGATTGCCATTTGCCAGCTGACCTGTGACATGGCAGCAGTGTATTACATTTTCAATGAGCAGCCTGTCTGGAGCGGGGAAGAAAGAGGGAACTGCTTCCTGGGCTTCCCCTCCCCTTCCAGCCAGATATTGTTCTCAGAATTTTAGATGGAGCAAACAGGCTCCATCTCAATGTATTTATTTTTAATAAGAGGAGATGTAGAATAGCATAGTCCATGGTTTTATGCAAAGGGAAGAGTCCTCTTTCCCTTCTTTTATTTATTTTTTTTGTTCAACAAAATGCACCAGGGACCAAAATATATTGAGCCAAAAAATAAAACAAGAATGTAACCCTCTCCCTCTAACAAAAACAGCCTTCCAAAAAAGAGATAGGGAGAGGGAGGGGGGAGAAAAGACCCTTTTAAACAAGTTTTGGTAAAGTGTGAGCCAAGCCAAGATTTTATATAGTGACGAGCTAGATTTATCCAGCTTGCCATCTGTCAAAATTATATTACAAAAGGCACATATGCACAGATACAAGACTACTGATTTTCATATATATTAAAATCGGCAACTACTGCAGGATATGAAAGCTGGCAAACTGTTAAGCCAAAAGGCTTATATTTCAAACTTTGGGGAGCAGAGCTCTCATTCTGCTCTGCATCTGACACACAAGCACCTCCACAAAATTACAGGTAGGGTTCCCCTCCCTTCCCCTTTGTGTGAGGTTTCATGCATTCAAACAAGCATTGAAGAAAACTGCCAAATGATAATATTAATACTCAGAATATATGAAGTTTTTTTAAAAAAAAACCCGCACATGCTTTGCACTGGATTGAAGACTCCACATTAACTGCATTAATATTCATTGCACACAAAGAACTCCCCATTGTTTTTTAGAAAGAGGGATGTGCATGAATGAAGTGGTAACATTCTGATGTGCTAATGGATGCACGCAATGCATGCAGAAGTTGCAAAGACAAGACATGTGGCTTGAGGGTCCCAGGCGATATCTGATAGAGTCCCTGAGGATTAGACAGCCAAGTCAAAAGCAGAAACATTCAATACCCTTTTTGTAGAAAGTGCACCCATACTTGTCTCAAGTACCATAATACAGATATATGAATGACAGTTGAGAGCCCTGTAGTCTACCTAGGTTACACACCTTGCAAGAAATATCCCACCGATATATATGATTAATCACACCTCAGCAGAACATCCACAACTTCCCATCCAGTCCTGTCCCTTCCTACTTCTCCTAGGCATTTTCCATGCTTCTAGGCATTGCCCTTTGGAGTTTTTTTGGTACAAGCAAAGGAGCTAGTATTTGTGGCTACATCCAGTCTGGTATTACAGTGTTGTATTTCTGCTGGGCTAAGGTGGAAATTCTGAGGTTTCAGAGGGCTCCACCATAAACTTATCTCTGTAAGAATTGAAACCAGCACTGAGGAGTTCTTGAAGAATGATAGACAAAGTTTGGATAATTAAGTTCAGATACACAAAGCCATCACAGTGAAAATCAATTGTTAGAATCCAGCAACCAAGACTTCTAAGAGCTCCAGGCTTTACATCTTGCAGATCTTCCACCTGCTCTTAAATAGCAACAGACTCCTTGCTGCCCATTTCTCAGTCTTCAATGCACTGTAGTTGGAGAACAACCTGGACTCAGCTCTCCTACCATGCCAGCTTCAACCTTCATATCAACTCCATCTCTACTTTCTCCTTCTCCTCCTTAGATCATGAGAACCCAGCAGTTCCTTCCCTAGCCATGGGAAAATTGGAAAGGCTTCAATTCCTCTTTTTGTTTCCATCTGTTTGCCGACTTGAGCTATTGTCTTTATTCCTCTTTCCTTCTCCTCAGACATCCCAAGTGGGTGGAAATGTCCATACCTTCTCTGGTGGCAGTTGGAAAGCCTTTCCTGGCAACAGGGGAAATTTCGGTATCTTCAGTACTGTAGCTTCATCAGCAGTTCCTCTTTATCTAGAACTCCTCCCATCAGCTTCACGTGGGCATTTTCTGCACTCCCAATCATATGATTACCTGTTTCCTTCTATCTACACTGTCCCTCCTCCCCGTCAGACTCAGAAATACAAATCAACACTGAGAGTGTTGAAGTGAAGCCAGGCTAGGGATATCAAGAGATATAAAACGGGAATATAATTCTGCTATTAAAGGAATTAGATGATCCAGATTCCCTATTTGGAACACAAACTAACCCCACCTTGAATTCTTTCTTCCCTCTACTGAGAAGGGATAGAGTGATGGGGCAGAAGCCAATGGGGCAAATCAAAGAAAATCCACAAGGGTCCAATAGGGTTGGAATCCAGATTGTTACATGGTTATGTAGATGGGAAAAATCTCATAGAAAAACAGTTTCGTTTCTGGATTCCAGAACCTTACAAAGTGAGTTTTCCTCCAATATTGCCTTAATGTTAGAAGAGCCCAATACACATGGGTTTGCATTGTTTTATGGTGCTTTGGCTGTCCTTTATTTTGGATTATTTTTCATATATTTATATGTATATGAGGCTGGGATTCACATTATTTCTTATAAACTGTTACCAGTAGTCCTCAATGTACGACCACAATTGAGCCCAAAATTTTTGTTGCTAAGTAAGACATTTGTTAAGTGAGTTTTGCCCCATTTTATGACTTTTTTTTGCCACATTTGTGAATTGTGAATTCTTGCCACATTGTGAATCACTGCAGTTGTCAAATCAGTAACATGGTTGCTAAGTGAATCTGATTTCCCCACTGACTTTGCTTATCAGAAGGTTGCAAAAGGTGATCACGTGACCCCAGGATACTGCAACTGTCATAAATATGAGTCTATTGTCAAGCATTTGAATATAAATCACGTGACCATAAGATGGTCATAAGTGTGAAAAATGGTCATAAATCACTGTTTTCAGTGCTGGTGTAACTTCAAATGGTCACTAAATGAATTGTTGTAAGTCGAGGACTATCTGTATTAGCTGCCCAGAGTTGCGTATTAAGATGATGGCAATCTGTAATTTTTTAAATTATATATATATGAGGGAAGTGGTGGCTCAGTAGCTAAGACGCTGCGCTAGTTGATCGGAAAGTCAGCAGTTCAGTGGTTCAAATCCCTAGTGCCGCATAACGGGCTGAGCTCCCGTTACTCATCCCAGCTTCTGCCAACCTAGCAGTTCGAAAGCACATAAAAAATGCAAGTAGAAAAATAGGGACCACCTTTGGTGGGAAGATTACAGGATTCTGTGCGCTTTTGGCATTTAGTCATGTCGGCCACATGACCATGGAGACGTCTTTGGACAGCGCTGGCTCTTCGGCTTTGAGATGAGCACTGCCCCCTAGTTGGGAAAGACTAGCATATATGTGCGAGGAGAGCCTTTATCTTTATATACTGTACATAAGCATAAATACATGCTATATATTATAGATGGAAGCAAAGTTCTTCGGGCAGAGGATGGAAGTGGGAGAGGGCTAGTAACCAAGTTGGAGTTGAATTATTCCAACTTACATGGTAAATCATCTGCCTGGTTATCTTGCAAACTAGTGGTGTAGAAGTGAAAGACAAAATGCAAACTGCAGTCCTGGCGCTGTATGATGGGCTGTGAGAAATCCTCAAATGTTTTATGTTCCTTTAACCATTTCAGATTTAGAGAGAGTGTTTTGTCTCTTCAAAGAAATGGCTCCAATGTTGAAAAGCCTCTTTGATGGTTAAAAGCTCCTAATTAAAAACATCCGTTTGGTTCAACCAATTATCTAGGGAAAAAGACACTGGGAAGAAGCTGTCCTCAGACTCTGGAATGGAGTGTAAAAGTACAGCTCCCAAGATGAAACTAGAAGATTCATTCTGGAAGATAATAAAGAGGCAGGTAGGAACTGGAAGGCAGAGATGGGTAAATGCCTATGGAGATTCTCAGTCATCCAGGCCACGGTCGTCCCAAATGTACTTTTTCAAGAGGCAACTGGACTTTCTGGTTTTTCTTTGAAGATGTTTCACTTCTCATCCAAGAAGCTTCTTCAGCTCTGACTGGATGGTAGAGAATGGAAGGAGCTGAAGAAGCTTCTTGGATAAGAAGTGAAACTTCTCATCCAAGAAGCTTGGACTTTCAAAGAAAAACCAGAAAGTCCAGTTGCTTCTTGAAAGAGCACCTTTGGGTAATGATGGGTAAAAATGTAAACATTTGCCTGAGGAAGAGAAAAACTTGCTGGCCACAGAATCTTACCAAAATAAATATCCTTACCATTTCTTGATGAATTAGGTATAGTGTGTTGAGCTCAAAAGTATTATGGGTAGTCCTCAACTTACAACCACAACTGAGTCCAAAATTTCTCTTCTTAAGCAAAACAGTTGTCTAGTGAGTTTGGCCCCATTTTACAACTTTCCTTGCCACAATTGTTAAGTGAATCGCTGCGGTTGTTAAGTTAGTAACACAGATGTTAAGTGATTTTGGCTTCCCCATTGACTTTGCTTTGTCAGACATTCCCAAAAGGGGATCGCATGACCCCGGGATGCCACAACCATCATAAATACCAGTTTGGTCAGTACCACTTGGCCAGTTGCCAAGTGTCCAATTGTCAATCACATGACCATGGGGATACCGCAATGGTCGTAACTAAGAAAAAATGGTCATAAGTTATTTTCATAAGTTATGGTAATAAATTGTAAGTCGAGGACTATCTGGAGATGATAAGGATAAATGAAGCTGTTTTGGAAGTTGTCAATTATAACCTCCATCAGTTGGGATAGTGATATGTACATTGCAGTAATCTCAGCTCCAGAAACAAACTGTACAATAAAGAAGCGGATAGATAGGGCTCAATCAATCTAGAGCCTTGATAGTACAGTGGTCTAAGCACCCTGTTATTAACACAGCTGCCTGCAATTTACTGCTGGTTCAAATCTCTCCAAGGCTCAAAGCTGACTCAGCCTTCCATCCTTTCTAAGGTAGGTGAAATGAGGACCCAGTTTGTGGGGGCAATAGCTGACTTTGTATAAATATACAAAAGTATGAAGGCTATTGCTTAATGCATTGTAAGCCACCCTGAGTCTCCGGAGAAGGGCGGCATATAAATCAAATTAAAAAAAAAAAAATCTATGCATCCTTCTTTCAAACCCTATTAGCACGGTCAGCATACTCGAAAGGAAAGAGAGGGAAACTCCTGTTGAATGGGAGGATGGAGAGTGAGGGGGGAGGGTGAGGGGGGTGGAAGGTGAGTGGGGGAGAGGGTCTAAGGCCTTGCAGAGGGCCAATTTTGCATTCCTGACAGTCAAATACAGTGTTTCTTGGTTGTGCACTTAAAGCCAGACTATTCTCTAAGAACAGCAAACTCTTAGGGGAAGCCAAACATGGTTGTGATGTGTCTTGAGGGTCCTGGATGATGAACAGGAGAAGACTCCTGCTGAGCCCTTGACAGATAGTCCCTGAGCCGAAAAGCCACCATCTCTTCTCCTCACAGGGAATCTGACAGACTGGGTGGGAAAGGCCTATCAAGTTACCCATGGAGCAGGGGTGAAATCCAGCAGGTTCTGACAGGGTCTGGAGAACCCGTAGCGGAAATTTTGAGTAGTTCGGAGAACCGGCAAATACCACCTCTGGCTGGCCCCAGAGTGGGGTGGGAATGGAGATTTTGCAACATCCTTCCCCCAGGTGGGAATGGAGATTTTGCAATATCCTTCCCCTGTAGTGAGGTGGAAATGAAGATTTTGCAGTATCCTTCCCGTGCCACGCCCACCCAGCCATGCCCACAGAACCGGTAGTAAAAAAAAGTTGGATTTCACCACTGCCCTGGAGGCAGCATCTACTAAGGACCTATCGCTTAAGAAAATTTCAAAAATTATTTCATCAATATATTTTTTTTTACCTTGGGGTATACCCATTCAGTTAAAATATCTAAAAATAGTTACATTCAATTGTAACAATTATTACTTTCTGAAGGAAGAGGGGGCCAATAATGGTCATCGAGAGGGGGAGAAGCAAAAATTTTGTTTTTCTCCTAAAGTAATCTCTAAGTGATCTGAGGCCCACAGTCATCACCCCTCCTCTCTCACCTTCTTCTGTCCATCCATTAGAGACCTACATTTATCAGAAGATTTTTGAAAATTGGGTCAAGGGCTTTTGAGTTTTTTATTCTCATATCTGGTGATTTGACTCTTCATAACCACACATACTTTCTCCCACTTCCTCTGTCTCATATTTCTCAGATATGATTTTATATTTTCCTTTTTATCATTTCTCTATTTGATTCTCTGTCAAGTTTTCCATATGTACATGCCATTTTTTCCCCCTCCAAAGTATAGATTTCTGCTTCTTTCTCCTGGAACATCTTTCCAATCAATTAATATATGATCTGTTATAAAAGTACATAGCCAGAATTATTTTTAGCGAAATAGATGGCACTCTTTTATCTATTGATGGGTCCATTGTGTTTGCTTCTGGAGAATGAGAGAATCCGTCTTTCGTATTCTAGTACAATTTAGGTTGGATGTGAGGATTAATATTGCTTTTATTAGCTAATAAACTTTAAGTCCAACATTGTATATGCAGCTGCCACTGAACCTGGTCTGCAAACATTGGGGTCTACTGGGGATGGAATGGCAAGGGGAAGACAGCGATAAGATGAGCGTTGTGACACAAATCCCATCTCTTTGGTACATGTGTCATGACATTGAACACATATGTATAAGAGGTGGAGTTCGCATCACAACATTGCAATGCCTGTTTCATCATTCTGACAAATACTTTGAATTTTGCAGGTGCTTCTGTCCACAAACTGACTTAATGTAAAATGTACTAGGTACTTTCATGATGGGTGGGAAGAAACAGCACATATAATTAGTATGTTTACTGTGACACACGCTGCCAATTCGTTTTCTGATCTGATAAATCATTTTATATACAAAGGCTTAAGAGCTGCAAATCTTAGAAACTGCCTTTGTACTTAGCCCACTAGTTGATACCAAGTGTCCCACTGTCTCAGATATTGAATGCAACATATAAATTGAGTGATTAATTGATTATCTGCCATCAAGTCCTTTTCAACTCCCAGTGACCACATAGATAGATTTCCTATATCCCTATCTATCCTTAACCTTCCCCCCCACCCACCCAAGTCTCCCAACAGTGCACTCATAACCTCTGAGTCCATCTGAGTACCTTCCTGCTGGTCATCTTCTTCTCTTTCCTTTTCCCATTCCTAGCCTTAGAGCCTTTTCCAGACATCTGGATTTTTGCATAATTTATCCGAAATAAGGTGAGCCTGGTCATTTGTGCCTTGAATGAGAACTCTGGGTTAATTTGCTTTTTGGTGGTCCATGGTACTAATCTGCAGCATATTTCCTGACTGCTTGTTTCTATACTATTGATGGATGATCCTAAAAGGAAGATGCTATCCACCATCTTCATTGTCATTTGTAAGGCCGGTTGTTTGATTTGTAGTAATTAGTGTTGCCTTCTTTATATTTAATTTTGGTGCCAAAATTTTTCACTGTGCTCTTTGAGGTTTTGTATTAGAGCTTGCAGATGCATTTTCAGTCTTGGTACTATCATCAGCACAGGTTATTGATTTTCCCCCCCTCCAATTCCAAAACCACACTCATCTTCCAATCCAGTTTCACTTAATATAGATCAGACATGTCAAACACAAGGCCTGTGGGCCAGATCTGGTCCACGATGTGGTTAAATCTGGCCCGTTGCCTAGGCCCCAGCCCAGCCCAGCCCAGCCCAGCCAGACACTGATCTACAACTTCATGGCAGCCATCGGGGCCAGAATATGGTCAGCCTTAAATTTGTGGGGCTTAGACACAGGAAGGGGTCGCCCCAACCTGGGCCCCAACCCACTCCACTGTGGGCACGCGCACAGAAGACTGCAAGCGTGCGGGGGCTGGCATCCCGGATGAAAGGCAAGCACTCAGAACGTGGTCAGGGCAAGACAGTCACTGGGGATGCTAGGCCCCACATGCTCACCGCCTCCTATGCGTGTGCCTAGGGGGGCGGGGCTGAGGCAGCAGGGGCGGCCCTGCAGGCTGAGTCAGCCGAGATCTTACACCCAAATCAGCTGTGCCCAGTGAGTGACCTCGAGCCAGCCACAGCCACCCAGCCACATCTTCCTAGCCATGCCCACCTAGTCATGGTGACCCGGCTACTGGCCGTTTGAAGGCAACCATAATGCTGATGCGGCCCTCAATGAAATTGAGTTTGACACCCCTGATATAGATTCAAAATATAAATTGACTAAATAAGGGAAGAGTATGCAGCTTTGTAAGCACTCCTTTGACAACCTGGAAGCAGTCTCTTTTGCCATATTCTGTCATGTTCATACTGTGGTTTCCTGACCTGTATATAAGATATCCATAAGGGCAATGAGGTGTTTTGGGATTCCTGTTTTTCTGAACATTTTCCACAGCTTGATGTGATTCAATATCAAAGGCTTTTCTATAATCATTGAAGCACACAATGACTTCTTTTGGTATTTGTTTGCTTTCCCAATTATTTAGCATGGAAACAAAGACCAGCAATAACTATGCATTGGTTATTTGCTTGGTCATTTTGTTCCTTGGTCATTTTGAAAGCCAAATTGGACATCTGGCACCTCTTTTTTTTTTTCATTTAAGGCTATAATCCGAATTGGATGAGCCTAAGCATTATTCTGCTAGCAAGTGAAATGAAGGACATTGTATGATAGTTTGTACACTCTGTTAAGTCTCCTTGTTTTGGTTTGGAATGTCGATTGACCTCTTCCAATCTGTTGGCTATTGTTTTGTTTTCCAGATTTGCTGGCATAGCTTGGTTAGAATGTTGACCGATTCTTTTTCTGTTGCTTGCTGTATTTCAGTGGATATTTCATCCGTTTCTGGAACCGTCCCACTTGGTAATGACCAGAGTGCTGATCTAACTTCATCTTCTATTACTAGAGTACTAAAGGTCACATCATGGGAACTGTCTGGCTTTCTTCTTCTTTAGCTTAACTTGAAACTTGCATGAACAATTTCTGATCTGTTCCACAGTCAGCACCTGGTCATGTCTTTGATGTTATAAAACTGAGCTCTTCCGACTCCTTTTTTTGCAATAAAAGTCAATATGATTTCTATATACTCCATCTGGTGATGTCTGCGTATAAAAGAGATGTTTGATCTAGATGAACTCAAAGGTCTGTTTCAACTCTATGTTTCTGTGATCGCTGGACATTGTTTTCTCATGCCAGTGGACATCCCATGTCCTCAAAGGCTCATCCCCCATGGAAAGACAAGTGATTATAGCAGAGATAAACAAACAGAGGACTCCATCAGTCAGGCACTGTGTTAATCCCCATCCACCTGGCTAACAACATTGCCAAAGCTTGAAATCTGCACAGATCTTAAGCTGGCTTCATTTCCAGCCAGTATCATCTTGGGAGTGAAGCAGCTGAAGGCTGCTGTTGTAATTGTCCTGCATACGTAAAGGCTGAATGCTGAAACTTCACACAGGAACTTATATTATATTATATTATATTATATTATATTATATTATATTATATTATATTATATTATATTATTATATTAGTATAGTATAGTATAGTATAGTATAGTATAGTATAGTATAGTATAGTATAGTATAGTATAGTATAGTATAGTATAGTATTGTATTGTATTGTATTGTATTGTATTGTATTATATTATATTATATTATTATATTATATTATATTATATTATATTATATTATATTATATTATATTATATTATATTATAATATTACATATTCAGGTAAGCCAAGGCAACTAAGCTATAATGCAATGTCACAGGCATGCTTAATCAACCAAAGATATCAATCACCCATACAACTATTACAGACTTGTCTTTGATATCTTGTACTAACACAGAGCATTGAACTTGAGGTATGGTAGTATTTTTTGTTTGTTTGTTTTTACTACATGTGGTGCTGAATGGCATTTCAATTTCAATCCCAGATAAAATTTTGGCAGCCAACAAATTTATATGGGGTGGGGGGGAAATTCATAGTAAAATTTAAACTTTTACAAGAGTCAAATACAGTATAAAAGAGGACTTGGTTTTCCAAATGTTAAATTAAATTGCTTGTCATGAATGCCAAAAGGGATAAAATCACCAAATAGTATTAGAAGGTACCAGTACCTTCTAATACTAGTTATAGTATAAGGAAAGGAAAGAAGGCAACAAAGGTTTGTTACTATTTGCATTGTTTTGTTTTTATTTTATTTTGTGTCTCCCAGAGTCAAGAGGAGGAGGAGGAGGGGGAGGAAAATATGAAACACTTTAAAAAAAATAAGTCCAGTAATTTCACCATTAGCTTGACCTTCAAAAATGTTCTGGTTTGTAACACTGTAGACAATCACAGCAAGGAAAAGATAATTGCAGATATAGTACATTCAGATTCCGTAAATAGATTAAAATCACAGCAAAAATTATCCAACAAAGGTAAAATGGCTGATATATTTATAAATGCCAGAAGTATAAAAAGAACCTTGGAAAAGAATTAGGGATTTTTAAAAAAATGACAGAATTTCAAATGTTCATATCGAATCAAGACCGTCTATTAGAATGCACATATAAACTGTTAATACTGTGTTTTTCCGAAAATAAGACCCCGTCTTATATTTTTTTTGAACCCCAAAATAAGCACTTGGCCTTATTTTTGGGGAGGTCTTATTATTTTGGGGCACATGGAGCAAGACGGGGCTCTACTTGCAGTCTTACCTGATTTCCAGCTCTGTCTCACTAACCCTAACCAGAGGAAATGGTGGGGACTGGCTGCACATGCATTTAAATATTTTCAGGGAGGGCTTATTTTTGGGGAGGACTTATTTGGGTGGGGCTTATTTAAGCGCATGAGCTCAAAAGCCCGATTGGGCTTATTCTCAGGGGATGTCTTATTTTAGGGGAAACAGGGTAACTGTTAATAAAACATAAAGGCAGAACAATTTAGCATTTGTATCATAACTGGATGAAAAATTTTAAAGAAACAATGATGATACAACAACGGGAAAATCAGAAGTCCAAATTTGGAGAATACATATCAGCTGTGAAATTAATGGCATATATTCACAAGGAAAGATTAATTAAGTTCAAGCAAGAATGATTCTCTTATATATCTTTATGTAAGGCATTTACAGTATGAATTTTACAAGAGAGTAAAAGTTGAATTGATGAAATGATTCAAGGAGAAATCGGGAGGGGGGAAGTAAGATATTGGTTGCTCAATCAGTATCTGGGGAGGGAAGAATAATTTGTAAGTAAAGAGCTTTTAGTAATGTTTAAATGAGTTTTACTCTTTTCTATTTTTCAAATATATTTTTATACATTTACATATATCTATATGGAGAGGGGGAGGGAGGGAGGGAGAGAGAGAGAGAAAGAGAGATTTGTTTTCCTGAAGGATTCTGAGTGATTAGGCCTACATCAACTGCTCAGATTTGTACCTGATACCTCATCCTCTCTGCCAAACTGTTTCTTTAATACAGGAAGAATCACCCGATATCCTACTTTCCATCTCTGTTCTGCTGCTTTGGAAAAAAAAAAAAAGGATTAACGCTGAAATAAACAAAAGCTCTTCCCTTTCAGACAATTACCTGTGATGGTGTTTCCGTGGGCTCTGGAAAGTTTTGTGTCTTTTGATAAGCATTTATAGATAATGCAAATTATTCCGTATCATTCCTGCTCCTCTCTCTCCCTGCTCCTGCTTGCCTTGTGTCCCATTTTGCCAATTAACGGTTATCAGTTTTAGCTGAACAGAGTGACATATGTCCAGATATGTCTGATCTGGATTTAAGGATTGGCCAGAAGTGTGTTGGGTGCAAACTAAACTGAAAACTACCTACTGTCACTTTCTAATAGGATTAATGAGACATTGTTACTGGTCAAGGAAGTAGTACCTTATTTGGGGAGTGTCAGAAATATTAAACTAAATAAGATATTTGTGAGTAGACATGTATGGATTTGCACTATTAATTATTCTTATTAATGCACATTCCTATTTTTCATTCCTGTTCAGTGTCCATGAATGAAGTTTGAATGCGAGTTTTTGAAAATCTGGTGTATGCGACTGTTCTTAAATTTAAGATAAAATCAGTATGCATGTTTGTGTGTATGCCAGCGAGTATACTCTGCTACAAGAAGTTCTGTTCAGAATGTACAGCAAAGTTCTAAAACTTAAATCGCAAGAAAGGAAGAAAGTCTCTATGTATTTCTCTTGCATTTTGGAGAGCTTTATTTTTTCCCCCTTTTTCTTCGCTGAGCAAAATGCTCCCAGAATCCAGCGTTCACTTCATCACTTCATATAAAATACAGAATCCTTAATTGGTCTGTGCTTCTCCAACATGTTTTTAATGAAAACGCAGCACATAACTCTTAGTTTGTTGGCTGGCGGAGCCCAATTTACAAAAGTGGGAGTGCAAGATAAGAAAAGAGTACATCTGCAAAGCAGGCTGTGCAATGAATCACCCAGTGCCAAGGTTGAGCAGAATATAATTGAGTCCAACATCTCTGAGCACTTTCACCATAATTAATGATAATCTGTAACAGAGGAATCTGAGATTCCAGTTCAGAGAACTGTTTAATTAGGCCAAGTAATGAAAGCAGAAGCAGTACAAGAATATGGCCTGTCTCATGATTAATGATTCATGCTACTGAACACAAAAGTGCCGCACTGTTAACTCTAACGGATGCTGCATCTCCCTGGCATTTACAAAATAGTGAAATGCATGCATTTTTGTATTTAAAAGATGTAACTGGCAGTATCCTTTTCTGAGCTATTTACATGATAAATATGGTTCCAGAGCTACCTGTCGTCTTCCCAGGTTCTTTTGCTCTGGGGTACTTTAAGATAAATATGGTACCTGCCTCAACAGCAACATTAAGATACAACCACTGAATAATTAACACTTTTACTTTTCAAGTTAGTCACCCAGGACAGCTTTCTTTTAGACTTGCCTTCCCCAAGCTGACGCCCTTTGAAATGTGTGGGACTGCAGCTCCCGGCATTCTTGGCTATGCTATGGGATGGGGACAAGTATTTGCAGGTTAAGAAATAGGCTACTTATCAACTTAATGGCATGAATGGCTCCTCTTGGCACAATGATGGGGTAAGTCTGATGAATGAAAATGTTTGGCTCTGCCAAAGAGCATGAGAATTAAACTCAGGCATACCTCTAGTAGCAGAGGGAAGATTGGCAGCCTGCAAGTCACCACCTTCAGAAGCTAAGACAAACTATGGGCATTGATCCATTCGATGGTGATTTAGTTCTTTCGCCCTAGAAGTAAAAGGAAAGGACTAAAGACTGAAGCTATTTCTCTGCTATTCCTTCGAAAACACCCAATTATACCGAAATGATAAGAGTTTTTATTGTGCCATTGAGTGAAACTGGATCCCTTACCTATAAGGGGTAATAAAATAAAGCTTTATTTTTTTAAAAAAATGTTTGTTCACTGATGTTTCTGTTGACCATGGAAGTAGGTCTCTGTAGGAGTTTCCAAAGCTCCATGTTTCAGCACCTACTCCGAGTAATAAAGACTCAGAAAACTGTATCTGCTTTATCAGAGAATGACCCATGTGTCCTTTCATTTCAGCTTGCAGACTGTCCTCTTCTCTTCTCTTCTCTTCTCTTCTCTTCTCTTCTCTTCTCTTCTCTTCTCTTCTCTTCTCTTCTCTTCTCTTCCCTTCCCTTCCCTTCCCTTCCCTTCCCTTCCCTGTTCTCTTCTCTCTTCTCCCCTTACTCCTCCCCTTCTCCCCTGCCCCCCTGCTCTGCCCTGCCCTCCTTCTTTCCTCTCACATGAGAATGACCCATGTGTCCTTTCATTTCAGCTCACAGACTGTCCTCTTCTCTTCTCTTCTCTTCTCTTCTCTTCTCTTCTCTTCTCTTCTCTTCTCTTCTCTTCTCTTCTCTTCTCTTCCCTTCCCTTCCCTTCCCTTCCCTTCCCTTCCCTTCCCTTCCCTTCCCTTCCCGGTTCTCTTCTCTCTTCTTCCCTAACTCCTCCCCTCCTCCCCTGCCCCCCCCGCCCTGCCCTGCCCTGCCCTGCCCTCCTTCTCCCCCCCCTCTCTCTCATAGAGAGGGGCTGTAGAGGCAAGGACCACAGTGTAGGGATGTGATATCCGTGCATGGGCATGTGCAACAATGTAAAACAGGTGATATCTAGAAAGTGTTTTCTAATTTAATTTCTTGTTTTTCTTCTTTGTCACTGCATATTGGCCACTGAACTTTAGTACTAATAATCCCATTGTTTTGTCGCTTCAGTGTAATATACAAAAGGGCAGCTTTCACCCTATCCAATAAAATCATATGCTAAATGTAGCCATAATTCTAGTTTTATCTCAGATAAAGTTTTATCTTAGATAACTTCTGGGTAGAATGTTGATCTATTTTTTAATATTTTTTATTACTGATATTTTTTAAAATAATTAAAAAAATAAAATAAAATAAAATAAATAAATAAAATAATTAAAAAATAATATTTTTTTAAAACTGATACAACATTATTTCTCCTGGGTCTAGTGATATAGTGCATATTTATATACCAGAGTAAATAATTATTTCAGTGAATTTAGCTTTCTTTTCTCCTTGTTGTGTAGCCACATGCAGACATTAACATCCTTACTTTTATTTTACTATTCAATATATATATGTATATACCCTTTACTTCTAAAAAAAAAAAGAATTTAGTCTAAGCAGTAATCAACTAGAATTTTAATTGTGCAGCTACATTCTATTCCTACAGTATTTGTTTGCAATGAGAGATGTAAAATAAAGTGAAGATCTCCTCTTTACTGCACCAACTTTTACTTAACTTAAAAATGCATATCTGACATGAAATATAGAACAGCCTTCACAAAGCAAGGAAACTCAGAATATGGTGATAATATTAGAAAATCTGTGTCATCGCTCCAGATTTTGTTATTTATAGTCAGGCAATTTGGACAGCTAGCCTAGTATTGTGTCTTCCCATTGGCAGAAAAGCTGCTCTGCTATTAAATACACCGTTCTGGAAAAACACCAAAATGGAGTCATATGGAATGTACCATCTTGGAAGACTAATCAGTTTATAATGTATGCAATTTCCAGCCCCTTCAGATTCATATATTATGACTAAAAACTTAAATTATCTTTTCAGTGGAGATGCCAGAGATTGAACACAAGATCCTTGGAAACCTAACAAACCCTGTAACAAACAAGGACTGAAAATGAATACAAAAAGCCTTCCAATGTTGAACATGGTTCCCTGATTCATCAGGTGGCATTTCCTCGCCACCTCATAATTTAGAATGAGATTTCCAGGACAAAAGCTTTGTCAGGCAAGCTTTGGAGAATAAATATAGTTGGGATTCTAGTGAATGGGAAAAGAACAATTCAGTTCTAGGCTTCTATAGTTACAGGGTTGTTCAGGCTTCCCCCCATGGTGGCTGTTTATCCATTTTAATGCATCTGTTTATTACTGTTAGTAATATTTTTCCATCTGCAATGTGTGCAATATGGTGTACATCAAAAATGTAATAAATGTTTTTTTATAAAATAACATCATACTAGGCAACACAATCTATTCTCCACTCTTATACCTATTATACATTGGACTTACTAACAAGAACAGTGGTTTTATGAGCTAATAAAATTTAAAATATACTTCCTGCCATGGAACTACAACTCCCAGCATTCCTGAGAAAGATGAATGTTTACTGGCTCAATATGGTGAAGTGATAGTGTAGGAAAAAAAAAAACGAATGATAAATTTATACCACTGATTTGCACAAGTTTTCCTCACAATGACTAATCATTCCAGTATTTCCTTTGGGGGGAAAATATATATAACCTCTTCTTGAAGCAAGCAAGCAAACAAACAAATAAACAAAATGCCTCCAGCAGTGAGAGCATCTTATTGTCAACTCCTCAAATATCAGATAGCAAAGAATATGGAACACAGAAAATCAAGAACGGCTTTGCATGTTGCACTGAAGTAGGGAAAGTGGAAGAACAGAAGTTGGCAATCTTCTGCCTTGGAGAGTAGGTTTATAGATAGGCTGACATTTAAGAGGAGATGTACAAATGGTGATATAATCAGGTTCTGAAATTTATTATGGAAAGAACTGTAAAGAACAAAATAAAACAAACGTATGTTTTATGAATGAAAGGGGTACTCTGAATAGAAATAAGGTAAAAGATTAAGCTATGAACACCTAAGATTCATTGTTTGCCTGACAGGATTTTAGCATTACCTTCATTATATAGTATATGATGTATCAGGAGTGGGATATGAGAGAGAAATAAAATGAAAATTCCAGGTGAGAAACTTTATTCATTGCATATTACTGTATATTAACCAGGTGATAGTAAAATATTTTGAATTATGGACTGGCTGAGAAGGAAGGAACAGAGATCTAGTATTAACAGAGTTAATGATAAGATACCAAACTTTCTTACCTTTACAGTGATTGGTCTGAATCTTTTTTTAGGAATCCAAGAAATTGTTGCACACTAGAACAGATCTTTAAGGCACTAAAAATTAAAAAAAAAAATCTGTGTTAAAAGGTTGTTCAGTTAATCAATAAATCTTTAATGGAGAGAGGGGGAGGGGGAGGGAGGGAGGGAGGGAGGGAGAGAGAGAGAGAGAGAGAGAGAGAGAGAGAATGAATTGAATAGGGTGGGTGTTCTGTAAAATAGTGCTAGCAAATAAGATTAGGATCTATTATTCTAACCCCATTAATGTTGTAATGCTTGTTTTGTTTTGTTTTGTATTGTTTCTGCATATGCTTTTATTCTGCTTCAGTTGGAAATTTAAGAAGTTTACAAAAGCTATTAAAAAAACAATCAACCATATAAATATTAATTCCACTTTAGAATTGGAATAGTAACCACAAACAACAATAAACAGTGCCCACACACATCCAAAAATACATCAATTCTTCCATCTTTGAATGCCTGCCTAAGCAATTAGGTTTTTACAAACTTTCGAAATAAGAAGCTGATCTTTGCACATGAAGCAAAGATCTGACACAGAGCTCTTGCTTCTGAGGTCCTTCCTGTCATACCTTGGGGTTTTCCTCCTCTCTTGCTCACTCTTTCTTTCTTTCTTTCTTTCTTTCTTTCTTTCTTTCTTTCTTTCTTTCTTTCTTTCTTTCTTTTCTCACTCTTTCTTTCTATCTCTCTCTCTCTCTTGGTGCCTTCAACATAGCCTTCAAGTCAATGTTATCTTGTGATAACTGCCAGGATTAATCCTTGCAGTTTTCTTGAAAAGATTTCAGAAGTGATTTGCTACTGCCTTTTTCCTAGGGCTAAGAATGAGAGAGAGAGTGTGACTGGCACAAGGTCACCTTACTGGATTCGTGGCTAAGGCAGGTCCAGGACTTATGGTCTCCTGGTTTCTAGACTATGTCTTCACCACTACACCAAACTGAGAGGTGGAAATCTTTAATATACTCTGTATATCTTTTATATACTATGTCTGCAACTTGTCCAATGAAAAACTGTACAAAAGAGATGGATTGCATCCATCAAAGAAAGGGACTGAATTACTTAGTAATAAATTCACAGATTTTCTGGATAAACATTTAAACTGAACAGCGTGGACAGAGAATTAATTGATACAGAACATTTCTATCTATGGAATATTGCATTCAGTTTTGGTTGCCACAATGTAAAAAAGATGTTGAGACTCTAGAAAGAGTGCAGAGAAGAGCAACAAAGATGTTTAGGGGACTGGAGGCTAAAAAATATGAAGAATGGTTGCAAGAACTGGGTATGTCTAGTTTAATGAAAAGAAAGACTAGGGGAGCCGTGTTCCAATATCTCAGGGGTTGCCACAAAGAAGAGGGAGTCAAACTATTCTCCAAAGTACCTGAGGATAGAACAAGAAGCAATGGGTGGAAACTAATCAAGGAGAGAAGCAACCTAGAACTAAGGAGAAATTTCCAGACAGTTAGAACAATTAATCAGTGGAACAACTTGCCTCCAGAAATTGTGAATGCTCCAACACTGGAAATTTTTAAGAAGATGTTGGATAACCATTTGTCTGAAGTGGTGTAGGGTTTCCTGCCTTAGCAGAGGGTTGGACTAGAAGACTCCAAGGTCCCTTCCAACTCTGTTATTCTATTCTATTCTATTCTATTCTATTCTATTCTATTCTATTCTATTCTATTCTATTCTATTCTATTCTATTCACTATCACGCCTTGATTGGGTGGACTCAGACTGGAGCCATTTTGCAGATACCTAGTTCTAAGCTATGTAGGACTTCATAAATTATTACTAGCACCTTGAATTTAATCCAGAAACAAATTGATAGCCAATACAGTTGCCATATTACTAGAGTGCGACATTATATAGATGGTCCTACTATATTAGCACACAGCTAATCCTGTACCAGCTGATGTTTTAGTGATGAAGTATTGGTTCTTACCAGTACCTTTTATTCCAGAATGATCATACTTGTCAGACCAACTGGAGATGGACAAATGGTCTTCTAGACACAGCTTCCATCTGCTGTTCTAATAGGAGTTATTCATCCAAGAAAGCCCCCAGATTACAGACAAGTTCCTTCAGGGAAAATACAATCCTATCTAGATGTTATCACCACCTCATAATAAGTTAACTTCTACGTTAAGCCACTCCATTTTCTTTGGCTCTCAGACTGTTTTTTCTTATCAATTTATAATCCCCAAACATTGGATCAAGACTTCTATTAAATCTCTATTGGAGTATAGATCTACAAATGTGTTTCAGTATATTGATGATACTCTACCTTAACCAATCAACATCATCCCCAATTTTGATTGATTAAATCAAATGGAAGAGAGGTTTATTTTATTTATTTATTTAGAAAATTTATATTGCCGCCTACTTGCACATGATGACTCAAGGTGGCTTACAAAGCTATAAAAGAAATAAAAAGAATAAAAAGAAAAATAATAAAATAATAACCCACCCCCACCCCAGCAACAACACACATTCATACTAACCATTTAATGGGCTCCATTTTGCTCTGGGTTTCCCAGGCCCACTAAAAGGGCCTTCTGAAAGAGTGGGAGAGTGGGAGCCAATCTAACCTTGGGGGGAGGATGATGTTCCAGAGAAAGGGAGCCACCACAGAGAAGGCCTTCTTCTGGGTTCCGCCCAGTACAGGGTTTCAATTTCATTTGCTACCGGTTTGTTCATGGGCGCGCTCATGCCCACACATGTGACACTTCTGCGCATGCACAGAGACATCCAGGCAGGTGGGTGGAGCCTCCTGCCGCTGCCTCTACCAGTTCGCCCAATCTGGTTCCACAGATATATCTTCTTAGGGGACAGGACCTGAAACATTCCTTGCTTCCCTGCTCTAGTAGGTTGGATAGATATGATCAACTAGAGACAGTCCCTCAGACAACCTGGTCCCAAGCCATGAAGGGATTTAAATGTGACAACTAGCACCTTGAGTGGCATCCAGAAGCAAATCAGCATCCAATGCAGTTCCCACAGGAGATGTAATACATGTGCACACCGAAGTCTGCACAAAACTATGTGGGCTGCTGCATTTTCGCACTAACAGGAACTTCTGGATGCTTTTCAGGGGCAGCCCCATGTAGAGTGCGTTGCAATAGTCAAGATGGGAGGTGACTAGGTCATGAGTGACCATGAGTAGGGATTGTTGGTCCAGGAAAGTTTGGATTGGCTACTAAAGGTTTGACTTCTCATCCATTGTACACTCTGCTTTTCAACAACTGAAATGTTGTTTTTGATACTAAACCCTTCCAGACAATCTTCTAGAAGGATGCCATGGTCAATGATATAAAAAGCCACTGAGAGTTCCAGAAAGTGAGTAGGATTTTGCTCTCCCTATCAAAGTCCCATTATAGATTGTCAGCAGAGTGACCAATGGAGTTTCTATTCCTGTTTGGACCTGAGTCCCTACTGAAAAGTTCCAGATAATCTGTTTCTTCCAGAGCCATTTGTACCTTTCAGTATCCATTTTTTCAGGACTAACAGACTCAAATTTTTCCCAGATAATATCCCCAGACCGTGACCTCTTACCTTTTTCTCTGTCCATCTGGTTTTGAAATCTGAGCAAATGCTAATGTTTATAAATTATAACAATTCACTGCAATACCAAAATTACTTATTTTTTTTTTAAAAAAATAGAATTTACAAGAAAGTTCTGAATCCTTTCAATTCAGTTTCGGTGATGAAAATTAACTCCTGGATTCAGAACCTGCTTAGAGTAGAAATGCAACTATATATATTTTTTAAGCCAAGAAATTCTTTTAAGCAATTCAGAGATACTTTTGTGTATTTTTTAAAACATTAAATGTAACTCTGGAAGATTTACATGACCTTGTAATCAATTTATGTATTTTTTTAACAAAGGTCTGTGACTATCTCATTAGTCTTCTGTGCAACTCATAATATACTGTTTTCCTACACAAAATATATGCTAATGTTTAAATAATTCTCAAAAGCACACTGATTTTCTCATAAAGAGAACATTGTGATTAATTTGAATAGGTAGAGAAAAAATATTGATATTGATCTTTTCCAATGGATAAGAAATGTACGGATAGAAAGGTAAAAAACATTGTACTTCAGGATCATTCGGATTGCCTTTTTCCTCCTCTCTTGTAGAAAAATTCTAATGTCTTATTGTTGTCCTTGGTATTAGAAAACATTTGGTGGGATTCTATTAATAATTACTGATTTTATCTCCAAATCCGAAATATAAATTTTCTTTTCAAAGTCTCCCAGTTCTGAGCAACCAGGCCTCTTTCTCCCCATTTTTTGAGAAGAGTTTAAAAGCAAAGTCCTTCTTCTCCGTATTCATTATCTATAATTTGGTAAAGGTATGGCAGAATAGCACTGCAGATTTTCCCAATTTAGAGAGCAGAGTCTTTCAATGGGTCAAAAGAGTAGACTGACGAGTTCACATAGAGCAAATTCACCTGCATGTGAAGAAAAGAATTACTTCTGAATAGATAGGAAATGTAACATTTTAAATTTTCATTATTTATAATGCTTTTATTATTGTCCTTCTTACCTGTACTTCAGGATTAATCTGAGATGACAATAGATCTGACTGAATGCCATATAAACATTACAAAAATATTTTCCAGATGTTAATGAAGCTTAAGCTTTACCTTTAAAGCTATTTTGAAGACATCGTCCTCAAAGTCATCAATGATTTATTCTCAGGAAGCACTGTGAAGCCAATTCAATGCTTTTGCTGGAAAAAGGCAATAGTATAAAAGGCATTTATATCGAGGCAATGGCATCTCTCTACTTGGTAGGACCGGTTTTGCTGATATCTTAACAAAAAATATAGAGATATTTTCAAAATGCAAAGGGAAGGAAGCGGGTGTCCCTCTGTGGCATAATGTAATCAGCTAGATTTATTGTCTTTGTAAAATCAATAGCTATTTTTATTAATCATCTTTAGATATCATGATGCTCCAACTATATCTCTTTCAATGACTAATACAATAAATTTCCCATTTTGATGTGTCTTGACATTTGAGCAAATTAAATGGAGCATTAAGTAGGATCCTCTTTGGGAAAAAAAAGTGGCAGAATGATTTTTGACTTCTTATTAACTTCTTTGGCAAACTGGCAGCATCTTCAAAACATGGCTCGGGAGGCACTATTTATTATTCTTCCCATCTTTGATATATTCCTCCGGATCAGATGGTTTTAGTTTTGCCAATATGTACATAGATCTAGATTTATTTTCTCATCAAAAGCAATATCTTCTGGCTTTATTTTCTGGTATTTCTTTTCATATGGAGAAGACTGCTTAGTCATTAAAACTTAAGTTGATCTTTTAAAAATGCGTCTGTGAGGTTTTTAAATGCACATTCCCTCAGAACCTATTTTCCTTCTGTGTAATCACAGGCAGTATAACTATGGATCAGGTAGATTAATTAGAGATCAGTTTCATTGTTAAAGTTACCTTCTTTGGATCTTGTTTCCCTTTGGAATAAGATTAAAAAAAATCAGTAAGAAGGTGTACATATCGGTATTACGGTGCTTCTTTATATTTTAAGTTCAAACTCTGAAGTTTAAAGAACTATAACAGTATAACAGTAACAGAGTTGGAAGGGACTTTGGAGGTCATCTAGTCCAACCCTCTGCTCATGCGAGAGACCTGTACTAGGGATTCGAACCCCCGAACTGCCGACCTTTCTGATCGACAAGCTCAGTGTCTTAGCCACTGAGCCACCTAGTCAGGCTCTACAGAACTAGTCAGAACTGTACAGAAATAGTCAATGAAATACTGAAATTTCATGTAACTTCAACCCAACAGGCTGAATCTCCCTGAAACACTCCAAAGCCTTTCCACATCTTGAACCTTCCACAGTGACTATCCATCTACTTTCAAAAAGCCCCCAACAGAGTTGAGAAGTGGATTTTCCCCCAGCAATCTTCCTTGGTCCCTGGCATTTGGAGGCTGGCTACTTTTCATCCTAGAGGTAACATCAACTCAATATGGTTATCCCCACTGGTGAAATCCAATTTTTTTTTACTACTGGTTCTGTGGGCATGGCTTGGTGGGCATGGTGTGGCTTGGTGGGTGTGGCAGGGGAAGGATACTACAAAATCTCCATTCCCACCCCACTCCAGGGGAAGGATAAGGCAAAATCTCCATTCTCATTCCACTCTGGTGCCAGCCAGAGGTGGTATTTGCCAGTTCTCCGAACTACCCAAAATTTCCGCTACCGGTTCTCCAGAACCTATCAGAACCTGCTGGATTTCACCCCTGGTTATCCCCAGAGATTCTCTTTTTTAAAGCCAATCAAGTTGATGGCCATCCCTACTGTATATGGTCTGATAGACTTCCATTGGATGATGATGCATTCCGTTATTAAGACATATCAGGTTGCCCTGGGGTGTGCTTGGGAAAAAGAATGGCAGCTGGGGCTATGCAATCCGAGCCCTGCTTATTTATGTGACACACATAAAAAAATGACTGGGCTTCAGTTATTCAGTTGTAAATACTAACTAGACTTTTCTTACATCCCACAGACATCCCTGTGAGAAATGGGGGAAAAAAACTTGAATATTCAAAGTTATATCCCTCCATAATTTATCTCTTCTCCTGTTTTTTTTTTTTTTTCCTCCTCTAAATTAGGAAGCTAACAAATATTGTACTCTTTTTTGTAATCTTCTATCATTTGAATGACTCTTCTGGTGGTTTTTCCAGAAATATTGTAGCTACTATATTTTGTTATTCCACGGATTTGTATAAAGCCACTGCAATCTTGGCCATTTTATCCCTAGCATGGAACTAGCCTTTCTCAAAACTAATGCATTGTAGATCAGCCTTTGCATTGTTTCCCAAACAGACAAAAAGTATTTGCCTCCAGGTTTATTACTTTATTATATCACAAAACCATGAAACCGTTTTTAAGTTAACAAAGCATATGTTGTCCATATGGAACCAAGGAGCAATGGTGATGCTCCTGCTCATGGCCAGCTGAGATTCTCCATTGTCAAACTTAGCGGAATCTCCACTGGTTGGAGTACTTTGGAGGTGCTTTGTGGCTACTACTAAAGAGAGCCAATTTACTCCCGCTGCATTAAGGGACCAATTTTTATGGGATTCAGATCAGTGGTGTGATTCAAGTAATTTAACAACTGGTTCTCTCTAATGACTGGCTGGATGGGCGTGGCTAGGGAGCTCATGTGACTGAGTGGGCCTGGCCAACCCGATGTCACTCATGGCAAGGTGGGGTGGCGCAGTCAGGCCGAAGCAGAGGTGATGATGGCCGGAGCCTTAGTATGGGAGTGGAGCGCTGGCTAGCCATGCCCCTTGCCCCTCCCCTCTCCTCCCAGTCACTCCTTGCCTGACCTGAGATTGTAAGGGTGATGGCAGGGGAGGGAGACTTGCTCTGTGTGGGGTTGGAAATCTCCACCATAGATGATGGTACAAGAAGTGATGCAAGGAGTAGTGCAGCCCCCGCCGGCCAGAACGAGGTAATGGCATTGTTATGGCAAGTTGGGGTGGCACAGGAGGCCAAAGCAGCAGTGGTGATGGCCGGAGCCTTAATGCAGAAGTGAAGTGCCCCTGTATTTGCCTTGGTCACAGCAACAGCAGTCCACTTTCGTCGCAGTACATTTGCATTCAAGGCTGCCCTTGCCTCCCGCCACTTCAGGCTCGGAGCTGTAAGCCGTGTCCAAGAAGCAGTGTGGCTGAGAGAAGCGTCCGAGTGTGATTCTCCAGTGCCTCATCTCTTGCTAGGTTTCTCTGCCTAACAGTCAGGTTCTTTTTTAAGATTTTTGCAGCAGGAAATGGCAGGCGGCTACTTCTGGCCTTTATTGGTGCCTCAGTCGCTCGGGGAGATGTGTGACCTGGTCTCTGCCCTGAGACACTGGCCTGCCACCACAGCTGCATTGCCTGCCCTCTGGCCTGAACCACATCATGGCTGATGCCACTGCTGTTGTTAGGGGCGAGCCCGCATTGTGGCTCCGCGTCATAATGGACTCCAGGAGAAGGAGGGGACCCTGTCTCCCCTTGCGTGCTAAATTTCAATGTGCTGCACAAGGTGCTGTGCAGGCTACTTTGGCTATGAGGCAACAGCAGTGGTGGCAGGTGATTCAGGCCAGCAGGCTGGCAATGAGGCGGTGGCAGTCGGTTCGGGCTAGCAATGAGGAGGTGGAGGCAGAGGCAGCAGGTAGTTCGGGCCGACAATGAAGTGGCGGTGGTGGAAGGCGGTTTGGGCTGGCAGCTGCAGCAGGCCAGTGTCTCGGGCCAGAGAGCAGGTTGCTTCCCAAGTGACCAATTCGTGCCCAGCTGCACCAACAAAGGCCAGAAGTAGCCAGCCACTGTTTCCTGCTGCAAAAATCTTTAAAATCTGGGCTGTGTGGGAGGCAGCAGAGATCATCAAAGAAAGACTCACCACACAGGGTGCTGGGTCATGTGGGAGGTTGCAGCGAAGGCAAGCAAGCGGGGATCCACGTGGTCAAGGCAAGGGAGCGAGGGAGCCAGACAGCAGCAGCAGCTATGCCACTGATCTGTCCCTGTCTCCACACACACACAAACACAGCCAGCCGAGGGTTAAGAAAGTACTTGGCACGCACACAGGTTGTTATCTCAAACTTGGCAACAATATAAGCACCGTCTGCCAAGAGCTTTACTGCAACAGATAACATAAAATTACATACGCATTGCAAATAGTCCAGCAAAACAATATCCCTTCGGCAGCTTCAGACATTGTTCAAGTGACTAGCCAGAGTTAGTTTTTGTTCATCACAGAGTTTTACCAGCCACCACCCTCTCTTATATAGTCTCTGGGGTGTGGTCCAGTGACTCAGCTATAATCCCTAGCATGTCCCCTTAATTGCTGCAACCGTTTATCACGCCTTCGTTGTCATGCATCCAGGAATGACGGCTCTCCTTCCTCGCCCTCATCAGAGACACCTGGCTCCTGGCCAATCTCCCCTTCCTCGGACGGTACCTGAGGCAGTGCCAGAGGGGAGGGGCCTGGAGAGGGAGGCCTGGCTGACTCCTCTCCCTCATGTTCAGAGCCTTCTTCCTCCGATGAGATAGGCTCAAAGGGCGGGGCCACAACAGCCATTGGCATGACTCTAGGTACTGGCCAAGGCAGGTGATGCGAGATAAGGAGGGACTCCTGGGAGGGTGCGGTGGGGTGGGGCCAGCCAGTGGTGGGATTAGCCAGTTTTCAGAGCTGGGCAAAAAGTTAACAACTGGTTTGTCCAAACCGGTGCAAACCTGCTGAATCCCACCTCTGATTCAGATGGAGGTATTTATTTATTTATTTATTTATTTATTTATTTATTTATTTATTGGTTCAATTTATATGCCGCCCTTTTCCGGAGACTCAGGGCGGCTTACAATGCGCTAAGCAATAGCTTTCATACTTTTGTATATACTGCTTAGTAGGGCTTTCCTCCTCCCAAGCGGTGTTCTTTTTTATACAAAGTCAGCTTATTGCCCCCACAATCCGGGTCCCCATTTTACCTACCTCGAA